>CM065393.1:11295000-11982500 GCA_033060915.1 Euryodendron excelsum | reverse complement strand
TACCAGCTCATGTGTGTGAAAGCCACCATCTCTTTGTGTCTCATGGTCTCATTCTTGGAAAGATATGACTAAATATTCCTTGAATATGTTGAAGAGTTGTGCTAAAAAAAAAAGAAATAAAAAAGAGGGAACGAGAGTTCTTGATAATTGAGAATGGGATGAAATAGGTTTGACTTCTATGTCTTGATCTTCTTGATGTGATTCTCCGTGATGGGCTATTTTTTATTTTGTCTAGGGTTTATATTCTCATTAATCTTATTGGAGTACTTGCATTCATCATACATTGTCATGGATATACTTTTGATCACCTTATAACCAATTGCTCTCATCTTTGTGTGATCTTTGAGCATGTTTGATGTTGATATTTTCATGTTTATATCATCATGAGTCTCATGGGTTATATTTTGTGTTTTGATGATAAGCATGCTAGGGTTAAGATATCGGTTCTATAAAAATACCTCGATTTTTTTTTTTTTGTTTCAGTATAGTCCAGTTTTAATTGATTGTTTTGCGTGAATGATACTCTTCTTTTTAGCATATCTCGCTTTAGTTTTTGATTGCGTGGTTGTTTAATAATCCTATCTTATATTGAGACAACAAAGGGGAGGGAAACTTGTTGAATTCAGAAAGAGAATACATGAAGGGGGCAATATCTTCTTTATATCTCTTAGTTTTTTGTCTCTAGCCCCCCGTACTTCCTTTGTCAATTTGTTCCAAAAAGGGGGAGACACTATGCATGCTTATTTATAATAATTTATGTTATATCTCTTGCACTTGGTGGGCTTGTTGCTTGTTAGTGTTTAATGTGCAGGGAAGATTCTTGTTGTTGTGCAGTAGGAACACTCTATATGCTTGTGATTGGGGTTTGATTGTAATTTTATTTCTTTCTTTGTAATTTATCTTATAGCATTGGGTTTTGGTCACGAAATTGTCAATGAGAGAGATTGTAAGGTTATATAATTGGCTAAATTTCGTACCAAGTCTTATTTGATGTAATTTGGAGATTTGAGTTATCAATCACTAGCATTTAGAAAAGATTTAAAGTTTATTCATGCAAGCTCGTGCCACGAGAGACTTATATGATACATCTTAGGCAGATATATAGATTTCAAGAAACGTCGATGAACTTTGAGGGATCTCACTAGATCCTCGCAGAATGTCAAGGGATGTGGCAAGATGTCGAGGGCTAAAACAGTTTGCATGTAAAATTGGACAGGACTTCGCGGGATCCTCGTGGAATGTCGCGGGATGTCGATGGAAAAAAAAGTGAGCTTGCAAAATCTGGGGATTGAGCTAGCGGGTTCTCAAGGGATCGAGCTGCGTGAAATATGGATTCTCGAGAATCGTGCCGCTAGAGTTTTTTTTTAATATATATTTATGGCCCAACACACTTTCCCAGACCTAGATCTGAGCCGCCACATTGAAAACTCTTAAAAAGAAGTATTTCCCACCTTTCAAAAGGCTTAGAAACAAAGTTTAACAAGAATCTTCTTCAACTTTATTAAGGAAATTGAAAGTCCTGAAGGAGTTTAAGGTGCCAAATCTGTTCTAAGAGGATCTGAACGGTGGTCAAGCATAGAGACAATGAATCGTGGATACAAGCAAGATTCAGACAATCATTAGATTAAGGAGTTGATAGGTTTTGATTATAAAGAGTCTTGTAACCGTTTAAACTATAAGTTATAGTGCATGATCTTTGTTCTGCAAAGGGAACAAGTGATTTTTCTCCAAGTTAGAGTTTTCACGGCAAAAAGCTTATGTGTTTTTAGTTGAATGATTTGTTCTCTCTCCTATCTTGGATTGTACAATATTGCTTGTAGTCATTATATTTTAACCTAATATTGTAGGTTTATTCTCCTGGAAAAACCGTAGACTGAGGTGAGATTTTTCATAACTGTTATCTTCCTTCCTAACAAAGGAAAAAAAATCATTTTTCTCATGACTCAAGTTGGATAACCCTCAAATAGCTCAAAGAAAAATCTTTATGCATTTTATTTATTGAGTGGTCTTCAAATCCCACCACCTACTGTCATCACTCACTGCCACTACCATCAATTGTTGTGGCTGTCATCACTCACAAGCACCACCCCCAACCACACAGTCCACCACTTCCACCGTCCACCCATGGCCATTGGCATCACCACCACCAACATGTTAAATTTTCTTTTTTGTATAAAAAAAATAAAAACAAATAAAATTGGGGAATTACCAAATATGAACACAAAAAATTGACAATATAAACCAAAAATAAAAACTAAAAATTTTAAAAGTTACGATTGGAGGGTTGTTCCTTTAATTTTTATCCTTTGATTGACTGCTTTGAGAACTAAACATTGTAGGGTTGTTCATTCATGTGGCTAAAGCTTCATGATTAATTAAATTCATAACTAGACCAACGTTTTGATACTCAGGCCGTTTAATAAGTCAGAAACATGATCGGGCCAAGGTTACTAGAATTAAAGTATAAATGTAACAACTACATGTAAATTATAAATAAATGAATAAATAGATATATGTATTAAAGTTATAAAAAAATTACAACAAAAATACATTTTCTTAAATATTTTTTCAGATGTTTTTCTTTATTTTTAACAAAACATCATAAAGGCAATGATATGCCACTGAATCATTATAGTCACCCTCAATGCAACATGATAATTAGATTGATGTAATAACTGCATATAGCTTATGATAAAGCAGTAAGTCGGTCCCCAGGTCAATAACGATCAGCTTCGATAATCTGAGAGGGAAAAGGAATAAGGGGCACCGGTATGATGGCTACCAAGGACACTCTGATGCCAAAGTTAGGTTTCTGAATGTATTTTAACATAGTTTTGGCTAGGGTTTATGTTTGCGTACCTTGTTGGAGAAGATGATTTTTTCTTTTATATTGGCAGGCACCCTTGTAGCCCTAGAGGGGCGTTGCATACATAGAGAGGGTGGGAGACGACTGTCTCTCCACGTAGCAGCGCGGCATTGGAGATCTTGACTGGTGGCAGGGTAGTGGGAGGAGTAGTTGTCCAACCCTAAATGTCTAAACATGGCGCTCCCTTAGGCGTGTGTCAAAGTGAGTGAGATGATTGCCTCTTCTTACACGCGAAATCTTGGAGCTGGGAGCACGTTATCATGATTGGGTTGTCAATGATGGTTTTTACTGGCATGGCTGGTGGGACAAATGATCGGCACCATCCCACCAGGTTTGCTCGGGCGTTGTCCGCTTGGCAGTGCATAGCCATGGTCTGGTTGGTCATGACCTCCCTGGTCAGGCCCTAGTCAGTTAGACCTCTTAGGGTCGATCCTCCCTTTGTGGTGCTTTTCCTTTTTTCGATCCCATCTGCGTCCTTTGAGATATCAATATGTTTGGTGCTGAAGCCTCAACCATTGTAATGCATAGTACGTTATCAACTGAATCTAACAGCTCATATGTGCTTACTCCTGGTCGGCCCGTTAAGGGTACCTAATCGGTCCCCATCAATAGCCCCCAATTCCTCTGAGTACCCCGAGTGTAGAGTGTGGTCAGGGGAATTCTTGGTCGGTCCCCATCAGTAGCCCTCGATTCCTCTAAGTACCTCGAGTGTGGGGCGTGGTCAGGGGGATTGATAAAGCAATAAGTCGGTTCCCAGGTCAACAACGATTAGCTTCGGTAATCTGAGAGGGAAAAACAGTAAGGAGCACCGGTATGATGCCTTCCAAGGGCACTCCGTTGCCAAAGTTAGGTTTCTTGATGTATTTTAACAGAGTTTTGGCTAGGGTTTATGTTTGTGTACCTTGTTGAAGAAGATGTTTTTTCTTTTTATATTGGCAGGCACCTTAGTAGTCCTAGAGGGGCATTGCATGCATGGAGAGGGTGGGAGACGGTTGTCTTTTCACGTGGCAGTGCGACATTGGAGATCCTGACTGGTGGCAGGGTAGTGGGAAGAGTGGTTGTCTAACCCCAAATGTGGCACTCCCTTAGGCGTGTGTCAAAGTGAATGAGATGACTGCCTCCTCCTACACGCGAAGTCTTAGAGTTGGGATCACGTTCTCATGATTGAGTTGTCAATGATGGTTTTTACTGGCGTGGCTGGTGGGACGAATGATCAGCACCATCCCACCAGGTTTGCTCGGGCGTTGTCCGCTCGGCCGTGCACGACCATGGTCTAGTTGGTCATGACCTCTCTGGTCAGGCCCTAGTCAGCTAGACCTCTTAAGGTCAATCCTCCCTTTGTGATGCTTTTGTTGGTCCAATAGGCAACCCGAGAGGGGGGGGGGGGAGAATTGGGTTTTCCAAATATTAATACAAGTTAATATTAATTAAGATTAATCTAAACAATATAGCAATGGTTAATCTATGTGCAAAGCAATGTTATCATGAGAAGCAAAGAAAACAGAGCAATAGAAGAGAGACACAGATTTACCGAGGTTCAACCACAAACCGTGGTCTACGTCCTCACCCCAAGACCTCCTTGAAGCCTTCTTCCACTATGTAATCACCTATTACAAGATGGGCAGCTGATTGACAAAGTGCTCAGCTCACTCTACAAAGAACTCTTCACCGAGCTCTTCAATTCCCAAGTGGTTTTGTCCAAGCTCCACTCAAACTTTACAAGAGTTTTGCTTCACACAAGAGAATTCTCAAACTCTCAATTACAAGTGTATAGAAGTATACAACTCATTCTCTACTAAGAGTAGATTTTACATTCAAAGCTTACTCAAGAATAAAACGGGAAGAATGTTCAGGAATATCAGGTTGATCAGTGATTCTTGTCTCTTGTTGTTTCTTCCTCTTAATTCTTGTATATAAATGCAGTTGGAGGCTAGTATATATACCCTTGCATTCATTCCATCCGTTGGAGGTGGTTGGGTATCATAAATGCACGTCCAGTCTGTTATAACGTTAAGAAAAATAGCCGTTATAACAGAGGGAGTCGGCTCCATTTTTGTGGTGTCGACACTTCCTGCTTCTGCAGTTACCAGATATAGTTCACTGAGTTCATGAGTCCCCTCTTCATGTTGATGAGGCGATTCCTTGTTCATCTGTCTTCTTCATCTTAGGCTTCTGCTGTCATGAGGCGACGCTTCAGCTTCAGGTGTCCGCTCATTGATCATTTAAACTTTAAGCCTTTTTACTTCTGCTGCCAAGAGGCGACTCTTCGTCTTTATGTGTCCGCTCATTGTCTATGTCATCTTCAAGCCTTTACGTCTGACTCCATGAGGCGACACTTCATTACAATGTGTTCACTCATTGTCTATTTGGTCTCCAGACATTTTGCTTCTGAGATCAAGAGGCGACACATTATTTCCATAAGTCCCCTCATTGTTCAATATGTCTTCAGACCTTTTAGCTTCTGTGTGCAAGAGGCGACACCTCATTCCAATGAGTCCCCTCATTGTCCAGAATTCAGCTTTCAGATTTCTATTGATTAAGCTTATCAAAGCACTGGTATAAGAACTTCAAGGAGTATGTCTTTGGGGTATGATGATCGATTAAATCTTCCTAAATCATCAGAGTTAACTTCTATTCAATTTGGATTGAATCAATCATTTGATCTTCTTCTTGAATCTCAAACTTTCAAAGCTTCATTAGATCAATGTTGATCTTTTCTTCTTCAATTGCAGAGCTTTTTCTATCATTGTAGAATATCTTCTTGAATGCCAATCTTCCTCAATTGTGTGAAGCTTCACAATGCTTCAATTCTGATTTCCTCTCTTTGTTAGCAATTCTTCATTCTTTATTACAGATCACTTCAATAAGATTTTTGCAGACTTGATGAAATCTCTTCACACATCTAATCTTCATTGATCCTTTATATTATAGAAGAATTCTTTACTTGAATTCCATGTAGAGATCAGATATTCATTGTGAGCCATCTTCTCAGCAACTTCAATCACATTGTCTTTAATTGGTCTTAAGCATACCAGATGAGATCATCTCTTGAGCATTTTCCAAACTCTTCAACAAACAATTCATCTTCAACTGAGCATTGCATCTCCTCAACTGATCTTTGCATATTCTGATAAAATATTCTTTAGGCATTAATAACATCTCCATTCTTCATCTTTAACTAATTATTGCATCTCCTCAACTGATGAAGTCTTCAGTCTATCTTGCAAATTAACCTTCATTGAATGTAAGTCATTTTCTTGAAGTAGATATAGGCATCATTTCTCAGTTTGGTTCATTGCATAGCTCTTTGAATTCATTGCTTGCTTCTTAAACTTGTTGTGCATTCTCCTTGATATGTATTAGACTTAAGATTCAACTTTAAGTCTAAATTATGAACTTTGTTAATCTGCACACTAAGTAGATTCACTAGTAAAATAACACAAGGTTTAGTTATCATCAGAATCAACATGAGAATTAACCTTGAGTCAACAAGGATCAACCTTGACTCAACAATCTCTCCCTTTTTGATGATGACAAAACTTTTACAAAATAAGTTCATATAAGATTGAATTAAATGAACAGAGTTAAATAATCATACCAATGAGAAAACTCCCCCTTTGTTTTGTAATTAAGCAAATGATACTTAAAGGATAAAAGCATTTCAAAAACAGTTTCAGGGAGTTTTTGTCAGTTAAATCAAAGACATTTTGAGTAAGAGATTCATGTTACTCCCCCTGAGAACATGCTCTATATATGTAAAAAGGTACTCATTTTATGTCATTTTCATTTAATATCAATGCAATAAGCAATTCATGTTTGTCCAATTCAGGTTTTCCAATGAAAAAATATTTCTCCCCATAAGTCATGTTATTCCAATTCAAAGAAATGTTTTACTTATTTTTCGACAAACATGTATGGTATTCTTCTCCCCCTTTATGAATTTATACTCAATTTATCTTGTTTAATGAAAGTTTGCATTAATTTGGCCACCATACTTACTTTTGCCACCATACTTACAAACTAGTTTAATAGTTTGCATTTAATTTCATTTAATTTTGCCACCATCTGCGTCCTTCGAGATATCAACATGTTTGGTGCTGAAGCCTCAACCATTGTAATGCATAGCACGTCATCAGCTGAATCTAACAGCCCATATGTGCTAACTCCTGGTTGGCCTATTAAAGGTACCTGATCGGTCTCCATCAGCTTATAAATGAATAATTCAATAGATATATCTATTAAATTTTAAAATTACAACAAAAATAAATTTTCTTAAATATGTTTTTGTATAGCATTACCATTTGTAAATTCATTGTAAGTTTCGTTTCCAAGAATTCAGTTTTATCTTGGCTTTAGTTCAAACATAAAAACTTCAGATTTTTTTAGATTTTGAAAGATTTAGAGGAAACAAAGCCTAATTGCATGAATCATAAAATCTAAGTTGTACGCATGTATATTACTATATTTAAATATATATACACATATATACATACGCGCGCGCGTACACACACACACACACATATATATATATATATATATATATAGAGAGAGAGAGAGAGAGAGAGAGAGAGAGAGAGAGAGAGAGAGAGAGAGAGAGAGAGAGAGAGAGGGATTTGGAGCGTATCTATAAGTAGCTGTATGCAGCATAGTTATCAAAACCAAACCGGTGATTGAACTGATCAAAGCATTAATCATGGTTCACTGGTTCAACTGTGATTCAACGAGTGTAACTGGTTATGCAATAAATAAATATATCTAAATGAAAAGAATAATTAAATAAATTATCAAAGAGTTAAATGATACTTACATTCATATAATAACTCAAAAGAAGTATAAAAAATAAATATTTATAAGAAAAAGTATAAAAATAAATAGTTATAAAAACTTTTAAGAGCATTTCATTTTTTTCTCTAATTTAATATTTTTTTAATCTAATGGTCAATGGTGCTTTAATTTTTCTTAAAAATGATGTAAAACTTGACAATAATGTGCATAATTTGTTTGATCTTTTTTTTTTCCCTTCCTAAACACTCCTCTTTCTTCTTTTTTATTTTCTCTATTTTCGGTTTTAGTATTATTCTTTGGTGATACATATATCCATATATCTATTATAATTTAGAAAGCATATAAAGAAATAAATTTAAAATGAGAAAACAATGCTAAGTCAAAAAAAAAAAAAAAAAAGAAAGAGAAATGTGCATTATTTGCCTCATCCTTTTTTTGTTATCCTCGTCTTTCTTTCTTTTTATTTTTATTTCTTTATTTAGTTTAAAAAGTTTTTACTTTTTTCTTCTATTTTATCAAAAAAATACAAAAGACATGTATTCCAAATAACAAATAGCTTTAAATCATGTACAATTTGTATAATTTTTTTTTAATCTTTTTGAAAACCATCCGGTTCACAAAATACCGACTGTTGCACTAATTTTTTAAAATACTAGCCGATTCTTTCACTTCAACTCAGTTCACATACATTCCAGTGAATTAATTGAATTGGACCAATTTAAGGTCTGATCCCGATTCAACCAATTGAGTTAACTGATTCAGTCTAGTTCTGATATGGTACGAAGAATACAGTAGCAAGAGAGACTGAGAATCTATGTATGAAAGTCGAACAGTGAAGGAGACTATTGACCCCAAAAATTCTCTGTACTTATATTTTTTGTAAAACCGGCTAGTCCAACAAAACCGTGATCAAGGTTGCCAGTTAAACCGTGATTTTCAGTGGTTATTTAAAATTAAGCCCTTTTTTTTTTTTTTTTGTGAAAACCATTTACGGTATATCAGGAATAATTTTTTGGACTGGTACCAGTTAGACTTGCTTATACTGTTAATGACACATGCTGAAAAGCAAGAAAAAAAAACTAGAAGTCAATGACATATGTTGCTTGTTGATTAAGAGTAAGAGATGAAGTAGACATTCGTTGAACCGACCTTAAGGTTTCCACATAACGCATACGAGTTTTTCTTTCTTTGTTTTTTTTTTTTGGCAAGGGGACAACATGAGATTGAAGTCAATTAGCAGTAACCAATAACAACGTAACAAGTCACAACTCGAGTGGGCATTCCCGTCATTTCATGAACTAGCAGAAAGCCCATACGTACGTGGCTAATTCTTGCGGTGACAAGTGTCCAGACAGCTCCTGCACATCTCTTTGCATGCAGAGTCTCCCCAATGTGGTGGTAAGCAGAAAGAAAGAAAAGCTAGAGCCATGAGAATCTCCTAACATGGCCAAAATGGTTAACGTAACCTTCATATCAAAGGTAATTTCTTCCTCTCTTTTTTTTTTTTTTTTTTTTTGTCTTTTGGTTTGCTTGTCAATGACTAAATTAAGAAGACAAGTCACTCCAAAGAACAAAAAAGAGTAAATTACACAATAAAGAAGTAAAAAAAAAAGAAAAGAAAAAAGTACCAAAAAACTATTAATCCAATACATGAAAATTAGCTCCTTATCTGTAGAAATCATAGTTGCTAATATCCTATCATGTTGTTTTTGTTATTGGTACGGTATGTATCAGTACCGGTGTAATATCGAATACCGTCTTGAATTTATTGTTATAAATATTATATATTTATAAATATATATATATATATATATGTATTTACAAAATAGTCACTTCAAAGTTTGACATTACTCACAACAAATATTATTCAACATTAAATTATTTTAACATAATATAAACTTTTTATCCAACTCAAATATATATTTAAAAATACTTAAAAAAAAATATTATTGTTTATTATGTCTAACACAAGTTGTAATTGGCATTTATCATCAAAATATAATAAAATTAAATTATTTAAAAATAAATTACATAAAATCCCGTCAAATCCAGTATTAGTCGGTATCGTTCGGTATTAATTGGTATTGACTTGTATTGGTCTATACTTTGACCGGCATAGAACTACCTTTGTTGGTATCATTTTATGTCCAATACAATACTACTGGCTAATACAGTACAATATTAATAACTATGGTTGAAACAACAGTGATCAAGTGCCCTAATCTCTGTCATTAGCCTTGGAAAACGGGAGGTTTCAATCCTATACACACACACACACAGATGTTGGTATAAATATCTGTGTTGTATAAAGTTTTCCATATAATCTGTAGCCACAATAAAGTGAAATGAAACATAGTAATATTATTGTCATGTAATCATCATAAGGTGAAATCAACAATAATAAATAACGTGTATGAAATAACATAATATGATAGATTCAACAAGTCTCATATAATGAAATAATAAAATATGCAATGCAGGGGAGATCAAGTCGAGTGTTTCCCACTCTTAGCTTAAGACAGATTCATCCCCCACACAGGTGCTCATGGGATGAACGTGTTGGCCCAAGTAGGCAACCCAAGAGGGGGGGTGAATTGGGTTTTATAGAATTTTTAACAAGAGTTTCAACTAAAAAATCGTTTATGGATTTTAGAAACAAATAATCAAAGTATATGTATCAAGCAAATAAAGTGTACATTAAAATAAGTATTTGCAAGCATGCATAATGAGCAAGTAAGCAAAACAGAGGCAGAAGAAATATGCACCAGATTTATAGAGGTTCGGCCAACCTTGCCTACGTCCTCTCTTCTTCGATCCTTTCGAAGGAATTCCACTATGCAATACACCTTACACAGCCGCTGGTTGTGCCACGAGTGCCCAGCTCACTCTTTACAAAAGCTTCTTCCCAAGCTTTCAAAACCCAAGAGATTTTGTCCAAGCTTCTCTTAAACTTACAAGTGTTTTTCCCAAGAACACTTAAACTTACAAGGTTACAAACCCTCCCAAACAAGAATGAATGAAGATTATACAAAGAGTGACTCTCCTAGTGAGTATACAAATGAATACAACTCAATGGATAACTTTAAACACTCAACAAGAATATGTAACAGTTAGGTGCAGGTGATTTTTAGCTTTGAAGCACTTGATATGAATGGTATGATTGCTCTTCCCTTCTTCTTTGAAGCTGTATATATCTCATATATATAGGTATGGATCGATTCTAGCCGTTGGAGAAGTATGGGAGAAGATTTGGTTATGTTTGTGCCCATACCGTCTGTCAGAAAACTAGCCGTTAGAGTCTAGGAGTCGACTCTTTTCTCAATGAGTCGACTCTTTTTGCATTTCAGCAGATTTTTCAAGTTTCTGTCCAAATGAGTCGACTCTTTTGTCCCAGGAGTCGACTCTTTTCAGCAGTCTGTAGAATTGTTTGTTCTCTGTTGCAATGAGTCGACTCTTTTTGGCCAGGAGTCGACTCTTTTAAGCTTCCAGCAGAATTCCAAGGCTCTGTTCGAATGAGTCGGCTCTTTTAACTTGAGGAGTCGACCCTTTTTCCAAAAACCCATATTTTTGCAACTTTTCTTCATTCTTTTTCAAAGCTTCCAATCTCTTCAAGGATCATCTAAATAGGCTTTTTAAAGCTTGCAAACACTTCTTCAAGATTAGATGACTCCAAGAACATCTTCAATCCATTCAAGGTGAGTTTTCTTCATTTTCATCACTTGTAGAGCTCTTCCATTATCATAGCTTCATCCATTGATTCAAGTCTTCTTCAAGATCTTCAAGAGAGCTTCCATGACTTAGAATCTTCATTTCTTCAAACAACATGGCTTCTCCATGGACTTCAACAACTCAAGAAAGCTTTCCAAATCTTGTGATTCCTTCCATGTCTTCAAGACATCTTCAAATCTTCTAAGAAAACTTTCATATTTTGAGTTGGTATCTTTTTCTTCCATTCTTGCAAGATATCTTCAAGTACTCAAAGTCTTCAATCTTTTAAATCAAGACTTTGATCATTTTCATTCTTCTTCTTTGATATCCATCATCTTCATTCCCTTATAAAATCACCATTGTAGAATATGCTATTCTTTCAAGCTTATCAATCTTCAATCTAGGATTTTCATCAACTTGAGAATCCTTTTTCTTCTTATAATATCACCTTTGTAGAATACATCACTTCATCATGCTTTTCATCATAAGTCCTCTATTATGATAAGCTTCAAGTCAAGATCTAATTAATAATTCATCTGCACACTAAGTAGAATTATTAGATCATTTAACCATGTTTTGTTATCATCAAAATCAAGGCATTGACTCAACAGAACGGACGTCTATCTCTAGGATAAAATGATCACAATCTTGAATAAGTAGCACTACAATAATCAAGATTCAGCGAATCAACCTTTTGATTTTACTCTCTCAATGTATGGAATGTATGCATCACGTATGATATAAAACAAAAAGAAATTTCTGTCTAATTCTACACAGAATTATGACATTTAATTCCATACAGAAACCTACGACGTTTCTGATAAAATCAACATGATATGAAAATGAACACACTGCATTTTCTACACAGAAAATCAGCAGTGATTCTGTAGAATTTCAACCTTGAAATTGACTACAGAAACACAGAAGAAAGTGATATAATTTTCACAAAAATTAATCACACCAAATAAAAAATTAACTGAATAAAACCTGGACAGAAATTCGTGTACGGAATTTCTAAGACAATCGTCGGAATTCTGGACTGAATGAAGCGTCAGAATCTGTCTGGAATAGTCGCCGGAATTCTGGACAGTACTTCGCCGGAGATTCATCGTTGAATGTCGCCGGAATCTGAGCACGTCGTCAGAAGCCGAGAGAGAGAGAGAGAGAGAGAGAGAGAGAGAGAGAGACGGAAAATTGCGTATAAAATTCTATTAAGTTTTGTTTGTTCGGAGGGGGATTCTTTCTATATATAGAAAGAATCGCACCCCTTCGAAACGGTGCCAGCCAAACGCGCCCTTAGGAAGGGACGCAACCGTTGGAATTCAAATTCTGAACCGGTTCGGTTCAACCCGGTTCACTCTGGTATGATTTAACCCACATCCAAAAATATTAAACCGGCCCAAGCCATTTTAATATTAATTTAATCGCACCCGCACCGAACCGAGCCTGCCGGCCGGACGGACGGACGGACAGGCGGGCAGCAGCGCGCGCGTGTGGTTTATTGGGTCAACCCATGGGTTCCATAGGTCCTCCCCCTTCCACAAAAGTGGGGTGCCCTTTGGGGCCCAAACCTATCTTTAAACTTAGCCTTTATATGCCCATCACTTTTTCCATAGAAAATCAATGTGGGACAAGCCTTTATCTCCACCCATAAACCATACTCATGGTACCTACTTTGGACACCATTATCTCATTCAAACCTCCATGGATTTGAGCAAGTAAATGCTTGTTCTTCATCTCCTCATGGAGGAGAACACAAAGCATCTTGGACCCACTCAAAAGGACATGTGGGTCCCACCTTAACAATGGCTCAAAGTTGGTGTTCACACCAATTATTCCAACAAGAGATATATATATGTATATGTATAGATATACAAGTTTTCTGTTTAACTTTCTTTCACCTTCATGTGATACTATACATTGTCACCACGTCCTGAATCTATCATCTTCATGTGAGAAGGATCAAACGTATAACGAGGAGAATGCCAAGGATACTTGCTCAGAAAAATTTTTAGAGCTTTTTGAGCATGACAAAGGATTCATGGCATCGCCCCATAATTCAAGTTCCGAGTCCTCGTCATCATCGTCTTCCTCAAATTGTCGTCCATTGCAGTCTCCAGGGTCTCAAAAGGATTCGCTAGTGAGGCCTTTTCTTTGCAATCCTTGGAACATCAAAGCAATGCTGGTTCGTGTTGTTAGAAGGGTATAAATATTATTTGTATTTCAGTGTTTTTGGCTTTTATAGATTTTCTTTTAACATTTGTAAATGTATCAAATTCTTTTGTGTATGAGCTTGGAGACAACATATCTTGATGTATCAAAGGATTCTTTGAATGCTGGAAGTTTTAGCAAACAGTATGATAGTGAGAACTGCCAAAACCAAAATTGTCATCTAACTTGAAAAAATGAATACTTAATTCTTCTTAAGTTTGTTTGTTTCTCAAATCCTTTGTGCATTGTTTGCTAGTCAAAAAGCTTCTTGAACTTCTCTCCTATGCATATGAATTATGAAGTAGCTCCGGCACAACATAAAAAGCAAATTTCCATACGAATCACATTTGTGCCGAGATTTATTTAGCATTGCGTGTGAATTTTGATGTCGAGATTTATTTAGCATTGCATGTGAATCTAGAATGATTAAGAAAATAGGGAAGGAGGAGATGAGAGAAAGGATTGTAGTATGTAATCTTTCTACAAGATGATGTATAATACACAATAAAGTGTAGACCTATATATAGAGAGAAATCTGTCATGAAAAACAAGGAAACATGCCTAACTACATGCCTAACAAACATGCCTAACTTGAACCTAACCATGGACTATGATTATGGACTATGTCTAGTATTCCTTGACCATTATGCTTTCACATTATGGCTTTCACATTATGTGTACATTAACAGCCCCCCGCAAACTCAATATGGTAAAGTGGAGACTAATTTGAGTTTGATAACCAGATCATGAAACCGTCCTGAGAGATGAGACTTAGTGAAGATGTCAGCAGTTTAATCAGTAGAAGTTACAGATAGAAAATGAACTGTACCACACAGAACATGCTGACGAATAAAATGATAATCAATCTCAATGTGCTTAGTACGATCATGAAACACATCATTATGAGCTATCATAATCGCACTGCGATTGTCACAATGGAGAATAGTAGCACCAGAATGAGAGACACCCATGTCTTGAAGTAGCCTCCGAAGCCAGAGAAGTTCTTGAGTAGTATCAGCTAATGCATGATATTCGGCCTCAGTGCTAGAACGAGCAGTAAAGTTCTGTTTCTTACTACGCCAAAAAATAAGAGAATCTCCAAGAAAGAAGCAGAAGCCTGTGGTAGATCGTCGATCAGTAGGATCACCAGCCCAATCAGCATCAGAATAAGCATGAAGTTGTAGAAAATAATGTAGTCCATGAAAAAGAGTACCCTTAACGTAACAAAGAATATGGAGAAATGCAGCATAGTGAGTTGAACGCGGCGAAGGCAGAAACTGACTGACTAAATGAACAGCATGGGCAATCTCAGGACAAGTAACAGTGAGGTAGACAAGACTACTAACAAGCTGCCGATAGAGAGTAGCATTAGACAGAAGCTCACCATCCAGAGGAGTGAGACACACATTAGCTTCTAAAGGTGTAGAAACAGTCTTGCTATCAGTGAGACCAGCACGAGTGAGAAGATCTGAGGCATACTTGACTTGAGAGAGAGAATAACCAATAGAAATAGAAGATATCTTAAGACCAAGGAAGTAACTGAGAGGACCAAGATCTTTCATCTCAAATTGAGTGTTAAGAAAATTCTTGAGCTCAGAAATACCATCCACATCATCTCTAGTTAGAATCATATCATCCATATAGAGAAGTAGGAGAATAGTGCCACGCGGAGTTTTATGAATAAAGAGAGTAGAATTGTAATCACTAGAAGAGAAGCCAAGTTCGCTAATAGTAGAATTGAATTTGGCATACCATGCACGAGGAGATTGTTTAAGACCATATAGAGCACGACGAAATTTGCAGACCTGATGTGGAGAATGAGAAGAACCAGGAGAAAGCTGCATATAGACTTCCTCAGAGAGATTGCCATTGAGAAAGGCAATTTTGACATCCATTTGATACAAAGGCCACTGTCGGACAGCAACAACAGCAATGAGATTCTGAACAGAAGTGAGACGAGCAATAGGAGCAAAGATCTCCTCATAGTCAATACCATACTCTTAAGTGAAACCTTTGACAACTAAACGAGCTTTGTAACGTTCCACTGAACCATCAGAATGAGTTTTGATCTTATAGACTCATCTACATCCAATCATAAATTTACCAGGAGGAAGCTCAACCAAGTCCCAAGTGTGAGTCTTGGTAAAAGTCTGTAATTCATCATCCATAACTTGTTGCCAAAGAGGGTTAAAACTGGCCTCGTGATAAGAGCAAGGCTCATGATAAGCAAGAATAGTAGAGAAACAATGATAATCACAGAGATGAGTAGGAGTCTCCCTTACCCGAGTAGAACGCCTGACGGTGGGCTCAGTGGATGAAGAAGGCAGATATGGATCAGACAAGAAAGAGCTAGCAGGAAGAGCAGGATCAGTAGACGGGGACTCCTCAAGATATACTGTAATAGGCGGCACGGTAGATGTGACATCTGTATCCTCAGGGAATAGCTCAATAGAAGGATCAGTGAAGTAAGGAGTGGAAAAAGAGGATAAATGAAAAGATGACATGGAGAAAAATGTCTTATGTTCCCAAAAAAACAACATGACGAGAGACACGAAGACGTTTAGACAAGAGATCCCAACAACGATAACCTTTGTGCTCAATCCCGTAGCCTAAGAAGCAGCAGAGACGAGCACAAGGCTCCAACTTGGTACACTCATGAGACTGAAGTAAGACAAAACAGGCACATCCAAAAACACTAAGAGAGTGATAATTAGGAGTAGTACGATACAAACGCTCATAGGGAGTGAGGTTACCGAGAGGAGTTGAAGGAACACGATTAATAGTGTAAGCAGCAGTAAGAGCAGCTTCACCCCAAAACTGTTCAGGACAAGAGGCAGAGATAAGAAGAGCACGGGTTGTATCAAGGAGATGACGATGTTTGCGTTCAGCACGACCATTTTGTTTATGACGTACCAAGACAAGAACGATGAGGAATGGTTCCATGCTCGCGGAGAAAGGCAAGAAAAGAGGTGTTACAATATTCTTGAGCATTATCATACCTAAAGATCTTGATGTTAAGAGAAAATTCTGTTTTGACCATTCGAGCAAAATCATAATAAGTTTGTTGAAATTGAGACCGATTTTGCAAGAGATAAAATCCAAGTATATCTAGAAAAATCATCAACAAATATAACAAAATACTTGGATCCTCCCATAGTAGAAGTGGGGGAAGGACCCCAAACATCAGAGTGGACTAAATCAAAAGGAGCTAAGGAAAGAGAAGTACTGTTATTAAAAGATAAAGCCAGTTGTTTAGCAAGTTGACAAGATTGACAATCAAGATATTTATTAGGGACAGAACCTAAAACACCTTAAGACAAAAGAAGACGTAAATGAAACATGACCTAAATGGGAATGCCATATATCAAGAGAGGAGTTGGGAGTAGATGAAGCAATAGTAAAGGTGATAACAGCAGTCTGAGTAGGCAGATGAAGGTGAAGAAGCTGAAACAGTTGACTGTATTTACGGCCTATCCCAAGAGTCTGTCTCGTCTTTGGATCCTGCACAATACAATCAGTAGAAGAGAAAATGATAGTGAGACCAAGATCACATAATTGGCCGACAAAGATAAGATTCAATGTGAGTTTAGAGATATAATAAGTCTGAGGAAGTGCAAGGTTGGAAGTGCAGACATGATCGATGTGATTAATAGTCATAGGTGAGCCATCAGCAGTATAAATGATAGGAAGAGCAGATATAGAGGATTTAGAAGAGAAAACAGACAAGTCAGAAGTCATATGATTGCTACACCCGGAATCAAAGAACCACGAAGAAATACCTGAAGTGGCAGACAGAGCAGTAGAGGGTGGATTACCAGAGGTAGTCATGAACTGCTGAAAGAGTGCAGAAAGATCACTGAGACTAACCATCGAGGAGGAAGAGGGAACATCAGAATCCGTAGTAGTAACAGCTGTAGCCTTAGGGTGAAAGTCTCGGCGATAAGGATTTTTAGGATAGTCACTACGATAGTGACCAAGGCCACGCCGATGACAATGTTGGCAAATCCAAACAGGACAAGTAAGTAGACAATGATTAGTAGCATGACAAAATATACATTCATCATTTCGAGAGGGCGAAGTGAAAGATGTCCCAGTAGATTGAGGAGAGGAGTTGCGGGAACCACCTGAAGCGGAGGAACTTTGAGAGTTATTGGAAAAACCTTTAAATTGAGAATTAGAAGTTGCAAGAACTGTGTCTGTAGGTGATGATCGAAAGAGACCAAGACGAGTTTCTTCGGATAGGAGCTCAGAAATAGCCTGTTCCAAGGAAAGAAGAGGAGATCGATACAGAAGAGAGGCACGAACAGGCTCAAAGACATTAGTAAGAGCTATAAAAAAACATAATGAGGCGCTGCTGATCTCGGTAGAGAGTAAAGTGAGCAGCGTCATCAGGACAGGTCCAAGTGGGCTTGGACGGAGTCAATTGATCCCAGAGAGTATACACCTATGACAGGAAGGCATTGATAGACTGACCAGATTCTTGTTTGAGATGATGCAAAGAAGTTAAGAGTTGGTGCTAATGAGCAAGATCAGTAGTAGTGTAGCGTTGGGCCAGAAAGGCCCAGATAGAATGAGCAGTATCAAAACGTCGGAACTGGAGGCTTATGGAAGGAATGGACGTATTTCGAAACCAAGTGATAATTTGATGATTCTTACTATCCTATTCCTCAAGATGTTCAGTGTAAGCTGTAGAGGGTTCAGTGTCACTTTTGACAGGGGCTTCAATATCGCCAGTAACGTAATGCCAAAGTTTTCTTACTTTGAGAAAACTAGACATAGCTTGAGACCAGGGCATATAGTTAGGACCTTTTAGAGTGATAAAAATAGGTCGAGACACCTCCGAACGCTCCATAGTGCAAGAAGGTTGGATAACAGAATTAAAAGGGAGAAATATGGGTTTAAAGGTTTCCAAGAAAGAAGAAACAGTAATCACATAGCAGAATTAAACCAAACCAAGAGCAGAATCGGACACAAAAGGCCGAAAATAGGTGGGAACCGGTCTGAACCGGTCTAAAAAGAGCTAAACATGGCTTGAACTGGTCAAAGGAAGAAATATCCAGGCTGAAATGGTTCAAGTAGACCGGAGTCAAAAGGCGAATCGCGCTGTCGGGCAACTAGGGCTGGTGTCAGCAAGCGTTAGTGCGCGCACGTGAAAGCGTGCGCGCGCGTGAAACAGGGACGGCGGCGCGTGAGAGCACGTGGAAGATGGGGCTGCGCATGAGATGACGCACCTAAATTCAGGCCGCGCATGCGGAGGTTTTTGGAGATGGTTTTTGTATGGTTGAACTCTATTCGTGGAGACGAACGTAATGATATGATCAAAAGTGATATTCAGGTAATATGAATTTCGACAAAAACCTAGAAAATACCAAAAAAATTAGATTTTGAAGGAGAAAATAGACAATGCGAGCTGGTTGGAATAGAGACAGAGTGAGAGAATGATCACCAGACCTTATAGCTCTGATACCATGTTAGAATAATTGAGAAAATAGAGAAGGAGGAGATGAGAGAAAGGATTGTAGTATGTAATCTTTGTACAAGATGATGTATAATATACAATGAAGAGTAAACCTATATATAGAGAGAAATCTGTCATGAAAAACAAGGAAACATGCTTAACTACATGCCTAACTTGAACCTAACCATGGACTATGACCATGGACTATGTCTAATATTCCTTGACCATTATGCTTTCACATTATGGCTTTCACATTATGTGTACATTAACAACTACAATGATTTCCTAGCAACCCAAACAAAAACTATAGAGTATTTCGAAAGCAATTATAGAATACACTTTAGTTATAAACAGACTAAACACAAGACAAATAAGTACGATTCAGACAGTTAGTTTTATTGTGACTTTTCTCTTTTCTTTTTCTTTAATCTTTTTCTTCACTAAAAGTTTGCTTGCAGTATGGTAAAAATCAAGAAATTGGATGATTATCACATTTGTATATTAGTTCCATTTTAATTTTAGAAATGTTAGTCATTTCCATTGCTGTGGCTTGGTGGAGTAGACATTAGGGCTCGAACTCCCATCACTTATTAAAAGAGCGAATCAAAGACTCACTAAAGTTAAGAGCATGATTGATAATGGCTCACTAAAGTATCAAATCAAGGATGAATTTCATTTCAAATGATAAACTGAACAACATCATTAAATTCCAAATCCATAAAAAGAAAACAATTACAAAAAAAAATGTTAAACCAGCCGCATAGGTCAGGTAGTGATAAGTTTAATATGGTAAATAAGAATAAAAAAAATCAACCAAATTTTCAAAAAAATCAATGTTATTTTGTTCCAAGAACACAACATTAAAGGACTACAAATGTGGTTTACTATTTAAAAATACCATTAAACTATATTACCTGGAATCGAGTACAGGTGTCGGATGCCGATACGTGTTTAAGTTTCGAATTCATCTAATTCTCATCTCCAAAGATACTCGTACATTTATAGATTTCATATTTTTTAAATACTTCTTTTATTTATTTAAGGTAAAATAGTTTTTATAAACTAAAATGTAGCATTTTATGTATAAAATAGAATGCTTATGCATAATTCTATAATAAACTCAATTATTTATAAATATTTATTGAATGTATGTTCAACTAGTCATATCGAACACATATCATATACCATTGTCCGAATGTTGAATGTCCGACATGAATATTTCACAAATTTATGAGAGTGCAGATAACATAGCTATTGAAAACATTATTATAGAAAGAATCCATACAAAATCATGTTTATTTAATATATTCCTTTCTAAAACATTTCAGTTTAAATGTTCTGTTTTAGTTTTAGAATTTAGGCATAAATAAATAAGAGAACAATTTAGACAAATAATTCAAGCTCTAAAATTATCAGTCTACCCACCAAAAAAAGAAAATGAAAACAAGAAACACGAGGAGAGAGAGAGAGAGAGAGAGAGAGAGAGAGAGATCTGAATTGAAACAAAAAAGTGGTGCCCACTATTTTATACTGTATACATATTTATCCAATAACATCTAAGGGTTGGAGGACATGGGTCGACTACTTTTTTGTGATGGTAGTTGCCAAACAGTTCATTTCAATTCGATATCTCACTGATTTTGTGTAATGTATGGTGCATGTCACATCGAATTTAGATTTTTTTGATGGTTCCTTATTTAAATCGATTATTGAACAATATCAAATAAAATAATATCTTGTTGCAAAAGAGATGATACAAGATGGTAGGAAAAAATAAATGAAAAAAGGACGCATTACATTAATAGTCCATGTAATGTACCTGTAGCTTTAATTTGGTCTATTCAATTTTAATTGTAATAATTTTACTCTTTAAGTTTAAAAATAGGCGCAATTGGTCGAATTAACAATGGAAAATAACCATGTGCACAGTGCATTGCATGCTGCCAAGGTCGAGGAGTATAATGGTAAAATTGCATGCCACTTATGAGAGAGAGAGAGAGAGAAATGGGGTCCTTGACCGCATTTCATAAATCACATTTAGTGCATATGCGCATATATGTATCCTAGAATGATGGCACACACTATATGCGTGTGCACACTATACTCAATCTCTCTTTGCCATTAACTTACTAGTGGGATGTTGCATAATCTGAAGGAGTAGTTTAGTTGTAAGTATTACATAATTACTTTTACATGTGTTAAATATAAATTGGACAAACTTCTTGTGGTGAATTATTTTTGTCAATAAACAAAAAGTCTTGCCAAAGTAGAGGCCTCACCAAAGTGGTGGTTTCACCAAACCCAAAAGTTTGCTTTATAATAATATAGATAGATATAGTGGTTGGTGGGCTTTTGGCCCGAACTGGGCGTTGGTGGTGTGGGGGTGTTGGAATCCCAATAATGACTTAAATTGAAATTCAAAAAAGCACTAGAATTCTCTAATTTGGGATGGAGAAAAAACCACAATGACAATTAAATTCCCCCCCTAATCTCCTTGTCTGCGGACTTATTTAAAGAAATCAAACCAACGACTACCTCCTAAATAAACTCAACCAACTCTTAAACAAGCTCAACATTATTTCCTAGTCTTGCGCTTAAGGACAAGCACCTGGTGGGCAACCAACTTCCCTTTGAATAGCTTCAACTTCCATGTTAGCATCATTCTAAACTGGCCCTCCATGATCTGCGGTCAACATAGCCAAGTATCTCGGATTTGGTTTCCTAATTCTTCGAGGCCCATCACACCCCCCCTTTGAACATCGACCTTGTCCTCAAGGTTAAATTCTGGAAATTGATGCTGCATCCGTTCGATTGCCTCCCAGGTGGCTTCTTCTTCAGGTAAATGCTTCCACTAAACCAATACTTCTATTACAATTTTGCTTCCTTGCTTCACCTAGCAAAAATCCTTGATAACTTTTAGTTCCAACATCAAGTAGCCTTCCCCCAACACTGGTGGTGTCGTGCACCTTAAGACTTTTCCTTCCCCTATGTATCTTTTAAGGCATGAGATGTGGAATATTGGATGGATCTTAGAATGCTCTGGTAGCTCCAACTTGTAAGCTACAACACCTATCTTCTCTAACACCCAATAAGGCCCAAAATACTTGCTAGCAAGCTTTTGGTTGGCACGCTTGAACACCGACTGTTGTCTGAATGGTTACAGCTTAAGGAAGACCCAATCATTCACTTCAAAGGAGTCATCAAGTTGATAAGCATCTACTTGTTGCTTCATTCGGTTCCTAGCTTTCTCTAAATTCTGCTTTAGACGCCTAAGCAGCTCGTCCCTCTCACATAGCTCCTAGTCAACTTTTTGCACCATTGCGTTGCCTAGCAAATAGCGAGTGATTATAGGTGGAGGTCTTCCATACAAAGCTTGAAATGGAGTTAGCCCAATGGCACGATGGAACGTGGTATTATACCAAAATTTTGCCCATGGCAACTGACTGCTCCATTGCTTTGGTGCCTCACTAGCTAGGCAACAAAGGTATTCTTGAAGGCTCCAGTTTACCACTTTTGTTTGGCCGTCTGTCTTGGGATGATAAGCAGGTGACATCTTAAATTGTGTTCCCTGCAACTTAAACAATTCTTGCCAAAAATTGCTAGTAAACAAAGCATCACAATCAATAAGGATAGTTCGAGGAATACCGTGAAGGCAAGCCATATTTTCGAGGTACACCTCTGCTATCTTCTTGGCTGTAAATGGGTAGGTCACACTGATGAAATGTGCATCTTTTGTCAAGCGATCCACTACCACAAGAATGACATTCTTCCCTTGAGAATTTGGCAACCCTTCTACGAAATCCATTGAAAACATCCTCCCATACTTGGGATGGTACCGGAAGAGGCTGAAGAAGACCCGTTAGAGACCGAGAGTCAGTCTTGTTCCGTTGACACACGTCACATGCAACAACATAATTCTAAACATCCTTCTTAAGCCCACTCCAATAGAAGGCTTGTGCAATCCTTTTCCATGCTTGTAGTACTCCGGAATGGCCCTCTGATTTTGTGTTATGAAACTCTTGGAGTGGGCGAGATTTCAGAGTTGAATTAGGTGGGATAGCTACACGCCCCTTAAACTATAATAACCCATCCTTCCACTCATAGTTAGGCACCATTTCAAGCCTAGCCTCTATTCGGTCCTTTATTTCCTAAGCCCATTGACTTTAAGCCACTTTAAACTGCGGCTCCAAAATTGCCCATAGATTAGGTGACCCCACTTCCCTAGATAGTGAATCAGTCGCACTGTTTTCCTTTCCAAGTCTGTAAACTATTTCATATTTGTATCCCAGCAACTTAGTGACCCATTTTTGTTGCTCCGAGGTGGCCACTTGTTGCTCCACAAAGAACCTCAAGCTGTGTTGGTCAATTAGGATCTGAAATTTCCTGCCTAAGAGATAGGGTCTCTAACACTGAATGGCTTCAAGTATAGTTAGCATCTCCTTTGAATAAATTGGCCAGGCCTTCTTTCTTGGACTCAAGGCTTTACTTAAAAATGCTATTGGTCGACCTTGCTGGGATAGTACGGCTCCAATACTTGCATCTGAAGCATCTGTTTCGATCAGAAATATTTAATTAAAATTAGGAATAGCCAGTATCGGTGTTGTACTCATGGCGGTTTTGAGTTCTTCAAAAGCCTTCTCTGCTTTTTCATCCCAATAGAACGACCCCTTCTTCAATAATTGAGTTAGAGGTGCTACAATAATTTCGTAGTTGCGCACAAACTTACGGTAGTACCCCGTAAGTCCCAAGAATCCTCTAAGCTTGGTCACGTTGGTAAGTCTTAGCCAATTCTTCATAGCAACAATTTTGCCTTTATCCACTTCCACACCTTTATTAGAAATTAGATGTCCAAGATAATCCACCTTCTTTTGCCCAAAAGCACATTTAGAAAGTTTAAGGAAAAACTAATGATCTTGCAGAATTTTAAAAACTACTCTAATGTGCTCTAAATGTACCTCCCACGAGCAACTATATACCAAGATATTGTAAAAAAAACAAGGACAAACTTACGCAAGAGTGGCTGGAAAATGGAGTTCATAGTGGCTTGAAATGTTGATGGCGCGTTGCAAAGCCCAAATAGCATGACAAGGTATTCATAATGCCTACTATGTGTCCAGAAGGCTGTCTTGTGTATGTCATTAGGATGGACTCAGATTTGGTGATATCCGGTCCGAAGGTCGAGCTTGGTGAAGTACATGACACCGTGGAATTCATTGATCATGTTGTCAACCGTTGGAATGGGAAAGAGATCCTTGATCATTGCTTCATTTAGGGCTCTATAATTTGTACAGAAGCACCAAGACCCATCCTTGTTCTTAACCAATAGGACCGGTGATGAAAAGGGGCTGCAACTAGGGTGGATGGTCCTATTCTCAAGCATCCTAGTCACCTGCCGCTCTATCTCATTTTTTTGGTTGTATGCATACCTGTAGGGCCGCACATTGACAGTTGAGACTCCTTCCTTCAGTGGAATCCAATGGTCCACTTCTCTGGATGAAGGCAAGGAGCATGGTTCCTTAAATAATCCAACAAACTCTTTCAACAATCCATCAATTCCAATAGGTGTCTATAGAGTACTAGCCTAAACTTCTTGTGCTTCCTTGACAACTAATGCAACTAAGGTGCCCCCACCCTGCACTTCCTTCTCAAGGGAGTACATAGTAATGGCTGTTGAAGAGGGATCCTTGTTGCTGTGCAACACTTGTGACTCCCCTTGCCAATTAAACCTCATTGTCATATTGCGCCAATCACATAGTACCGGACCCAATTCCACTAACCATTGAATGCCCAAAATAATATCCAGCCCTTGTAATGGAAGAGAAAATAAAGTGACAGCAAAAGAAAACCTTTGATCTCCAGTGGTAGAGCCTCGTGTTTCTCTTGGTAAAGTAGCTGACCTCCATCCGTAATTCTCACACTGAAGCTTTCTGTGGGAGTTATTGGCAAATGAAGTTGTCGAGCAACTCGATGGCTTATAAAATTATGGCTAGAGCCACTGTCTACCAGCACTGTCACTGGGTATTTCCCAATAAAAGCCTACAGCTTCATGGTGTGTGGTCCCTTCCATCCCGAAAAGGCATGGAGAGTGATCTCCGCTTGTTCTTCTACTACTTCATGTTCCAATTCTTTGATTATTGGCCCAAAATTTGTGGCGTTGTTGCTGGTCTCACCTTCCTCATTTTCATGTTCTACTCCTTCAATTAAGAAGAGTTGTGGAGTCTTACACTTATGGCCCAGAGTGAATCGGTCATTGAAATTGAAGCACAAACCTTTTTCCTGCCTTTGCTGCATCTCTTCCCATGATAGGCGCTTAATCGGAGAGCCACAAGTTGTTTTGGTGCTGTAGTTGTTGACTCAAAGTTGGTCCCCATGATGATTTTGATAATAACTAAATCTTGTGTTATTTTACTAATGCATTTACTTCGTGTGCAGATTAATAAAGTATATAATTTAGATTTAAAATTTAACTTTAAGTCTAATACATGTCAAAGTGTATGCATGGCAAGCTCAGGATCAAGCAATGAACTCTAAGAGCTATGCAACGAACCAAACAGAGCATTGACACCTATTTGTACTTCAAACAAATGTTTTGCATTCGAAAAGATTGAAGGTGTTCAAATAAGGCTGTCATCAAGTATGCATAAACTTAATAAAGTTGTATTGCACTTAAAAGGATTGAAGACTTCATCAGAGTATACTAAAGTAGATTGAAGATGATTCGATTGTGAAGAGATTGAAAAAACTCAAAAGAAGACTTCATCAAGTGTGCAAAAGGTCAATTTAAGATAATATGATTGGAAGTTGCTTGAGAAGAAGATTCATCTTGATTGCTTGATCTCTACATGGAATTCAAGTAAAGAATTCTTCTAAGATATAAAGAATTAGTGAAAACAATATGTATGAAAAGATTTCATCAAGCTTACAAAAATCTTATTGAGGTGATTTCAAAGAAGAAAGAAGAAATGTTGGCAAAGAGAAGAAATCAGTAATGAAAGCAATAGCTCGGCAACAAAAGAAAGAGCTCGGCAATAAAATTGGCAAAAGAACTTAGCATTGAGAGAATGAAGCCCTGACTGCTTGGAAATCAAGAAAAAATGAATATCAAATGATCGATTTAATCCAAATGGAATAGAAGTTAACTTTGATGAGTTAAAGAGTTTTGATTGATCATCATACCCCAAAGAGAAGACTCCTTAAAGATCTTATAATATTACTGAAGATGAACTTGGTCATTGAAAGACAGAATGAAGATTTCTGAGCAATGAACCGACTTATGAAAATGAAGAGTCGCCTCATGAAGAAAAAACCAAAAGCTTGAAGACCAAATGATCAATGAGCCGACCCTTGAATATAAAGAATCGACTCATGAAGACTGAAGCAAGATTTCTAGGCAAAAAGTCGACTCTCGAAAATGAAGAGCCGACTCATGAAGATAGAAGCAAAATAACTTGAAGACAGAATGATCAATGAGCCGACTCATGAATATGAAAAGTCGATACATGGAGACAGTGGACAATATCTGAAAAATGCAAACCAGAAGAGTTCGACCCATTAAGCCAAAGAGTCGACCCCTGGGATATAACGGCTAGTTTTTCTAACGTTATAACGGATTGGACGTGCATTAAATGAACCTCAATAACCTCTAACGGATGAAATCAATATAGGGGTTTATATACAAGCTTCCAACTACATTTATATAAGAAGAGACACAAGAAACTAATATCCACTAACTAATCAAACTGAAAAATTTTGAACATTCTTTTTGTCTTCACTATGTGAGCTTTGATTGTTTAATCCACTCTTGTTAGAGAGTTTCTAAATCGATTCTATATCTTTATACACCTGTAAGTGAGAGTTTGAGAGTTCTCTTGTGGAAGAAAAACTCTTGTAAGTTTGAGTGGATCTTAGATAAAACCACTTGGTGACTGAAGAACTCAGGAAGAAGTTCTTGTGTAAAGAGTGAGCTGAGCACTTGATTAATCAGCATCCATTCGTAATTGGAGATTACATAGTGGAGAAAAACTTCAAGGGGATCTTGGGGTGAGGATGTAGACCACGGATTGTGGTTGGACCTCGGTAACTCTTTGTGTTCTTTCTATTACTCTGTTTTCTTTTTTTCCTCTGTTTACATTGCATTACATATAGATTGATCACTGTTACATTATTTAGATTAATTTTAATTAATCTTAATTATAATTAATCTTTCAAAAATCCAATTCACCTCCCTCTTGGGTTTCCTTTAGGCCAACAGTAGTTGCTACGGCAGGTGCCAAAGCTGGGAGAAGTTGCGCTGGTGGGGCAATCTGTACCACTTCTATACGTCCCTGCATCTATTTCCTCACGAGCTGGTCATCTTTCATTTTAGCTACTCCAATAGCCTCGCGTAGAGTCTTGGGCTTAGCCATTTGTACTTCATCTGCAATATCATTGCGTAGGCCACCTAGAAAGGTTCCCACCAGAGCGGATTGAGGCCACCTAACCACCTTATTAGCCAACCTCTCAAAGTCACGCTGGTAGTCCCAAAGTGTACCCGTTTGTCTCACTCTAGACAGTGCTTCATCAAAACATTTGTACTTCGTGGGGCCGAATTTGATCAGGATCTCACGTTCAAACAAATCCCAGGTAATCACCATTGCTTCATCCCTTTGGACCCTCTTAAGCCATTGCCACCACTGATTAGCTTCTCCTTCTAAATGGAAAGAGGCTAAAGCCACCTTTTTCTCCTCCCCAATCTCTTGAAAGTCAAAGTACTGAAAAGCTCCATTCAGCCATTCTATGGGATCATCACCAGAGAATTTTAGGAAATCCATCTCAGTAAATCTAGTGTAGTTTGAATGGTAGAAACCCTCCTCCTGATTGGACCCTCCTCGAGAGCCAGAGCCCTTCTCCTGATGCTGGGATGATTTTTCCCAAGACATTCAAAACCCAAATAAGGAGTCAAGGACTTCCTTCAGCTTATCCTCCATTCCTCGCATTTGAGCTCTTGTTTCCCTAGATTCGGTCACTGATCGCTGTAAGTCATCTTACACCTTATGTAGTTCAAACTCCAGTCTTTCGAGTCGTTCCTTATTGGTGGCCATGGGAACTTGGCTCTGATGTTGAATTTGTTGGAACCCCAACAATGACTTAAACTAAAATTCAGAAAAGCACTAGAATTCTCCAATTTGGGATGGAGACAAAACCACAATGACAATTAAATCCCCCCCCCCCCCCTAATCTACTTGTCTGCGGACTTATTTAAAGAAATCAAACCAACGGCCACCACCTAAATAAACTCAACCAACTCCTAAACAAGCTCAACATTATTTCATAGTCTTACGCCTAAAGACAAGCACCTGGTGGGCAATCAACTTTCCTTTAAATTGCTCCAGCTTCCATGTTAGCATCATTCTGAATTGGCCCTCCATGATCTGCGGTCAACACAGCTAAGTATCTTGGATTTGGTTTCTTGATTCTTCGAGGCCCATCAGGGGGCAATGCTTGGGAGCGAGAGAGTGGTGCTAGGGAGGGCGCGGTGGGTTGAGGGGTGGGGCATGGTGTTGCTAGGTTATATGGTGTTGGTATAATTTGCGTGGGGATACTGCATCGTGGTGTTGCGTAAAGGGGCAGTAGAGTATGGTTGGAGGAAGGGGAAGATGGGGGAGAGGCAGTGGCCAATGAAGGGTGGTTCAAGGATGAGGAGGGGGATGGGTGGTGGAGTAGTTCAAGGTGGTCGAGAGAGAGAGAGAGAGAGAGAGAGAGAGAGAGAGAGAGAGAGAGAGAGAGAGAGAGAGAGAGAGTTATTAGATATTATTTTTTCAAAAAATTATGTCTGAAAAGGTGGGAGATCGTTAGAGAGAGTGGTGTAGAGAGAGAGAGAGAGAGAGAGAGAGAAAGAAAGTTGTTAGATATTATTTTTTCAAAAAATTATGTTTGAAAAGATGGGAGATCGTCAAAGAGAGTGGTGTAGAGAGAGAGAGAGAGAGAGAGAGTTGTTAGATATTATTTTTTCAAAAAATTATGTCTGAAAAGATGGAGATCGTCAGAGAGAGTGGTCGGTAGTCGAACAAGGGGAAAGGAAGGGAGAATGGGGAGGAAAAGAGAATAAAGAAAGACAAAGAACTGTCAGAGATGGTTTTACCGAAAAATTTCATAAAAACGTATGGAGGTCACCAAAGAAGAGAAGAGAAAGAGGGAAGAGTGGAGAAGGGTGAATTTATCCTAATGTCCTTCACGTGCGTGGTAAGTGCTAATTTTTCGTCCAAATTAATACCGCTCATTATCGATTGAACCAATTGTGTATGTTTTCAAAAATTAAGGGTTACAGTTATTGCAACTAGAACTATGAGAATCAAATTGAGACAAGAGTAAATTACAGAGTAAAAGTGATTGGAAAAAAAATGATATTGTACACAATAATACAAAATGGTAAACAAATATTGTTGACTTATAATGCACAGTCCAAGCAAAATATATTTTTCAATGAGAAATGTTATAGAACACAAAATTTTCAATCACTTTAATTTACGCCTAACATGATGAACACACGTCACCCACAATTTACGTGATGGTACACAATTGTATTAGAAATGAAAAGGGAGGGGAATTAGAAAAGGAATTTTTTTTTTTGAAAATTTCCACGAGTTTAATTTACCGTTAGATGTGATGGACACAGGTGGTATACATTTGCGTCAGCTTTTGAAAAGAATTTGAAATTAGAAATGGGAGTTAGAAAAGGAAAAAAAAAGCCCAAAATTTTCCATTGCTTTAATATACCGTGACGTGTGATGGATACACGTGGCACACAATTGAGATGATGGACACATGTGGCACACAAATGAGTCGGCCTTTGAATAAAAATTGAAATTAAAAATGAAAAGAATGGAGAATTTGAAAAAGAAAAAAAATGGTCTCAACCCCTTACAGAGATCGGAAAAAAGCAAAACAAAAGACCCATCGTAGCAAAAAAGCACCAAATATATGTTGGCAATGGGATTCACATGAAGACAGGCAACATCATCTGGTACAACTCATATAAATATATAGATATACATATGATATTAATGTAAAACAGCTAAATCCCTTCAAAGCTTGACGTACATAGCTCTTCCGTATGCAGAGAGAAACTCTCTTGTGATGTTTTCACAGTAATGGAAAATATTGCTAAGGGAACGAACAATAGTGGAAGGCAAAGAGCCGTATTCAAGTCTCAAACACAAAGATATCCCTCTTCTGTGTTGACCTCCCCAAGACACCCCTCTTTTTCTTAGTTTCAAACTTTTTTTGGGTGATTTCATTTCTCAAGTTTTCTTTCCAATAATCTCCCTTTGAAGATCCTATCAAATCATTCGGTAGAGAAAATCGGTAACTTTTTCTGTGTTATGTAGCAGTACACTCAAATTCTATGGGTGTGAACTTGCTGAATTGGGGTTATATTAAAACGAATGGTGGAGCCAAGATTTTGTTTGAGAGGCAATTTTCAAAATTATGGTATGTGACAGGTGGATGTAATTTTTTCATTTGTAAGCACTATACGCTTTCTCTATTTCCAATATTCTCTTGCCACTAAATAATTATGTATATATTAAGGACTTTCAGACCAAAATTTACAGTTTCAATAACTGTATTTCAAGCAGTTCAAGAAAAATATCTCCAAATCAATTTAATCCATCATTGATGAATGAATAATAGATTCAAAGAAAATGTTTTCATGGAGAGAGAGACTCTCATCAAGAATCACAATATTCTTAAAATTAAAAAAAAATCAACATAAGAATCTTGAAAATCGTTAGAAATTACATTGTTTGCGTTTTCTTCTTAAATTGAAAAAGAAACAAAAAATAATTGAAGTCAGTCAACAATTGTTACACACCATTATGATATTTATCCATTTTTTTTTTTGCTTTTTTCTTAAAAGAAAAAAATTGAAATAAGTCGCAAAATTGATATATACTTTTGTTTTAGTAAGTTAACCCAAATTTCGTCACTAACTTGTGATTCACCTGTGCAAATGGAAATGGTTCTCATTGAAGAATTCTTTTTAATTGTTACTAACTCACATGTAAACGTAGCCACCTAGTATTCATCATATTTTCTATATTTCTCTTGTAATCTTATTTTAACCGTAATGATATACATCTAAAAATTTTACGTAAAATTTATGTACAGAATGATATTGTTGAATGAGAACCTTGCATTTTAAAACAAAACATTAATCTCTTAATTACAAAAATTCCATAACCTCATCATTATAGTGAAATTTTTTACATAAATTTTTTTTAGAAAAATAGCATTTCCATAATGAGGAAGGCAATGACATACAAAATAATTTGTAAGAATTTACGGAGGTAATCGGCTCCCACCCCTCATCTCCATGCCTAAGCTAGTGGAATTGGCCCAATTCCTAACATTCGTCTTGGCCCTAATGATAAAATGGAAGTTATTGCAGAATTGATGCTATAGTTTGAATCCCATGAACTCTCTCTCTCTCTCTCTCTCTCTCTCTCTCTCTCTCTCTCTATATATATATATATATATATATATAAATTATTCCCTTATGCTATCGTTAGATTTTAAATTTGTCAAACATAAGGTAAAAATAATATTATTTATTCATATTTATTTTTGATGAGGCAAATAAAAAGTAGATGTTCTAACCTACTATCTATTTATTTTCTTTTTTTTTTTTAAAAAAATTTAACTTTTTTTAATACACTAAAGAGTTAAAGCTCAAGAAAAAGTGAGGATTTGTGAAACGAATGATTATATTTATGAGTGATGCGCTACTATTATAGTGCAAATTCTACTTTTCAAATTTTGCTTATTTTCACATATATATATATATATATATATTTTCATTTGTGACATCTAAACTCAAGAGTGTTTGGATTGCTTCTCAAAAATATTATAAACCATAAGCTTAAATTAATTTTAAATATTTATTTTTTTAAATAACCTTTTTTTAAAATTTAAACTAGTCTTTAAAAAGTTTTTTTAATAGAAAATCAAACAAAATTTAAAAAAATCAATATATTTAAATCATATATTACTACAAAAGTCATATCCAACCACTAGTCTGTTGTACATTCCAACGAAAAGAAAATTATAGGAAAATGAATATGGCGGCAAGCCTTCTCGTGATATATAAACGTAAATCACCCTCAACTTTGAACCCTGCTTCGGATTTTGAACTCTGTTTAGGGTTAGAGAAAGAGAGATGTATGGGGGCCCGTTCGATGGCAGCGCCGCCTTCTCCGGCGGCGGTTTCATGCCCTCTCAGGCAACTCAGACCGCCGATCCTTCATTCTCTCCCGCCAAAGTAATGCCCCATCTCACCCGCCGATTCTTTAATTTCATCATTCGTTTCCACTCAACCCAGGGTTTGGTCGCCGAGAAAATCACAGGAAAACATTAGAAAATAAAAGAAATTTTTTTTCTGAAAGTGAAAGAACTTGTGTTTCCTGTTGTTCTTGCCATCTAAAACCTAGGGTTGAAATGTTTTAGTTTCTTTTTTGTTTCTCACTGGTTCTCTCTCTCTCTCTCTCTCTCTCTCTCTCTCTCTCTCTCTCGGTAGGTATTTCTCACTGATTCTCAGTTGCCAAACAGAGCATAATTAAGCTTTTTATGCTTGTATTTCTTTTGCAGAACCGAGATACCCAGCCATTACTTCCGCTGACGGTGAAGCAAATAAGCGAAGCTTTTCAGTCGAGCGATGACAAATCTAATGTCCTTATAGATGGTGTCGATGTGAATAATGTACGGTTTCTTGTAATCATGAAATTCTGGGTGTCATCGTCTTCTTTTTCTTTTTAAACAGACCTTTACTGGGCTATTGAGTTTCAATTTCGTTTAGGTTACATTGGTGGGTATGGTTTTCAACAAAGCAGAAAGGGTTACTGATGTTTCCTTTGCGATAGATGATGGCACAGGACGCATTGAATGCAATAGATGGTGAGCTCCTCTCTCTCTCTCTCTCTCTCTCTCCCTCAATTGAGATGTTTTTGGGTGTACTTCTGTCAATTTTAGCTGACTTCTAGCTGAAATTGCGTACTGAATTTGAAAAAAAAATGTTGATAATTTTGCAGTTTGATTACGTACTCAAGCTAAATTGGTATATTTATGTATTTTCAGGGTAAATGAAGCTGTGGACACGAAAGAAATGGAGGGAATATCGTAAGTTTACTATTGGTGTTGTTTATAGCTTTAGGCCCTGTTTGGACGTCCCTTGAATTCAAAGTACTCCTTTCTTAATGGTTGTATTAAAGATGAATAGATGATGAATACCTAAATCCAATGTTAATGTAAAAGGTGAATTGGGCAATTGAAACTCAAGTACCATCCAAAGATTACAACAGGTTTTTAATGTGCTGCTTGCGTTAATTTTAAAATTTGGAAGCTTCTACCTTATTTTATATTTTACTTTTTCTTTTAATTCGAAAATTAGGGATGGAATGTATGTTCGGGTTCATGGACACTTGAAAGGCTTTCAGGGTAAAAGGCAATTAGTGGTCTTTTCTATCAGGTAAAATTTTGTAAGTACTTCTTGTGATAACTGCAATGCTCTTTATATTTTTGGGGTAATTATATTTCTATTTCATTTGACATTGGATATGGATTGGCATTATTCATTTCATGGATATTATAGTAGATTAGATTGATATGATGAATAGGTAATTTTTCGAGAGTTTGGGCCAAATTTATTTTTAAAGCTTGCAGTTATGATATTCTTACAAGAGTTTCCATTTCTTTACTGTTAATTTGCAAAATTCTATTACAGGCCGGCCGTATTGTCCACCTTTGTTTTATAATTGTATACAGAAGTGTAAACAAAATACCCCATCCTGATCCAAACACCCCCCCCCCCCCCCCCCCCCCCGTGTGTGTGTGTGTGTGTGTGTGTCTCTAACTCTCTCACACGCGCGTGCGCAGAGTATGGGCTATGGCTGTGCAGATATGGGGTTACTTGCCAAATATTAAATGCTACTCATTTGGACACAGTGAGAAAATTTGCATCCAATTAGGTTTGTAAACATGTACAGATGCAGATAGTGTCATGTGATCTGCTCTTGTGAGGGATTCATCTCAAGCTGAAAAGCATCTTCTGTAGTGACGCTCCATTATTGGCAGGAGTTTTAACTTCAATGGCATGTTAGAAACCACGTTTAAAGAAGAATAACTCTCTCTGTGAATGAATTGTGTTTTAGTGGCATTTTTTGGTATTGTGTTTTAACACTTTAAAGTTATTGGGAAAACCTTCCATAGTTTGTTGCCTTTCTTGTGTGCTCAGTAGGGTGCTGTCTAGGTTTGCTGCCCCCTTGGCAGTTGAACAGTCTTGAGTTGGGCTCTCAAAAACAAGTGCTGCTGAAAACATAGTTACTTACTTTCAGCACTTCCGATCAACCTCTAAAATAGAGCTATTAAACTTCAACCAAAACGTAGTTGATTCTTAAAGAATTCCTTTGATACTTAAAATTTATCAGTGTGCTGATTTGATATTCAGATGAGAAGTTAAAATAAAAATCTGAAGCATATGTAAGAGTTTTTGAGAAGTTTCTTATCCTTCAAGTTGTCTTCCAAATACACCATTTGTAGGAGTGTTTCAAAGAGCTTCATTAGTCATTACTACCTTCTTTTGGAGTCAAAATGCATGAAAGTGAAACCAACTTGGTTTACACAAACTTATTGTATTGGATGAAAGAAGTTTTTATGAAGAAACTTTTAGATCTGAAAAGTTGATGAAATAAATTTTGCAAAAAGCTTAATCTTACATGATTGGTTACAATCATTAGATTGAAGGTGCATGTCAAATGGTGGTTGATTTTTCAAGTATGAAGGATGATGGAGCTTGTGAGCTCTAAAAAAAGTCGCTGTTTCCAAGGGTAATCAGCAAGCATCAATGAGGGTGATGCTATCACGTAAATCTAAGTGGATTGACATAAGTTTGCTTCTATTATGTGATCAATAATGTGAAGAATGTGCTTGCCCATTATTCAGGTCCGATTTTGAAATATTTCCTTCTGTTCATGTCATCTGGTGTATTTGGTTTTAGCATATGCGAAGTTTGGACTTTGAAGAGAATTGCAAATAATTGCATTGCATGTTTAGAGATGATTAAAAATCTAACTCCTTCAATTGTTTGGAGAAATAAATTACTGATGGGATCTTAATTACTATAAACATGAAAAGCATAAACTCTAGAAGACCTAGAAACCAACAAAAGCTAATGGGAAGACAAAAAGTAGAATCATTTCAAAGAATGTTGCACGCTGATTGGATTTTTAAGTATCTAGTACTACGTGGGGCTGCTGGTATTACTTTAACAGATGGTGATTATCTAGGAAGCACGGACACACCGTTTAGGGTGCCGTTTGCGTGTCGGACACACCGCGGACACGGATACTCCTAGGACAAGCCAAAATAGGTGTCGGACACGCCAGGTGGCGTGTCCTGTTTTTTTTTTTTTTTTTTAAGCTGTGGACACGACTGGGACACGTCGAGGACACGGCTAGGACACGTTTAGGACACGGCAGGGGTTAAAGTGTAATTATGAAAATTTTTAAATGGGGTATATTTTTTAATTTTCTTAACTTCAATATAAAATGTACAAAATATCTCAAATCAAAACATTTCTTCTTCTTCTTATTCACTGTCCAAACTGCTGCTACTATATTTCTTCTTTTTTTCTTCTTTTTTTGTTCTTATTTTTCTTATTCACTGCCCTTTCTGCTGCTTGTTTCACTACTGCTTATGTTTAATGTGGGTACTGCCCTGCAAAATCAACTAAATAAATTGGTACCGCTTACCTGCCATTGCTATTTATTTATTTATTTTTTTTTTTTGTGGAAGTTGGATGCTTGCTAGTTCATGCTTTAGATAGTAATGAATCTAATGATGTATTGGATGGTAATCTTTTTTAATTTGTGTTTTTATCTGTGCTTGATGGATGATGAATTGATGACCTGTTGTCTATTATATTGAGTATTGAATTTTTTAATATTTTTGGTGGTAGGTGAATGTTATATTTATAGACATGGAAAATAAAATATATAAAAATAATAATTTTTTGCCGTGTCCCCGCCGTATCTGTCTCCCCTATTTTTTGAAATTGTCGTGTCCTGTGTCCATGTCTGTGTCTGTGTCCGTGTCTGTATCCGTGCTTCTTAGGTGATTATAGTGTCATGAGCTTGCTAAAAGTGAAATTTTATCTTTTGCAGAAGTTTTGAACATAAACAATTACGCAATAGGATTTTATCATCAATTCTTATAAGGGTGCTGGGAGTACTGCTAAGAGTTCCATGAAAAGAAATATATATCCTAGTAAAAAATTATTACATGTGTTTCTTCTCTCTCATTCACTCTCCTTTTCTTGTGACCCCTCTCCGTTGCATCTTTGTTCTCAACTTCATTTTGGAACTCTTCTCCACCTCCCCGTTTCCCGCTTTCTCTTGTTTTGTGTTTCTTTTCTTTCATTTTGCCACCTTTCTTATCTTTCCTTTATTTCCCCTTCCTCTCTTGCTTTTTCTACTTGTATCTGCCTCTCTTTATTAATCTCCTCAGAATTTTCTTTTTCTTCTATGTTTGTTCTCTAATTTTCTCTTTTCCTACATCAGGGTCCTGTAAGGATTGATAAAATTCCTTATCTGGAAAAGTGCTATGCTATTGTTACCATTTTTGGTCACTGCTTTGAGGGCAGGATATCATTCTACTTTATCCACTCCTCAATAATCTCATCAAATGAGGAGTTACCTTTGTAGCTTCTTATGCTTAAAGCAGCTTCTTATGCTTAAAGCCAACTTCTAGTTCTTTCTATTATATGCTGATGTCTATACGAGTTCAGAGAATTTTTCTGAATTTGTTGTCTGCCAAAACCTGTCGTGCTTCTGTCTGGTTTCTCCTGCACTCTCCAAAACAATTATGCCAGCAATAATGATTTTCTAAACATTTTATTGTTCATTCTCCAAGCTTTTTGCTTCTAGGTTCTTTAATTTGCGTGATGGGGAATTGTGTTCCACTATTGGAAGACAAGTCCTACACCAAAATAGGATTTGTGAGTCTTGAGTTCTAGGCAAATTTTAGTTTGTTGCAACCACCACCACCCCCCCACACCCCGAGCCGCCCCGGGGGGGGGGGGGGGTGTTGCCACGACGAAACAAGGACCTATCCCGGCCCTTTTTTTTGTTCCAATAAATTCTAGATAAAACGATTTATCTGATTTGAAAAAGAAAAACTGCAACTGGTAGTGATGGTAGTGTGGTGATATCAACGTCATCAATCCAAGGTTGCATATGATGCATACAGAATCATCTATCAGTTCCTCGATGAGGACATGCTTGAGAATTTCCTCATGGAACATATAAATTAGAATTAGCAGCTGGGTGAAGATGCGACTATAAAATAGTGATTTGAAGTTGTTGATTTTGTGAAAATGCAGAAAATTTGAAAGGTTTTCTTGTGAATGAAAACTTGGATTAGAAGCATACATTTTGGGTGGCATTTTTCTTGAGGTTTGCTTCTTTCATTTGAACAACTTTTGATGTGTGGTATTCCTTACCAAACAGGCATGAGCGTGCCTTGTGTACTAAGAGTTTCTAGCAGAAGAAGTGTTTCTACCTGGTGGATGGATATGCAGAGTTCCATCAGCTATATCTGGTTACCGAAAAGTGAGATAAGAGTTCTAGTTACAAATGGAGTTTCATTTGGAGATATAGTACAAAGTGGTAGAATTGTTGCTATATTGGATCTTTTGTAGAGAGTGGTTTTTGAAGTTAATATATGTTTCCAAGTCTTTGACATCGGGGACCTCTAGGTATCAGAATTTCAAGTTAGGTAGTATTTTTCAATTTGGAAGGAGAAAGTTCCTTTGGTCTGATGAAATTGATCTTCTTTTGTTATCTGAGCAGTTCCTTTGGTTTTTCCTCTTTTAGAATATCAGAAGATACACCAGCTGAGACATTGTCTGCAAAATCAGGAGGTTTAGTGCTTGTTATCTTTATTCGGAAGTCATGGTGATCATGCTCATATATGATAACATTATCCAAGGTGAACAGTAATAATTACTTAAAATTGTTTTTTCATGTTTCGTCAGTGGAATAGGAAGATCTTATAATTTAGTTGAGGACACAATGACCTGCATATTTACTAACTAATTCGTTAATGGTAGAAACCAAATGATTTGATTTCTATGCGATGGTTTCTTTATAACATGGAACTCCATTAAGTTGAAAGTTCTTATGTCCAAAAATCTATATAGACAAAAAAAGGTTATTATCTCGAGAGGAGAAGAAAAATTGGATGGAATACCATAGCACGTTTCCATCAGTTATGGTATCACCCCTTTGGAACTTTTAGATGAGGAGTCAGGAGCATGACAGGGCAGTTGGACTACTATGATGATTATTCACTGGAATATGGGCATGATCCAGTGCAAATGGGAGTACAATATATGTGTGCTTTTGTATTTCTAGATAGACTCAATTTGCATTATAAGTTTCTTACATGAAATATAGAAGGGAGAAAGTTTACTTTCACATGAATCATGTCTAAACATCCATGAGCATGGAGACTAGGAGATTGCCATAGATCTATTGTAACCCGTGGGAATCTATTTCTACCATGATTACCAAGAATGGTTGAAGAAAAAGTGATCAGCGTTTGGAGATGCTTGCAAGCTAAAAAATTGACGGGAATATTCCTACACTCCTGTTATTGCAATTTTTGTTGGATGATCCATTAAGTTCTTTTCAGTCTTTCTTGACATGTATAATTGTTTCTTTATGATATGCCCCTCTAGGTGATGGTAGTTGAGCCATTTCAACTTTCTCTCTCTCATGAAGAATAGTAACCATTTTATACTGAAGTTACCCAAACTTTGTAGAACGAAATCCTATTCTGAGAGTTCATCCACCTCATTTTTTACCTTAGTTTCTTCTTGTGTCATTTTTTTCCCGTGGTCAATTCATACCTCTTTAATCTATTCTATTACATCCAACTTTGTAGGTGGAGGTAAATTTTGGACTACAAATGATAGACGTTTTGTCCTTCATGAGAAAAGGGGGTACAGGTGAAAACATATTTCATCTGTACTATTCCCAAACTCATCAACATAATTAGCATGTGTGTCTATTTTGTTTGTGGCCCACCTGTTGTCTAAGAAGCATAGACACTGACAAGGGTACGAATACAGACACTAGACATGACAATTTTTAAAAAATGAGGACACGGACACGGTGGGAATACAACAAAAATTGTATTTTTTATATATTTTATTTGCTATATATAAATGTAACATTCACAAACCATCAAAAATATAAAAAACAATACTAATCCAACATGAAATACACTATTCAAACCATAATTTAATCATCATTTAACATAAAACATGATGAAAACAAGTTTATAATATAAACTTGCAATGTGTTTTATGTGTGTCTAAGGGATGGATATGTGTCTCTGGCGTGTCAATTGAAAAATGAATAAACAAAAGCTTAAGACACGTGTCCCAAGGTGTCCTAGGAGTATGTGTATCCGAGGCGTGTCCGACACAGATACGGCATCCTCTTAGAAGTGTTTGCGCTTCCTAGCCTATTGTCTTTAATAGGTTGTCATAAAAAAGATGATTGGATGTAGTGAAGCTAATTTAATTCTATTTCCATATGCAGTTTTTAATTGCACTTTTTTAATATTTCACTAGTTTTAGTAGTATCAATAGAATCGAGTAGTGCTAATCATACATTGCCATTTTTCAATAATCATTACATCTTTTTCGTTGGCATTTTTCTTTTATTTTAGTGTTTGTTGAGAAACTTGCATACATGGTAAACCTCATTAGACCACAATGGCAAAAGTGAAGTTTTGTTTGCTATTAGCCTATTATACATGTTGATTTGGTTTCATACATCTTTTTTTCTTGGTTATTCTTTTTCTTATTTATATTGTTGGAGATGATATCTTTATTTTACTGGGTACTCAAACGGACATCTAGAATAAATATACAAATTTGTTTTGTGTATTTGAGTTGTGTCCTAGATGTGTTCATATTGTGTCTTTCCAAATGACACGGCCTGAATCAATCATTTCGTGCTCCTTGTGCATTGTATTTTGCTACAAATTTTCTTTGAGTAAGCGTGTCCTACATGCATAGAACTAATAAACACTTTCACTCTTTTTTCTCTCTCCTCTTCTCTACAATTTCTTTTTAGTTCGTAAGCTTTTAAACTATTGCTCTCTATGGGTGTTCAAGAGACGGACATGGGTGTCACCTAAGTGTCCGAAATGTGTTGATTCTAAAAAAAATAAAATAATAGCAGGATATGTTTGGTCGCATGTTTGACACGGATTGGGGACTATCCGATATGGTGTCCGACATCTGACGCAACGCCTCTTTAGAAGTGTCCGTCCTTCTTAAGATTTAGTGGTGCCAGGAGAAACTTTAAAGTTGGATCAAATTTGATAGATGTTACTTGCATTCTTTGCCCAAGAAGTGTCCTTGGCTCTTGGCATTTTTAATTGGGAAAGTGAAAAGGTATCACCTCCATTTCTTAAAATTTGATGTTGGCATTCAAGTGATGAGATATGTTATGTGGACTTTTCTAAAATGTATGAAGTACTCATGTTGGACACTTCACAATAGGATTCCAACACTTGGGTAAGGGTATGAGTATAGGTACGGGTATCAATATGAGGTAAGTCTCCAATATGTATTGTTGGATATTCATCCAACAAAAATGTCTAGTAATTTGAATTTACCGTAATTATATGCATAAAATTCCTGTATTATGCATGAAATGCTTTATTGCATCTTGTAAATATTATTTTATTCTATAAAATAAAATAAATATACTATGAAATATGAATATTTTGTCGTGTCCTCGTGTCCTTAGATATGAGAATTAGAAGACACATATCGACACCCAACACTCGTACTGAAGTCCATGCGACACTGGATGAGACTCATGCAATATCTGATCTGCTTATGTATGAATATTTTGAATAGTTTGGCGTGATCATCAACTGACTTGACTGCAATGTATCATCTGTTTTCACTATGTATGGTGCTATTAGCCTTAATGACTCAATGCCCCTGATTAGGGAAACCAATGGTGAACTGAAGGAAATTACATAACCTAACAAACCAATAAATAATTATATCTAAGCTGGCTAGAACTAAATAAGATTGTGGCTTCGATAGCTGTAGTAGGATCTTCTCGTCCTTACAGCACACACCAAAGAGGATAAAGTATAGAATTGGAGAAGGAAGACCAATAAAGATCTAGGATGTGATTACGAGGATGGGCATCATGCTTGAAAGGTCTAGTTTATGGGTGCTAATTGGTCCCATGCAACCTCCCCAACTTTCAAAGATCACTTCCGAGTTGCACCTCTTCTCTTGATTAGTTGAATTACAGATTTTACAGGGTGCTTTCTTCACAGTGTTTTACTGTGACTAGAAATGACATTTTGGTTTCTACCTGGTTTTTGGCTTTTTTTGAAGTTTTGCGAATCCCCTTTTGCTTTTATTGATTTTGTAGGGGAGCTTAATTTTGTGGAGGGGCTCCAGTTTCTTTGTATGTTTCCTGTGTACAGAGGTTGCGCAGTGCCCTTAGTGGTGTTTTTTCAACATACATTTTACTTATTAAATAAAAACAGTAGTTATCTGGTTGTTCGTTATTATATCTATACCATTCTTTGTACCTCAACAACAACGGCCTGGTTTTTGGCACTGCCCATCACTTCAACACCATTTTTCAATGACCTCCTTCAGCCTATTTTTTTGTTAACTAATGAGTGAACATGTTGAAGTGGTGTGTTCCTATTTTACAAGCTTGTCTACAATAGTTAAGACACGTTGTCCATATTCATGCAGATAAACATGATGATCAATAGTTTTATTTTTCCTGCAAGTTCTTGGTCTGAGTCAGGACGCTAAATTCTTTAGCTTGTCTGTGCTTTTCAGGCCTCTGACTGACTATAATGAGATTGCATACCACTTTGTTGAGTGTATCTATGTCCATTTCTACAACACCAGATTACGGGTATTGATCTAACTTTTTGAATTTTAATTTCGACTATGCATTGGTGTGAAACTTATTTTATATATGGTCTACGCTGTACTCAAGATGGATTTGGTCTTTTTGTTGATTGAAGCTACAGGGTGGTGCCCCTGCTCTAAATATGCCAAATTCAGCAGTTAACACCCCTTCAAAGGGATACCAAGCTGCCCCACCAAATCAAGTAAGCTAGTCAATATTGAAAATCCAATCTTCTGTTAATTTTTTATTGATATATACTGTTTCTATCTATTTTATGCTTTTCAGTATGCTGGGCACTACAGGGTTGATGGACTCAAGGGCATTGATCAAATGGTCATAGAATATCTGCAGCAGCCTTCATGCCTGTGAGTTTGCTGTAATGCCTACTCATCTAATATTTGTTTGTTTGCCCCCATCTAGTTTACACCTTTGAATCATGTTTATAATTTCTGTGTGGGTCTGCGTGTGCATGCAACCAGACACACAATGGAGGAAAACAGTTAATGGGATTAGTAATGTGTTTGGGAAGGGTGAGTTTCCTAGCATGATTGTATCTGAGGTGGCTTTTGGAGATTGACATCCATGTTTCGCTTGACCATCTCTTGCTACAATATGTTTATCTAACTGTCCTTGAGTAGCAGAAGTGCTCCCTTCTTGAGATAGATCATTGTGTAGAGTTTGTATATAGAGGTGATTTGGATGAAGATCTTACTAAATTGCTAAGTATAGTTATGCAAGTTCGATCAACTACCTAGATTGGCTACATCCTCCTTTATGGTATGCTTGGGATGAGGTGATTGAAAAATAGAAGGAAGGGAAGCTAGAAGCGATTGATAATGTTTCCCAAGGAGAGTGATGTGCCCCAATTTTTACCCAGGCATGTTTCTACTAAAACAGGTTGGTAAATTAAAGCCATGTGCTGACAAAAAGGGCCGTGATGTCTTTTTTTGAAAACAATGTTTGCAAAATATGTGATTTTATTATTTTAAAATGTGATGTATTTTTTATGAAAAGAGCTCATTTTAGTGTTTGACTCAAGTTTTGGTCCATGTGAATTGAATTGGGTCCATTGAATTTTGAACATGTAGGGAAGGTGTTAGGCACCCTATATCGCCTGAAAATTGGTCCCTAGTCCCCTCTATGTAACCTTAGGTTTTCTGTGTGTTACCTTTGGTTTATCGTCATGCGATATCTAGAATGCAATTCTATATGAACTAAGTCTACAAGTTATGACAGGTGTATACGAGAATGGATCCTAGATGGGAATGCGAGCATGTAATATGTCAAGACTAAATGATGTGATAGGTAAATATAAGAACGTAATCTAGATGTATGACCAGTAAGGATACAATCTAGATGAGGGTGCAATCGTGGACATGTTACGACTAAATGATATGACAATAGGTTATTAAGATGCAATCAAAATGAAGATGCAAGACTTGGTGGCATGATAGATATGCTACAGTGCATAGTCTAAATAGAAGTGTAGTTACGGATCATGCGATGATGCGGGCTTATGACGTGCTAATATAATAATGTGGTCAGGATGAAGGAGCAATTATAATGTATGATGAGACTAAATGATTTGTCAGATAAATATGATGATGCTATCTAGATGAGGATGCAGACATGTGATGATACAAGATAAGTGGATATGCCAGGTAGATGTTAGGGTGTAATCTAAATGAAGATGTACTTATATGTTATAATGAGACTAAATGACATGCAAGGGAATATCATGTGTTATGACAAATAAGCATGAAATTGCAGTCTTTAGAAAGATACAAATCTAGGAGATATGACATCACAAATATGTTACTTAAATGAAGATACAATTATATGTTGTGATAGATTGGATGATATTGCTGATAAATATGAGAGTGCAATCTAAATGAAGATATAATTACAAGATATGTTAGAATATGCTATATGGCATGTACGTGATAGGTGAGACTAGATGATATGACAGGTATACTACAGGATGTTGCTTGAGTAAAGGTGCAATTTAGATCGGGATATGGGTCATATATGACAAGTGAATACCCTAAGTCACAAGTTCGCTCACGAGCGGGTGCGGGAGCAGGAGCGGATGTGTGAGGGCGTCAATTTTGAAAATATGTAGTAGTGAGATCGCCTTTAGAGTGTCATTATTAAATTATAAATATTTTAATTTTAGTATAATTGATAATTATGTGTATTTTGTAGGTAATTTTTTAGTTTGTAGAAAGTTATTATTTGTATAGAAATTCAACTTCCTCTAAAAAAAATAAAAGCAATTAAAGATAAGCCACTCAACAATGTAGCACAGTGATTTACTGCACCACTCTCTCCACAACAGGTTACAAGTTCAAGATGTGTAAGCTGCTCTCACGTAACCTTTTGATGCATAAAGGATTGCTCCCCCCAAATGCGGTGCATCTTGGACTTTGAAAATGAATAGATTCTTCTTGGTGCATGCAGGTGTATACTAAGGATACCACATGTCATGTTATTATTGGCTGGTTTGACAATCCACGAATTCTGAAATGAATTCGCGACATGAGAATGATAAATTTGCGAATTGGAAGTGACTTTCTTCAAAATCCGCCAGTCTGCACGCCAGTCCACAGTTCGGCCCCTACTCTAGGCGAACTGTGTGACTAAGTGAATACCATGTCTTCTGACAAAGTAAGCATGAAGATGCAGTCTTTAGGACAATACAAATCTATGACATGTATGAAATGTGTTTTAAATGAAGATACAATTATATGTAGTGACAGACTACATGATATGAAAAATAAATATGAGAATGCTATCAAAATGAAGATGTAGTTACATGATATGTTAGACTAGTTTATAGGACAGGTAAATATGAATGTGCAATCTAAAAGAAGATTTAATTACGCAATATGTTAGACTAAATGATATGACAGGTGTACGGTATGTGGCCTCAGTGAAGGTGCAATTTAGATTGGGTTATTGTTCCTGTGTGAATTGGGATTGGATGATATGTCAGATAAATATGGTGAATCAAATTTTGTGCTCAAAACTGGCATGAAATCCCACATTTTTGGTGTGTCGTTAGGGGGATACTGTAAGAATGTTCCCTTGAAATCGGTCACTACATAGTGCTGATATATGGATTTGATTTACAGGGATGTTTACTACATTGTCAAAAGAGGAATGCATGTTCTATGAACTCCCTAGATTGGCCATAGTATCATCCGTTATGCTCTGTGGTAGGAGAAGATTGAAAAATGAAAGGAAGGAAAGGTAGGAGGGGTAAGGAAACTGAAGTGCTTTTTTCTGCTTTTGTTTGGTTGAGGATGAAGGGAAGGATGAAGAGGTGGGGTTCTATTTTACTTCGCTATTAAGTCATCATATATAAAAGGAATACTGTATTTTGAAGGGTAAAAATCTAGAGAGAGAAGAACGTCTTATGCGTCATCCATTTGGCCCACTTTTGGTTGGCAAGGTTTTGGTAGGCCTCGAGGGATAGTGCTTTCCTTCTTTCTTCCTTTACTTGGTCCTTTCTTTCCTTCCAAACAATGGAGAGTTCATCCCACTCTTTTTCTTTCCTTCCTTTTCTTCCTCCCACTCTTTGCTCCTACCAAATAGACCATTGGTGAGGCTAATACATTAGAAGGAAAGGCGGGAGGCAATGTTTTTCACTCTAAGTGCTTTTCGATTAAGAGTTTGGTAGGGAAGATGTGGTAAAGAGGCTGTCTTGTTATTGTACCTTGAGAAGAGCTTTTACTTCCTCTTTTTTGCTGAAGCATCTCAATTCTCTTTTTGTTTGTGTCAAGGCACGTCGGTAAATAAGCATGGACACGGACATGCAACATGGACACGACATTACAAGGACACGTTGCCACGATAATTTCAAGGAATGCATTAGCAAAAATGTGTATTTTATATATTTTTATGTCATGTATGTAAATATTTTACTCAAAGATAATAAAAATTTTACAAAATGATATTAGTTAAAATTAAAAACCATGCATTTCATAGCTTAAATGCCAAATTAGGTATAAAACCACGATGTTTTCACTTTACAATTAAATTCCAAGTTATTTTTTTCAAACTTGCAATGTATTTCATGTGTGATTAAATGAAAGTGTGTTCCTCGAGTGTCTGGTTTTAAAAATTGGACACGTTTTGAAAGCTTGTCCGACATATGCCGAGGGAGTGTCGTGTCCAATATGGTGTCCGACATGGACACAATACCTTAGAAGTGTTCCTACTTCTTAGCAGCTTGGTTATTACTTCACTACTAAGAGTGTTTTGGTTATAAACCTCTTAAAATCAGAGCACTTAAAAGATGTAGCCAAACACACCATAAAGCATTTTGACTACCATAAAAGCTCTTTCAAGCTCAATGCACCTTAGCACCAAACATGATATAAATTAGACTGGCATGCCATACTGATTGCATCTCCGTTTTGCTGTATCTTCCATATTAGAATTGTGCTGCTTTCACAGCCGCATACACAGCCCTCTAAATGAACAATAGGCATTGAGGTTGTGGAAGAAGCCAAAGTGTGGTAGTAGGAATTAACCTTCTTATTGGTTCCTTTTTTCTCTTTCTTCCATATCTTGAGCTCGGAGAAGGAAGAGATAAGAGGGCCTGTAGCTCTGTACAATTTAAGCCGATGCTTACTTGCGTATGAAGAAAGTGGGCTGATGGTGGAAAGTAAAATGGTTGTCACAACCATTATCCATCTGAACTCGTGTATTTTCAAAAAATGGACTAGTTTTAAATTCGACATAGTGAACTGGTCTTCTTGAGTAGAGTTTCGTTTGGTTTAAGAATGGCATGAGAGTTGTCGCTTAGATGAAATTGTTCTGATGGTTCTCTTTATTATTGAGGTGCTCTAGTTTTAGGATTTAGTCCTGCTAATCTTATTCTAATTTAATAATGTCTTCTTTGAAACTGGAGACTTTTTTTTAAAGTCCATTAGTGAGTGATCTTTAGATTCTTTTGGCAAGTGACCGATATCTATGATGTCCATTCTTTTGATGTAGTGCATTATTGTTGTAATGAACCATGTTAAACTTCCGTTTCATGATTTTCTGCATTTTCTGGTGTATTTGTGCATTTATCAATTCTATTTGTTGTAGCCAACATCTGGCCTTTTGTCTTGAGTTTTTGACACCATATACAACTACTAGCACGGGTGAAAGCCTCCATGACGGAGGAAGGAATTCGGAAAATACCATGAAGTTTTGATTTCACAGCTAATAACATTGATTCAATTGGCATTGACATTGACATTTATCCTTCTTGTGTTTACTTGATGATTAATTCTTTACTATTTCAGTTGTGGAGATTGTTGGCTATTAACCCCTTGAGATCTTCCACCATTTCAGTACACGGGAGAAGGGAGTGCACGTGAATGAAGTTGCCCAACAATTAAACATGCCGGTGGAAAAAATCACGTATCTCTCTCTCTCTCTCTCTCTCATGCTTGTTTATTTGCATGCTGTTATATATATATATATATATATTTTGTTCCTTTTTTTTCTTTATTATTCCTAATCTCTTTGGGCATTTGACAGGGTATCAATAAAGTCTCTTGAAGATGAAGGGCTGGTTTACTCGACAATTGATGAATATCACTTCAAGTCCACTGGCAATGGTTGATGTCTTGCATGTGTAAATGTGAAACCAGACAGGAAAATGGCTCTCTTAGTGGTAAGGAGATTATGCTCTAATCTTTCCATTTTCTCTATTATATACATAATATGTATAGATGTTTAGGATCTTCTATTTTCTTAGATAGACAATGATCAAACAAGGAATTGAGATGGTTGGGCTTTCTCACTTTCATGAGAAATGAAATGATGCTACAAAGCTAAATGGCCAAGGCTGTAGGAAGTATTATTATGTGTCTTACAACTCAGGATAATAGATTTTCACACGTTTGAAGGACATTTCAGAGTGTTGATCCTACATTAATCGATGATGTTGGGAGGGGTAAGATCGGATTAAGACGTAACTTTTGCAAGCAAAAGTGTTCTCACGCTTTTCAGCCGAGCTTTTTGGGGTTATACTGGTGTGGTTCTTTCATTAATACATTTCAAGTTTGACTATACCTCACAAAAAATTGAAATGATCGAATTAATGCTAGCCACTTGTTTTTTCTAATCTTTTTTCTTTAATTGATGTTAAGATGTTAAAACATGACAAAATGTAGTAGTGAACAAGTTATAGGAATTGCTGGAAATGTTCAATATAGGGCTTATATTATCTGAAGCGAAAGTGAGCATTAAAATAGATCATTGTAATGGAAATGACCAAAAAAAAAAAAAAAAATCAAACAAAAAAAGTAGTCTAATCAATTTAACTTGACTAAGTTGACATAGGACATGCATGCAGGACTTTCGTGAAGCCCACGTACTTCTCTGTTTTTATTTTTTTCGTCTCGTCAAAAAAGTGGAATTATAAGAAAAAGATTGTAATTCAATAATCTTTTTGAAGGTATCAAATCAAATAGTTTTTTTTTTTTATCCGTAGTGAAATTTGTATAATGATATATCATTAAAAAAAAATAGATTTATATCAAGAGATAGCATATCTAGCCACAGTTGGCCATGGTCCATGCAATGTGCAAAAACAGGACTGGCCTAATACGCTGTTTAGCGACAGTTAAAATAAAATAAAAATTTTAATTAATTTCTTGATTTGTCTAAGCATATCTACATGTAACAAGATAATTTCACAAATCTATACATCGTTATTCATTTACATTCAACTATTTACCATTAATATACTGAATAAAATTTGAAATATACAACAAAAAGATTATATAAATACCATACCCAGCAACAAAAATCATAATTTCTTCAATTCGCTAAACATATAAAAACAAGGACTTGAGCCAGAGCTAATCACATTTAGCCGGAGATTTTAAAGCCGCTATCGACTTATTCTCTCTACATAACCGGGAAAGGAAAAATTAATTTAAGACATAGTAACTATATAAAACAAATTATATATATGCATTGTGTAGCTATCACCATTTATTATGGAATTGATCATTAATACCAACAATTTATGTACGCAGAAGAGTTGAACCTTAGATCACAAAATTAGGTTGACTTCTCGAAAATTTTAACCAGTGAATTCTCTACACGTGTGTCAGCATGTTGGGGCTGGATCCATCTGATCTAATAATCACTTCTCTAGATAACATATAAATAGCATTGTAAATTGTAATATATCACCACCAATATCCAAGAGCCCCTGTGCATGTCAAGGCCACACGTGTAAACTTAAACACCAGATTATTGACAGGTCACGTGATGTCTACTCCTCCCTCACCGCCCATGGGAGTCCTCAACTCACGTGACAAGTGTTAGTGTTTGGGGGTCTGACTCTGACTCTGCATGCAATCCGGGACATCAGAGAAGGGCACGTGCCGGGCATTTCACCTTCTCAGGCTCCAATGAGTCTTCTCCGTGCGTTTGGTGAAATTTGAATTTTCGTTTTAGTTTTCTCATTTTTAGAAACAGAATAATTAAACATTTAAAAATATCATTGTTTCTTATCGTTATATCTTTCATATGAAAAATGTTTTGAAGAAATCAAAAGACAATTTAACACTATTTCTTAAAATTGAGGTGTTTTGGACCAAAAAAAAACTTCTTGAAAACAATTTTTCATAAATAATTTAAAGTTTTTTTTGTATTATTTTTTTACTTTCGTTTGTGAGAGCATAAAACAATTTAAAAAAATGAATTGTATCAAAGTTAGAATAGAAACTTGAGCCAGCAACATCTGCTCCACATAAGTTATTTATTATTACATCTATGCATTAACAAATCCATTCCTATTTTTTTGTTTTTGGTATTGAAAATAAAAATAAATATGTAGATAGGGTACTTCACATATCCGACATGGAGTATTACTCTTTAACACCTCAGAGCCATTTTTAGGAGACCCTACCGCACCGACGCTAGGGCCAAAGCTTAGGACCTATCGTATGCTTTGGGCTTTGAAGAGTATATTTAGCCCCCCAAGCGACTGTGTAAATTTGAACCAAAACATTGAAGAAAATTCGAGTTCTTACCCAGTGAACCAAACTTCTCTATGATTTGAGTAAAAATCACATGACTTTCTTGTGGTTTAAAAGTAAATACATAATTTTTTGTTGCTTGAATTTAATTGTAAAATGGATAAATTTTACTGTAAAATAGATGAAAACTGTTATAATTAACAGTAATTTTGTCTAAGGTGTAGTTTCGTAATTTCATCTCTATTTAGAACATCAAAACACGATTTTAGTCTTTTATGTCAAAATAAGGTTTGTCCTTCGTAAGAGCATTTTTATAATTTTACCAAATTTTGTCACAGTTTCATCTATTTTGCGAATAAGTCCAAATCATAAGGGATCATATGTTAACTTTTAAACTATAAGGGGTTATCAAATTTTTACTCAAACTACCGTAATTACCCTATACATTCAAACATGCGTGAGCCAAGATATAGGCAGTAGAGGGGGCCATGAAAATGTTTTTGAATTTTAGCAGGGCCAAAGTAAAATTTAGTAAATTTTGGATGCCCGGTACATTATATTTTATTCTAAATACCAAAAAAAATTTAGAAGGTAAACACGATTTTGGAAGTATTAGGGGGCCATGACCCCATCCCCTCCCCATCCGTGAATGGATATAGGTACTGAAGGTGTGTATGGATTGAATCGGTTTGGATGCATGCCAAATTCATAAACAAGCCGATCTTAATTGGCTCTAAATATATTTATTAAAATTGAACCGAACTGATATAACTTGGTTCAAGTCGGTTTCATGGTTTGGCATATACATTTTATATACAATATTTTATGCCGTACATGGATTGGGTCGAATCTCAAGAATATTACTTGCAAATTGAATCAAATTTATGGATTTGGTAAGACTTAGAATTGAACTTAACGTTGATAGATCCAAATCACACTAACTCAGAAATGTTCAGTTATTTCGATTCTCAAGTCTTTAGGCTCTTTTGTGCACCATCAATACGTACTCGCATCAAACAAGAGCAATTAAAAGCACTAGTGTTAAGAATTAAAAATATTTGAACCTATTCGGTAGGATGGATGAAATTATATTTTCTTATGAATTTAATTTACAATTTGTTAATTTATAAACGAGACAATTCAAATTTTTTATTTGCAATGTACTAAACATATTATCCAAATTTCTCAATTTTAAATTTGAGTAATCCCATGTTGTGAAGAAAATGACCAAAAATTGACTTTTACGAGAAAAGTAAATTTTGTAGTTCTTTTGGCTGTTTCATTACTCAACATAACATCTTTTATTATCTCATTCGTGAATGAAATAATTTCACAAAAGCTCAAATCATAATTTTCGGACAACCAAACCGGCCCTTAGAGGGGGCAGGAAGGAGCCAATTAAATTAATTGAAAATGTTGTTTAAATGTTCTATCAAGGATATTATATCAAATTTCACTATCATCTAAATTCGAAGTTATAAAACGGAAAAGAGCTATTTTTCCTACGTGCTTAACAAAAAGCAACAACAAAAAGATAACGAAATATTAGAGCTCAGTGTAGGTTTTATACAAAGGACAGTGTGAAATACCACCCACATTTCAAGAGCCTGTATTATGTAACATCCAACTAGCTAGTAGTCATGAAAATAGTTTCAATAGAGTCTAATGATCGATTAGGGTTTTGCTGGAACAGAACTTTGGAGCATTTTCATAGGGCTCTTTTAACTATTTTAGAGAGTCAAATTTTCAAAAATTACTCTCTAACAGGCTCTCTTAGGCTCTCCAAATGTAGAGAGTTAAAAGTGACTATTTAAACTTTAATTATTATTATTTCACAAATTTCTCTCTTTCTGTCTCCTGTTATTTTCTCTTTTTTCTTGGGCTAAGTATTAAAAAATAATAATTTATAAGGTGACTAGCTAAACTCCATTATAGTAGCTAAAATAGTGACTAGCTAAAATAGATAATGGAGTTTTTAAGATGACCAGCTAAAATAGAGAGGATTCTTGAAGGATTTCTTAAAAAGTGATTGGCAAAAATAGAGAATAAAGTTTTTAAATATATTTTGACTAGTTATTTTAGACAGTACCGTTAGAGATGCTCTTAGAAAAATAAAAACCGTTATTATTTATATTAATATATAAAAAGAGAAGATTATTTTGACGTTTCCTCTATTTTTGAAGCTGTTTAAATAATTTAATTTTCTAAATCAATGTAGCTTTTAGTCAATACTGTAGATCCTTAAACCATATAAGGTATATTAAAAATTTTATTCTTACTAAATAAAATAAATTTTAGCCAAGACAATGACTTGGTTTAAGAAGGAAGTGTGAAAGGTAACTTTGACAGAGACAACAATTAATAGAAGTAATCATATTAATTGGAACCGGATCGAACTCATCGGTTCAATGGTCCAACCAGGAACCAGATAGTCCGATAATTCGGGACACGCATGCGTTTTGGTACAGCAATTAACCTGAATAAGTTAGTTTGGATACTACCTGAAAAAACCCCTATGAATTTACTTAGGACGGTGAGCAGTCGGCCATTCAATTAAGTCAAGCATTCACAATTATATGTCATGCGTAAGTAAAAGTAAATCAATTACACAGATCAAGACATATGATATTTTAGTATAAAAAATCCTAACTTGGGTTAAAAAAATTACTGGACCTAGTTTCACCAATCAAGCACTATTAAAAATGAATACAAAAGAGTCAACTCACAACCTAATACTAAATAATTTCAGTTTTCCAGTTGTTATTTTTGTATTAACCGAATCTCACGATCACGTATCTATTCTTTGATACGATTTTTTGATACTTGATTGAGTGTCAAACTCTACGATACATTTGGAATCCTCGAAGAATTGAATTTTAAATCCACCACCGCCTTGAACTCCTTCAAGACATCAACCAATAAAGAAAAAATGTTGATTTTTGCTGAGAATAAAGTTGAGAGCCTCACAATATCTCATTCTCTCAACAATGTCTAGGATTACTCTGAATACAAAAAACTTCTTCAATCAATCTCTCAAAGGTCTTAGACTTGTCTTTTAGTCTTTCTATAGTCTCATACTTATAGTAGAAGCATTCTAGGGTTTCAGACTTTCATATTGATCAAAATTCTTGTTAAAATTGATTTTCCCAAGTTTTCAATAACAACAATCTAGCGCACTTCGCAGCAGCGAACTCAAGCAACCAGAAAGCAAACTCAAGTGACCGCTTGTGAAACTATTAGTCAAAAACCTTTATCTGAATCTTCAAACGAGGGCAAGCGACAACAAGTGAAATTATCCGACTTCTCACAAATCTGTTGTTAAGTACACCTATGCATTTCTTAGCATATGAGTGGATGTCAAACTCTTCAACTCACATACTAACATTGATTTCTTGTGACTTACAACTCTACTAAACATTTAACTATGATTACATGAACGAATTGTAAGATACAAAAAAGCTATTTTAGTTTATGGAATTTAAGCCAACTAACATATATGACCTAACAATACCAATAAGTTATATTTACTTCTATTGGATATGTAACTCTCATTTTTTTCTTTCATGCAAATATAGAAAAGAATTTGAATCATTTTTTTTTTTATGATTCATATACAAGCATATCGTATGTGCATCCACTTTGGTATCATTAATTTACCTAATGGTTTTATAGCTTCACTTACATGACAAGACAACATATTGTATCTTTTAATTTTGTCCAAACTAAAATCTTCTAAATTAAAGAATAATCACTAAAATCAAACAATGTGATAAAAGTAATGAGATAAAACATGTTTTTTTTAAGAAAGAATAACAAAATACAAAATAAAACCATACTTTTGGGTGACCCAAAAACCCAAATGTCTATGAATTAGAGGGTTGAGAATCATTGGACCAAATTGTTCGGCCCACATGTCTTCTTCCAAAGAAAACACACGTTTGGGGTCAGAGAATCAGATACAAGACCGTCCCAATACAATATAGAATGTCAATGTACACATTACAGAAAAATAGATATGTATAAGCTTACCAAACCATAATAACATATACTCTCCCCCTCTCTCTCTCTGTGTGCATATATATATATATATATATATCTACAGCTACAATATGGAAAGCCATGTGGGGAGGCGATCATGGAGTAATAATAAAAAATAAGGGGGGCAAACGTGAAGAATGATTCGTTCTCTGACCAGAAATGCCATTACTTTAGAACTTAGTTTGACTGTGGACAAAAAAAATGGGGCCTTTCAATTAAGAAAGACAGCCAATTACTTTTCTTTATTATATACATGTAATAATTTGATCTCTGTGTGTATATAACTTTAAATTATTACCTTTTCTTGTAAAGGAAAATCAAATCAAATGCAAACAAACTCCCGCCGATTTCTCTGCCAATCTGCTTTCTCAGCTTCACATTGCATTAAACTCACTTTTTTTTGGTTGCTTCCCTCGTCATATACTGATACATACCTACTACTATATATATATACTTTCATGTGGCCTTTGCTTGTCCTTCTGGGCTTGGACCTGCCTTTGGAGTCACCATGTGAGACGATACTATTCTTCTTTTTAGCATTAGGTATAAAAGTGATTGCATAGTAATGTTAGGCTAAACCCTTAAGATAATGAGGGCCATCGCCTCTACAAAATTCTATATAGATCTTATTTATTTTGAATATTTATGATAATAAATCATATATTGGTCTCCAAAATTCAAAAAAAAAAAAAAAATTATTTTACCCTTCTGAAATACAAAAATTTTTCTATGGTCCCCAACAAAATTCAAAAAAATTTACTTTACCTATCAAAATTAATTTTTTTTTATTTACATTGCTCTCTCTCAACAAGATTCTTGATTTTGTCCTTGGGCTAAACAAACGTGCCAATCTTGTGAGTGATTATACTTTCTTCACAATTAAACCCCAAAGTAACACTAAATAATAATACGAGTAAATTTATATAGAATTTATCATCAAAGTAATATGGTTGAATGAAATTCATTCACTTTTAAAACAAAACCTTTATTATGATGGCTCCTAATTATAAAAATAACACCGTCACACCATTCTAATGTAATTTTCTATACAAATATTTATAGAAGAATAACATTTTCCTTTAACTTGGTTTGACGACATACTAGTATGTTTTGGGGCAGGGTAATTCTCAGTGGCATTTTTAAAATTATGAACAAAAACTATATATATATATATATATATTGGCTTAGGATGAAGTTTTAGGTTAGCACAAACTTGAATTAATGAACGTTAACTGGGGTTGGAACCTAGATTTTTTTGGTTGAGCTGGCTTCGGCCAGTTCCCACTCAAACCAGTATTAATGTTTATACGTTAGGCTAGCTTGGCCTCTCCTAACCCACTGGTGCAACCCTATGCTGATTCCAAGCTCTAGAGTTTCGGGGTATATAGCCACAAGTGAGATACTTATACAAATGGTTGAAAACCTGCATGTTTAAGATTAACAGATATGGAGTGGCGATGGCATTCCTTTCACCTTGTTTGTACAAATTAAAGATACTAATAAAAGGCTTTCTAATATGTCCTTCTATATATATATATATATATATACATATATATCGTTCAAATTCCAAATTTTTAACAATAAAAAACTAAACCAATAGATTGAAACAGAGTGATCGAGCAACTAAATACATCCCCCCATCTAAATCAATCCATTCAAACGCAACCCCAAGCTTATAAAATGTTGCATTTACGAAACAAATAATTAGGGAAAATGCTATGCTACCAGAACTTTCAATGATATAAGGTTGGTATTTTTACAATTACTTACAAGGCGCAGTGAAGTATCTTTTATTCTGAAGAAATTCGACTGCAACAACCTACATTGTATTCTGTAAAATTTCATTTGTATGGTAGAAACATTGCGATGGATAGAAAGTTTTTGAATACTTCTTTGATGACTACTATATATGATTATAAGCTCACGTATTACCCTCAATTTAATACCCAAGACAAATCTCATACGTATCTAATCCAATCTATTGTCATCTTAGTAATCGTCTTATTTGTCAAGCTAACATGAGATTCTAGTATGAGGAGAGACAAGTCCTTAGAATTATTTAAACGTCTAGTGAAAACAATTTATAATCGTTATATGCCAATAATGGCTAGATTTGCTTCGCATGGGAGCAATCCCAAATCCATGGCCAGAACTCTCTAATCATATACACTTTAGAATCTAATATTATCTAAGCCAACATCCTTAGCACCACGTATGGATTATACCCTATAACTAGTAGACACCAGAGACTCCTTTTAAAGCAGATATCATTACAGACCAATTTACACCCAACAATGGCCTCTTTAGCCACTCTCTGACACGTACTCTCCCTCATATATATATATATATATGTATGTATATACACACACAACAGTGATTATGTGTTTTAAGTAATGGGTAACGGACACGTGTAATGGAGAGGTGATATGCAGGCATGTGGATGGCATTAGTAAACCTATCCTTTCTCTGCCACAGGAGGCAGACCCTCCGCCCATGCCTTGTGTTTCAGCTCATTGGATGCTGAACTCAACATGTGCGCATACCAGCGGCCAGAAATTCCAACCCAACTCTGCTTTCTCTATAGTTTGCATGCATTTGGATTATGCAGTTTTTATAGAGCAAGGCAGAGGTTAATTGGAATGGTTAAGTTCTGTTGGAATGATTTTTATTCTACCAAAGAAATGGTGTTACGAATTTTTGCACCCACATTTAATTACCATTCGAATTTTGATGGATTAAGAGTTTGTCCTTCTTTTACTTTTTCTTTTTAAAATTATTCTCACGTACCCTTTTGATCAAGCGTGGTAGTCGAAATACCATTCCGATATCTTATAAGTTGACTTAATCAAATTCAATTTTTCTGACTCTATTGTTCCATTGTTTTCATTTTCTTACTACGCTTCACTAATACAATGGAAACGAAATGCTCCAAACTCCGCTCCTTCTATTGGCTCTCTCTCAAGTTCTTTGGCCGGGCAACTATTAATCTTTCTTTCTCTTCTTGCTCACCCTTATTCCACAGAAGTCTTTTTTGCCTTCGACTATTACCTCTGGCTAGTACCATGGTGTGGTTTTAGGATACTATTTAGCATTCGTCAATCTTAAGCTGTAATGTTACAAGAACTGAGATTATTTTATATCATTACACGAAGGATCAATGAAGATAGGTAGTACCATAATTAAGATTAGTTTTGTAGACAAAATATTCAAAAGGGCCGCGAGTTCTCTTTTCAATTTTAATTTGTAAGGGTCTCATAGAGCAGAACGAGGAAAAATAAAAAAAAAATGGGTGAATCAGAATGACAGATGTCGCACTTGGTATCAATTAAAATAATTCCGAACCGGTTCTTAATGGGTCATCTTGTCCCCTTTCCTTCCCTCTTGCTTCCCCACATACATACACCTCATTCCCTCCCACTAAATTCTCTTCTCTCTCTCTCTCTCTCTCTCTCTCTATAAAGATGTTGCTTTCTTCGGTCAAGAGACAGGTAGAGAGAGAGACCGCACCGTCAGCCCATGAATGGCTTCCACTTGCTTTGCTCTGCATTGATATACACACACAACACAACATAAGCGTATATATGTGTATATATTTATTGATAATCAATAATTATTCAGCCATTACCTTTCACAGAGAGTGAGGCCTCGATTTTCGTGCTCTCTCTCTCTCTTCATCTCTTTCTTCTCACCTCTATATCTGTGCATCCTTACCTCCCTCTCTTCAATAACATTTACCTTCGCTTCTTCATCGGTTCAAACACCCGCCTCTATCTCTCTCTCTCTCGAACAACGCTGTTTCCCAAGGAAACCCAACTCTTTCACGCTCACCGACGACATGGATTCTTCTCATCAGAACTGGCTTGGCTTCTCTCTTTCCAATCACCGCATGCCCTCGGATTCTTCTCAGCTCTGCCTCTTTGAAGCCTTCAACACAAACCCTAGTAAGTAATCTCTCTCTCTCTCCCAAAAACTGATCGAGCTTATGATCTGCGTGTAAATGAATAGACCCAATATTACGAATATAATTTTCCTTTACAGGTGGGGTTCCTGATAGACTTACCGAAGATGACGCAAGCGGTGCAACAGACCTGTCCATACTCACCGGCAGCGGCGGCCCGAAACTCGAGGACTTCCTCGGCGGTTGTGGCAACTCCTCCACCGGAGCAACAGATATGTGCCAGTTTGGCGTTAAAACTCCGACGACTGTTTCCGGAACTGAGATATATGACTCGGAGCTAAAAACCATCGCTGCAAGCTTCCTGCGTGGATTTTCTACCCAGCAAAGTGATGCCCAGAAGCAGTTGGCGGTGGCACTGCCTGAACAGGCAGCGAAGAAGGCCGTTGACACCTTTGGCCAACGCACCTCTATTTACAGAGGAGTCACCAGGTAAATAATAGCTGAACTAATCTGCCATATAGATATATATGTATATATATATACCTGTTTATATATTCACTTCAGTACTTGAAGGTGGTTGTGGGTACAAAATGGTAACTAAGTCCCTATGTTTCGTTTTTATAGGCATAGGTGGACTGGCAGATATGAAGCTCATCTGTGGGATAACAGTTGCAGAAGAGAAGGGCAAAGTCGGAAAGGAAGGCAAGGTATGGTCTGTTTAGGGTTTTTCTTGGTAGTGTTGCTAACTTGCGCTTGTGGGGTGTAACACTTGACCTGTGCCACTAGATCTGGGTCTTTGGTTTCACTGAGGGCATAGTGTGTGTGTGTATGTGTGTGTGTGTGTGTGTGTGAGAGAGAGAGAGAGAGAGAGAGAGAGAGAGAGAGAGAGATGAAGCCCAGATCTTTCGGTTATGCATTAGATTCTTGACTGTGGTTTGTGCTAAAATGCGCCATTCACGAGTGAGAAGATTCTAATGTGTGTGCATTTGTTGTTTCTTTATGGGGTATGTACGTGACACATGATTGCGGCCATGGATTATCACTAAATCATCATTTTCAGTTTATTTGGGTAAGTTCCTTCGTGGTCTTTTCAATTCCATTACCTTAGAACAATCAAAATAATCATCATTTTATTTTACTGTATAACAAAAGATTCTTCTAGCATGATATATATTTATATGCACACGCATATCTATATATACATAATGTTCATCAAAGCTTATATGCCCCTCGGATTCTTATATCGACAGTTTATTTGTGGTTATATTTTTAGGTGGTTATGATAAAGAGGAGAAAGCAGCTAGAGCCTATGATCTTGCAGCCCTGAAGTACTGGGGTCCGACCACCACTACAAATTTTCCGGTATGCTGCATTGCATGTTCAGTTCTCTCTCTCTCTCTATATATATGTATGTATATACCCCTGCACACACACAGACAAACATATATATATATATATAGCTTATATGGAGGGGTTATCTACATGTCTCCTTAAAGTTTTGATAGTTTTACTTTATTGAATATTCTTGGTTGTGTTGAAGGTATCCAACTATGAGAAGGAGCTTGAGGAGATGAAGAACATGACTAGGCAGGAGTTTGTTGCTTCTCTTCGAAGGTAAACACTACTAACCATTTCGATGTTATACATTTACATTTAGTGGGTTGGTGGTTGACTATTTGATGGTTTTTGGAGTCTTAACCATTTAATATTCTCTTCCTCGAAAGAAAAAAAAAACCATTTAACATCTACTTATTTTCTTTTCTCATTACAGGAAAAGTAGTGGATTTTCTAGAGGAGCATCTATCTATAGAGGAGTGACTAGGTAGTTGCTTTGAATGTGCATGTTTTTGAAAATTTACTTTATTGAACTCATTACATTTTTAATGACTTTTTTTTTTTTTTGGTGTGTGTTTTAAAATATTATTCAGGCACCATCAACATGGTCGTTGGCAAGCAAGAATAGGGAGAGTTGCAGGCAACAAAGATCTCTACCTTGGAACATTCAGTGAGTTTGTTTGTGATCATGATTTATTATCATTAAAAGATGATTTTATTACAAATTAATACTCTCTAATCAATAAATATGATTTTTGTTCATCATTCAGTTGTTTAGATATTTAAGATGAAGTTATTGTTGTGTTAAACAGGCACCCAAGAAGAAGCTGCAGAAGCATATGATATTGCTGCGATAAAGTTCCGAGGGCTAAATGCAGTGACCAACTTTGACATGAGCAGATACGATGTGAAGAGCATTGCCAATAGCAATCTTCCCATCGGAGGAATTAATGCTAAATCCAAAACTTCATCGGATTCCTCCTCCGATAACAAGAGTAGTGTTGACGGAGGAGGACGATCGGACGACCACCGAGATCTCTCCTCGGCATCTTCGTTGACATTTGCATCACAACCTCCAAGCTCCTCCATTCTAAGCTTTGCACTACCCATCAAACAAGACGCAACAGATTACTGGTCAATCTTTGGTAATAATGGCTACCATACCTCTTCTTTGAGCAATGCCAAAAACCCTAGTGCCAGTACTCTCTTCCAAGCTTCCAACAATGTTACATCCTACCAGGGTACAACACCATTCAGCATGGACCTCTCTGCAAGTACTGACACGACCAGCAACAATGGCTTCTTCAATGGTGGTTACCTTCAGCAACAAAGCATTAGCACTCCAAGTACAATTGCTTTTGCCACACCCATTGCATTAAATAGTAGCAACAGTTATGAAGGCTCTGGTTTCGGTAACTGGGTTGCACCATCTCTTCACTCATTCCAATCTGCTAAGCCCACTCTGTCTGTGTTTCAGACACCTATTTTTGGAATGGAATGATCTCATCAGGAGAAGGTGGTGAATGAGAAAGAAAAAGGGAAAGGGAAAGGGAGGACAGTAATAAGTCATGAATTCAGGGTTAGTTTTGCTTTGCTTGCAGAGATGGCGGGTGGGTCAAAACTAACTTTGAATAGATGAGGTGGAACTGGAACTGACGACCGTTTCACAGGAGAGCTAGTGACAGATTGTACTGACTGAAGTTCTTTGTACGGTCATATTGTTCTTTTTCTGTTTTTACTTTTTCCAAATTTACTTTTGCTTTCTACTTTATTGACATTATTTATAGGGGCGTAATGGGAAAAGAGAATCCTTTTGTAATATTTCATCCTTAGTAGCACCAATCTCTCTCTCTCTCTCGTGACGAATTTCGAATCCTTTTTGAATTATAGAAATCGAAATTGGCTTCATTGTACCAAATAAACTATGAGGTATCTTGAATTAGGCGTGTATTAAGTTTTTATGTAACTGTGAACTGGTCATCTGATTCTAAAGTGTTTGGCCACTTGATTAGTGCACTTTTTGAGGTTAAAATTGGACTATGAGAATAGAATGAAAGTTAATTGCATGATGAGGTGAGGAACGATATAAAATTTCTTTTTGAAAGTTTTGTTGTTTTGAAACTCAAATGAAATTTGTTGGGACTTTAATCTAACATTTCTTTTTCTATTCGATTGGTTCATTTTGTAAGAATTTTCCTTTCCATATATAATCATATGATTCATATTGTAAGATGAGGTGAGGAACAATATAAAATAATGGTACAACTAGAAGAGTCCGTTATCAACGATATAAAATAATGAATGAATGCAACAGAAGGCGCATAGCCTAATAATGCATGGATAAAAAAAATGCTAATCTTCCTACTATAGAATGCAACTAGATATACTTCCGTGCAAATATAAACCTAATGCTTAATGGGATTGGGATCCGTTCTATTCCATTTATTAGAGAGTAAATACGTAAAAACTGAAATAAAGGGGTGAGATTTGGCTCACTCGGCTTTTTTTTTGCTAACTAGACACTGGTTTTGCTAATTGGGTGTTTGGGTCAAAACTTGCTCACATTTCGATTAATCTCGGAGTCTGTGTAGTCTTCTCGTTCCACACAAACTAAATAATAATGAGATCAAAGGCCTTGAAAAAACTCTTGCGCTTAACAAGAGTCGAATCCCTGATCTTATTTTGAGAGGCCATGAGTTTTGGTCAACTGGACTAATCTAGTTGGTTGACTTACTCAGCTTGGGTTATTCTAAAACCTCATAATGTTTTAAAAAATAAAATTTTATTATAAACATACCTTTCCACATAGCTGAGTTAGTATAATGTTTTATTTTGATATAGGGACCGTATAAAAATCTATTTTTTTGTACAAGCACGCACCAATATACAACACATCATTAACAGTATTGCTTTTCGTAGCTTTTTACAATGAGTATTGCATTTTGGTGCCTGCTTATATAAAAGAACTTTTACGTGCCAATGGTTTCAAACTAAAATTTCAATTTTATTTTTCAATAGATATCCACTTTCTATTAATGGAATGGAGATTTGGGTTCTATCCAAGGGCAGAACTACATACAAGAGGCACCCCTCAGCTTTTAAACAACTCTCCTATATGTAATGTAAAATGTGTGAGATTTTTGCAAAAATTTATTCTATTGGCACCCTCCCACAATTTATAATCTAAATCTATGATCCAATAAAATATAAAATTTTTGTACAGTAAACTATGGATCCTATCCATTTTTTGATGTGCATCCTAATCCAATAAAAACTATATTATGTGGCTTCTAACTCTATCATATGTGAGTTTTTAATGTGCACCATCCAACAAGTTTCACCAAATACACATAAAAAAGGCCATTTGAAAAAGCCTCGATCTCTACTTTAATAAATGATTAATGTACTAAGAAATAATTAATTTATATATTTTTGTCATTTGGGCAACTTGTATATGCCTGTAGTTAAATAGAATTAAGTTTTACAGGATTATGATTTTTGTATGAGTTGGTTGTATAGGGCTCCCCTTTTTAAATGGTGTTTTTTTACACATTTGGAGTACTTATAAAAAATTTTTTTTTTTAGTCATGTTTTGTTGAGGTGTAATGAAAGCTGATTTTATTTTTTATGTAGAAATCAATTCTTGCATCCTAATATATATCTCATACTTGAAATTAAAAATATGTGCGAAGAAACTTAAAATATAGTATTTATTTAACAATTGTATCAATAGATAAAAGATTTTGTTTCAAGTTGGCACCTCACAATAAAATCTTGATTTCGCCTCTGGTTCTATCTATATAATCCATCTTAATGAGCAGTATTTTCATCTTAAGGTTAGATAGCTATGAGTGGAAATATTTTGAAATAATATTCTTTGTTTAGTACCAAGAAACAAAAAAGTTGGAAGTCGTTTCTTAACTTAACTGGTAAATTATCTTAATAATCATAGCAAATATCTAGGTTCTAAAGTCAATGGTACACCTGGGTTGGGGTTCAGGAGTATAGGGAGAACTATGGCAAAAGGTGATATCATCACTAAACTAGCATCATATATTACAACTTTGGCTTAATTACAAGCACATCTCCTTAACTATGGTTCACACTACTAAAAATTATAGTATTTACGACAGCGTAATACTGTTGCAAAAGCCTGTTATGCCATCCTAAATACTCAAAAGTGTAGGTAGTGCGACAACATTTTCGGCGACGAATTTACGAGCGTCGCAAATACTATTTACGACGGCCAAGCAACATGGGTCACCTTTGGCGACGACAAAATCCCGTTGCAGATACTAGTCACCTAGGTAATATTATTTGCGGCCACTGCAATGCCGGCGCTAATAGGCTATTAGCGACGGATAAATGCCGTCGCAAATAATCATTCACAACCATCATTAGCGACAGTTTAAACCCTCGCAAATAATAGCTTTAGCGATGGCAATATAACCGTCGCAAAAGGTCAACACATTTGTAGGCAGACACATTAGGCACTTTTAGCGATGGTTATGTAACCGTCGCTAATACTTTTGTTAAAAAAATTTCATATTTAATTAGTGAATGATTTCATAGCTTTTTTTTTTTTCACATGATAAAATGTACATTTAACATTATACAAATGAAAAAATTAATGCATTCATTCAAATCCAAATATTTATAAATATGCGTAACAAAGTAAACTAACACATATTTTAAACATTGTTTCCAAACAAACATTATCTCCCATTAAAATTCATAATATAAAAAAATATTTATAGTGTCTCACAAAATAACATTATAAATCCATAATTCATAGACCAAAAGAGAGTTTTAAGTCTGTTGCAAAATATGCCAATACAAAAACACCATAGATCGATCTATTCCTTGCGAATAACCTGAAAAGAAAAAAATATATAAATATTAGATAAAACAAGGAACATATCGAAGACAATGAATAAATATGCATATAAATAAATAGGCTTATTAAAATAAAAATTTGGCATTCTAGTATTCAAACGGTTCGAAAGACATTGTTTTTCTTAAAAAGTTAAGTGAAAAAATGTGACAACTCTCGCTCAGAGAGTTCGGCGACTGTGCCGTTTATTCCCACACATCACTCATGCCTAAACCTTTCTACGTGTCAAGTTTAACGGACTCCCAAGGCTTTTTCGGGGTTTTAGTACCTAAACGGTTTGGAAAACAATATATTTTTATTAAAGGTTAAGTGAAAAAACGTGACAACTTTCACCCCGGGAGTCCGGCGACCGTGCCATTTGTTCTCACACATCAATCGTGCCTAAACCTTCCTACGTGTCAAGTTTGATGGGTTTTGGAATTTTAGTACCCAAACGGCTCAGAAAATAATATTTTTTTTAAAAGGTTAAGTGAAAAAAAGTGACAACTCTCACATCAGGAATCCGGTGACCGTGCCGTATGTTCCCACACGTTACTCGTACCTAAACCTTCTTACGTGTCAATTTTGATAGACTCCCGAGTCCGTTTCAAGATTTTAGTACCCAAGTGGCTCGAAAAATAATATATATTTTTTAAAGGTTTAGTGAATAAACGTGACAACTCTCAACTCGGGAGTCCGGCAACTGTGCCGTTTGTACTCACACTTTACTCGTGCCTATACCTTCTCACATTTCAAGTTTGATGGACTTTTGAGGCCATTTTAGGATTTTAGTACCCAAATCGCTCGGGAAATAATGGTTTTTTAAAAGGTAAAGTGAAAAAAATGACAATTCTCACCTCGGGAGTTCGGCGACCGTGCCTTTTGTTCCCACACGTCACTCGCGCCTAAACCTTCCAATGTGTCAAGTTTGTTGGACTCCTAACGCTGTTTTGGGATTTTAGTACCAACACGGCCTGGAAAACAATATATTTTTTTTAAGGTTAAGTGAAAAAAAGCGACAACTCTCATCCTGAGAGTCCGGTGACCGTGCCATTTATTCCCACACATCACTCGTGCCTAAACCATCCTACATGTCAAGTTCGACGGACTCCCGATGCCGTTTTGAAATTTTAGTACCCAAACGGCTCGAAAAACAATATATTTTTTAAAAGGTTAAGTGAAAAAACGTGACAACTCTCATCCTGGGAATCCAACAACCGTGCCGTTTGTTCCCACATGTCACTTGTTCGTAAACCTTCCTATGTGTCAAGTTTGACGAACTCCTAAGACCATTTCAGGATTTTAGAACCAAAACGACTGAGTTTGAGGGACTATCGAGGCCATTTTGGAATTTTAGTACTCAAACAGCTCGAAAAACAATGTCTTTGTTAAAAGGTTAAGTGAAAAAACATGACAACTCTCACCTCGAGAGTCTGGCGACCGTGCCATTTGTTCCTATAAGTCACTCGAACCTAAACCTTCATACGTGTCAAGTTTGACGAACTCCCGAGATCGTTTCAGGATTTTAGTACCCAAACATCTAGGAAAACAATATAGTTTTTAAAGGTTAAGAGAAAAAATGTGACAACTCTTAACCCGGGAGTTCGGTGACCGCGTCGTTTGTTACCACACATCACCCGTGCCGAAACCATTCTATGTGTCAAGTTTGATGGACTCCCGAAGCAGTTTCAGGATTTTAGTACCCAAAGGGCTAGGAAAACAATGTTTTTTTTTTTTTTTTTAAGATGAAGGGAAAAAATGTGACAACTCTCATCTCGGGAGTCCGACGACCATGCCGTTTGTTCCCACACGTTACTCGTGCCTAAATTTTCCTATGTGTCAACTTTGAGGCACTTCCGAGGCCGTTCCAGGATTTTAGTACTCAAACAGCTAAGTTCGACGGACTGCTGAGACCGTTTGAGGATTTTAGTACTTAAATAGCTCAAAAAACAATGTTTTTTTTAAATGGTTAAGTGAAATAACATGACAACTCTCATCTCGGGAGTCCAGCAACTGTGCCGTTTGTTCTTACACGTCACTCGTGTCAAAACCTTCCTACGTGTTAAGTTTGACGTACTCTCGACGCCGTTTCGGGATTTAGTACCCAAACGGTTGGGAAAACAATATTTTTTTAAAGGTTAAGTGAAAAAACGTGACAACTCTCACTCCGAGAGTCTGGCGACCGTGCCATTTGGTCCCACACGTCACTTGTGCCTAAACCTTCCTATAAGTCAAGTTTGATGGACTCTCGAGGCCATCTCGGAATTTTAGTAACCAAACGGCTAGGAAAAGAATGTTTTGTTTTTTTTTTTTTTGTAAATGTTAAGTGAAAAAACGTGACAACTCTCACCCTGAGAGTTCGACAACCATGCTGTTTGTTCCCACACATCACTCGTGCTTAAACCTTCCTACGTGTCAACTTCGATAGACTCTCGAGCTCGTTTCATGATTTTAGTACCAAAATGGCTAAGTTTGACGGACTGCTGAGGTTGTTTCGGGATTTTTGTACTCAAATGACTCGGAAAACAATGTCTTTTTTAAAGCTTAAGTGAAAAAACGTGACAACTCTCACCTCAGAAGTCCGACGACTGCGTTGTTTATTCCCACACGTCACTCGTACCTAACCTTCCGACATGTAGAGGTTGACGGACAGCCAAGGCTGTTTCGGGATTTTAGTACTCAAATGGCTAAAAAAAATGTCTTTTTTAAAATGTTAAGTGCAAAAATATGATAACTCTCACCTTGAGAGTCCGACAATCGTGTTATTTGTACCCACACGTCACACGTACCAAAACCTTTCTACGTGTCAAATTTGACAAACTCTCGAAGCTGTTTCGGGAATTTAGTACCCAAACGGCTTGAACAACAATATTTTTTTTAAAAGGTTAACTAAAAAAACGTGACAACTCTTACCTTGGGTGTACGGCGACCGTGCTGTTTGTTCCCACATTTCACTCGTGCCAAAACCTTCCAACATGTCAAGTTTGATGGACTCCCGACGCCGTTTCGAGATTTTAGTACCCAAATAGCTCGAAAAACAATATATTTTTTTTAAAGGTAAAATGAAAAAATGTGACAACTCTCACCCCGAAAATTCGGTGACCGTGCTGTTTGTTCCTAAACGTCACTCGCGCCTAAACCTTCCTACATGTCAAGTTCGACGGACTCCCGAGGCCGTTTCGTAATTTCAGTACCCAAACAGCTCAAAAAATAATGTTTTTTTTAAAGGTTAAGTGACAAAATATGACAACTCTCACTCCGGGAGTCCGGTGACCGTGCTGTTTGTTCTTACACGTCGCTTGTGCATAAACCTTCATACGTGTCAACTTTGATAGACTCCCAAGGGCGTTTTGAAATTTTAGTACCAAAAAGACTAAGTTTGACAGACTACTGAGGCAAGACAACAATGTTTTTTTTAAAAGGTTAAGTGAAAAAATGTGACAACTTTCACCTCGGAAGTTCGGCGACTGTGCTGTTTGTTCCCACATGTCACTCGTACTTAAAGCTTCATACGTGTCAAGTTTGACGGACTGCCAAGGCTATTTCGAGATTTTAGTACTCAAATGGCTCAGAAAACAATTTCTTTTTTAAAAGGTTAAGTGAAAAAATGAGACAACTCTCACCTGGGGCCGTTTCATAATTTCAGTACCCAAACGGCTCGGAAAACAATGTTTTTTTTTAAAGGTTAAGTGAAAAAACATGACAACTCTCACTTTGGGAGTCCGACGACTGTGTTGTTTGTTCCCACACGTCGCTCGTGCCTAAACCTTCCTACGTGTCAACTTTGATAGACTCCCGAGGCCGTTTTGGAATTTTAGTACCAAAACGGCTAAGTTTGATAGACTACTGAGGCAAGACAATAATGTCTTTTTTAAAAGTTTAAGTGAAAAAATGTGACAACTCTCACATCGGAAGTCTGGCAACCATGCTGTTTGTTCCCACATGTTACTCGTACTTAAAGCTTCCTACGTGTGAAGTTTGACGGACTGCCAAGGCTATTTCGGGATTTTAGTACTCAAATGGCTCGAAAAATAATGTTTTTTTCAAAAGGTTAAGTAAAAAAACATGACAACTCTCACCTGGGGAGTCCGGCGATTGTTTCGTTTATTCCCACAAGTCACTCATACTTAAACCTTCTTACGTGTCAAGATTGACAAACTCCCAAGGTCGTTTCAGGATTTTAGTACCAAAGCGGCTCCAAAAACAATATCTTTTTTAAAGGTTAAGTGAAAAAACGTTAAAACTCTCAACCCGGGAATCTGGCGACCGTGCCATTTATTCCCACATGTCACTCTTGCCTAAATCTTCCTACGTGTTAAGTTTGACAGACTCCCAAAGCCGTTTTGGGATTTTAGTACCCAAATGACTAAGAAAACAATGTTTTTTTTTAAAGGTTAAGTGAAAAAACGTGAGAACTCTCACCTTGGGAGTCCGGCGATCGTGCAGTTCGTTCCCACACATCATTCGTGCCTAAACCTTCCTATGTGTCAACTTTGACGCACTTCCGTGGCCGTTTCGGGATATAAGTACCCAAGCAGCTAAGTTTGATGAACTGCCGAGTGCATTTTGAGATTTTAGTACTCAAACGTCTCAAAAAGAAAATGTTTTTTTTTAAAAGGTTAAGTGAAAAAATGTGTTACTCTCATCTCGGGAGTCCGGCGATTGTGCCATTTGTTCCCACACATTACTTGTACCTAAACCTTTCGATGTGTCATGTTTGACGGACTACCGATGCCGTTTCGGGATTTTAGTACTCAGGCAGCTAGAAAAACAAAGTTTTTTTAAAGGTTAAGTGAAAAAATGCGACAACTCTCACCCCGAGAGTCCCGCAACCGCGTCGTTTGCTCCCACACGTCACTTGTGCCTAAAGCTTCCTACATGTCAAGTTTGACGGACTTCTGAGGCTGTTTTGGAATTTTAATACCCAAACGGCTCGAAAAATAATGTTTTTTTTTAAAGGTTGAGTGAAGAAACGTGACAACTGTCCCTTTAGAAGTTCGCGCGACAGTGCCGTTTGTTCCCACATGTCACTCGTACCTAAACCTTCCCACGTGTCAAGTTTGACAGACTGCCAAGGCCATTTCGAAATTTTAGTGCCAAAACGGCTAAGTTTTATGGACTGCCGTTTCGGGATTTTAGTACTCAAACGGCTCGGAAAACAATGTCGTTTTTAAAAAGTTAAGTGAAAAACATGACAACTCTCACCTTGGAAGTTCGGCGACTGTGCTGTTTGTTCCCACACGTCACTTGTACCTAAACTTTCCTACGTGTCAAGTTTGAAGGACTGCCAAGGCCGTTTCGGGATTTTAGTACTCAAAATGGCTCGAAAAACAATGTCTTTTTTAAAAGGTTAAGTGAAAAAACGTGACAACTCTTAACTTCGAAGTCCGGCGACCGTGCCGTTTGTTGCCACAAGTCACCTGTACCTAAACCTTCTTACGTGTCAAGTTTGACAACTTCTAAGGCCGTTTCGGAAATATAGTACCTAAATGATTCGAAAAATAATATTTTTTTTAAAGGTGAAGTGAAAAAATGTGACAACTCTTAACCCGGGAGTTCGGCGACTGTGCCATTTATTCCCAAACGTCAGTTGTGCTTGAACCTATCTACGTGTCAAGTTTGACGGACTCCCGAAGCCATTTCGAGATTTTAGTGCCTAAACGGCTAGGAAAACACTGTTTTTTTTTTTTTAAGTTTAAGTGAAAAAATGTGACAGCTCTCACCCTTGGAGTTCGACGACCATGCCGTTTGTTTCCACACGTCACTCGTGCCTAAACCTTCATATGTGTCAACTTTGACGCACTTCCGAGACCGTTTCGGGATTTTAGTACCCAAACAACTAACTTTGATGGATTGCCGAGGCCGTTTTGTGATTTTAGAACTCACACGGCTTAGAAATCAATGTTTTTTTTTTAAAAGTTTAAATGAAAAAAACGTGACAACTCAGACCTCGGGAGTCTAGCAACCATGCCGTTTGTTCTCACACATCACACGTGTCTAAACATTCCTATGTGTCAAGTTTGACGGACTCCCGACGCCGTTTCGGGATTTTAGTACCTAGACGGCTCGAAAAACTATGTTTTTTTAAAGGTTAAGTGAAAAAACATGACAACTCTCACCCTGAGAGTCTTGCGACCGTGTTGTTTGTTTTCACACGTCACTCATGCTTAAACCTTCTTACATGTCAAGTTTGAAGGACTCCCGAGGCCGTTTTAGAATTTTAGTACGCAGGCGACTCGAAAAACAATGTTTTTTTTTAAAGGTTAAGTGAAAACACGTGACAACTCTATTCCCGGGAGTCTAATGACCGTGGCTTTTGTTCCCACACGTCACTCATGCCTAAACCTTCTTACGTGTTAACTTTGATAAACTCCCGAGGCCGTTTCAGGATTTGAGTACCAAAATGGGTAAGTTTGGCAGACTGCCGAGGTCATTTTTGGATTTTAGTACTCATATGGCTCGGAAAGCAAGATCTTTTTTAAGAGGTTCAATGAAAAAACGTAACAACTCTCACCTTGAAAGTCCAATGACCGTGCTGTTTGTTGCCACACGTCACTCGTACCTAAACCTTCCTATGTGTCAAGTTTGATAGACTGCCAAGGCCATTTCGGAATTTTAGTACTCAAATGGCTCGAAAAACGATGTCTTTTTTAAAAGGTTAAGTGAAAAAACATGACAACTTCACCTCGGGAGTCCGGCAGCCGTGCCATTTATTCCCACAAGTCACTCGTACCTAAACCTTCTTACATGTCAAGATTGACAAACTCCCGAGATCGTTTCGGGATTTTAGTACCCAACCGGCTCGGAAAACAAATTTTTTTTTTTTGAAGGTTAAGTGAAAAAACATGACAACGCTCACCCTGAGAGTTTCACGATTGTGTCATTTGTTCCCACACGTCACTCGTGCCTAACCCTTCTTTCATGTCAAGTTTGACGGACTCTTGAGGCCGTTTTGAAATTTTAGTACCTAAACAGCTCGGAAAACAATGTTTTTTTTTAAAAGTTATGTGAAAAAACATGACAACTCTCATCCCGAGAGTCCGACAACTGTGCCGTTTGTTCCCACACGTCACTCGTGCCTACCCCTTCAAGCGTGTCAACTTTGAGAAACTTTTAAGGTCATTTCAGGATTTTAGTACCAAAACGGCTAAGTTTTACAAACTGCCGAGGTCATTTCGGGATTTTAGTACTCAAACAACTCAGAAAACAATGTCTTTTATAAAAAGTTAAGTGAAAAAACGTGACAACTCTCACCTCAGAAGTCCGGCGACCGTGCCGTTTATTCCCACACATCGCTCGTGCCTAAACCTTCCTACGTCTCAACTTTGGCACACTCCCGAGGCCGTTTCAGGATTTTAGTATCAAAACAACTAAGTTTAATAGACTACTGAGGCCATTTTGGGATTTTAGTACTCAAACAGGTCGAAAAACTACGTCTTTTTTAAAAGGTTAAGTGAAAAAACTTGACAACTCTCACCTTGAAAGTCCAGCGACCGTGTTGTTTCTTGCTACACGTCACTCGTACCTAAACCTTACTTCGTGTCAAGTTTGACAGCTTCACTGCGGGAGTTCGACGACCGTGCCGTTTGTTCCCACAAGTCACTCATACCTAAACCTTCTTACGTGTCAAGATTGACAAACTCCCGGGGTCGTTTCGGAATTTTAGTACCCAAATGGCTCGAAAAATAATATTTTTTTGAAGGTTAAGTGAAAAAACTTGACAACTCTCAACCTGGGAGTCCGGCGACCGTGCCGTTTGTTCCCACACGACACCTTTGCCTAAACCTTTCGACGTGTCAAGTTTGACGGACTCCTAAAGCCATTTTGGGATTTTAATACCCAAACGACTAGGAAAACAATATTTTTTTTTTGAAGGTTAAGTGAAAAAATGTGACAACTCTCACCTCGGGAGTCCGGCCACTGTGTCGTTCATTCCCACACATCACTCATGCCTAAACATTCCTATGTGTCAACTTTGACGCACTTCCGAGGCTGTTTCAAGATTTTAGTACCCAAACAGCTAATTTTGACGGATTGTCAAGGCCGTTTCAGGATTTTAGTACTCAAACGGCTAAGAAAACAATATTTTTTTTAAAAGGTTAAGTGAAAAAATGTGACAATTTTCACCTCGGAAGTTCGGCGACTGTGCTGTTTGTTCCCACATGTCACCCATACTTAAAGCTTCATACGTGTCAAGTTTGATGGACTCCCGACACCCTTTCCGGATTTTAGTACCCAGACGGCTCGAAAAGCAATGTTTTTTTTTTTTTTTTAAAAAGGTTAAGTGAAAAAACGTGACAACTCTCACCCCGAGAGTCCCGCAACCGTGTCGTTTGTTCCCACACGTCAGTAGTGCCTAAACCTTCCTACAAGTTAAGTTTGACGGACTCTCGAGGCTGTTTCGGAATTTTAGTACCCAAAAGGCTCGGAAAACAATATTTTTTTTAAAGGTTAAGTGAAAAAATATGATAACTCCCATTTTGGGAGTCCGACGAACGTGCCGTTTGTTCCCACACGTCACTCATGCCTAAACCTTCCTACATATCAACTTTGATAGACTCTCAAGGTCGTTTCAGGATTGTAGTACCAAAACAGCCAAGTTTGACGGACTATCGAGGTTGTTTTGGAAATTTAATACTCAAACAGCTCAGAAAACAAGGTCTTTTTTAAAAGGTTAAGTGAAAAAATGTGAAAACTCTCACCTCGGAAGTTCGGCAACTGTGCCGTTTGTTCCCACACGTCACTCGTACTTAAGCCTTCCTATGTGTCAAGTTTAACAGACTACCAAGGCCGTTTTGGGGTTTTAGTGCACAAATGGCTTGGAAAACAATGTCTTTTTTAAAAGGTTAAGTGAAAAAACGTGACAACTCTCCCCTTAGGAGTCCGGCGACCGTGCCGTTAGTTCCCACAAGTCACTCATACCTAAACCTTCTTACATATCAGGTTTGACAAACTTTCGAGGCCATTTCAGGATTTTAGTACACAAACGGTTAGGAAAACAAATTTTGTTTTTTGAAGGTTAAGTGAAAAAACGTGACAACGATCACCTCGGGAGTCCAGCAACTGTGTCGTTCATTTCCGCACATCACTTGTGCCTAAACATTCCTATGTGTCAACTTTAGTGATCTTCTGAGGCCGTTTTGGGATTTAGTACCCAAACAGCTAAGTATGACGGGCTATCGAGGCCGTTTAAGGATTTTAGTACTCAAACAGCTCAGAGAACAATATTTTTTTAAAAAGTTAAGTAAAAAAATGTGACAACTCCCATCTTGGGAGTCTGGCAACCGTGCCGTTTATTTGTTCACATCACTCGTTCCTAAACCTTCCTACGTGTCAAGTTTCACGAACTCTTGATGCCGTTTTGGGATTTTAGTACCCAGATGACTCAAAAAACATTGTTTTTTTTAAAGGTTAAGTGAAAAAATGTGACAACTCTCATTCCGAGAGTCCCGCGACCGAGCCGTTTGTTCCCACACGTCATTCGTACCTAAACCTTCCTACATGTCAAATTTGACAGACTCCCGAGGCCGTTTTGAAATTTTAGTACCCAAACGGCTCGAAAAATAATGTTTTTTTTAAAGGTTAAGTAGAAAAACATGACAACTCTCATCCCGACAGTCCGGTGATCATGCCATTTGTCCCACATGTCACTCATGCCTAACCCTTCCAGCGTGCCAACTTTGACAAACTTCCGAGGCAATTTCATGATTTTAGTACCAAAACGGCTAAGGAAACATCGTTTTTTTTATTATTTATGATTAAGTGAAAAAATGTAATAACTCTCATCCCGGGGGTTCGGCGATCATGCCGTTTGTTCCCACACGTCACTCATGTCTAAACCTTCTTATGTGTCAAGTTTGACGCACTTCCAAGGCTATTTCTGAATTTTAGTACCCAAACAGCTAAGTTTGACAGACTACCGAGGCTATTTTGGAATTTTAGCACTCAAACAGCTCGGAAAAGGTTAAGTGAAAAAAATTGACAACTCTCACCATGGGAGTCAAGTGACCGTGTCTTTTGTTCCCACACGTCACTCGTATACAAACCTTCCTACTTGTCAAGTTTGACGGACTCCCAATGCCGTTTTGGGATTTTAATACTCAAACGGCTCGAAAAACAATGTTTAGTTTTAAAGGTTAAGTAAAAAAACGTGACAACTCTCAACCCGAGAGTCTGGCGACTGTGCCGTTTGTTCCCACACGTCACTCATGCCTAAACCTCCCTACATGTCAAGTTCGATGGACTCCCGAGGCCATTTCAAAATTTTAGTACCCAAATGACACGAAAAATAATGTTTTTTTAAAGGTTCAGTGAAAAAACATGACAACTCTCACTTTGGATGTTCGGCGACCGTGCTGTTTGTTTCCACACGTTGCTCGTGCTTAAACCTTCCTACATGTCAACTTTGACAGACTCCCAAGGCCGTTTCGGGATTTTAGTACTCAAATGGCTTAAAAAATAATGTCTTTATTAACAGGTTAAGTGAAAAAACGTGACAACTCTCACCTCGGGAGTCCGACGACCGTGCAATTTGTGCCCACTCGCCACCCATGCCTAAACCTTTCTACGTGTCAAGTTTGATGGACTTCCGAAGCCAGTTCGGGATTTTTGTACCCAAACGGCTAGGAAAATAATGGTTTTTTTAAGGTTAAGTGCAAAAACGTGACAACTCTCGTGCTCTGGGAGATTGCTGACCGTACCATTCGTTCTCACACATCAATCATGCCTAAACCTTCCAATGTGTCAACTTTGACGCACTTCTGAGGCCATTTTGGGATTTAGTACCCAAATATCTAAGTTTGAAATACTGCCAAGACCGTTTCGGGATTTTAGTACTCAAACGGCTCAAAAACATTGTTTTTTTAAAAGGTTAAGTGAAAAGATATGACAACTCTCATCTTGGGAGTTCGGTGGCCGTGCCGTTTATTCCCACACATCACTCGTGCCTAAACCATTTGACATGTCAAGTTTGACAGACTCCCGAGGCCGTTTTGGACTTTTAGTACCCAAATGGCCTGGAAAACAATGTTTCGTTTTTTAATGGCTAAGTGAAAAAATGTGACAACTCTCATCTCGAGAGTCCGACGACCATGCCGTTTATTCATACATGTCACTCGTGCCTAAACCATCCTACATGTCAAATTTGACGGACTCCCGATGCCATTTCGGAATTTTTGTACCTAGACGGCTTGGAAAACAATATTGTTTTTAAAGGTTAAGTGAGAAAACGTGATAACTCTCACCCCGAGAGCCCCGCGACCGTGTTGCTTATTCCCACACATCACTTGTGCCTAAACCTTCTTACATGACAAGTTTGACGGACTCCCAAGGCCGTTTTAGAATTTTAGTACCCAAACGGTCTGGAAAACAATGTTTTTTTAAAGGCTAAGTGAAAAAACGTGACAACTCTCATCCTGGGAGTCCGTCGATCGTGCCGTTTATTCTCACCCGACACTCGTGCCTAAACCTTCCTATGTGTTAAGTTTGATGGACAGCCAAGGCCGTTTCGGGATTTTGGTACTTAAATGGTTTGGAAAACAATGTCTTTTTTAAAAGGTTAAGTGAAAAAACGTGACAACTTTCACCTTAGGAGTTCGGTGATCATGCCGTTTATTCCCATAAGTCACTCGTACCTTAACCTTCTTACATGTCAAGTTTGACGAACTTTCGAGGCTGTTTCGGGATTTTAGAACCCAAACGGCTAGACAACAATATTTTTTTTAAAGGTTAAATGATAAAACGTGGCAACTTTCAACTCGGAAGTCCGTTGATCGTGCCATTTTTTCTCACACGTCACCTGTGCCTAAACCTTTGTACGTGTCTAGTTTGACGGACTCCTGAAGCCATATCGGGATTTTAGTACCAAAACGACTAGGAAAACAATGTGTTTTTTTTTTTTGAAGATTAAGTGAAAAAACGTGACAACTCTCACCCCGGGATTCCCGCAACCATACCGTTGGTTCCGTCATATTACTCGTGCCTAAACCTTCCTATGTGTCAACTTTGACGCACTTCCGAGGACGTTTTGGGATTTTAGTACCCAAACAGCTAAGTTTGACAGACTATCAAGGCTGTTTTCGGATTTTAGTACTCAAACGGCTAAGAAAATCAAGTTTTTTTTTTAAAAGGATAAGTTAAAAAACGCAACAACTCTCACCTTGGGAGTACGGCGACCGTGCCGTTTGTTCCTACACGTCACTCGTGTCTAAACCTTCCAACCTGTCAAGTTTGATAGACTCTCGACGCTGTTTCGAGATTTTAGCACACAGACGACTTAAAAAACAATGTTTTTTTTAAGGTTAAGTGAAAAAACATGAAAACTCTCAGCCCAAAAGTCCCGCGACCGTGCCATTTGTTCCCACACCTCACTCGTGCCTAAACATTCCTGCAAATCAAGTTTGACAGACTCTCGACGCCGTTTCGGAATTTTAGTACCCTAAAGGCTCGAAAAATAATGTTTTTTTGTAAAGGTTAAGTGAAAAACATGACAACTCTCAATCCAAGAGTCCGGCGAACGTGCCAATTATTCCCACACGTCACTCGTGCCTAAAGCTTCCTATGTGTCAACTTTGATAGACTCCCAAGGTCGTTTCAGGATTGTAGTACCAAAACAGCTAAGTTTGATAGAGTATCGAGGTTGTTTGGGAATTTAGTACTTAAACGGCTCAGAAAACAAGGTCTTTTTTATAAGGTTAAGTGAAAAAACGTGACAATTCTCACCTCGGAAGTTCGGCTACCGTGACATTTGTTCCTACACGTCACTCGTACCTAAGTCTTCCTATGTATCAAGTTTGACAGACTACCAAGGCTGTTTCGAGATTTTAGTACACAAATGGCTCGAAAGACAATGTCTTTTTCAAAAGATTAAGTGAAAAAACGTGATAACTCACAGTTCAGGAGTCCGGTGACGGTGCTATTTGTTCCCACAAGTCACTCGTACCTAAACCTTCTTACATGTCAGATTTGACACACTTTCGAGGCCGTTTCGGGATTTCAGTACTCAAATGGCTAGGAAAATAATGTTTTTTTTAAAGGTTAAGTGAAAAAATGTGACAACTCTCAACCCAAGAGTTCGGCGACCGTGACATTTTTTCCTACACGTCACCTGTGCTAAAACCTTCCTACGTGTCAAGTTTGATGGACTCCCGAAGCCATTTCGAGATTTTAGTACCCAAACGGTTAGGAAAACAAATTTTTTCTTTCTGAAGGCTAAGTGAAAAAATGTGACAACTCTCATCCTGGGAGGCAGCGACCATGTCATTGGTTCCCACAAGTCACTCGTGCCTAAACCATCCTATGTGTTAACTTTGACGCACTTCCGAGACCGTTTTGGTATTTTAGTACACAAACAGCTAAATTTGACGAACTGTCGAGGCTGTTTCAGGAATTTAGAACTCAAACGGCTCAGCAAACAATGTTTTTTTAAAAGGTTAAGTGAAAAAATGTGAAAACTCTCACCTCGGGAGTCCGGCGACCGTGGCATCTGTTTCCACACGTCACTCATGTCTAAACCTTCCTACGTGTCAAGTTTGATGGACTCCCGACACCATTTTGGGATTTTAGTAACCAAACGGCTCGAAAAATAATATTTTTTTTTTGTAAAGGTTAAGCGAAAAAACGTGAGAACTGTCACCCCGAGAGTACGACGATCGTGACGTTTATACCCACACGCCACTCGTGCCTAAACCTTCCTATGTGTCAACTTTGACGCACTTCCGAGGCCATATCAGGATTTTAGTACATAAATAGCTAAGTTTGACGGACTACCGAGGCCATTTTGGGATTTTAGTACTCAAACAGCTCAAAAAACAATGTTTTTTTAAAAGTTTAAGTGAAAAAATATGACAACTCTGACCTTAGGAGTTCGGCGGCCATGCTGTTTATTTCCACACGTCACTCATGTCTAAACCTTCCTACGTGTCAAGTTTGACGGATTCCCGATACCGTTTCAGGATTTTAGTACCCAAACGGCTCAAAAAACAATTAAGTGAAAAAACGTGACAACTCTCACCCTGAGGGTTCGACGATCGTGCCGTTTGTTCTCACACGTCACTTGTGCCTAAACCTTCCTACATGTCAAGTTCGACAGACTCCCGAGGCTATTTCAAAATTTTAGTACCCAAATGGCTTGGAAAATAATGTTTTTTTTTTTTAAGGTTATGTGAAAAAACATGACAATTCACACTCCGGGAGTCCGGCGACCGTGCCATTTGTTCCCACACGTTGCTCATGCCTAAACCTTCCCATGTGTCAACTTTGACAGACTCCCGAGGCCGTTTTGGGATTTTAGTACCAAAACGGCTAAGTTTGACAGACTACCGTGACTGTTTCGTGATTTTAGTACTCAAATGGCTCGTAAAATAATATCTTTTTTAAAAGGTTAAGTGAAAAAACGTGACAACTCTCACCTCAAAAGTCCGGTGATCGTGCCATTTGTTCCCACACATCATTCATATCTAAACCTTCTTACCTGTCAAGTTTGACGGACTACCAAAGCTGTTTCAAAGTTTTAGTACTCAAATGGCTCGGAAAACAATGTCTTTTGTAAAAGGTTAATTGAAAAAACGTGACAACTCTCACATTGGGAGTCCGGCGACTGTGCTGTTTATTCCCACAAGTCACTCGTTCCTAAACCTTCATACGTGTCAAGATTGACGAACTACCAAGGTCGTTTCGGAATTTTAGTACACAAATGGCTCAGAAAACAATATTTTTTTTTAATATTAAGTGAAAAAATATGACAACTCTCAACCCGGGAGTCCAGTGACTATGCCGTTTATTCCCACACATCACCTGTGCCAAAACCTTCCTATATGTCAAGTTTGACGGACTCCCAAGCCATTTCGGGATTTTAGTACCCAAACAGCTAGGAAAACAATGTTTTTTTTTAAAGGTTAAGTGAAAAAATGTGACAACTCTCGCCCTAGGAGACTGGCGACCATATTGTTCGTTTCCACACATCACCCGTGCCTAAACCTTCCTATGTGTCAACTTTCACGCACTTCTGAGGCCATTTTGGGATTTTAGTACCCAAACATCAAAGAATGACGGATTACCGAGGCCATTTCAGAACTTTAGTACTCAAACGGGTCAAAAAACATTGTTTTTTTAAAAGGTTAAGTTAAAAAATGTGACAACTCTCATCTCGGGAGTTCGGTGACCGTGCCGTTTATTCCCACACGTCACTCATGCCTAAACCATCTTACGTGTCAAGTTTGACGGACTCCTAATGCCATTTCGGGATTTCAGCATCCAAACGGCTCGGAAAACAATGTTTTTTTTTTAAGGTTAAGAGAAAAAACGTGGCAACTCTCACCCTGAGAGCCCCGCGACCATGCTATTTGTTCCCACATGTCACTTATACCTAAACCTTCCTACATGTCATGTTTCATAAACTCCCAAGGCCGCTTTTGAATTTTAGTACCCAAACGGCTCGGAAAACAATGTTTTTTTTTTAAATGCTAAGTGAAAGTAAGTGACAACTCTCATCCTGGGAGTCCGGCGACCATGCTGTTTATTTTCACATGTCACTCGTGCCTAAACTTTCCTATGTGCCAAGTTTGACGGACTACCAAGGCCGTTTCGAGATTTTAGTACTCAAATGGCTTGGAAAACAATGTGTTTTTTTAAAAGGTTAAGTGAAAAAATGCGACAACTCTCACCTCGGGAGTTCGGCAACGGGGCCGTTTGTTTCCACAAGTCACTCGTACCTAAACCTTCTTACATGTCAAGTTTGACAAACTTCTGAGGCTATTTCAGGATTTTAGTACCCCAACGGCTCGAAAAACAATATTATTTTTAAAGGTTAAGTGATGAAACGTGGCAACTCCCAACCCGGGAGTCTTGCGATGGTGCTGTTTGTTCCCACACGTCACCCATGCCTAAACTTTTGTACGTGTCAAGTTTGACGAACTCCCGAAGCCATTTCAGGATTTTAGGACCTAAGTGGCTTGGAAAATAATGTTTTTTTTTAAAGGTTAATTAAAAAAACATGACAACTCTCACCCCAGAAGTCTGGTGACCATACCATTGGTTCCTACATATCACTCGTGCCTAAACCTTCCTATGTGTCAACTTTGATGCACTTCCGAGTACGTTTCGGGATTTTAGTACTCAAATGGCTCGGAAAACAATGTCTATTTTAAAAGGTTAACTAAAAAAATATGACAACTCTCGTCTCGGGAGTTTAGCGACCTTGTCGTTTATTCCCACAAGTCACTCGTACCTAAACCTTCCTATGTGTCAAGTTTGACGGACTGCCAAAGCCGTTTCGGGATTTTAGTACACAAATGGCTCGGAAAACGACGTCTTTTTTAAAAGGTTGAGTAAAAAAATGTGACAACTCTCGCCTCGGGAGTCTGGCAACCGTGCCGTTTGTTCCCATAAGTCACTCGTACCTAAACCTTCTTACATGTCAGGTTCATCGAATTTCCGAGGCCGTTTCGGAATTTTAGTACCCAAACGGCTCAGAAAACAATATATTTTTAAAGGTTAAGTGAAAAAAAGTGACAACTCTCAACCCGAGAGTCCGGCGATCGTGTCTTTTATTCCCATACGTCACCTGTACCTAAACCTTCCCACGTGTCAAGTTTGATGAACTCCCGAAACCATTTTTGGGATTTTAGTACTCAAACAGTTAGGAAAACAAATTTGTTTTTTGAAGGTTAAGTGAAAAAATGTTACAACTCTCACCCCGAGAGTCCAGCGACCATGTCGTTGGTTCCCACGCATCACTTGTGTCTAAACCTTCCTATGTGTCAACTTTGATGCACTTCCGAGGCCGTTTCGAGATTTTAGTACCCAAATAGCTAAATTTGATGGACTGTCGAGGCCGTTTCGGGATTTTAGAACTCAAACGGCTCAGAAATAATGCTTTTTTAAAAGGTTAAGTGAAAAAACGTGACAACTCTCACATCGGGAGTCTGACGACCGTGCCGTTTGTTCCCACACGTCGCTCGTGTCTAAACCTTCCTATGTGTCAAGTTTGATAGACTCCCAACGCCGTTTCGAGATTTTAGTAACCAGACGGCTTAAAAAATAATATATTTTTTTTTTGTAAAAGTTAAGTGAAAAAACGTGAGGACTCTCACCTCGAGAGTCCGGTGACTGTGCCATTTGTACCCACACGTCACTCGTGCTTAAACCTTCTTACATGTAAAGTTCAACAGACTCCCGATGTTGTTTCAAAATTTTAGCACCCAAACGACTCGAAAAATAATGTTTCTTTTTTTTTAAAGTTAAGTGAAAAAACATAACAACTCTCACTCCGAGAGTCCGACGATCGTATAGTTTGTTCCCATACGTTGCTCGTGCCTAAACCTTTCTATGTGTTAACTTTGGTAGACTTTTGAGGCCGTTTCGGGCTTTTAGTACCAAAATAGCTAAGTTTGAAAGACTACCGAAGCCGTTTCGGGATTTTAGTACTCAAACGGCTCGGTTAATAATGTCTTTTTTAAAAGGTTAAGTGAAAAAACATGACAACTCTCACCTCAGAAGTCCGGCGACTGTGCCGTTTGTTCCCACGCGTCACTTGTACCTAAACCTTCCTACGTGTTAGTTTGACAGACTGCCAAGGTTGTTTCAGAATTTTAGTACTCAAATGGCTTGGAAAATAAAGTCTTTTTGAAAAGGTTAATTGAAAAAACGTGACAACTCTCACCTTGGGTGTCCGGCCACCGTTCCGTTTGTTCCCATAAGTCACTCGTACCTAAATCTTCATACGTGTCAAGATAAATGAACTCCCAAGGTCGTTTCAGGATTTTAGTACACAAATGGCTCGGAAAACAATATTCTTTTTCAAAGATTAAGTGAAAAAAGGTGACAACTCTCAACCCAGGAGTCCGGCGACTGTGCCGTTTGTTCCCACACGTCACTGGTGCTTAAACCTTCCCACATGTCAAGTTTGACGGACTCTCGAAGCCATTTTGAGATTTTAGTATCCAAACGGCTAGGAAAACAATATATTTTTTTAAGGTTAAGTTAAAAAATGTGACAACTCTAGTTCCGGGAAACTAGCGACCGTACCGTTCGATCCCACACATCACACGTGCCTAAACCTTCCTATGTGTCAACTTTGTCACACTTCTGATGCCGTTTCAGGATTTTAGTACCCAAACATCTAAGTTTGACGGACTGCCGAGGCCGATTCGGGATTTTAGTACTCCAACAGCTCAGAAAACATTGTTTTTTAAAAGGTTAAGTGAAAAAATATGACAACTCTCATCTTAGTAGTCCGGTGGCCATGTCGTTTATTCCCACATGTCACTCGTGCTTAAACCGTCCTACGTGTCAAGTTTGACAGACTCCTTATGTCGTTTTAGGATTTTTTTACCCAAACGGCTTGGAAAACAATGTTTTTTTTAAAGGTTGAGTGAACAAACATGACAATTCTCACCTTGAGAGCCTCGTGACCATGCTGTTTGTTCCCACATGTCACTCATGACTAAACCTTCCTACATGTCAAGTTTGACGGATTCCTGAGGCCGTTTTGAAATTTTAGTATCCAAACGGCTCGGAAAACAATGTTTTTTTTTAAAGGCTAAGTGAAAAAATGTAACAACTCTCATCCCAGGAGTCCAGCGACCGTGCCGTTTATTCCCACACATCACTCATGCCTAAACCTTCCTACGTGTCAAGTTTGACAGACTCCCGATGCCGTTTCAGGATTTTTGTACCCAGACGGCTTGGAAAACGATGTTTTTTTTAATGGTTAAGTGAAAATACGTGACAACTCTCGCCTCGAGAGCCCTGCAACCGTGCTATTTGTTCCCACACATCACTCGTGCCTAAACCATCCTACATGTCAAGTTTGACGGACTCCCGATACTATTTTGGAATTTTAGTACCCAAACGGCTCGGAAAACAATGTTTTTTTTAGAGGCTAAGTGAAAAAACATGACAACTCTCGTCCCGGTAGTCGGACGACCGTGCCGTTTATTCTCACATGTCACTCGTGCTTAAACCTTCCTACGTGTCAAGTTTGACGGACTGCCAAGGCTGTTTCGGGATTTTAGTACTCAAATGGCTCGGAAAACAATATCTTTTTTAAAAGGTTAAGTGAAAAAATGTGACAACTCTCACCTCGGGAGTTCGACAACCGTGCCGTTTATTCCCACAAGTCACTTGCACTTAAACCTTCTTACATGTCAAGTTTAACAAACTTTCGAGGCTGTTTTGGGATTTTAGTACCCAAACGGCTTGGAAAACAATATTTTTTTTAAAGGTTAAGTGTTGAAACGTGGCAACCCTCAACTTGGGAGTCCAGCGACCGTGCCATTTGTTCTCACATGTCACCTGTGCCTAAACCTTCATACGTGTCAAGTTTGACAGACTCCGAAAGTCATTTCGGGATTTCAGTACCCAAACGGCTAGGAAAATAATGTTTTTTAGGTAAAGTGAAAAAATGTGACAACTCTCACCCTGGAAGTCCGGCGACCATACTGTTGGTTCCCACATATCACTTGTGCCTAAACCTTCCTATGTGTCAACTTTGACGCACTTCTGAGGACGTTTCACGATTTTGGTACCCAAACAGCTGTTTGATAGACTGCCGAGGCTGTTTCAGGATTTTAATACTCAAACGGCTCAGAAAACGATGTTTTTTTTAAAAGGTTAAGTAAAAAAATGTGACAACTCTCGCCTCAGAAGTCCGGCGACCGTGCCGTTTGTTCCTACACGTCACTCGTGTCTAAACCTTCCAACGTGTCAAGTATGATGGACCCCCAATGCCATTTTACGATTTTAGTACCCGGACGGGTCGAAAAACATTGTTTTTTTTAAAGGGTAAGTGAAAAAAACATGGCAACTGTCACCTCGAGAGTCCCACGACCGTGCTGTTTATTCTCACAAGTCATTCATGCCTAAACCTTCCTAAAAGTCAAGTTCGACGGACTCCCGAGGCTGTTTTGAAATTTTGGTATCCAAAAGGCTCGGAAAACAATGTTTTTTTTTTTAAAGTTTAAGTGAAAAAACGTGACATCTCTCATCCCGGGAGTCCGCGCGACCGTGTCATTTGTTCCCACACGTCACTCGTGCCTAAACCTTTCTATATGTCAACTTTGACAAACTCCCGAGGTCGTTTCAAGATTGTAGCACCAACACGGCTAAGTTTGATGGACTATTGAAGTCGTTTTGGGATTTTAGTACTCAAACGGCGCAAAAAATATGGTCTTTTTTGAAAGGTTAAGTGAAAAAACGTGACAACTCTCACCTCGAAAGTCTGGCGACCGTGCCATTTATTCCCACACACCACTTGTACCTAAGCATTCTTACGTGTCAAGTTTGACGGACTGCCAAGGCCGTTTCGGAATTTTAGTACACAAATGGCTCAAAAAATAATGTCTTTCTTAAAAGGTTAAGTGAAAAAACGTGACAACTCTCACCTCGGGAGTCCGACGACCGTGCCGTTTGTTCCTACAAGTCACTTGTACCTAAACCTTCTTACATGTTAGGTTTGATGAACTTCCGAGGCCGTTTTGGGATTTTAGTACCAAAACGGCTCGGAAAACAATATTTTTTTTTAAAGGTTAAGTGAAAAAATGTGACAACTCTCAACTCGAGAGTCCGGTGACCGTGCCGTTTGTTCCCCCATATCACTTGTGCCTCAACCTTTCTACGTGTCGAGTTTGATGGACTTCTGAAGCCATTTCGCGATTTTAGTACCCAAACGGTTAGGAAAACAAATTTTTTTTTCTATAAAGGTTAAGTGAAAAAATGTGACAACTCTCACCCTAGGAGTCTGGGGACCATGCAGTTGGTTCTCACACGTTACCCGTGCCTAAACCTTCCTATGTGTCAACTTTGACACACTTCCGACGCCATTTTGGGATTTTAGTACCCAAATAGCTTAATTTGATGGATTATCGAGGTCGTTTTGGGATTTTAGAACTCAAACGGCTCAGAAACAATATTTTTTAAAAAGGTTAAGTGAAAAAATATTACAACTCTTATCTCAAGAGTTCAGCAACCGTGCCGTTTGTTTCCACACGTCACTTGTGTTTAAACCTTCCTACGTGTCAAGTTTGACGAATCTCGACGCCGTTTCGGATTTTAGTAACTAGAAGGCTTAAAAAACAATGTTTTTTTTTTTTGTAAAGGTTGAGTGAAAAAATATGAAAACTCTCACCCCGAGAGTTCCGCGACCGTGTCGTTTGTTCCCACACATCACTCGTCCCCAAACCTTCATACATGTCAAGTTTGACGGACGCCCGAGGCCGTTTCAGAATTTAAGTTCCCAAACGGCTCGGAAAACAATGTTTTTTTCTTAATCCTGGGAGTTCTGAGACTGTGCCGTTTGTTCCCACACATCGCTCGTGCCTAAACCTTCATTCGTGTCAACTTTGACAGACTCTCAAGGCTGTTTCAGGATTTTAGTACGAAAACGGCTAAGTTTGACGGACTGCCGAGGTTGTTTTGGGATTTTAGTACTCAAACGGCTCTAAAAACAATATCTTTTTTAAAGGTTTAAGTGAAAAACGTGACAACTCTCACCTCGAAAGGTAGGCGACTGTGTCGTTTATTCCCACACGTCACTCGTACCTAAACCTTCTTACATGTTAAGTTTGACAAATTGCCAAGCTTGTTTCGGGACTTTATTACTCAAACGGCTCGGAAAACAATGTCTTTTTTAAAATGTTAAATGAAAAAACGTGACAACTCTAACCTCGAAAGTTCGGCGATCGTGTTTTTTGTTTCCACACGTCGCTCGTACCTAAACCTTCCTACGTGTCAAGTTTGATGAACTCTGGAGGCCGTTTTGGGATTTTAGTACCCAAACGGTTTGGAAAACAATATTTTGTTAAAGGTTATGTGAAAAAATGTGACAACTCTCAACTCGGGAGTCCCACAACCATGCCATTTGTTCCCATATGTCGCTGGTGCCTAAACCTTCCTATGTGTCAAGTTTGACGGACTCCCAAAGCCATTTCGGGATTTTTGTACCCAAACGGCTCAAAAAATAATGTTTTTGTGTTTTTTAAGGTTAAGTGAAGAAACATGACTACTTTTTACTCGGGAGTCCAGCGACAGTGCCATTTGTTTCCACATGTCACATGTGCCTAAACCATTGTACATGTCAAGTTTGACGGACTCCCGAGGCCGTTTCAGGATTTTAGTACCCAAATGACTCGAAAAATAAAATATTTTTTTTAAAGGTTAAGTTAAAAAAAAAGACAACTCTAATCCCGGGAGTCCGGCGACCATGCCGTTTTTTCTCACACGTCCCTCGTGTCTAACCTTCCTATGTGTCAAGTTTGACGAACACCCGTGGCCATTTTGGGATTTTAGTACCCAAACGGCTCGAAAAACAATATTTTTTTTTTAAAAGGTTAAGTGAAAAAAGTGACAACTTTTACCTTGGGAGTCCGGCGACCGTGCCGTTTGTCTCTACATGTCACTCGTGCCTAAGACATTCTACGTGTCAAGTTTGACGGACTCCTGATCCCGTTTCAGAATTTTAGTACCCAAATGGCTCAAAAAATAATATTTTTTTCAAAGGTTAAGTGAAAAAACGTGACAACCCTCACCTTGAGAGTTCGGCGACCGTGCCGTTTGTTCCCACAAGTCACTCGTGCCTAAACCTTCCTAAATGACAAGTTTGACGGACTTTTAAGGCCGTTTCAAAATTTTAGTATCCAAACGGTTCGAAAAATAATGTTTTTTTTAAAGGTTAAGTGAAAAAACGTGACGACTCTCACTACGGGAGTCTGGTGACCCTGTTGTTTGTTCCCACACCTTGGTCGTGCCTAAACCTTCCTACGTGTCAATTTTGACGGACTCCCGAGGCCGTTTCGGGATTTTGTAACTAAAACGGCTAAGTTTGATAGACAACCGAGGCTGTTCTGAGATTTTAGTGCTCAACAGGTTTGAAAAACAATGTCTTTTTTAGAAGGTTAAGTGAAAAAACGTGACAACTCTTAGCTCGGAAGTTCGACGACCATGCTGTTTGTTCCTACACGTCACTCATACCTAAACCTTCCAACGTGTCAAGTTTGACAGACTGCCAAAGATGTTTTGGGATTTTAGTACTTAAATGGCACAAAAAACAATGTCTTTTTTAAAAGGTAAAGTGAATAAACATGACAACTCTCATCTCGGGTGTTCGACGACCGTGCTATTTCTTTCAACAAGTCTCTTGTACGTAAACCTTCTTAAATGTTAAGTTTGATGAACTTCCGAGTCTGTTTCGGGATTTTAGTACCCAAACGGCTCGAAAAATAATATTTTTTTAAAGGTTAATTGATAAAACGTGGCAACTCACAACCTAGGAGTTCGGCTACCATGCCGCTTGTTCCCGCACGTCACTCGTACTTAAACCTTTTTACGTGTCAAGTTTGACGGACTCTCAGACCCATTTCGGGATTTTAGTACCCAAATAACTAAGAAAACAATGTTTTTTTTTTTTTTTTTTAAGGTTAAGTAAAAAAAACGTGAAAACTCTCACCTTGAAGTCCAGTGACCGTGCCGTTCGTTCCCACACATCACTTGTGCCTAAACTTTCCTATGTGTCAACTTTGATGCACTTCCGAGGCCGTTTCGGGATTTTGGTACCCAAATAGCTAAGTTTGATTGACTGCTGAGGCCATTTCAGTATTTTAGTACTCAAACGGCTCAGAAAACAATGTTTTTTTTAAAAGGTGAAGTGAAAAAATGTGACAACTCTTGCCTTAGGAGCCCGGCGACTGTGCTGCTTGTTCCCACGCGTTACTCGTGCCTAAGCGTTCCTACGTGTCAAGTTTGACGGATTTTCGACACCGTTTCAAGATTTTAGTACCCAGACAGCTCGGAAAAAAATATTTTTTTAAAAGGTTAAGGGAAAAAACGTGACGACTCTCATTCTGAGAGTCCCGCGACCATGCTATTTGTTCCTACATGTCACTCGTGCCTAAACCTTTCTACACGTCAAGTTTGACAGACTTCCGAGGATGTTTCGGAATTTTAGTGCCCAAACAGCTCGAAAAACTATTTTTTTTTACAGGTTATGTGAAAAAACATGACAACTCTCTTCTCGGGAGTTCGGCGACCATGCCGTTTGTTCCCACATGACACTCATGCCTAAACCTTCCTACGTGTCAACTTTGATAAACTCCCAGTGCCATTTCAGGATTTCAGCACCAAAACGGCTAAGTTTTACGGACTATTGAGGCCGTTTCGAGATTTTAGTACTCAAACGGCTCGAAAAAAAATATTTTTTTAAAAAGTTAAGTGAAAAACATGACGACTCTCACCTCGGAAGTCTGGCGACCGTGCCATTTGTTTCCACACATCACTCATACCTAAACTGTTTTACATGTCAAATTTGACAGACTGCCAAGGCCATTTCAAGATTTTAGTACTCAAATGGCTCGGAAAACAATGTCTTTTTTAAAAGGTTAAGTGAAAAAACATGACAACTTTCACCTCGGAAGTCCGGCGACCATGCCATTTGTTTTCACAAGGCACTTGTACCTAAACCTTTATACGTGTCAAGATTGACAAACTCCCGAGATTTTTTCGGGATTTTAGTACACAAATGGCTCAGAAAACAATATCTTTTTTGAAGATTAAGTGAAAAAATGTGACAACTTTCAACTCGGGAGTCCGGCGATGGTGCCGTTTGTTCCCACATGTCACCCGTGCCTAAACCTTCCTATGTGTCAAGTTTGACGGACCCTCGAAGCCATTTCAGGATTTTAGTACCCAAACGGCTAAGAAAACAATGTTTTTTTTTAAGGTTAAGTAAAAAAATGTGACAACTCTCGTCTCCGAAGACTGGCGACTGTACCGTTCAGTCCCACACATCACTCGTGCCTAAACCTTTCTATGTGTCAACTTTGACGCACTTCTGAGGCTATTTCGGGATTTTATTACCCAAACATCTGAGTTTGACGGACTACCGAGGCCGTTTTGGGATTTTAGTACTCCAACGACTCAGAAAACATTATTTTTTCAAAAGGTTCAATGAAAAAAATGTGACAACTCTCATCTCGGGAGTCTAGCGACCGTGTAGTTTATTCCCACACGTCACTCATGCCTAAACCATCCTGCATGTCAAGTTTGCGAACTCCCGATGCCGTTTCGGGATTTTAGTACTTAGACGGCTCAAAAAACAAAATTTTTTTTTAAAGTTCAAGGTGAAAAAACATGACAACTCCAACCCCGAGAGTCCCGCGACCGTGCCATTTGTTCCCACATGCCATTAATGCCTAATCCTTCCTACATTTCTAGTTTGATGGACTCTCGAGGTCGTTTCGAAATTTTAATACCCAAACGGCTCGGAAAACAATATATTTTTTTTAAAGGTTCAGTGAAAAAACGCGACAACTCTTATTCTAGGAGCCTGACAACTATACCGTTTGTTTCCACACAACACTCGTGCATAAATTGTAATATCCTGTATTTTACCTATAAAAAAACAGTAAATAAATAAAAATTATTTTTTTTTGTGTGTTTTCAAATTAAGATCTATGGATTATTATGGAAATGTGCTATTTTGCATGAAAAAATAACATTTTTATATTATGATTCAATAGATTATTTGAAGAAAATCCGTGTTGATTATTAGTAGTTTATTATTACTAATGGACATATTGGCTTGTTGATATGTTATATGTAATGTGTGTATATATAATAATATACACGTGTAAGTAAGAAAGAAGATGATTATTTGAATGTTTAGTTTTTTTATTTTAGTAATATTATAATGCAACTTGCGTGGAATATTTTGTATCAAATTTATAGTGTATATATAGATATGTTAAGTAAGTAGTCAATGGTTAGTTAATTGTTGCCATGAAACTTGAGTAGCAAGGTGACAAGCAAATATATATATATATATATATATAGAAAGCAACGAAGGGATTGTGCTGCTTTGACTATAGCAGCAAGCTGGCCGTGGGTTTGGCCATGGTTTTGGCTAGTTCTAGGTTTTTCTCATGAAGGCAAGGCAAGTGGCTATTACGTGTCATTGCATGATGAACTATACACATGCAATTAGACAAGTGGTGATAACGTGTCTAAGGCAAAGGCAACTCTAATGCCTACGAAAATTCATTTGCTATATAAGAAGGCCATCCGGTCATTGGTTAATTTCTCACACAATGTTCTAACCAAAGTAAAAGCATTAGAAAAGGGGGGGGGGTGCCGAATGGCTGCCAAGAGAAAGAGAGGGAAGAAAATAAGGAAGAAAAAAAAAATAGAGGGCAAGGAAAAAAAAAAATTGTGGTGATCTTGTAGAAATCACTTGAGGTAACTGGGTTATGTACAATATGCTTATTTTGAAATCTCTTTGCAAAGAGTTTATTCATATTATTCCTGAATTGTATTCTTGTTGAATCTTCGTACTCGTTGTTTAATTCCATGATTATATTTGTTGTTGGATCCCTTAAATTCCTTATGGCACATCCTGGATTATTGTGTTTGTTAATTCGTTGATAAAATTATATTTTTAAATAAAAATTGTTGGGTTATGTTTTGGCTGATGTGTCGTGGAACTAATTAGTGTATGTACAAACGCACCTGTTAGCCTGTTGTTTGGAAAGTAGTTATTAACTGATGACCCTACGGGATATTAATTATGGAATCTGGAATTGTTATGTGGCACGGGTGGCGTTTGTCATGATACTGAGAAGAGCCAGGTATTGAGCCCAATAAAAACATGAAAATTGATTGTTATACCAGTGTGAATTTTGGTTGGCTTCTGATAATAATAATAATTATTATTTTTAAATATCCTCGGTTGAACCAATTTATTCGTGGAACTTCATTTTTAAATATCCTGAACCAAGCATTTGTACTCTTGTGTATTGTATACTTCCCGGTTAAATTTTATTTTTCAGGTGGAAGCATATAAGGTGCCGGTGGAATATTCTTTTGAGCCTATGAAGATTCATATTTATTTTGAAGACATTAGTGTTGGGAGTTATGTATCTTGGAGCCTAGGACGAATTATTATTATTTTTGTGAGTTATTTGAAATTGTAAATTTAGAGCCACTTATAATGGTATATTTGGAGTTGCAGCGTGATTAAATCTTATTTGAGATTATTTATTTTATTTATTAACGATCTGAAAATTTGAGTCGTCACATAAACCTTCCTACATGTCAACTTTGACAGACTCCGAGGGCCGTTTCAGAATTTTACTATCAAATCGGCTAAGTTTGACGGACTGCCAAGGTCGTTTTGGGATTTTAGTACTCAAATGGCTCAAAAAACAATGTCTTTTTTAAAAGATTAAGTCAAAAAACGTGACAACTCTCACCTCAGAAGTCCGGTGACCGTGCCGTTTGTTCCCACACGTCGTTCGTACCTCAACTTTCCTACGTGTCAAGGTTGATGGACTGTCAAGGCCGTTTTGGGATTTTAGTACTCGAATGGATCGAAAAACAATGTCTTTTTTAAAAGGTTAAGTGAAAAAATGTGACAACTCTAATATCGAAAGTTCAGCGACCGTGCCGTTTATTCCCATAGTTAACTCGTACCTAAACCTTGCTACGTGTCAAGTTTAACGAACTCCCGAGGCCCTTTCGGGATTTTAGTACCAAAACGGCTCGAAAAACAATATTTTTTTAAAGGTTAAGTGAAAAAACGTGACAATTCTCAACCCGGAAGTGCGGCGACAATGCCATTTGTTGCCACACGTCACTGGTGCCTAAACCTTCTTATGTGTAAAGCTTGATGGACTCCCAAAGCCATTTCAAGAATTTAGTACCTAAATGGCTCAGAAAACAATATATATATTTTTTTTAAGGTTAAGTGAAAAAAAGTGACAACTCTCACCTCGAAAGTCCGGCGGTCGTGCCGTTTTTTCACATGTCAATCGTGCGTGAACCTTCCTATGTGTCAACTTTGATGCACTTCCGAAGCTGTTTCCGAATTTTAGTATCCAAACAGCTAAGTTTGACGAACTGCTGAGGTTGTTTCGGGATTTTAGTACACAAACGGCTAAGAAAACAATGTTTTTTTAAAAAGGTTAAATGGAAAAACATGACAACTCTCACCTCGGGAGTCCGACGACTGTGCTATTTGTTCTTACATGTCACTCGTACCTAAACCTTAATATGTGTCAAATTTGACATAATCTTGAGGCCGTTTCAGGATTTTAGAACCCAAACGACTTGGAAAATAATGTTTTTTTTAAATGTTAAGAGAAGAAACATGACAACTCTCTACCTGGGAGTCTGGCGACTGTGCCATTTATTCCCACACATCACTTGTGCCTAAACCTTCCTACGTGTCAAGTTTGACAGACTCCCGAGGTCGTTTGGGGATTTTAGTACCCAAACGGCTTGAAAAATAATGCTTTTTTTTTGTAAAGGTTAGGTGAAAAATCATGACCACTCTCACCTCGGGAGTCCGACGACCGTGCTGTTTGTTCGCACATGTCTCTCGCGCCTAAACCTTCGTTTGTGTCAAGTTTGATGGACTCCCGAGGCCGTTTCAGGAGTATAGTACCCAAACGGCTTGAAGAACAATTTTTTTTTAAAGGTTAAGGAAAAAAACGTGACAACTCTCACCCCGAGAGTCCGACGACCGTTCCGTTTGTTCCCACAAGTTACACGTGCCTAAACCTTCATACGTGTCAAGTTTGACAGACTCTCGAGGCTATTTTGAGATTTTAGTACTCAAACGGTTCAGAAAATAATATTTTTTTAAAATGTTTAGTAAAAAAAAGCGATAACTCTCAACCTAGGAGTGCGGCGACCGTGCCGTTTGTTCCTACACGTCAGTCGTGCTTACACCTTTTTACGTGTCAAGTTTGTCGGACTCTCGAGGCCGTTTCGAATTTCAGTACCCAAGTGGCTCGGAAAACATTTTTTTTGTTAATTTTTAAGTTAAAAAACGTGACAACATTGAACTTAGGAGTCCGGCGACTGTGCTGTTTGTTCCCACACATCACTCGTGCCTAAACTTTCCTACGTGTCAAAATTCAACGGACTCCTGAGGCCGTTTTGGGATTTTAGTACCCAAACAGTTCAGAAAAAAATGTTTTTTTTAAAGGTTAAGTGAAAAAACATGATAACTCTCACCTCGGGAGTTCGATGATCGTGCCATTTATTCCCACACGTCACCCGTGCTTAAACCTTCGTATGTGTCATGTTTGGCGGACTGCCGATGTTATTTCAGAATTTTAGTATCCAAATGGCTCGGAAAATAATGTTTTTTTTCAAAGTTAAGTGAAAAAAGCGTGACAACTCTCAACCTGGGAATCTGGAGACTGTGCCTTTTGTTCCCACACGTCACTCATGCCTAAACCTTCTTATATGTCCAGTTTGATGGACTTGCGAGGCCGTTTCGGGATTTTAGTACCCAAACGGCTCAAAAAACAATATTTTTTTAAAGGTTAAGTGATAAAACGTGGCAACTCTCAACCCAGGAGTCCGGCCATCATGCCGCTTGTTCCCGCACATAACCCGTGCCTAAACCTTCTTACGTGTCAAGTTTGACGGACTCCCGAAGCCATTTCGGGATTTTAGTACCCAAACAGTTAGGAAAACAATGTTTTTTTTTTTTTAAGGTTAAGTGAAAAAACGTGACAACTCTCACCTCGGAGTCCAGTGACCATGCCGTTCGTTCCCACACATCACTCGTGCCTAAACCTTCCTATGTGTCAACTTTGATGCACTTCCGAGGCTATTTCAGTATTTTAGCGCTCAAACGGCTCAGAAAACAATGCTTTTTTTAAAAGGTGAAGTGAAAAAATGTGACAACTCTCGCCTTTGGATCCCAACAATCGTGTTGTTTGTTCCCACACGTTACTCATGCCTAAGCGTTCCTATATGTCAAGTTTGACGGATTTCCGACACCGTTTCAGGATTTTAGTACCTAGACAGCTCGAAAAAAAATGTTTTTTTAAAAGGTTAAGAGAAAAAACGTGATGACTCTCACTCTGAGAGTCCCGCAACCATGCCATTTGTTCCCACATGTCACTTGTGCCTAAACCTTCCTACACGTCAAGTTTGACAGACTTCTGAGGATGTTTCGGAATTTTAGTGCCCAAACGGCTCGAAAAACTATTTTTTTTAAAGGTTACGTGAAAAAACATGATAACTCTCTTCTTGGGAGTCCGACAACCGTGCCATTTGTTCCCACACAACACTCGTGCCTAAACCTTCCCATGTGTCAACTTTGATAAACTCCCGAGGCCATTTCAGGATTTCAGTACCAAAACAGCTAAGTTTTACGGACTACCGAGGCCATTTTGAGATTTTAGCTCTCAAACAGCTCAAAAAAAATGTTTTTTTAAAAAGTTAAGTGACAAAAAGGTGACGACTCTCACCTCGGAAGTCCGGCGACCGTGCCATTTGTTTCCACACATCACTCGTACCTAAATCGTCTTACATGTCAAGTTTGATAGACTGCCAAAGCCGTTTCGAGATTTTAGTACTCAAACAGCTCAGAAAATAATGTCTTCTTTAAAAGGTTAAGTGAAAAAACATGACAACTCTCATCTCGGGAGTCTGGCGACCGTGCCGTTTATTTCCACAAGTCACTTGTACCTAAACCTTCATACGTGTCAAGATTGACAAACTCCCGAGATTGTTTCGAGATTTTAGTACACAAATGGCTCGAAAAACAATATTTTTTTTGAAGATTAAGTGAAAAAATGTGTCAACTCTCAACTTGGGAGTCCGACGACTATGCCGTTTGTTCCCACACGTCATCCATGCCTAAACCTTCCTACGTGTCAACTTTGACAGACTCCTGAAGCCATTTTAGGATTTTAGTACCCAAACGGCTAGGAAAACAATGTTTTTTTTAAGGTTAAGTAAAAAAATGTGACAACTCTCGCCTTTGGAGACTAGCGACCATACCGTTTATTCCTACACATTACTCATACCTAAACCTTCCTATGTGTCAACTTTGACACACTTCTAAGGCCCTTTTAGGATTTTAGTACCCAAACATCTTAATTTGACGGACTGCCAAGGCCGTTTCGGGATTTCAATACTCCAACGGCTCATAAAACATTCTTTTTCAAAAGGTTAACTGAAAAAATGTGACAACTCTCATCTCGGGAGTCCGACGACCGTGCAGTTTATTCCCACACATCACTCGTGCCTAAACCATCCTACATGTCAAGTTTGACGGACTCCCGATGCCGTTTTGGGATTTTAGTACTCAGACGGCTCGAAAAATAAATTTTTTTTTTAAAGTGTAAAGTGAAAAAACGTGACAACTCCGACCTCGAGAGTTCCACAACTGTGCCGTTTGTTCCCACACGCCACAAGTGCCTAAACCTTCCTACATTTCTAGTTTGATGGACTCCCGAGGTCGTTTTGGAATTTTAATACCCAAAATGCTTGAAAAACAATGTTTTTTTTTTTAAAGGTTACATGAAAAAACGTGACAACTCTTATCCCGGGAGCCAGGCGACTGTACCGTCTGTTTCCACACGTCACTCGTGCCTAAACCTTCATACATGTCAACTTTAACAGACTCCTAAGGCCATTTCAGGATTTTAGTACCAAATCGGCTAAGTTTGACAGACTGTCGAGGTTGTTTTAGGATTTTAGTACTCAAACGGCTCGAAAAACAATGTCTTTTTTAAAAGGTTAAGTTAAAATACGTGACAACTCTCACCTCGGAAGTTCGGCGACCGTGCCGTTTGTTCTCACACGTCATTCGTACCTCAACTTTCCTACATGTCAAGTTGACGGACTGCTAAGGCCATTTCGGGATTTTAGTATTCGAATGGATCAAAAAACAATGTCTTTTTTAAAAGGTTAAGTGAAAAAATGTGACAACTCTAACCTCAAAAGTTCGACGACCGTGCCGTTTATTCCCACACTTGACTCGTACCTAAACCTTCCTACGTGTCAAGTTTGACAAACTCCCAAGGCTCTTTCGGGATTTTAATACCAAAATGGCTTGAAAAACAATATTTTTTTAAAGGTTAAGTGAAAAAACGTGACAACTCTCAACCTGGGAGTCCGGCGACAGTGCCAATTGTTGCCACACGTCACTGGTGCCTAAACCTTCTTATGTGTAAATCTTGACAGACTCCCGAAGCCATTTCAAGAATTTAGTACCTAAATGGCTCAGAAAACAATGTTTTTTTTTTTTTTTTTTTTAAGGTTAAGTGAAAAAACGTGACTACTCTCACCCCATAAGTTCGGCGATCGTGCCATTTTTTTCACTTGTCAATCGTGCATGAACCTTCTTATCTGTCAACTTTGACGCACTTCTGAAGCCGTTTCAGGATTTTAGTACCCAAACAGCTAAGTTTGACGGATTACCGAGGTCGTTTCAGGATTTTAGTACTCAAACGACTCAGAAAACAATGTATTTTTTAAAAGGTTAAGTGAAAAAACATGATAACTCTCACCTTGAGAGTCCGACGACCGTGCTGTTTGTTCCTACATGTCACTCATACTTAAACCTTATTACGTGTCAAATTTGACAGAATCCTGAGGCCGTTTCGGGATTTTAGTACCCAAACGGCTCGAAAAATAATGCTTTTTTTAAATGTTAAGAGAAGAAACGTGACAACTCTCTACCTGGGAGTCTGGCGGCCGTGCCATTTATTCCCACACATCACTTGTGCCTAAACCTTCCTACGTGTCAGGTTTAACTGACTCTCGAGGCCATTTGGGGATTTTAGTACTCAAACGGCTTGAAAAATAATGTTTTTTTGTAAAGGTTAGTTGAAAAATCATGACCACTCTCACCCTGGGAGTCCAGCTACCATGCTGTTTGTTCGCACATATCCCTCGTGCTTAAACTTTCCTACGTGTCAAGTTTGACGAACTTCCGAGGTTGTTTCAGGAGTTTAGTATCCAAACGGCTTGAAGAACAATGTTTTGTTTTTTAAAGGTTAAGGGAAAAACGTGACAACTCTCACCCCGGGAGTCCGATGACCGTGTCGTTTGTTCCCACAAGTTCTTCGTGCCTAAACCTTCCTACGTGTCAAGTTTGACGGACTCCCAAGGCCATTTTGAGATTTTAGTACGCAAACGGCTCGGAAAACAATGTTTTTTTTTAAAATGTTTAGTAAAAAAAAGTGACAACTCTCAAACTGGGAGTTCGGCGACCGTGCTGTTTGTTCCTACACATCACTTGTGCCTAAACATTCTTACGTGTCAAGTTTGTTGGACTCTCGAGGCCGTTTCGGATTTTAGTACTCAAGCGGCTCGGAAAACATTATTTTTTTTTAATTGTTAAGTTAAAAAACGTGATAATATTCAACTCGAGAGTTCGGCGACTGTGCCGTTTGTTCCCACACATCACTCGTGCCTAAACTTTCTTACGTGTCAAAGTTCGACGGACTTAGGAGTCCGTTTCGGGATTTTAGTACCCAAACAACTCAGAAAAAAATATTTTCTTCAAAGGTTAAGTGAAAAAACATGACAACTCTCACCTTGGGAGTCCAACAACTGTGTCATTTATTTCCACATGTCACTCGTGCTTAAACCTTTGTACATGTCATGTTTGGCGGACTGCCAAGATCGTTTCGGGATTTTAGTATCCAAACGGCTCAGAAAACAATATTTTTTTAAAGGTTAAGTAAAAAAGCGTGACAACTTTCAACTCGGGAATCTGGAAACCGTTCCTTTTGTTCCCACACGTCACTCATGCCTAAACCTTCTTATGTGTCAAGTTTGACAGACTCGTAAGGCTATTTCGGGATTTTAGTACCTAAACGGCTCGGAAAACATTATTTTTTTTAGAGGTTAAATGAAAAAAATGTGACAACTCTCTACCCATGGGTATAGAAACCGTGCCATTTGTTCCCATGCATTACTCATGCTTAAACCTTCCTATATGTCAAGTTTGACAGACTCTCGAAGCCGTTTCAAGATTTTTGTACCCAAACGGCTGATAAAAAAATGTTTTTTTTTTAAAGTTAAGTGAAAAAACGTGACAACTCTCAGCCCGGGAGTCCGGCGACTAGGCCGTTTATTTCCATATGTCACTCGTGCCTAAACCTCCTACATCTCAAGTTTGACGGACTCCCAAGATAGCCTATCATCGGAATCAATCCAACTCACGTCCATCTTTCTGTACATATCAGCGTAAACATTACTAATTAGCCACCTTAGCTAAAATATCAATCTACATGTTCATGCAACGTGAAATCTATCCATCTAACTCTTCTCTAACAGGTAGGTGGTCCTATCCCATTCAAGAATACATAATCTATATAGTAGAAAGCAACTCAAACCGCTCTGTCCGCCTTTTAGAAAAATCCAGGAGCATCTCCCCACAGTTCTCCAAGTGCACAACGTAGATGAATTGTATTGCTATATACCGCATTCCGTATGTACCCAGAAAACACGGAGTTTGCCACACAAAATCACTATCAAAGAAGAACTATTTAAAGTAGTGAGCCACTGACTGCCATATAGATTTATACATTCCCAAATTGTCCGAAACTAGACAATTCAAGAACCATCTCATCATAGTTGAATCCACAAACTACGATGAAGATTTTTGAACGGGTCTAAGGTTATATACTTATATTTCAGTTAACTCATGTATGCAATATATTATATTTGATTTCATCATGTGATTGAATGAGTTGTGACATTAGAATATGCCATTGGTTGTGTGCTCCAACCAAACTAGTCCAATAGATTTAACAACCCTTTCTACATATTAGGTCAATTTTTTTTTCATTTGTTTAATGAGAAAACCTTTTTTTCTCCTGTATTTGTGTTTATTTCCTTTTGCTTTGTGAGAAAAACAAAAAAAAGAAGCAAGAACTTCATGATTCAAAATTTTCTATGTTTGATTGACATTATAGTATTTGAACGAGTCGAACGTAGGAAAAAACAAGATTCATGTAAGTTTAGTTGACATCAAAACATTTCTTTCATGTAGAGAAATAGTTAAATAATGTGAAAAACAACCAAATGTAGAATGAGATAACGTAATCAAACTTCACTACCACTAAAACAATAAACACCAACTCATCACCATGTAAATTTATGGTACACCCCAAGTACTTAAAATGTCAAATAATACTATTTTATGCTAATAAATTCTAGAACAAACATTCTATCATATCCAATTTATTGGATCATTATATATTATTATCAAAATCGATATATTAAAATTTTGTGGCAATCGAATTACATTTGACCATTGAACCAACAAAAACTGCTCTTTTGACAATTCATTTGCTACCATTTTAGATCACCATCATATAATCAAAATTCGATCAAATTAACATTAAAAATAGATTCAAAAACTACAGAAACTTTGGATAAGGTATTATGCAAATCTAGAATATGTTTGGAGGGTTCCTAATACATGAGGGTGCACCATTGCTTATAATGGATTTGCCCAAACTGTAAAATTAGTCAAGTCACCTCTTACCTTGGACGACCCAGCACCATTCCCTCTTTAGAATTCTGGGTTTGAAATTCTAACCCCTCTCTTTCCACTTTTCTTTTCCTTCTTTTTCCTTTTTTTCTTTTCTTACTTTGTTTTCCCCATTTCTACTCTCTTTCCTCCCACTTCAAGCCATAACGACCAATATTTTGCAGCCATAAAGGCCACACACGAACCAGCTATATGCTAGTCTTCAATCATTCTCTTACTTCTCTTTTCACATTTCTTTTCTAGTTCTTTCCTCCTCACAAGCCCAATTCATTTATATACTCACAACACAAACCTATACATACCTCATCAATATATTCCTACATATACATATATATGTATATACACATATCCAGTTTCCATGAATGAACCAACCAAAGCCCGTTTGTTCTCTCTCACTAAAATTCTTTCCTTCCCTGTTATTATTATTATTATTATTATTTTTACAACCATTGCAGGTCACTCTATTTCCATGCCGAATGGCCTAAGGACCTTGACTGCACCAGTCTGGTTGCCAATTCACTCTCTTGTTATCTCTTCTCTTATACCCATTTTAAAATCACCAAATACACTCCTATTATAAACCCACCAACACAAACCTACACACAGCTATATACACAAGTATGCACCCACAAACTAATTTCAGCGATCACAGAGAGTGAGATAGAGCGAAAGCAAATAGTTGGAAAGATCGCAAAATACTAACCAATCGGTGAGGAATTTCGGCGGCGAGGGCTTTCGGAAGATGCCTACAATGGCACATGAAGATAGAGCTCAAAGAGAGAGAGAGAGAGAGAGAGAGAGAGAGAAGCTCACCTGGGAAACGACTGGCCAGAAGCGGCACGACAATCGTTGCCAATCGTCGGAAAGAGGGGAAGCGGCGCCACAATCTTCTTTGTTTTTTCTCTTTCGATCCTAGGGCTCCTTAGAAGGAAGATGAAAGCAAAGGGAGGGAAATGAATTTGGGCATGAAACTATGTCGTTTCACTAAATTTTTTGTGACGGCACATCACCGTTTGAAATACGAAGTCGTAAATAGGGGGTGTAGTCTTTACCTTAATTAAACAGCGTTGTTTTTAACCAGTTTTTGCGACGGGACACTTGCCGTCGCAAGAAAAGCCGTTCCAATTGAATGTTTTCGTGTCGGTGTAATTGCTGTCGAAAATAATAAGTATATGTGAAGGCATCTGAGCCATCGCAAATAGGCCATTTTTTAGTAGTGTCAGTATTACCATGGCCTCCTAAACTCTAAAACATAACTAGTTGACCCACTGAACTATCAATTTGTATCTATCAACCCCTTATGTTAACAATATATTAGTAATTAGTTAGATAAATATATGAAAAATCATTATGTAACTTACACATGTTCTCAAAAGTTAATTTTATACCTAAATTACATTTATTTATTTGTAATAATTATCTAATAACTGAAATACCCTTTATATTGTCCCTATATTTACATATCACTTTAAGGGACATTTTAGTTATTAAGCAATTATTATAACAAGAAAAGATTAATTTAGGTATAAACTATACTTTTGTGAATATATATAAGTCAAATAACAATTTTTAATCAATTTTTCTAATGGATTGCTAACAAGAGGGGTTGATTGATACAAATTGGTAATTCAATAGGTCACTTATTACATTTTAGAGTTTAAGGGAGTATAGTGATACTGAGTCATAATTTAAAGGGTGTGTTTATAATTAATTCGACAACTTTTTATCCTATAATTCGCCCGAGCTTGGTGCAAAAGCCAAAATGTGTGGTTAGAAAATGAATTGCAAGATATCGATAAAATCTAAATCAAAATTAAATTATTGTTTTGGCTTTCTTGACTGTTTTTTTCCTATAAAGTGAGGGGGATGATTTGAGTATATGAATAGTAACTGTAAATCAGTCATTTTCTTTAATAAAATTATTATGATATATAGTTGGATGATGATACACAATTTGTCGCTTTATCAAAGCTGAAAAATGATTTCATACCACCGTCTGGAGAAGTTTGATTTGCAGACAAAAAGCATTAATTGTTGCAAACAAATTGCAACGAATGTTGCACTCTGGAAAGCTATCAGGCTCTCAAGTAATAGGGCCAGATGGCTTGACCAAAAAGTGATGGGATAACAAACTTTAGAGAGAGAGAGAGAGAGATTAATTTTAATAATGAACAATAGGACACAGAACAGAACCCATATTACCGTATAGCTACCTTAGAACTTTTTGGTGTTTCTTTTTATCCCTAGGTCTAACTGAGATTCAATTCAAATCCTGTCTTTTCTTGTCTCTAGTTCCCCCTTCCCTTGGATGATGACTGTCCTTTGTACCTTTCGGCGTGTATTAGATTTCGATCCCCACCCCCCACCCATTATGCCCTCATCTTTGACCACTATTTTGACTCATGCATTCTGGTGTGTGTAATCTTATCTAAACAAATGAACACGAAACCCTAATTTCTTCAGTTAAACTTAGTATGCATGACAAAAATGTATGCTTGAAGAAATGTGAGTTTATATTAGATCTCGAAGTACCATCAGGATTTTTGGAGATAGAATTGGAAATATTCCATGCATCTTTTGTGTGCTCGATCGATCTTGGAAATTTTCATAATTTAGTGAAAGAAAACTATCAGCATGAAACATGAAGCACTCAGTCAGTTGTGGAGATTTTTGACGAGGGTAGAGGACATGATCATATCAAATTTTCCAGACAGTTCACCAAGCAAACCAACTTCTGGATCTCCCGCCATGGAAAGTGTAAAAGTAGCACTTCTTTATGGTAGTGATGTAATTTGATCTCATCCTATAGTTTCTTCACTATATATTAACAGCCATATAATGACCACTAGGAGGAAGAACTCACAGCCCTTGATTTATATGTATAAATAAGAATTTTGGTTTAACTTTGAAGCAATTCTATGATTCTATTGCCAAGTAGGAAGTTTATATATGCTATAATGTATACCATCATTTCGTTTCTACGCCTCCCTGATTAATGGTATTTTTGTTAGTTAAGTCTTTTGATTATTGGTTATGAATTGTTAAATTCATTTACCAAAAGGCTATCCAATGATTGCAATTGACACGGTAGATGTACAGTAATGTACAGTGGGACATTTTCATGCCAATTCTTTTATTTTATGTACATCTTTAGATTTAGAATCAAAGGATGTCTCTTGCCATTCAACTTGAATTTTTTAGCACATCTTTACATATACTATAAGAACATATAAGTTTGAGTGGTAATTATTAATTTTGGAAATACCACTAGTGATTTATGATTTTATAGTCCAATAAAAACATAATCAACAATATGCAAAGTAACCACCATTATATTACTCATATATATGAATTATATATGTACGTAGGTATCTAGGATATGATTTTGAATAGAGTTGATAGGACATAACATATTCAAAATTTAGGATGAAAGCTTGTTGTCCAGCAAGATCAAAGGTCTGGGGGATTTCATCTTGTTGATTGTCTTTTATATGATGAAACCAGGAGACGGATTGATTTAGATTGGCGATTTTACGTTGAAATTGGCCTTTACTAGGAACTTTAAGCTTGCTCATCTAATAGGATAAATGTTACCAAATAATATTGAGATTTTTGACCTCCTGACATTGTTAAAGACCTACCAAGAAAGCAGCAACACAGGATATGTGAGTATTTAATATAGTTATGCTCGGGTTAAATAAGCATGTCTTGTAGATGCAAGAACACCTGGTCAATGTGATCACAGATCTCCATTTTTGGGTGACAACCAACTGATCTACCAATGAAGATGTAGCAATCTTCAAAATCATTCTCACATTCCATGGCTCGCCCTTGTTTACAGTTTTGATTAATTGTTCAGTTTTCATGAGATTGAAACCTTGCACATATTCATTGTGAAGGAGGGCTAACTTCGAACTCAAATAAAGTGCTCAACCAGATCATAATCCTCTCTTGGGATTAACTTGACATGTGGATTTGGCTGTGATGAAAAGAGCGAATTCATATTCAGTATGTTGTGGGCATTCTTAGTTTTGCTTTTAATTCCCTTATTGCCTGTATATCTATTTTGCATATTATATAAATATGTAGGGGTTCATGCAAAACCTCTCAATAGCTGACTTTTTCTTTTCTTTTTTAAGGCTACGTTGGGATGTAGGATTTGTCGAGTGAGAAGGAAAACGAAATTAAATTCTTTCTAGTTGTTCATTCTTTCATGAGTAATAACATATATATATATATATATATATAAATTTTTTAAGGAATGTCAATTCAATTTCTCCATTTCTCTTTTCCTTTCTTTTTTCTTTCCCTTTAAATGACATGAGAGATATATAATTGTATTTTGTCATTCTTAAAACTCAAGTAAGAGTTATGTTTTTGTCTACGAAAGGTTCTATCTCCAGCTGGTGTTACTACAAGTTTGTCATTATTAAGCTAGTACATAGGAACAGCACCAAATCCTTTGTACCCAAGAATTATATAAATTCAAACCCAACATTCAAAACAATTAATATAATCTCCCCAGCACATGCCGTTTGCTGAAAACGCTACGTTTGAAATGCAAACAAAGTATTAGTCAAATGTAATGCTACTAACTGCAAAAAGATCATCCCTTTTTCTTTTCTCTTTACCCTCCTTTAAACTTGTGGGGGACCTTTCTTTAATTTTTTTCTTTCTTTCCAGTTTAGTCTCAATCCATGTTCCCTTTTGTTTTGCCCCTTATACTATTCATGTCGGCCACACCACCTGCCTTCCACTGCATGCATTCTCTCTCTCTCTCTAGCTTTTTTTTTTTTACTGATGAGTTGCTTTGACTGGAGGAGTAACCAAGTGAAAACTACTGTTTTATGTGTTAACTTATTTAATGATGGAGGGATTAGGGTTTTTGCCGCCTAAGAAGTGAACAAGAGATCGGGAATCAAGGATAATATATACCCACAATACTTTATCTCTTTGTAATTTTTAACTTTACTTCTTCTTCTCTGTAAATGTACTTATATATTATAATCATTTGGTAATGAGGCTGCACATGCTTGCTGACTAGGGTAATCCACGAAGCGTGCGGTTGAGTGGTAACTTACTTTAATCTTCCTTTGAAAGGACTCAGTTTCACAATATTGTCTTCGCAAATTGTATCTCATATATATATATACACACACATAAGAGTTTGCATTTGACGAACCGTAATGGTAACAAAATTTTTAACCCAAGCACATAAAAATCATGCAAAAAACGCAAATAGAAATACCAACATTGTAAAATAATTATATGTTATTACTGTATTTTTCTTTGCAAACAAATATTTTTGCAAGCCTTAAAAATTCAATTTGGGGGTAAAATTGGGTGATCATCATTACAAGAAATTCAGAGCCTGTTTGGAACTTGTGGATGGGAAAAGAGAAAGGAACATAAAGGAAATGAGAGAGACACTGTAAAGAAAGTGGGTTCTTTTCTCTATTTGATTTTGCAAAATGAAAAATAAAAAGAAAGTGAAAGGAAAATCATTTTCTCTTACTTGAACTTCAAAAGAAAAAGAAAGAATAGGACAATTATTTAATATATATATATATATATATATAATTGTTTAACTGTTTAAAAGAATGGGGCAATTGTTGGTTTAATTGTTTAACAGAAGCATATATATTTATGAAATTTAATTAGTCGTTTTACAAATTCATATCAATGAAAGGTGCTACATCGCTTGTAGTTCAGAAAAATATATATAATGCAAACTTAATATTGAATGTGCTACTACTAAACATATTTGGTAGATGTTCTATTTCTTTTTTTGATGCATCAAAATTAAAACCTAATTATTATGGTGAAAACAATGTGATTATATACACATACATATAGAAATAGAGTTAATTTTGATCCAATATCAGTGTAAATGCTCGACACCTCTTGGGAGGGTTTTTAAATTTATAGAAATAGAATTAATTTTGATCCAATGTTGGTGTAAATGCTCGACACCTCTAGGTGGGTTTTTTAAATTTTTTATTCCGCAAGTATAAGATAAGGCCAACATAACAATAGGTAGGGCTTGAAAGGGCTTTGAGGGGTTTGGTCCACCACATGCTGTGCACAGAATTGGAACAAATTGTTAGACGGCCTGGCCGAAGCTGTTGTGTGTATGGGCTCCCAATTAAATTGTTTGGGCCATAATTTCAATAAAAACATGACCAAGCCTATCTAATTAAGCTGTAGTATGTATGGGCTCCCAATTAAATTGTTTGGGCGCTAATTTCAGTAAAAACATGACCAAGCCTATCTAATTAAGCTGTAGTATGTATGGGCTCCCAATTAAATTGTTTGGGCCCTTATTTCAGTAAAAACATGACGACGCCTGTCTAATTTGTAGGGTAATGAGGTAAATAACTATATATTTACCCATGAATACCAAGCTTTCAATCACATCATTCTCGTAAAAAAATTTTGTATGAGGTAAATAATTACAATGTAGAGCAAACAATTGACGGTTAAGTAGCAACAGCATGTCCTAATTTGGGGTTTGGGGTGGAAGGCTCGGGTAAAATGTGAGATAAGATACCATCTACTTAAAAATGTCATTACGAAAGGTTTCAAATATAACTTTGCAGACAAACAACAGACTAGAAATGCTGAACTCGTACCCAATTTTCACAGGAATGATTGTTCTTTCTCCAAGATTATCACCCCATTTTATAAGTTGAGTACAGCAATGAGTGGAACTCCTCTTAGAAAAGCTGGCAAGGTTTTTTCCATGTATGCATAATTTTTAGCTCAAGGTCGTTGATCATTAAGGGTAGAAAATGTGAGAAATGATAAAAGAAGCAACCGTAGAACATAAATCAGCATCCGGAATACTCTGAACATTTTCACTATAAAATCCTCTTTTATGAATTCTGTTCTATGCAAAAGAATTCATAATATAATTACCATCAAGTGAAAAAAAAAAAAAAAAAAAAAAAAAAAAAACGCTGATGCACAAGAAAAGGCCGCCAAGTGATAATTATTTCGCTGAACTCCAATAATGTTTTGGAAGATTTATGAGCAGTCAAGCATCAATTTGATCATGTTGAGGAAGAGAATTAATGTGGAAGATTAGGACATGATAAGGACAAAAGTACAGCAGTGAGATGAATCCCACTCAGTTTTTGACCTTGGGCAAGGTTCAAACATATGAACCTCCACAAACGTGTTGATGTAACTCATCTCTGTTATTAATTAACATCATGGACTCGTTGGACTGCAAATTCAAATAACTCTATGGAGCTATCAAGATAGATAACATACATCTTGATATGAACCATTTACAGAAATGCATGTATTTGATAAATTTAGATTACAAATATCTAAATAAACAACACAAGGATATATGCAATTCAATCACTTGCATAGCACAAGAAAGTTTCTATTCACATTAAAACCAAAAATTAAAGGGAAGCTTATGTTAGTGCATCTATATATATGTATGCATAGTTCCGTATTTGCTCTCGATTCCTCATATACATACGTATGAATATACAGAGGAAATTAGGGTTAGGGTTTGGCGGAGCTTTGGTCGTTAATTCGCAGCCATGGAAGAGATTACTGAAGGAGTGAACAACATGAACATAAATCGATTCAGGTCTCCAACACCAAAAAAAAACCCTCGTTCTTCTACATCAATCTCGCCAAGGTATTCCCGGATCTCTCTTTATATGTATGTACGTATCTGTGTATGCATATGTAATGTCTGGCTTTTTCAGTTTCCTGCATGGATCTGCGATTCAAGTTATTTAGTTTTATAGATGTGAACGTGGTTCTATTGCAATCTTGCCATTCTCTTGCCAGTTTATAATTTGCCTTCTTATTTGTTGAATTGCGTATGCAGAGGTATATGCAGTAGCACGAAGCCGTAGAGCTTTCTGCCCTCGGCATGGGTATGCTCTATCATCTCTCCAATGGTTGTGTGTGTGTTTATATGGGTCAAGTTTTACTTACAGCAGTTGGTTTTACACCCTTTTACAACCGTTGATCTGCAAAAGATCCAACTTTGGGAAAAATAGATTTTAGACAAAAAAGGAAAAAATAAAGAAAATAAAAACCTGAACTTTGATTATATTACAATATTGTTCCAAGAAAAAAAAAGGAAGAAAGAAAGAAAACATGTTGGTAGCTCCTCCTTATCGGCATGGCCAGACTGGATTTAAGATGCCCGACAATCTTTTAAATGGACATTTTGTCAAACAACATGCAGTGTTAACTCTAAGGGATTATTCAAGAATATGTGGACACGCCAATTAGCATGTGTAACACGTGTCCGCGTCTGCAGGGGCGAGTGGCGTCAGTTGCCTTCATTGAATTTTGAAAAAAAAAAAAATTTATTTTTAACCAATCCAAACTCATTTACGCATTAAATTAGAGATTAATGCATACCATTTTTTCTCAGCAGTTACTATGAAAACCCTCATGCGATAATTGTGCAAGAGAAAAAAGAGTAGACTAGAGACCTCCAGAGCTCAATTAGGTATTTTTTTCCCTTCTTCTTCTACGTCTACATTTTTCACTTTTTCCCATTTATATATATATATATATATATATGATTTTTTTATTGTTTCGGTTGAGTGGTTTGTTTCTCACTTTCTTTTATTTATTAATTTATATATAAATAATTTTATTTTGTTTCAAATGAATGGTTTCCTGAATTTCGATAGCCCTTCGAGCAAAAGGAACTAGTATAGATGTGTGTATATATAAATAGCTCAATTTCACTTCAGAGAGAGAGAGAGAGAGAGAGAGAGAGAGAGAGTTTTATAAATTTGAGTGGATGAATAATTGCTTAGTCACATACATTGAAAAAGACATATTCAACATTATAGACAAGAAAGTTATTGTGCAAAGGTTTCAAAATATAAAACAAGAAGAATATTATTGTAATTTGTCCTATTAATTTCAACGTTATTTTGTGTAAGAAATATTTGTTATTGATATACAAAATTTTGAATGTTATCGTATTTCTTTTATTTTTTAAAATTTATCATCTTACTCATAAACAATTGTTCAAGAGTATTTTCTACCTTCACTGAAAAAATTTCTTGAGTCCGCCATTGCATGTTTGACGTGTCTAAGAAGTATATATGACTTACATATGTCTGACTTGAACACGATACCGAAAGCGGAGTGTTCTATGCTTGCTTTGAGATGATTAGTATCTTTTGGTTGGCAACAATAAAGATTTTTTAAAGGTCTGTCCCACAGTACCAACAACTACAAATTTTGCATTAACTAAATTCATAAACCCTTAAGATCCAAAATTTTCATCTAGTTTCTTATCATCTCTAATAACTGACAGACACCATGTGTACGGCTATGCTTCTGGTATAAAGTATGTCATTGAAGTTCTTTCCGGTGGGGAAATTTGCATTAAATGTTACCCTGCCACTGATTGAACATTGCCCGTGTTATTGCTGGTGTTGATTGTATTTTGGTGCTTTGCTAGCTTTTTGAATTCTATACTTCAAGTCTTTAAATTGAAGAGAGGGAACTCTTTACAGTAATCTACTATTTATCTAGAGCATTTTCAGTGATAGAAAATCATATTCTATTGTTTGTGCAGCTATTGCCACAGTTGTCACCGTTGCAGAAATTCTGAAAAATAACGAATTGGCTGCTGAGCAGAGTAAGCTTCTTGATATTTTTTATTATAACGAAAGAAAATATGAATTTATATTCAATTGTCATAAATTTTCGAACTGTTGATTCCTGCTAAATTTAATGGTTTATGCTCTGCAGAGATCATGACATCTAGTGTTGATATGAAGGATGAATCAAGGGGCCGACCTATGCAGAAAGCTAAAGTAAGTTTGGAATGTGATGGATGTCTATATCTCTTTCAGATATGCATGGTTTACATGCAAAGGACATGCAAATTAGACATCTAATGGATTTCTCAGCCTTTTTTTAGTAGTCTTATGCATCTGGTTTCTCTGAACTTCGTTTTTTGATTAGAGTGCTACCATTTTTGTACTTCTTTCTTCTTTTTTCCTTTTAATTTAAGTTTGCTATCCTTTTTTGTTTTTGAATGCTTTTGAATTTTTTGTTTGGTTGTTGGGATTCAGGTTGGTTGGCTTCTTAGCTTCTTTGTGTTTCATTTATATAAGCATGCAAATTTAGCCATTCTTATGGTGAATTCTATTTTATTTATTTATTTTATCTAATCTGGGCCTGCTGATAATATCTCTGTGTCTTGGTTCACAGATTGAAATATTGCTGGGAAAGACTGAGAAGTTTGATGAATTGATGGCAGCTGCTGCAGCGGAGAGAGACCTTGGAAAAGTTGAAGAGCAGAGTTGAAAGGGAGACCGTTTTTGTCTTCTGGTTTGTTGGTTTTAATGTAGTAGTATAGATGAGTTTTGTTAGCTGTGAAAGTACTTCCGCTAGGAACACAGAAACAAACACAATTTGCTATTCAAATTCGAATTTGTTATGTTTGATTTTTTAACTTCTTCTTTGCTAAACATTTCTGATATTAATATTTTCAAACTATGCATGAGCAGATGAAAAAATTGTTTGATTTAGCCTTTTGTCTGCTTGTTGGATTGACATTAAGAAAAAGCTTTTGAACTTTCCATCAAGAACTAGTTGTTGATCTTCAGCATTGAGAGTAAATGCATCCCTTCCACTTCATATTATTAGTTTTTGGCTCAGGTATCCAAATTGTTCATACCTGATAAGGCGGATGGATGGTATGGCTCTTAAACTTGACTTAGAAAAGGCTTATGCTCGTGTTCATTGGCTTTTTCTTGAACACCCTCTTAGTCAGTTCGGCTTGGCTTTCCTTTGGAACTTGTTAGTATAATCATGAGCTGTCTCTTCAACCTCCTTGGCCATCCTGTGGAATGAAGTGGCTCTTCCCTTCCTCACCTTGAATTTTCTAATTCTTTTTTCCCTATTTGTACTATTGCATTTTTTTTTTATTGGAATTGGTCCCTTCATCTTTGAGACTTTTCCCATTAATTATAAGTTAAATGGTACTAGACAGAGCACTTCGAGGGGTCATTGCATGAAATCCTAGAAATTGACCAATATAGCCTCATCTGATCCTATCTTTTGCATCTGCTCATTTTAGGTGATGGGTTTGTACTTCTGTATGGCATGTAAGCCATGATAGATCAATTCAGCCAACTTAAAATCTTCCACACCTCTTGGACGTGTTTCTGCAAAATCATACTATGGGAGGAGTTTGAGAATAGACTATAACTTCATCGTATGCTAAACCACAAGATTGGATCTTACATTCTTAAGAAGAAAAGACTTAAGAGTAATGCTATACATGCATGTACAAATTTTTGTACAGATGATGTGATTGAGTAAGAACTTTTGAATTTAAAACAAAACACTCATCAAAATTGCTCTTAATTATAAAAATACTATCATGAGATCATTTTGGTAAGATTTTATGCGCAACTTTTCTAAAAAAATAGTGCTTTCCAAAGAATAATCATTCAAAAGTGTATGTACCCCCACTCTCCACGTGTGCGCCAGGTTACTTATGATTCACATTAGCCATGGTGCGTGTTCAAGACGTTGGATATCACGTGCCCATGCTTAAGCGTTCGGGACACCGAACGAAGCATACGAATCCCTCACACATGTCATAAAGACTTAGTGTGTGCCCTGACATCGTTGATTAGAATCCTTGCCTAAGCTATGAGGCATGCTTAGATCAAGACCAAACAACCCGTTCGGTGCGCATTGCGGGAATCTTGGGTTAAAAGTGGTTCAGTGGCTTGGGCTAGAGGCTTCGCCTGGGTGTGTCCCTCACAAGGTTCAAATTGCCTTCAAGCCAGTCCTATTGAGAGAGGAAGACTATTTCATGTGGAACACTGGTTCCTTAGCCTACTACGGCAAGGACTCTTGTGGATGGGCCTTATCATCTACAAGTCCAATCTTACTTGAACAGTGTTACAAGGTAGATCCTTCTGCTCCTTAATTAGGCATCAATTTTCTATTCCATACTTCTACACAAGCAATCTCCTCCCATTGCCTCTCTCAGCGGACTGCTTCATCCTTCAACCACTCACCCTAGATTCCTCTAGGTGTCTATTAACATATTCTGTGACTCTTCTCAACCCCTAACACCCTCATACAATAAGCAACCCAATCAACTTTTTATTTTGGTGAAGAAATGTATACCAAATGACATTTGAAGTTCCAAACTTTACTCCTCATATCAGCTCACATCATCTAAAAACCCTTGATAATTGAGGAAGAAGATGTGATAAATAGGTCTATGCAAGTTAGGGTACCCAACAAGGTCTAAACTGCAAACTGACTTTTGAATAAAACTCCAAATTCAGCCTGTTTCAAGGTTCTATGGATCTTCTTCTTTCTCAACAAGTATCCTCTTGCATGCCTCATAGCACATGAAAGAAATCCCAGCAAGAGGGACCAATTTCATGCAGCTCTTGGCCCCAGCCCTCTGTACAGACCCCCGCGAGCCCTTCCTGCTCGAGTATGCTCAAGAGGGCATGAAGCATGTTCTTGTACTGCCTACCATTGAGAGCCCCGGATGAGGTATTAGAACATCTTTCGTTTCATTTCATTTAACAGCAAGTTTTAGCAAAAACTTGAAGACAAAATTTAGGTAGGTAGAGTTCTTTATGCAAGACACACAATTCAGGTGGAGCAGGATGGACAATGTGGTATCATGACTTCTTTAATGCCATTCATCTTAATCTAGGATGTACACTAACCAATTGACTTGCTGACATATATATAAGGTATACAAAAAAGGCACCAAATGCAGCTAAATGGAGATGAAGCGGCAAACACACACATGTACGTACACTCAGAGAACGGATACTGACATGAGAAAATTCAGGACGCAGTAACAAAATTGAAAATAGAGAGACTAATCAAGAACACAGGTAAGGTAGGATGTGAAGTTTTACAAATTGGTGCTGAAACAAGCCATTGCACAGTACAGGATTGGAGAGAGAGAGAGAGAGAGAGAGAGATTGTAGTACATATTTCTATAGTAAGAGCAGGAAAATTACTTGACTCAAATTTCATTGCATGTGGGCATCAATTAAAATGATGGCAGAGAGAAATATTATTGGTAATTGCTGAAAACACTTCAAAAGGTAGATATTGCTTGATGAACAGGCAGAAGTCCAAGAGTACTATTTTCCATGTGACAAGTTTGAAGGGCTGGAGTGGGTGTTTTATTCAATTTCAGGAAGAAAAAAAAAAAAAAAGTAGTCATCGTACCACATTAAATATGAGAAAAGGTTATATATTGGCATTGATAAGTTAGAGAAAAGAGAAATGCATAATGACAGGAGCTGCATGTTCCTGTTTCAATTTACATTCAACTAGTAGTTTTCAATCACTTTCTTATTTCATCATACGAGATTGTCTACCATCAACTTGGATTAGCTAGTAAATAGGTCCGTGAATCTATCACTCTGTTTCCAAAAACCTCCAAAGGTGTTAAGCCTCCTCTGCCCTTTCAAGCAAAACATCTTATGAAAATTTTCAGTCCCTCTATAAAATTGTCCATGAGTAGTCAAGGGATATCTGTATTACAACAATGAAATGTCTTCATCACACAAGCTGAGAGACAGGTGCTGACGTATAGAATTAGGTTGTAATGCATTGTCCGAGAGCCACTAAAATGGAAGCACATAAGAGCATGGTAACTTTTCTGTCAAACTTTAGGTATAATCATGACAGTGATTATGTCTGTCTATAATCCATTAGGGCTCTACTAATAAACAGAGTTGTGAAAAAGCAAAACAGCTACTCTCTAAAATTTTAAATACTAAAGAAGGCAGCACATTTGTCCCAGGAACATAATTTTGGTCCAATGTTAAAGTTACTCCCAGAAGCATTCGTCCGTCTGAAATTGTCCCTGGACAGTAACGAGCAAAATGCCCCTGAACAAAAAGGAATTCCATTGAGAGGCACTCATTACTAGTTTCCCCTGAGACTGAAACTAGCCCAAGATGCCAGGCCACCATAAGTTGCTACGTTTGTATGATCATAAAACAAAACCAATTATTGAATGTGCACTAATGTATCAAAGTTAAACCAACCACCAAATCTATCAAAGCTTCAAGCAAAAAATTTCGGAGATATCTGTCGATCCATTGTATATATAAATATTTACACGAATATATGATATATAAATACACACATACAAATACATACACAACTGTAGAAAGCATAGGAAGCAAAAAACTGGAAATCTTGCATACCTCTATTGCCTTGCTTGGAGCAACCCGGATAACATTAAACAAATTAGCCCTAAATAATCCCTTCCATGCTTCAGTCTTCATGATATTCTGAAACACCTCTGTTGTAGAGTGTCCACAACTTCCCACCATCAAATGTGTCCTCCTTGTCTCCAATGGAACAACTGATGTCCGAGAAACTGCCCCCGCAATTGCTCCACTGATCAACCTTCTCAGCGAAGGATTCCGAATTTTAATTTTCAATCCAACACCAACCTCCTCCTTTTTCTTCAACAACCCATCCTCTTCAACCTCCCTCGCCTCACATGTCGCCAGTTCTGGTATCCTAGCAATCCGAAAACCAGACTCTGGTAGCATGTATTTTGAGTGCAAATTTGAATTAGGAATCTTTAGACCACTATCACTTGATTTAAGAGAATTTGGGGATAACCCAAATCCCATTCCCATCTGCCCAACACTTGCAAATAAGCCACCAGGGTGATAACCTTCATCTTGAGGACACCATAGAAAACCGATTCCAGAATTTGATAATAATCCACCACCATTATCTTCAAAACCTTGAAATCTTCTTGTACCCATGAATACCAAGCTTAGAACAAAGCTTGCCACTTCAAGTTTTGCAATATAGAATCTGTGTTGTGGATCTAAGCTAGAAAGATTTGGTTTTAGGCCAATGGGTACTCCAAAATCGATGTTGTAGCAATTGGGTATTAAAGGATTGGATTAAAAATCGAATCCAGAGGAATGGACGAACTTAGGTGGAGATGACCAGGAGGGTTTGGTGGAGATTACTGTTTGTACTGTTTTGTATCATCACGAGTCTTTTGTAACTCTTTAAGATAATTATCATTATTTATTTTAGAATTGCCAAGGCAATCTGAGGGCAATTTTACTTCCAGATTGCTCTGGCTTCCTCAGTGAGCCTCGGAGAAGAACCACTTTTAAAATTTTATTGCCACGTAAAGTGGATAAAATTTATATTTTCTGATAAAAATTGATGCTTTTTGTGTCTTATGCAATTGTCAGAGATTTTCCATTGAGCAAACAATTGACAGGGGACTATCGCTTATTCTGGGATTACCAGACACCTGGGTCATAAGAAAAAACAAAAATGAGTTTCTCATTGAACCTCTGAGAAGAACACTCACCAATTTTTAATAGCAACTGGCAATTTTTAATAGCAACCAAGAATAACCCACAAAAAAAATCTACCAGAACAAAATTTTTATTGTTTTTGACCGAAACGGCAGAAACGTTTCTGTTTCTTAGAGGATCGAAACGAAATACTAGTAAAATAACAAAACATTATTATTACAATTAAAACACACTAAAATATAAAAAAATATACTAAAACACAATGTTATATACCTAAACAATAAGTTGTATTAACCAAAATTTAAAAATTTTATAACTAATGTATAATTTTTATACAAAAAATTATATTTTAATATTTGTCACTTTTAAAATGTTTTCATTTCCAAACCAACCAAAACGATACCTCAAAACGAAAATTTTGATCCTTATTTATACACTCTAGGACTATTAAATACTAACTCACACACCTAAACGTTCCTGAAATCATAACTTAGTCCAACAAATAATGTCACTCACAGAATGAGACAGTTTGTCACAATCATGTTGTGAATATGAACCCGAAAATTAACAGACAATGCTCCTCCACCTCAATGACGGGTTGCACTTTCTGAACCAAGAAACTTCAACCAGTCTTCAACCCTGTGGAGAAATCCCCTTCCAGTCATATAATCCCGAGCTAAGTAGATTCTACCGTTACAGTTTCCGGTAGTATTGGGGTGTAATCAGATCCCAACTATGAATTTTGTTAGTTCAGTGTTATTCATCTCAATAATGGACCACTGCTTCTTCAACTCATACTGATACAACCATGAGAGAGAGAGAGAGAGAGAGAGAGAGAGAGAGTCATAGAATGAAGGAGAGTAAAGTTTACTGCCCCCCAAAGAAATAAACATTAACTTTAACAAAATATCATATCCTCGGAAATAAACAAAACTTTAGTAAATAGAATAACTCATGATTGAACAAACTCATAAGACAATTTCATTTTGATTTTCCTTTATTCGAAGACCCCTTTCTGGACATTTTCTTATGAGGTTTCTTGCTTGGTTTCAACTTGCCAGAGTTTGATGAAGACCTCCCTTGTTGGTTCTTTCGCTTCTTCTCATTCTTCACATTATACATATTAACAGCCTATTTTCAACCAAAAATTTCAGAGTTATGCAATGATTTCATTCAACCTAAAGGTAGAAGAAGCTTAAACCTTGAACCAGCAGAAATAGATATATACTAAATGACTCAGGCATACCTTTTCAACATTCAGTATCTCACGGGAATTTTTGGAGATTAACTTGTTCAGAACTTTCTCAGTTTGCTGCTTCTCTAGCGAGCCCATTCCTGATCCTTCTGCGACAGGTAGGAACTGAATACAAATATTAGGGGAAAAAATGTACTGTAAGAATTGAGTAAGGTATTGGGACATTGCAAGGTCCAGAATAAAGAGAATAGTGCACAAACCTTGCGATATTTCCCTTCATGCTTCGCCGGCTTTTCACCCAGCAGCTTCTTGTCAAATTTTCCACCACTAGCTGTTGAGGTTGCTGCCATTCCAGCTACATTTTCAAGTTCGTTTTTACTAACTTTCCTAGGGGCAGCTTGAGTTCCTGTTATGGGCAAAGCTGTAGCAGCAAGTTGAATGTGGCTGCAGAACAAGCATCATTCAGATGTGTTACAATATAAGTAGATCCAAAGATGTTTTTGTTTCAGCATGTTCAAAAGTGTTTTTCCTCACAACCAATCCAGCAAACACTGACAAACGAGGCAATGGGTGCCAATAGCTTTCCATGTATATGAATGTCCATGCTCCATGAAAGTCCCAGTGTAGGACCTCCAAGAAAATCTTTTCAGCACAAACAGCAAAGCAATCCTAAAAACTGAGAGTCTGAGCCTGTCTAACAACTAAATAGTCATCCTTGATGGTTTGAACTTTTCAGACAAAGCTAACTGACCACCCTAAATCAGAATATAGTTAGTAAAAAAGTACAGCCTTGGCCCAGACAGTCATTCTAAACTTGTTAGCATCCATGACCCTCGTAGATGTGGCAAGTAATTCGTGAATGGGATTCTTCTTATTTTTTTCCCTTTTGGGGGAAAGGGGGATCAGATATTACGTGGGGGAATAGCGAGTGGGTTTTTGTTTCATTGATAACAACAGGGTCGACCAAAATGAAATGAACAGATTTGTTCAGGGCAAAAAGAATAATAATAAAGGATTAAAATTCCTTTGTGCCAATTCAGATAAATGGTTAAAGGGTGAAACCTTGGCAGGGCACCAACTTTTTCAGCTTGTTTCAAATTCTGCAACCGATTCTTCTCTTGCTTTGCAACTCGTGTTTTCTTTTCTGCTCGTCTCTTAGCAAAAGGATCTTCACCCGGCTCTGAAAGAAGTTTGAAGCACAATTATTAAAACCAATTGGTAATTGTATGAAAAATTGATGCTTGTTGCACCAAAAAAGAGAGGAAGCCTGGTTGCAAAAGAGAGGTGAAGGAGGTAAAATGATAATTTCAAGCTAAGCAACAAGAACTTTTCCATATATCCAATATTATCAACATTTGTACTATTTTTCAAAGAAACAGAAATAAAAGGCAATAATAGCTTGACAGAAATAACCACAATGACACTGAACATTTACCATCAGTTGCCTTTGCCTCAATGATGGGTACATCATTGTCATCATTTACACGATCATAGCCATGGCGGCGCTTCCAAGAACCAGTTTGTTCATCGTACGCAAGCTTATCTTTTTTGCGCTTTACTATACCTGCAAGAGATGTCAAAACAAGATAACAAACTGTAGAACTCGCAGCAGTTGATCAATTAGTGTTGTGGTCTCGCCACCCTTGCTTTGGAGTTTGACATGAAAATTTTTGTAACTTGCACTTTTTGATAGCCTACAAAGGCAGCCAAGATTCTTATTCACTAACCTTTCTTTTGGGCAAACAATTCCCATTTTGTTGGAGGTTTTTTCTTTGGCAGCTGAAGAAAACAAGATAAATTTGAGATAAGAAATCAACAATAGTTGCTAGACAAAAACAAAAAGGGGGAAACGACTATAGCATCACAAATTTGATTAGAAGTCAACAGTAAACTAAGAGTGAGCAATTATAAAGCCTAAAGTTCAGACAGCAGAAGTAGACTAAAAAGAGTTTGCTACCCCAAAACATTCCACTGAAAAAGGAAAATAGTGCTATACAAGCAAATCATGGTGTCAAATATCATCTTATCATCCTGCATCTAATCTAAGTTTGTTCACACAGAAGCAGTTAACTAAAAAGAGTTTGCTATCTCAAAATCATCCATTGAAAAAGGAAAATAGTGCTATACAAGCAGATCATGGTGACAAATACATCTTATCATCCCACATCTAATCAAATCTTGTTCTTGGGTCCATTTTGGCCTTTGGAAGTTCCATACAATACACATGTTTGTCTTTTCAGCTAGTAAGAAATGAGTATTGACTAGAAAGTCGTGAAGCAATACAACCACAAAATTCAGAATATTTAGAAGCATGAACGACTAAAAAGAAGAGCATACAGGCTTCTCTCTTGGCAATCTTGTAGTAGGTGTAGGCAATGTGACAATGGGGCCATCTGGGTCTTCAGTTGAAGGTAAGTTGAAAAGAGCATCTGCAACTGCTTGAACCAACTCAGTGCCCCTTTGCAGGCATTCCTTCACTAGCTCCTCCCTAAGTATTTTAGAAGAAACATATAAGCAGTAAGCTCTCTGGTACCATAAAAGTAACCTACTACATTAGAAAAAATTTGGTTTTTTTTTTTTTCCCGAACAACCAAAAACCTCACAAAACATTAGATCAAACAAAGATCCTTGTGTATCATCATTCTGGAATTGGCTCCTTGGCAGTCAAGATCTTGTTTTTATAATGTTGAGCTCCATTTGCAGACTACTTACCTAATTCTTAAGTTAAACTCTTCAGGAAGACACCAACAGTAATTATAAGCCTCATTGCAATCCAAACCTAAAGTCATTGAAAACTTCCCAACATTACTACGCAAGGTCTACAACCTCTTGGTCCCCTCATGCAATTAAAAGTAAATCATTTTCCAGATCTCTTATCTGCCTCTCAAGTCACGTAATTGAAATCCATGTGAGTGTATTTGGTTCTACTTTCAAGTACGTCCCAAATTCCTGTAGCTCGAAAATTATAATAGAAGGAAATTTCAGAAGATAACTCGAGTCTAGCTATGCTTAATACTGTTTATTCGGTTCGTCTGAGGCGGACCCTTTTTGTCTTTCATCCATTGCAAGGCATAAGAAACATGAAGCCCATGGTAGAAAAGGTGTTATATTTTCTATTTCCTTTTACTCAGATTTTCTTAGGAACCAAACAGATTGTAGTGGAAAAGGGGAAAGAAGAACCCTAACCTGGAAGAGGGAAGAGATGGGAAGTAGTGGTGAGGGTCGAAGGCCATGAGATTCCCCAGGTCGATTTGATTCAGCTGTTCGGCCATCTCTTTCTCTCTCTCCCTCTACCTGCTTCTGAATACCTTTGCTCGTTAATGGCCTTCGCGCGACCCAGAATGAAAGAAAGAGACGACTCAGACGAGGGTTTATGGAGGGATATATATAGTGTATATATATAGTGGGGATAAAATTGTAAATAGATTACAGTAAATTCTTTTCACAGTTTAAAATTAGAAATACTAGCCAAAGCCCTTTTAGGCTTTTAGCACGTTAATTTTTTTTCCCCGTAGTTTTATCCTGTAATTTATGCTTTTTTATAATTTTTGATAAGAAAATTAAAAGCATAAATTAAAATATCATAAAAATATAAAAATTAATTAAATAAACTGATCTAAACAAGTTTTTAAATTGAAATGCCAAGTGCCAACTAATATATAACAATAATTAGTATTTAGATTTTAAAAGACTAGATGGGTGCTTGTGGGTATCTAATTTGTTCAAGCAGAGAAAAAATTAAAAGTGAGTAATTGGCGATTACAAAAATTTAAATTAGTGTTTTTACTGTTTTATTTTTTTTGAGCCAAATAAAATATGCATAATGCTGCTAATTTATTAAATAGTTTGAAAAATAAAAAGACGTAACATATCCTCGCAAAACTCCCATGTTTATTTTTTGCAAGGCACACGTGTGCCAACTACACCCACTAAGCCCATCATTCCAACTAACTATAAAGGAGATGAATAGTTAGCTAATGAGGGGAAAGTGAAAACTTTGAAAGTTGTTTTGTATTTACTATTTTACCCTTAAACTTGTGAAAAATTTTATTTATTTTTATCCTTGAAGTCAATTTGTGGAAGAAAAAATGAATTTATTTTTCACCCTCAAAGTGAAAGACAAAATGTATAGTTATTTGTTTAACTTTGTGAAAGACAAAATGCATAGTTATCTGTTTAACTATGTCGGTCGATTTGGGTTATTTTAAAATTATAGTTATTTGTTTAATTTTTTAGGTCAATTGGGTTATTTTAAAATTTATAATTATTTGTTTAACTTTGTAGGTCGATTTGGGTAATTTTAAAATTTTCAATTCTCATCAATTGAGCTCTTGCCTTCATATAATATGATAATAACATAGATGACACACTGATTTATGGGTGATATTATGTTGTTTTTATTTTTATTTTAGATGGGAAAGGCCTAAGACTGTTACAATAAACTAGCTGCTTCAAAAGCCACTACTACAGAATTGAGTTTTGTCGGCGTTTTAGACACAGCGTTTCATTAAAATGCCCCCAAATCTCTTGAATTAATGAAACCCAGTCACAACATCGTTTTATACAGGGGATAAATTTCCCTCCCCTGTTCTTTTCTTCCTATAGCCTCCCGCGCAAATTCATCGATCAAGGGCGTCGCGCGGCAAAAGTTCTCTCTCTCTCTCTCTCTCTCTCTCTCTCTCTCTCTCTCTCTCTCTCTCTCTCTCTCTCTCTCTCTGTGTCTCCTCCATATTCTGTGTCGAATCCTCATCGGAAAGTGCAGCGGCAACAAAGTCTCCGCCAACCGAACACTTCCAAGAGCCGCTCCAGGTATGTTCTTGACGAATTGCTCTGTCGTGCTCTCTCGTTCTTCACCTCATTCACTCTCATTCTGAACCGAATCACTCATTGTAATAACACAGTGGCAGTAGCGACTCCACCGAACGACAAGCAACTGTTCCAGCCCTAATTTTGCTTTGGATCCCTCTCTCATTCTAGACGAATTGGTCAATACCCCTTCCTGTGTGAATTCCGGCTGGCAATTCACAACGTAACAAGAGCAGCCAAAGGGTTCTATTGACCCAGCCAAGATCTTGGAGAAGGCTCACCAAGCGCAAAAGGAAAAAGGCCAGGTCCTCAACTGCTTGTATCATAGCACTTACAGACCAGGTATGTTGCTTCCAATTTAGGTGCTTGCCTCTGTGATAATGCTTGTTCATGCTTCTGACCCATAAAGATTTGATTTTTGGGTTTTTGGTGGGTATTTAATAGGAAAAAAATCAGGATCTAGTTCATGTGACTTTTATCTTTTCTGTTTTTCTCTTCAAAAACTGAGTTTCATGTGACGTTATAATAATGATTATTCATTTGTTGCCTTGTCAGAAATTTGTGAGTCCCAGTCCTCTTTTGGTTTTGTAGAAATTTGGTTTTGAAGTGTCATTGCCCATATGCCTTTTTGGTCTCTGTCAGTTGTAGTACTAAATAAAGAAAATGAAAACATATGACATCTAGCATAATGTGTGCATATATTTGCACCCAGATTATTAATTCATTGAATTCTTGTATAATGCAAAGGATTATGTTTTTCATGAGCTGTGTAATGAGAAATTATTTTATCTGCTACTCACAAAAAAAAAAATAATAATAAAGACAGGTCTAAAACAGGTTGGTGTTTGATGTCATGGTTTTCATTGGTGAAGGTCATTCGGTTATTTTGGTTCTATTTAGCATTAGAATGCACTTTCTGTGCTGTAGGGGTGTCTAGTCCTACATGACAAGAACATGCAAAATAGAAGTTAGCTCTGTGAGGTCCCCTATGGCATCTACATTCTAGGCTACTTCACCAAGATCGGCTCAAGACAATTTGAGGCTTAAAGTCACAATTGAAATGAGGCCTTTTTTTGACCATTTTTAATATTGTGGAAATTTTTTTATTAATTTTTTGTAGACTAGTGTTTTTTATTTTAAAGTTAACTAGTATGTAGATTTTAGGCCTTATTTGTTTGCTATTTTTTTCTCATTTCTATTTGGGCCATTACTTTTCTAAAAAAGATGTAGGAACTATATAAGTTCTTAATAGCATGTACAATTTTACAAAATTTGAAGCCATCAAAATATTTTTTAGTTGTACAATCGCTTTTGTTAATTTTTTTTCTGTTGAAGTTAATTATTGTAGTTGATTTTAGGCTTTCTTTTTCAAGCATACATATTTTCTCATTTGGACTAGGGTCTTTTTAAAACAAAAAAAAAAAAAAGAAAGATGTAGAAGCAATATAGAACTTTAGTTTTTGGGGCCTTCAAAAAAATATTTTGTACAATTTATTTGTTTTCTCTTGAATTAGTATTTTTTTTCCTTTGAAGTTCACTAATGTAGTCAATTGTGGGCCTTCTTTTCTAGCTGAATTTTTTTACTCTCGTCTAGATTTGGACCTTTTTTTAAAAAAATATAAAACTTATATAGCACTTTTATTATATAAAATGTGAGGTTTTAAAAATTTTGGGCCTTCAAAAATTAGGAGCCTAAAGCGAAGGCTTTGCTCGCTTTAGGCTCCAGTTGGCCCTGCACTTAATGAGCAACAAAAAAAAAGGACTGGGACAAGTGTGCTAATATGGGTGTCAATATGTATAGGAAAGCTTATGTGCCAAAATAATCATATAAACAATTACATAGATAAATTTTCTATAGATAAATCTCCTTGCAAGAATATGAGGTGTTTAATTTCCTTCCATAGTTGCATTTTTTTTTGCTAGTGGACCTTAACTGTTTTAAGACGTTCAAGAATCTCAATATGACATTCAGTTTCATCAGCCTTGATGTGACATTTTGGTTGTTGCCCTGTGTTTGTTTTGATGAGGTAAAAACGAAGCTAACAATTGCTTTGGAGGAGAAACTAAGGCTTATTTTGCTTTTGTTTGTATTTTTCAGAGTTGGATTGAGGAACACAAATATGGATAAGAGTTAGATAACTATAGATAGGCTAGAAGTAAGATACTTGCAAGGAGTTATTAATTTTATGAAATTTGCATGTGATCACATGGATAAGGATGCAACAGAAATTGTTTGTTCGTGTATAAAATTTCATAATGTCAAATTGGTGGAGATAGATACAGTCATAGAGCATCTTATTGTTCATTGGTTTCTTAGCAGTTACACTTGCTGGATTTTCCATGGGGAAAAATCGGTGCCTTTAGAGGGTAATAATACAAACATTAGGCAGGGTGATTTAGTGGAACGTGATGAACTGCAAGAAATATTTCATGATGCTTTTGGTGTATTTCCATTAAGCCCCGTCCATGATGTGGGTGGCAGTGATCCAACTAGAGATAATGTACAAGGTCCAGATGAAGAAACAGAAATTTTTTTCAAGTTGTTAAAAGAAGCTAAGCGAGAGTTGTACCCGGGGTGTCAAAAATTCTCCTTACTTTCATTTATTGTGCGATTAATGCACATTAGGTGTCTTAATGGGTGGAGTGACAAGTCTTTTACCATGCTGCTTAAGTTGTTGAAGGAAGCCTTTCCTAAGGATGAAGCCTTGCCTGATTCTTTTGGTGCGAGTAGGAAGCTATTAAAGGGTTTGGGGTTTGATTATCATAAGATTCATGCATGTCTTACAGATTGTATGTTAATGTTGAACGTGTTCTTGCAAAGTTTGTAAGAGGCCTAGATATAAACAAATTGAGGGGGAAGAGATTGAAGCTAATAAAGGAACGCAGAAAATTCCGCAAAAAGTTATAAGGTACTTTCCTTTGATACCTAGGCTTAAACGATTATTTATGTCATCCAAGACTGCTTCTTTAATGAGATGGCATGCAAAAAATTCAGCTCCTAATGGGATACTAAGGCATCCAGTTGACTTTGGTGTATGGAAACATTTTAATCAACTTTATCTTGATTTTGCCCGGGACCCTCGTAATGTTAGGCTTGGGTTAGCAACTGATGGTTTCAATCCATTTCGAATGATGAACATTTCTCACAGCACATGACTTGTTGTTATGATGACGTACAATCTACCTCCATGGTTATGCATGAAACAACCTTACATGATGTTATCATTGCTTATTGATGGTCCAAAAGCACCTGGGAATGATATTGATGTGTACTTGAGCCTCATTGTGAATGAGCTAAAGGAAATAATGAGAAAGGTGTTAACACATATGATGCAGCAAATAATGAGATGTTTCGAATGCGTGCAATATTGTTATGGACAATTCATGATTATCTAAGATAAGTTAACATATCCGGCTGGAGCACAAAGGGTTATTTTGCTTGTCCATGTTGTCATGTAGACACTTGTTCTCGTCGATTAGTTAATGGAAATAAGATTTGTTATTTGGGGCATCGCCGATGGTTGGATAAAAACCATAAATTTCGATATGACTCCAAGTCTTTTGATGGAACGATCCAAGAAAGAGCAGCCCCAGCTTGATTATCTAGGCAAGAAGTGTTATCCATGTTTTCGGCCAACTACAAGAACAAGTTTGGGAAGCAAGATGCAGATGATTCACACACAAAAAAGAGGAAAACACGTGAGGAAGACAATGATGAAGACACTAATCCAATGTACAATTGGAAGAAGAAGAGTATTTTCTATGACTTGCCTTATTGGAAAGATAATTTGATTCAACATAATCTTGATGTAATGCATATTGCGAAGAATGTTTGTGATAATGTGCTTTGGACAATATTGAATGTTGATGGCAAAGGGAAGGACAATTTAAAAGCTCATCTTGACCTTCAACAAATGGATATTCGAAAGGGGTTGCACCCCGAAAAAGGAGTTGGTAACAAATATTATTTGCCTCATGCTTGCTTCATAATGGATAATAAGGAGAAAACTATGTTCTGCAATTTTTTAAAAAAGGTGAAATTTCCAGATGGTTATGCTTTCAACATTTCTCATTGTGTTAATGTAAAACAATGAACTATTCATGGGCTAAAAAGTCATGATAATCATGTATTGATGGAGCAACTACTTCCGATAGCAGTACGGAAAACACTCCCTACGAAAGTGAGTGCACCATTGATAGAGCTTTCCAATTTCTTTAGACAGTTATGCTCTAAAGTCCTGAAGGTTGATGACTTAGATCATCTTCAATCTTAAATTGAGCTCACACTTTACCATCTCGAGAGAATATTCCCTCCAAACTTTTTTGACATCATGGAGCACTTGCCCATTCACTTAGCAGAGGAGGCTAAGATTGGTGGTCCTATGCAATACCGATGGATGTACTACATTGAGAGGCATATGGATAGACTATGTCCCAAACATAATTATAATTTTAAATTTTCATTTCATACACTTAATCTAATAGTGAACATTCATGTATCCTCATTTTGTTTCCTAGGTACCTTATGACTTTGAAGACATATGTGCATAACTGATCTCGATCGGAGGGATCCATTGCAAAGGAGTACTTAGTTGAAGAATGCATGACATTCTGTTCTAGGTACTTGGTTGATGTTAAGTCCAGGCTAAATCGACCGGTACAAAATTATGATGACGGTGACCATGTTGAGAAAGTAAGGGGTCATTCTTTCGGGAAACAACTAGATTTTACCCTTACAGGCATACAAAAGATACAAGCTCATCGATATATCCTATTCAACATCGATGTAGTTACCCCATATCGAGAGTAAGATGCATATATGTGGTTTCTAAGTTTTTAATTTCATGATTAATCAAAGACAATGCATTTATAACATGTATATGTATTTAGGGAGCACCGTGTGTATCTTAGACAGAACACTCGTTGAGCTAGCACTCATGAACTTGATCGCCTTCACCATCATACGTTTGCCTATTGGTTTCTAAACCATGTAAGTAATAATGTCACTCACACATACATGAAATTATTTTTTTGGTTTCTAATATTATCATTCATGACTCTTGTGATATAGGTCCAAAGATTACTGTTTGCAAAAGTTCCATTATCTGATGAGATTAAAGATTTAGCATTGGGTCCTCGAAATTCAGTAACTAGATTTACGGGTTATGTTATCAATGGGGTTAGATATTTTAGCAAAAATTATGAGATGAAATTGAAAATGCAGAATAGTGGGGTTATGGTGAAAGCAAAGACAAGTAGTTATGCAAGTGCTAGAGATATGAATCCTCTCAAAGGGGATGTCTCATACTACGGGAAGGTAAATGATATCATTGAATTGAAATACTCGCATGACCGTAGGTTTATGTTATTCAATTACGATTGGATTGATAACAACAGTGGATTGAAGGAGGAAGATAATTTTGATTTCACGCTTGTAAATTTCACACATTTGTTATACCCAACAGAAGTTGTATCCAATGAACCGTTTATACTCGCATCCCAAGCACAACAAGTATTTTATGTACAAGATCCTGTTGAAGAAGATTGGCATATTGTACTTAAAACGAGGCTTAGAGATTTGTATGATATGTGCCAACCACTACAGACTAATAAGGGAACTGTACACGACATTGAAGTTGATGGAATTGGTGAACAAGAGCTAGACATGATGACTTACACTCGTGATGAGGATTGGGTTAGGGAGGATGTTCTTGGCACATTAGTTGATTTTGAAATGTAATAGTTATCTCCATCACAATTGTAAGATGATTTTTTTTTTGTTGAAGCCTAATGAAAATACATTATTTTGGTATTACAGTTTTAAGCTTATTTTGGTATTGCATTTATCTTAGTATTCTATCCAGTTAGTATTATTTTGGTGTTGCTTTTATCTTGGTGCTCTATCCAACTAGCACACTGCATTGTAGATGCATAGGTTACTCTCATTTATCTTGTTCTATATTTACAATAGGGAATGTCATGATGCACTACTACCAACAATAGCACTGGCCATGTACTTGAGCCAGGTAGGATGCTTGACCCACCAGCGACATGGTATCCTATTGGGAGTACTTCGATGGCATCACATGATGGTAATGAATTTATTTGTATATTTGAAATGCATGTATGTATATATAGTAGCACCTTAACTAATAACATACATTACATGTACACTGGATAGGTGACAACTTAGTAGAGAAAAGAGGGAGAGGTCCCACATATATGCACGGTTCTTTGGCTGCTGATGGTGGAAAATTACACATAGAGGTTAACAGTTTGGGACTGCCCATCATGGAAAAGCAAGCTGTTTTGTCTTCGTATGTAGGGGTTCTAGCTCGAGATGGGTCTTTTGCACCCTTGATTTACACTGACTGGAGATGGGTGCCAGATCACTACAAGGATCGAATTTGGAATGAAATTCAAGTTAAAATAGCTTATTCTCTTCTTATATTGGAAGCATATAAGTCAAATACGTGCATTTATATGTATTTTACTGGACATTTGATTTTGTTGTAGGCTAAGACAGATGTTGATGAGTCAATGAAGGTTTTTATAATGATGTCTACTGGTCATAAATGGCGGGATTGCAAGAGTAAAGCAAAGTCTGAGGGGTATGTGCCATTTGATTCTGATGCGGAGAGACTAGTTCATAGGCCTTCAAGAGTTATTGCATATTAATGGCGGATTTTGGTTTACAATTGGGGGACTCGGGAATCAAAGGTATACAAATATTATGGTAGTTAGGATTCTATTACTTGGATATTATGTCAAATCTGTCAATATTTACTGCATTTTTTTTTTTTTGAAATGGCAAAATTTATTGATAAAAAAACAAGGGGTAGGCTTACTACAGCATGACCTTACTGATTTTGGTTTATATTGAAATGAACAAAATCCTCCATCACCCTACATTTTAGTAATTGTAGCAGATTCCTGTGCATATTATATAAAATTCTTATGTAATGATATTACTTGAATAGGACTTGAGCGAAAAAAACAAAGAAAGCCGGAAGAAACTAAAACTGCTACATACGATTGGACGAACACCTCTTTGTGTGGTTGAGGAGAAGGTTAAAAAACAAGCTCATTTTTTTATTAAAAATGTTGATTTCCTTACCATGAATAATTTTAATTGCATAATACATGTGTAATTAAATTGTTAACTAATTATGCTAATGGTAGGAAAAGCAAAGAATTGGTGCACCTGTATCTCGATTGGGACTATTCATTTCCATGCACACAAAGAAAGATGGCAGGCCGGTTAACGAACATACTGCTGGGGTTGTAGTATGTAGAGTTGGTTATATCCATTTTTGTTATTTTATGATTGATCATGTATTGATGAATGTACAATTTGTATATGTATTCTAACACTTAGTCTAATATGTAGGAAAAGTTGCAAGAGCTAAGGGCATCTGAAGAAGGGTCTTTGGAAGCTGATGTGAGGATTTTGACAGAGGTGTTGAGACCAGAGCGACCTGGACGGGTTCGAGGATATGGCATGAGACCCACCCCAATGCAGGTATATGGGGGGAAGAACTATGGGCGGTCACAAGCGCAAAGCCAGTACACCCCGTCACCCCACATTAAGGAGCAACTAAGGTTAATGAAGGCAACAATGCAAATGATGGCAAGGGCATTGACTACTATGGGAGCCCCAATTAATTTACCAGATATGCAAATGGATACTACACAGGTAGTGTGTTATTTTTAGCATAATTAAGATATGATCATGTTGTAGGGGTCATATAACTAAGTCTTATTTATATATATTATATTTTCTTGCATGGTATAGCATCCAGATGCATCTAGTGCCCATCATCGTGTGTCTGTAAGGAGTCATCAAGATAGTCGGCCAGACTCAGAGCCAGAGCTGCAGCCTCAGAATCAGCCAGTACTAGAGCTGCAGCGTCAGAATCAGCCACAACCACACCAACAGCTGCAGCGTCATCAACAACCACAACTACACCCACAGTCGCAGCCTCAGCCGCATGTAAACACCCCATTTTTGACTGCTCGATAGTCTACACTCCGTCTAGACTTATTTTCAAGTCATTGTAGGCATATTCCTATCGAAACCAATTCTCTAGGTCAGAATCCCGTCTGTCCATCGCTTTGCGGGCCTGTCAGGCCCAAATAGAGGCAAAATGACCAAAATGCCCTTAGGGGAATTGTCCTTTCTTATTCCAATTTCAATCCCACTCTCGAGACAGTTTATTCCTCGAGACGAATCCAATCTAGGCACGTCTCTTCGGAGACGATAAGTCCCCTTTCCAATCCCACTCTCGAGACAGTTTATTCCTCGAGACGGTTCTAACTCAGGCATGTCTCTTCGGAGACGGTAAGACCCCTTTCTAATCCCTCTCTCGAGACAGTTTATTCCTCGAGACGGTTCCAACTCAGGCACGTCTCTTCGGAGACGATAAGTCCCTTTTCCAATCCCTCTCTCGAGACAGTTTATTCCTCGAGACAGTCCGAGTAGCGAAACTACTCACAAAACCGTTAAAGTAGCAGAAATACTCACAAATAGGTCGATATAGGGAATTGCCAACAAACCCCTGTGTCATGACAACTGCCGTTAGAGTGGCAGAAACACTCAAAACCCAGGTCAACACCAGTGTCTGTTAGCCCACTTCGGTGAAAAATGACCAAACTGCCCTTTGGACCTTTTCCGAGACTTTTCGGTCAAGATGACTATTTTGCCCCAAGGCATCCGAATGCCCCAAGAACCACACCGGCTCTGGGTATCAAACTGGTAATCCTCTGAGATTGCTTTTTATAGTACTCTCAACCTTCCTTTATCTTTTCAGGTCATTCCGAGTCAGTTCCAGCCAACTCGGTACAAAATGACCGTTTTGCCCCTAGTGGGCCGGTCTCCTTTTTCGACCACACCGGCTCTGGGTATCAAACCAGTAACCTCCTGAGATTACTTTTTATAGTGTTCTCAAGCTCCTTTTACCTTTCCGAATCATTTCGAGTCAGTTCCGGCCAACCCATTGCGAAGTGACCATTTTGCCCCTGGTGGGCCGGTTTCCTTTTCCGACCACGTTGGCTCTGGAAATCAAATCGGCAACCTCTGGGAACATTCTAAACAATGTTTCCAAATCCCAAGTCTTCTTCCGAGACAATCCGAGTCTATCTCGGCAGTTTTCCGGTCTGATTGACCGTTTTGCCCCTAAAGGCCCGGTAAACCTTTCCGACATGTCTTATCATTCTCGGCTCCTTCAAATCATTCCCGGACTTTTCGGAGCCACTCCTAGTGAAGCCAGGCTGAAAATTGCATGGTAGTCACTAGTACAGGTGCCCAAATCTAGTCAAAGATACGTTGCTTGCCGACCTTAAACATTTTCTAATTGGCTGGCGCCACTAGTAGTGGCGCCAAGCCAAAAAATGGCCTGGCGCCACTCCTAGTGACGCCAATGTAAATTCTGGCCTGGCGCCACTGCAACAGGCGCCAGTGTTGTCCAACCTCTATAAATACAGAGCCTCATTCAATGTGAAAAGGATCCGCAAATTCAACCTAAAAATCATATAATTCGATATACAGAGCTCGAGCACCTCCTAAACCTTAGCTTCCCTAGGTTTTCCAAACCCTAGCCACCATACACTAAACCCTAGCCTCCTATACGCTCCTATACATCCCCATACACTCATACACTAACCTTCAACCCTCCTTCGAAGACTTGAAGAGTTGTAATCTGAAGTTTGAAGCTTGAAGACAACTCTTGAAGACTAAAGGTGAAGATTAAGACGAAGACTGAAGATCGAAGAAAGCAAGGCGCCCAAAATAAACAAGACATACAGTAGGCTCCCTATTTAAATTTCCGCACTTCCCCCCCTCTCTCTTCTCTCTCCTAACCCACTTGGGTTTTCTCTATTTTAATCCCCCATCTCTTTCCCCCCCTTTCTTTGCATGCTTGAAACAAGGGGATTCCCGGTCCATGTGTAGGATTGGGCTATTGGAGAGTTTCCGTGTCGGGGGCTTTCTTCTAGTCTAACCAGAGACCACGTGGGTCTGGCCTCCTTGATTATGTGGTGAAGCCTTAGCCTTGTATGTTCACGACCCCAAAATTGCATTGTGCATATCATGATCTTGCATCTTCCAAAAACCGTTTTCAAAGTTGTCTTCAAAATCGTTTTCAAACTTGTTTTCAAAATTGCATCAAAATCTCTTTTTCAAAACATGTTTTCAAAATCACAATCCTAGGGTGATTTTAGCTTTTCCATAGCTAGGATTGCTTTAGGAAAGTGTTACATTTAAAGTGACCAATATGGTCCATATTTTCAAATCTTATTGTTTTCCAAAATTGCTTTCCTAAAGTGGTTCTAGTCCTCTTATGGTTAGAATTGCTTTAGGAAAGTGAGATGTTTTTACACCTTCTAAAAACTCTCTTTTCAAAAATTTCTTTCTAAAATCTCTTTTTCAACATACTTTCCTAGAACTCTTTTCTCCGAAGTTGTTTTCAAAAACTCCCTCCAAAATCTATTTTCCCAAGCTCCATTTTTCAACTCCTTTCCAAAACGCTCTCTTCAAAGTCCACTTTTCAAAAACGTTCCCTAGGTTTCTTTCTTAGAAAAAATCTCTCCAAAAATCTTTCCGAAAACTCTCTATCCCAAAATCTCTCTTCTAGAAGTTCCCCTCTAGGATTTTTCTTTCAAAACCTTCGTTTCCAAAAACACACTTTCCAAAAACTCCTCTTCTTTAAAATCTCTTTCCAAAAACTCCATCTTCAAATTCACTTTCGAAAAACTTCTTCCTAGGATTCCCTTCTAGAAAACATTCGTTTTCAAAAACGCACTTTCCAAAAAACCTCTTTCCTTAGAGCCCAAATCAAGCCCTAAAACCCACAATTAGGAAACCCTAATTTTCTTCCCAAAAACATGATATTCAAATTTTGCCCCAAACCTAGGTTTCCAAAACCTCTTGTTTTCACATCCAAATGATACACGTTTTTAAAACCTCTTTTCTACGTCAAAACTATAATTTTCCAAATCTAGGGTTCCTAGAATCTCCCTTTCCAAATCCTTGTCAAATCAAATCTTCCCTTTAAGAAACCAAATCCAATCCCTTCCTAATCCAACTCTTTCTTAACTCAAATCTTTCTTAAACTTCCACTTTCCTAAATCTTAAGTTTTCAAAACTTGAACATAAAAATCTTTCCAAAATTTTAAAACTCAATTTCTACATCCTTTCTAACTTCACTCTTTCCTAATTCTACCACTTTCTAAATCTTAACTTTTCAAACCCAAGTTTTCAAACCTTTCCTAATCTCAAGGTTTTCTAAAACTCTAAAACTTTCTAAAATTCGAATCTTTTCAAATTCAAAGTTTCCTAAATTCAAAACTTTCTTAAGATAAATCTTTCTAAACTTTCAAACTTTCTAAATTCTCAATTTTCCAAAACTTCAACATCTTTCCAAATCTAAGACTTTTCTAAACTCAAAACTTTCTTAATTCAAACATTTCCTAAGTTGAAAACTTTCCTTTTTCAAACATTTCCAAATTCAAACTTTCCTAAGTTGAAACTTCCTTATTTCAAAACTTTCTAAATTCAAAACTTTCCAATTTCCAAACTTTTCAAAAATGAAACTTTCCTAATTCGGAACTTTCCTAAATTGGACCTTTCCTAATTCGAACCTTTCCTAAATCCAATCTTTCTTAAACTCTTGAGTCTTTCCTAAGTCTCATCTTTCTTAAGTCTAGGTTTCTTAAATCTTCTCTTTCCAAAACAAGTCCAAATCTATCTTTTCAAATCGAAGTCCAATCTTCTCAATTTCAATTTCCAATCTCGTCTAATTTCAAGTCAAATTCAATTTCCAATTCAATCTTTTTCTTCCAATCCAACCTTCTATTTTCAATCGGACTCTTGTCCGAACTACAACTGACCTGATTCCCCCAAAGGGATACGTAGGCAACCTTCATAGGTGCGGTCACAACACTTTTCAAACTTTCAATTCCACCCTCATGAGTGCGGTCTCCACATCTTTCAAATCTCAAATTCCAATCTGTTTTCAAAATTCCGATTTCAAAATTTCTATTTCTAAATTCCTATTTCCAAATTCTCAAACTTTCCAATTTCAATTCCATCTCTTCAAATCTATTTTCAAATCAATTTCTTTTCAAATTTATTTCCAAATTTATTTTTCAATTCCCTTAACTTGCACTTGCATCTCATGCATCATGTCTTTTAAACATTGTCTTTTTCAAAGTGGGTAGGATTGAACCATTAGTTAGTTAAAGACTCTCATAGGCGAATCTAAGGTAGATTGACATGTAGGTACTGAAAGGGCGGGGTAGGGTGATGACTTAGTGCGTCTTCCCTACACGTAACCAACCTCCGAACCTAAAATCACTGATTTCAAAGACCAAAAGGAGTTATTTTTCAAAAAGGGCTAAACGTTTTTCAAAGGTTGCCAAACAACCTGTTTTCCTAAAAAAACCCTCTCTTGAGGAGATATTTTCAAGTCGTTTTCCAAAACCATAAGTGTAGTCTTTGAATTATTCTTAGTTTTTAGGTGACCTAACTCACCTTAATCAAGTTAGGTGGCGACTCCGAATCTTTTTCAAAAGCCCTTTATTCAAATCGATTTTCAATTCAAACCTAGTCGCACTCATTCTTCTAGGAGGGTGAGTTCTAACGAGAGAGCACAACATTTTTTCCGCTTGTGTGAGTATTCCTCGAGTGAAAAAAATCTGGGCGCGACACCGCAACCACAGCCGTAGCCGCAACCGTAGCCGTAGCCCCAACCACAATCGGAAACACAGAGAATGATCCATTCTTCTAGCCAACATATAATGGCGCAAGAGGTGATCACCTATTACTATTTATTTCAAGATTGCATGAGATAGTAAATTTAGGCAAAGTTCAAAGGAAGGTTGCTTTCTTTATGAGGTTTGGGCTAGGGTTTTAAGCATATAGTGAGGAGTTCTATTATTCTCATTCTCATTCTTTTTTTTTAATCCATCAACCAAGATTATGCCATAACATAATATGTATGCATAAATTTATTCCTTTCTAGGAGTATTGAATCATATAATTGGTCTGATAGAAATTTCATTAAGTAGTAAGTGTGAGGAGGGTTGTTTAGGTGGGAAAAAAATGAGTAGTGGAAAAGGAAAATGGCTCCTCTATCCATGAATGGTAGATGAAGAGTACATAAACTCTATATAACCTATCCTACAACCCTCAAAACTGGCTGATTGTATTAAGTCATATTGTCAAAAAAATTGAGGGGCTGTCCAGCTTCTCAAATTACTGTTGCAGTCCCTGTTTTTAGAAAACTTTGCAGTCAAATCTGAATTAATTGGGAGAGAAACAGAAGTCGTGCTATACATGGTTGGAAAGGGCTATAAGTCTACTTTCAAACAAAAAAAGCAGTGCATGATTTGATGTTCTGTAGAGGAAGATATGATTTTTTTTCTAAGAGGTGTAAGAGCTGACTGCACAATCTAAAATCTGTCAACGCCACTTGCTTTTCTTTTTCTTTCTTTTTAATCCCTCAACCAAGGTTATGTCATAACATAATATGTATGCATAAATTTATTCTTTTCTGGGAGTATTGAATCATGCAATTGGTCCGATAGAAATTTCATTAAGTAGCAAGTGTGATAAGGGTTGTTTAGGTGGAAAAAAAATGAGTAGTGGAAAGGAAAAATGGCTCCTCTATCCGTGAATGGTAGATGAAGAGTATATAAACTCTATATAACCTATCCTACAACCCTCAAAACTGGCTGATTGTATTAAGTCATATTGTCAAAAAAATTGAGGGGTTGTCCAACTTCTCAAATTACTGCTGCAGTCCCTGTTTTTAGAAAACTTTGCAGTCAAATCTGAATTAATTGAGAGAGAAACAGAAGTCGTGTCATACATGGTTGGAAAGGACTATAAGTCTACTTTCAAACAAAAAAAAAGATGCATGATTTGATGTTCTGTAGAGGAAGATATGATTTTTTTTTTTTTAAGACGTGTCAAAGCTGACTGCACAATGCAAAATCCATCAACTCCACTTGTTTTATTTTTCTTTCTTTTTTAATCCGTCAACCACGGTTATGTCATAACATAATATGTATGCATAAGTTTATTCCTTTCTAGGAGTATTGAATCATGCAATTGGTCTGATAGAAATTTCATTAAGTAGTAAGTGTGAGAAGGGTTGTTTAGGTGGAAAAAAAATTAGTGGAAAGGGAAAATGGTTCCTCTATCCATGAATGGTAGATGAAGTGTACATAAACTCTATATAACCTATCCTACCACCCTCGATACTGGCTGATTGTATTAAGTCATATTGTCTAAAAATTGAGGGGATGTCCAGCTTCTCAAATTACTGCTGCAGTTTCTGTTTTCAGACAACTTTGCTGTCAAATCTGAATTAATTGGGAGAGAAATAGAAGTCATTCCATACATGTTTGGAAAGGCCTATAAGTCTACTTTCAAACAAAAAAAGCAGTGCATGATTTGATGCTCTGTAGAGGAAGATATGATTTTTTTTCTAAGAGGTGTAAGAGCTACCTTCACAATTCGAAATTTAGCAACCTTTGATTTGGTTTTCTCACACCTTTGGTCCAGCCAATTTCTTTTGATTGTCTTTGTTCTAAAGTCTACATAAATGTTGTTTCTAGTTCCCTTATCCTTATTAAGTTGTATTAACTTAGTCTTGATAAATTTGTTGTATTTGTTAGATTATGCAAGCTGGGATGAGTCAACAAATGTGTGCTTTGTGTGTGGTGTATTTGTCAAGAGGGTGAGTACAAGTGTGAGAGTAGAATGTACTTGCATGGTTGTTTGTATGCACAAAGAGAAAACGAGAGAATCTTTGTGAGTATTGAGTGAAGTATCCCTTTTTGGTCGGACCACTCCTCTTGGTCGACTCAAAGAGAAAAAGATCTCTTTCTCGAAGACCATTTTCCTTCACAAATGCACTCCAGCCTCTAGAAAACTGAAGATAATATTGGTCAAGTTTACGGGCCATGATTTATGTGAAAAAGGAAGAGTAATATTTAGGCACTTAAGCTATTGCACCGTTGAGGTATACGTGCTAGCTACCTCTATAACTTTGTCTCTCTCTTCAGTTTTCATGCAAACCCTTGAACCTTAGTAACTTGCATGCTCGATGGAACTTTCTCTTTGCACCAATTGCTTGTATTTTCATGTATCAAAACAAATGAAAATATTACAAATTTGTTGCCCAAGTGCCCACTTGCCTTTATCTTTCTTCTCAATTGATTTATCATTTGCATTGTATGAATTTTTTTTTATTTATTTCTTCTTAACAATTTTTTGTTTATATAAATTTAGGCAAAGTCAAGGAAGAAGAAAAGGTCAAGACTGGCAATAGTGGTCATGTAAGTACAGATTTTCTATCTTCTGCTAAATATGTAAGAATACTAAAAATATAGCTAAAATGAAAATACGAGATATATTAATTTTTTCAATGCATGCAATATGTGATAGTTTTCTTGGATTATTCTTATACCTAAAATGTATGATTATATGTGTACGTTGACCAGCTTGTTCATCTTCTTAGTTACAAATTACCAAAAAAAGTTGTAGCTCGAGGCTATGTTGTTAGTAGAGACTCAACAAAATTGGTGGGAGGCATACAATTGGGGCCACATTTTCTTGAAGTGCATGTTTGTGAGGCATTGAAGCCTAATGAACCTTTGATGAGGCCTTTTGAACATCATCTAACAATTGGAGATGTCGTCGATGAAAATATTGTTTAGTTTTGTGATGATGTATTGAACTCATTGTCTATTTACTATGTTAATTTGCAGAAGTTTATTCAGAAGTTTATATAGATGCTAATGTATGAATATTTTCATTCATCTTCAGGTTGTGAAGAAGATGTAGATCTTGTGGTTGCAGTGGCACTATTGTCAGTGGCTTTTGGGCAAGCTAACAATGCTAATTTTCATTGGTGGATATATTTTTATGGTGGTTTTGTGATATATATCTATATTGGGCATATTATGGATTTTTTTTGGAGGTGTAGCATAATATGGATGCTTTTTGGAGGTACAGCATAATATGGATGCTTTTTTAGGATGTATTGGATTATGAATTTTTTTTGTTTTTGTTTTTGGGATGTATTAGATTATGAATGTTTTTTGGGATGCGTTGGATTATGAATGTTTTGTTTCAAATGTATATAAATATATGGTGTTTTTGTGAAAAGTTAGATCTATTTTATGGTGGATATATTATGTTTTAATGTATAAATATGGTGCAAAGATGTGGGAACAAATGGATATTTAATGTTTTACGTGATTTGTAATTGTGAATAGGTTGGCTTTAGCACTTTTATACAATAGCAGGTTAAATATATATATATATATATATATATTAAATATAAAAAAATTATTTTGAAAAGAAAAGCCTTTACCAGCGTTTTTATAAACGTCGCCGTAGTATTGACAAACGTTTTATGGACTATTTTTAGCGACCTTTATGACCTATTACCGGCACTTAAAATAACAACGTTAAAACTTTGCCACGGCGTTTTGTGAACAAACGCTGTCACATTTATTTCCATTAACTGTAAGATTTTCCCGGTAATTTGTACTTTTGTCGGCACTTACAAATGCTGGCAATAAACGCCGTATAATCCGGCGACATTTTTAAAATGCCGTTTTTTTTGCCGATGCCAACATCGTCGACATTTCCTGTATTTGTCGCTAAAAATCCCGGCATACCTTTTACCGACAGTTTCAGGACTTTTAGCGGCAGTTTTAAAGCGCCGACAAATAGCAGTTCTGTAGTAGTGAGCACAGGGGACTAGAGAAGTTTGAACCTCTTCTAGGCTCTATCCACACTCATTAAGACTCAAAATTACGCGCCATTCTGGCTAAATAATGGCACCTCGATAACATAAATTTTCATATGCTGTTTTGATCTCATGATTCAAGGAGAAAAAACTTTATTTCTGTAATCAAGTTGATCATGTGAACATCATGTACAATGTCCATTTGATATTGGCATCAGATTCAACATTCAGAGGCAAGGGAACATGATCTTCTCTATTTCCCCCAATAGTTTAAACTTCAAGAATTACAGATGAAATCCATGTCCTTTCAGAATCACCAGTATTTTGAATCTTTGATAGTGATGAGACCTGTGTTTTTGTAAACAGTCGCTCGGGCCTGGTCATTGTGACCCTCTTTGTGAGAAGGCAATCCTTCTTCCAAAATTACGGGACTATTTTGCCAAGTTCCTTAGAGATTGTCAACTAATATTTCAATGGACTACCTCTCTTTCTCTCAAAAAAGCTTCAACCAAACAAGCACATAATAATAGTTTAATCACATGATGGAGTGATTAGAACGCATGCAATAGCGCTTTTGGAAAGGATTAGTTAGGCACGAATCACTACTCTCCAAATACTAATTTAATTTTGTTGTGTTCATCATCTGTTTAGCAAATCCAATCCCCTTTAAGACCTTGTAAAATGTTCCATTTCCACAATGAAGTTTCCATTCGAACAGATAGAGCTTTAGCAAATCTACGAATAATCTATGATGGTGATGATCTTTACAATTTTGTAAGCGTTTAAACCTCTATCAGCTAAGAGATTGATTGGGAATGATGTTTGATTCCAACTACAAATTAAAGAAAGCACTAACATAAACTTATGTTATTAGGTTAATCGAAACGATTAGTGTCACTAGCCGACTATTGCTTCAATGAAGTTCTTGTTTCATAACACCTTTGCTAGATGATTATGATTATAAATAGGATGCAGTATGGAGATCCTTTCCAAGTGAGCAAAATGACATTCATTTAAGCAGCTTCACTTGCAGGGATGGCCATGTTTTGTTGTTTTCTAGTTGCCAGGGACATTAGCACAGCCACATCATACGATCCTCCATATCTATATACGTTGGAATGTGTGTATCATATAATGTATATAATCAGATCCTTTTTTTGTTTTTACTGCCCATATGAAAATTGAACACGATCTTTTTTAAAAAAAAAATTATTTTTTTAATACAACAACAAGGTGCAGGGGCTATGCCCAAGAACAATTGTCAGAAGGTGGCCTATCTGTGGCTGCAAGTGATGAAATATGGGACAATGGAGCAACAAGTGGCCGGAGATATTGCTTGAGATGTATCAGTGGCCTAAGAAGACCTTGCAAGAATGGATCCATTGTTGTCCAGGTTATTGATGCGTGTTCAACCAATCCATGCCTGGTAACCTTAGTCCGGTCAAACAAAGCTTTCAATACAATATGCAAAGTCCTAAATGCCAAGATCAATGTTGAATATGCTCAGTAACTTCCTCACTTTCGAAATGAATTAACAATCATTTACATGGATATATCTATAAATTCATCTGTGTATACATGCCGAAATATTGTATTGGTTTTACTTTTACTAATACCAATTACTTTTTCAGTTTTTCTTTTTTGTGTTTGTTTTGATTTGCAGGTTCTAATATGCTACAATCTTCATCCTCCAAGTATGATTGTTCTATTCAATAATAGCACTTGCTTCAGTTTTAGATTGTACCAGTTTACACTAAAAGTAAAAATGACATACAACTCTCCCTTTCTCTCTATTGAACTACTTTCTTGGGTACAATATTGGACAATATATTAAGCTATTCATGAATATACAATTGGGGAAGATAGTCCTATTTGATTTGGATTGGTATAAGGTTGATCAAGAATGTAGAAGCAAAGTTGTTCAGATAAGCATTCCTTATTTTTGACCTGTTCAATTTATACTCAACTTAAACACTAGTTGCAAACTCAGTCTGGGCTCCTTGCATCCAAACAATTGAGGACATTTGACTCTTTTTTGTTTTTTGGGGTACAAACTAGGAATAGTGTTATACAGGCAGATCATTGTGTCAAATACATCTTATCATCCCACATCTAAGCAAAGTTTATTCCAAAATCATTGGGCCCACTTTGGCCTTTGGAAGTTCCATTCAATAGATATGTTTGTCTTTTCAACTAGTAAGAAATGAGATTGACTAGAAAGTCGTGAAGAAATACAAGCAAAAAATTCAGAATACGTAGAAGCATGAAAGAATAAAAAGAAGAGCATACATGCTTCTCTCTTGGCAATCTTATAGTAGGTGTAGGCAATGTGACAATGGGGCCATCTGGGTCTTCAGTTGAAGGTAAGTTGAAAAAAACATCTACAACTGTTTGAACTAACTCAGTGCCTTTTTCTAGGCATTCCTTCACTAGCTCCTCCCCAAGCATTTAGGGAGAAACATATAAGCAGTCAGCTCTCCGGTACCATAAAAGTAACCTGCTACATTCAAAAAGTATGGTTTTTTTCCCCCAACAACCGATAAACTTGCCAATGACTAGATCAAACAAAGATCCTATTGCATCATCTTTCTGGAAGTGGGTTCTTGGCAGTCAAGATTTTGTTTATACAATCTTGAGCTCAATTTCTTGACAGTTACCTAATTCTTATTTTATATTCTAGTAATACTAAAAGCCTTGGAAATGATATTCGAATCCTCTAATGAAACCAGATGCCTAAAAACTGAGAAGGTATTCTATGCCATTCAACTAGCATTGATGTCAGCCTTATTGCAATACAAAAATGAAGTCACAGTAAGCAATATCAATGCTTTGTTGTCATTGAGAACTTCCCAACATTACAACATACCTTACCAAGGTTACTACAATCTCATAATCCCCTCATACACTTTAAAGTAAATCATCTCCTAGATCTCCAATCTCCCATTCAAGATAACTAACTCAATCTCCGAAATCCATGTGACCCAGAAAAGTAATAGTGTATTTGGTTCTATTTTAAAAAACTTTCCAAATTCCTAAAGCTAGAAAATTATAATAGTAGGATTTTTGTGAACATAGTTCGAGTATAGCTATGCTCGATACTAATTATACTGTTCATCTTAGGTGGACCACCCTTTTGGTTTTTAATCCATTGGAAGCATAAGCCTCATGAAGCATATAGTCCAAAAAGTTCTATATTTACAATTTCCTTTTGCTCGGATTTTCCCAGCAACCAAACAGATTGTAGTGGAAAAGGGGGAAATAGAACCCCCTAACCCAGAAAAGGGAAGAGATGGGAAGTGGTGGTGAGGGTCAAAGGCCATAAGATTCCCCAGGTTGATTTGATAGTACTGTTTGGCCATCTCTTTCTCTCTCTACCTGCTTCTGAGTACCTATGTTCGTTTATGGTCGTCGTGTGACCTAAAACTGAAAGGAAAGAGACAAGGATTTACCTATGTTTATGTATTGTAGCTTTGGCTTTTAGAATTTGCTTATGACTTTTTGGATTTAAATTATTTTTTACTAATAGATAGAAAATATATATCAAAAAATTCCATAAAAATGGTATAAATAAAAAACAAAACCTATAAAAAGCTGCATCCAAACTAAAATATATAGGAGTAATATTATGAAAGGATGATTAAGGCTGTAATAATGCATAACTAGTGTTTGAAATTGATCATATTCAGTATTTCAGACAAGTAAATGGGTTTAGCATAATGCATTTCATCTACCACTAACATATAAGGAAATAAGAAAACTTCTTGATTTTAAATGAAAGAAAGTTAACTTATCACTCAATGCTAAATACACTTAATGAAATTAAGGAAGTTAATTTTGAGGTTTAAACTTTAAACTTTAAACTCACTTGAAAAATTTATCCTTAAATGTCCAAGACAAGTGATATCTTCTAGCTTGTGTGCATGTATTTACTTTTAGAAACTCAATACTTAATTTTCAATTTTATCGCTAGGGGTCCCTCTTAATTTTTTAATCAAACATACCAACACGGTGATTTTTAAAAAATATAGGATGCAACATGGCGGGACACAATAAAAATATAAAATTTATATATTTTTTTATATGTCATGTATAATAATATTTTACTTTAAAATAATAAAAATAACACTAATTAAAATTTAAAGGTATATGTTTTAGAACCTAAACATCATTTTAATTATATATTCATGTAACAACTTTTACTTTATTGGATCATAAGTTATTTTCTTCATACTTCTAATGTTTCATATGTGTCTAAGTGATAGACATAGATATCCAATTAACGAACACATGTCCAAAACGTGTCCAGTCCTAAATAAAAAAAAACTGGATAAAACATGTTTAGATGCATATCTGACACGTGTTGGAAGTGTCCGGCAAATTTTGTCATGATGCAAACTTACTATATTCGATGCTTCTTAGATAAGCAGGAACTTAGTTTATTGTCTCCATTGCTGGTATAGCCAAACAAAAATGTTTAAAGTTCATTTCAACTTCCAGATGATCCAATTCCAATTATTAGAAGGGGATTCCTCCAAATGAAAGAAAAAAGTGTACAGATTTGGAAGAACACACATAACCATTACAAATCCCAAGCCAAGCCACTCTCTCTTCCATGGCTAGGTGTAGGAGTTGCTTGAATAATTTCTTTAATATGATCAGCTATGGAGTTGAAAATAGAATCAAAATGCCAATTGCCACTGTGCAAAATATCAAAATCCTACAAGTGGATATCTTTACGCTATGCTCGGATCAAGGGTTCAGTGAAGGAAAAGGAAAGGAAAGAGGATATAAATTACATTATATGTTTGATAGTTAGAGAAAGTGGAGTGCAAAAGAACATAAAAAAGAAAGAAGTAAGCATTGGCAATTTCTCATTTTGTTCTCTTTTTCCTCGCATTTTCCTTTTTTTTATTTTCCCTTGAAAAATTTAGGTTCTAAACACAGAAATAAGATCCATGGATGATCATTTGAGGCATCAAATTCGAGATTCATGGACCAAGGAACATGATCTTCTCCATTTAAGGCCCACAAGTTAGGAATATGCAATTTCAGAATCAGTTAAAATTCACAGCTTCTCAGGTTTTAGTTGAAATATTTAGACTGAATTAGCAGCATTAGTTTTGGTAATGATTGTTAACTAACATTTCAATTAAATTACCTCTATTTCTTAAGAAAACTTCAAACCAAACTTCTTGCACCAATCCCACTCAAAGCAATTCATGAAAAATGATGAACTATATATCCGACCCTCGCAAGCCATTCTTTGGAGACTATGACCTAGATGGCGATGTAAGCTTGTGACAGGCTTCAGTGGACTTGTTTCTTTCTTTTTCAGCTTCCGTACTTATCAGCTAGATTTGGAGTAGATTTTGTTAAATGTTTTCTTTTTATGCTTTTATTTGAGAGTCGTGGGTCAGCTTATGGACATTTTAAACTTTTGTAACTTTTAAAGAGGATGGATGTTCATGCATGGATGGACAGGTACATGAATGTATGCACAGGGAACGTATGTGCAGGTTATGGATATGTTTTAAAAGTGACCATGATGGATGTATGCACATGTGATTATGATGATTTATGTACAGATTGTGTTATGATGCTTGTTTATGCAAGGGGCTTTGTCAAGTGTATGCAAAGCTTATGCCGAAATTTCTAGCAAAATTTATGTATAGAAATTATGAATGTGTGTGCAGGTGGAGCCAAAAACTCCCATGGATGCCCCATGTTTACACTTTTGCAAAAGTGTGCCCTTCTTTGGGATCCTTCTTCCTTTTGCCTTTTGTCCCATCTTGGATGAGGTGTGATAGCATTTTGCACCATTCTGAATAGTCCCAATCTTTTTGATCTGGATAGTTGTACCTTTGTTGCTTCCCTCCAGGGCGTTTGGGATTATCTGGTTGGTAACCAAACTCTTTACTCTCCTAGATATTGCACAAGTAGCAACTTGCATGGCCTTAGCATAGCAATAGATGGCTAGGCTTCCCAATCCGAGGAGGCTTCTTTTAGGACTGTAGTGTATGTTAGGTTTAAAGGTTATATGAAACGAAAGGGTATGTAGGCTCAAACCTTTATCTTCAGTGGAGGTTGCATGAACCAGGACCACCTTACTACAAGAAATGAATTTTGCCCCTGTATTTGCCATTACTTATAGATGTTACTATTCCTTTGTTCAAGTTTATTTATACTAAGCAATTTTTCTTGATCCGAGAGGGCTTTTATTTGGACCGTAACATGGCAAGGTGATGGGGGTTTTGAAATGGAGGACAAAGGCTCAAACCTATTGCATTTGCTAGGCTCCTGAAGATCCATGAACACCTTTTGGTCACAACTCTTGTCATTTCCCAGGATTTCCCTTGTATCAAAACTTTTTTTTTTTTTTAACCTTTGCTCTTACGTTTGCTACTAGGGATGCCATTAATGTTGCATCCCTTTGGTTATTGATTTGTTCCTTACTTGCCTATTCATTCACGGTTTTGCCTTAACCTAGTGTAGGCGGTGACCCGTGGGTTGTTTTTTTGAAAGAAATGTAACTGGCTCAAGTGGGTTTTACAGAGGTTATTTTAGACTGTATGGTGGAGGAATTGAGGGCCTCTCCTCATTTCAAGGGAAATTGCTTAGTCTACAAAGCTCTTTTTTGAAATCTTAGCAACATCTTAAAAAATGGTAAATGTTAGTCTGCTGATTCATTCTTTGCATAAGTTTGCCCTAGTGTATGGGGGTGGCTCTCGGTTTAGGTTTTTCTGAATAAGAATCTTCTGCGGTGCTGTGGGTTGTACAAAGGGAAGCTTTTGCTATTTAAAGGAGAACAAAACAATAACTTCTCTTCCTCTTGATAGCTTGGCCATCCATCGCTTAGCTCAGATGTCATTTAAGTGCTGCATTTTGGTAGCTTCCCTATTCTTGGATTGGCTCTTCCCTCCCTATTCTCATCAAGAAGCTTTGGCCATTTAACAAATAAATAACTAGTGCTATTACATCCACCGAGTTAGGTCATTCACAAGATGAAGAGGGATCCCCTAAAAACATTTCACCATTCATCAGAGTATGAGATGGCAGGGGATAAACTGGAGATTACTTATTTTCTATTTCATTTTTAAATTGATCTTAGATGACATGTAATGTTTTTTTAAATAAAATATGCAAATTGAGAATTTAAAAATAGGAAATAAAATGATAGAAAGAAAATGGATGAATTTTGGTGAAACATCCCTTTCATGTGAGCTCTTTGGTGAGAACCCTCAATAGGGTTTTGGGATTATGCCAACCTCTTTGGTGCTCCATTCACCAGGTGTATCATTAGACAATGCTGGGTGGACTGACAGATCTTTTGCGAATTGTCGAGGATGGTATAGTTGTTGATCTCAGTCTCTCCTTTGCTTTTTTTTTGGCCTCTTTATCTGTGCCCAGGCTACCCTTAGGACTTGCAGTGGTTCTTTCTTGTCTTCTTCTTTTTAGCTTCCCCCTTGACCTCCTTCTGGTCATACTCAAGAAACAAATTAGAGAGCTCGCCTTCTTTGCATTCGAATGGGATTGTTAGTACTTTTGGCTCCTTAGGCCCTAGCCCATGTCTTTATAGTTAAACTCAGTCTCTGGCAGAATAGGTCCATCCATGGTTAGCGCAAGGTGCATGAATTTATCTTCCCATCTGTTAGAGGTCACGTCCTCTGTGGGAATGAGCCTGTCAGAGGAGTTAAGCACTTCATTCGGGTCATAGAAATAGATTGGGCATGGTAGGAGCTCTTCTTCCCAGTCACTTTCCTCATCGGTTTTCGACTGCCCCTCAAAGTACTCTTCAACTATAATTCCCCCTGGGTTGACTTCATCTTCCATGATTATGTTGACAATGTGATTTGGTAAGGGATTTGTTATGACATTGGGGACAGGAGCAAGGTTCATCGGCTGTGTGTAAATGATCTTGTTGTCGATTAGATTTTGTATTTTGTTCTTCAGGACAAAACAGCTCTCTGTGTCATGCCTCTGTCCCCCTGAATAGTACTCGTAGGTCAGTGCGGTGTTGAAAGTGGGCAGTAAAGGACTTAGTAGTGGACGCGCGGCTATAGGACTCAACAAGTTGCTTTTCGGGAGGTTGTGGTATGCTTCCATTTGGGTACAAGCTAAGGTAGTAAAGGTGTAGTTGCATCGGGCTTGCTAATTAGGATTGTAGTTGGGGCGCGTCCTGATAGGAGCAGGTACTTGGATAGCAGGTGTCGGGGGCATACCGGGGGTAAGAACAGTCAGCAATGGCCGGGGTTGATATTGTGGGCAGTATTGTTGAGTTTGAAGGCGCAAGATGGTGGACATTTCGCCATCTTTCTTACTTACCCCTTTTGTTGTGGCCACCTTTCTAGCTGTGCTTGCAGAACTTTCTTCAACTTTGGGATATGGGTCAGTGATCCTCCCAGTTTTCAAGCCGTTTTCTATCATTTCCCCTTGCATGATCAATTCTAAGAAGCTTTTTCCTTTGCCTGTGCAGAGCTTCTCGTAATACAGCCCCCGAAAAGTTTGTACAAATAGTTATACATATTCTTTCTCTTCCAATGGGGGATTGACTTATGCAGCGGACTCCCTCCATCTTAGGACATAAGTCTTGTAACTCTCTTTTCTCCTTTGGTCATTAGCATGAGGGCCTAGCGGTTGACGGTCAAATCGATGTTGTGTCGGTATTGGGTTTTGAATACAAGGATCAACTTCTCCCAGGTCGTTATTTTCCTTAAATCCGAGCACACAAACCATTGGAGAGTAAACCCTGTTAGACTGTGTTGAAACAACTACATGAGGAGCTTTGGGTCATTCCCATGATCGCTGAGTGCCCCAATATAAAGATGCAAATGGGCTATAGGATCACCAGTGGCATTGTACTTATGAAAGTCAGGCATTTTGAGCTTGGCAGGTCATTGATGGTCTGGGAAGAAATAGAGTTCATCATAGGAAGTCAGACCGAAGGTATCATGCCTATGGAGGCTACGTAGAGACTCTTCCAACCCTTTTATTTTCAGGCTGAGTGGGTATGGGGAAGTCTTCTTCTTAGTCGGTGACAACAATACGATTTCTTCCTTTTTTTCTTCAATGTTCACCACCTTAGGGTCCTCCTTATTCCTACTAGCGTTATTAGAGCGTAGCACAACTTTAGGTGGGGCAGTCTCTGTTTCTGCAGGAGGTGGCGCAGATAAAGAGGGAGCTGAGGCATGATCTTTGGAGGCCATTGACTGCATCATTTTGAATATCTTGCCCATCTGAGCTCTCATCTCGTTAATCTCTTCTCGGGATACCACGCTACCAGGTGCGGCTTCGTAAGAATGGGTTGCCATTTGAGAGGCCCTCTATTGGGTGATAATAGGTGCTCTGAGCCATGCTTGAGCCTTTTTGGGAGCATTGATGTCTTTCTTAGCTTTCCTGAAAAATCAAAAAAGGAAAGACTAGAGTTTAACGACGTTAAACTTGGAGATTTCTATGCAATGCATGTTTTAAGGATGCCCCTACCTTGAGAAGGGTCTAAACATGATGCTTGGGTTCACATGTGGAGATAGGGGTTTGCCCCTGTATGTAATATCATACATGTGCTTGTTGTTGGGGACTGCGAAATTTCCCACGACCTGGCTATAGTGTATACGCATACTATCAAAAATTCTGGTCTGATTAGCATAACCTAATTTGCGTGATTAGAATCGTACCTTCGAGATCTCTCTGGTTTAATCCCGAAAACAAGAATCAGCACTAAGCACGAATCAGCAAGCTCGAACTCAACCTTCGGACTTCTGCTGTATTCCTCGTACACGCCTTGCTCTATAGGGAGTGGGCTCGCTGCTGCTAGGGTTTTTTCTTCCTCACAAAATCGTATATCTCTCAATTATGTGTAGAGTATGTAACCCTAGCAGCTCTTAGAGCGCGTATATATATAGGCTACAACAGGGACCATAGGATTAGTATAATTAGGGCTTCCTACGCAAATAAGGACTCCTAATCCAACCAGGATTAATCTTTATTTATGTAAATTATAATTCATACCATTAAGGAATTATAATTGCACTCCCTGTTATACTAGAAATTATTTTTTGAGCTCCCTATTATTAAATGCTTATTTATCTCCCCACGTTAAGATTACAGATACCCGTCTATTAAATTAAATTACTGACAATTAAATTTAATAGACTTATTTAATTCCTTGAGACCTTCCACTTAACTTATTTGATATGTCGGATTCATAATCCAGCTGCAGGGTTTGACATAATCAAAACTTATAAGCGACCTCAAGGGGGTATCATCAATCCCTATACGGGGACGTAGATTCCATCAACAATAAATATTCACTATACACGTAATGTTATTGTCCAACTCACTGAGTTTATTGACCCACAAAGAATCTCACTCTTCTGTGAATCAAAACAATAAATACTACATGCACGTGTCTATTTATTATGTTAGGATTAAGACTATAAGCACGCATAATAATCATGAGGTATTAATTGTTTTATATAGTCAGTATAAAAACAATTACCTCAACACGGTCCTGTTCAATACACACAAAGTGTACTAGTGCAAGGAGTTGGAACTATATCATTCCCCATAGTCAAGATAGACTTATTAAAACCTTGTACTACAGTTCTACTGGTGGTGTGTCCATTTCCATCTAAGACTGTGAACGATTAACTTATATTCCATAAGAACCGATGATATGATCTTCCGTGTGTAAGTTGTACTCTACACACCAAATCATCTACTATATAGAATAAGAGACACACATGCATAATCATTAAATAAATAATGCAATGCAAACATTTCTCACACAGATTCTCATTAAAATGGAATAACTAATTTATTAATAAATATTAAAGTCACTACACAAAGCATGTCTTTTAGTATAAATTCCTAACACCTGTAGTCATTCATTTATACATACATCTGTTCATTCATGAAAAGTATAAATGACAATTCTATTAAAGTGAGTTCTTCTTGTATATGAAATTTTAAAAGTACATTGAAAGGAGAGGGGAAACTCTTTTCTTAGGATTTTCTCCTATCTGCTTTTACATTTGAAATCCTAAACTACTCTTGAGTCTTCGAATTCACCTTCTCTAATGGAGGTCGGTAGGAGACATTGCTTTTGGATCACCCCTAGTCTTCTTAGCATCCCTATCTCTATGAGCGAAGACGGATTGGGGCCCCTCTTTATGAGATAACTTCGATGCATGCCATGAGTCCTTAGAGTCACTTGGTACCCTTAGGAATTAAAGTAAGCTTTGAATGAACGAGATTGGCTTTGAAGCCATCCTATGGGGTTGATCATATGCATGGAGTGCAGTGACTTGAGTTACTTAAAAACTCTTATCTTGAAATAGACAATGGATGCATGAGTAGTATAATATCAATGAATGTATAAGCATAAAATGTTTACATAGCAGTATAACATCATGAATCAAGCAGTTAAATTGGACAGAAAGTAAGGAAAGGTAAAGCGGTCTTCCTCCTTAATTTTGAAATCGATGCGTGTGACTTAAATCTGGTAAAGGTTCAGCTATGCATGGGGTGCTACATGAGCATGAGGTTGGGGGTTACTAATGCTTTTTAAAAAGCTCAGTTCCCAGATCTTCAAACCTAGGTTCACTCTCCAGGGTGGTGCTACTATTAGTTAATGATCTGAGTGCGAGGACCATCATGAGGCCATTGGCTAGGAAATTGACACAGCATCCTGCCCATAACCAAAGTATCGTCCCCTTTCTAACTAGCAGGGTAGTAACCAGGTAATAATGCAAGTATGCAAATGCAAGTGATTGTGTGTATGCGGAATTTTTTTTAAAAAAAATAGAGGATAGGGCCCAACAACTCTCATCCATCCTATTAATTCATTTCATGCATGATAGTTAATATAAGACAAAAAAGTAGAAGGTGAGTACCTACAAAACAAATGCACAGAGTCAGTATCTTTATGAAAAAAATCCAATGCAAGATAAAAGTGGATAATAGATGCAAGAGCATAAGATGATATGCATGGATGCAAGTGATGACATCTCTTGAAAACGTTTTGAAAATTTTTGGAAAAGCAGACAAAATTGGACAAGAGAACCATAGATTCTAGGTAAGTGAAGGGTGAAAAGACATAACAATGGCCTAACCCTCTAAGTAGTTCCCAATGGAGTTGCTAGCTATCGCACTCCAGTTTTCGGCCCCGAGTCTAAGTCTTAACTTAGACAAGAAACCTGATGCCTGTTATTGGAACTTGCCCTCCTAGAAGGACAAGTGTGATGGAGTTTGAACTTGAAATTGATTTGATTAAAAGCTTTTTGAAAAGATTTTGAAGCCACCACCTAACTTTGATAAAGATATGTTAAGTCACCTAAAACTAATAAAGGCCGAAGACTGAACTTAGGGTGAAAAGGTTTTGAAAAACTTCCTCAACATAGGATTTTTGGGAAAATAGGTTCATTGGCAACCTTTGGAGAATGTTTAAGCCCTTTTAGAAAATGACTCTATTTTGATCTTTGAAAACAGTGATTCTAGGTTCGAAGGTTGGTTACATGCATAGAAGATATCCGAAAATTATTACCCTACCCCGCCCTTACAGTACCTACATGTCTAATCATCTTATATTCACTCATTTGAATCTTCAGTTCCTAATTAGTCCATTATGCCCACTTGAAAAGGTTTTGAAAATGGTGTTGTCATCACTTTTGGAATGGATGATGCTAGACGCAATGCTAAGAAAGTTTGAAAGAGACTTAGGGTTGGACTTTGAAAAGGGGTTATTTGATTTTGAAAAGGGATTATGACCTCCCCTATGAAGGTTGCCTTCGTATCTCGTTTGGTGAGAATCAAGTCAGTCGTACTTCAAACAAGGGTCTGATTGAAAAGAGAGTTTTGATTTAAAATTGGATGTTGGAGTGTTTTTAGAAACAGAACTTGAAAGTTTTTCAAGGTGGGGTTTTGACTCGCAAAAGCTCTTGTGAACTTGTCTCGAAAAGGTTTTTGAAAATTGCTTTTGTATACCTTATGAAAGGTATGTTGATGTTTTATTGCCTTTGAGAGGTTAGTTATGCAAGAACTATACTCCCTTAAGATCATGAGTTTAGGAAAACAATTTAGAAAAAGGGGTTAGAAACTTCTTTTAGGGTTTGAATATCTCAGTTTGCCTTAGGCAACCCTAACCATTGGAAGCTTCACAGTTGAGTCAAAAGTGTGTTGTTTGAAAATAGTTTTTGAAAAAGATTTTCGAAGAATGTTGAGGGTTTAGGAACCCTAAAGTGAACCATATAGGTCTCACTTGATGTATCACTCTCCTTAGGCAACCTTAACCATAAAAGGGTTGGGTTCACTTTAGGGTTGGGAGTTTTCGAAATCATTTTTTAAAACAGTTTTTGAAAAATGGTAAGTGTCTAGCCATTTTAGATTGAGATAAGTTTGAAAGAGCTTTTTAAAATATTTTTGGGTTGGAATTGGAGTTTGAAAAAGAGTCCCAAAGTTATAATCTTGAAGCCTCCTAACCTCATGCAACCTATGGTTAGGTTAATCTAGGGTTGGACCAATTAGGGTTAGGTTGACCTAGGGTTTGGTTGGCCTAGGGTTTAGAACACCTAAGGTTTGTAAGGATGCCTTGAAGTAAAAATGATTTGATTTAATGCAATATGGAAAGATATGATTTTTAGTTGAAAAAGGAAAGTTCTATTTTTGGAAAATTTTGATTTTGTTTTCACAAAGAGAGGATTGGATTTTGTTTCCAAAGGTGAAATATTTTATTAGTTTCCAAAAATAAAATATTTGATTTTTAAAAATAGAAAATTTGATTTGGTTTCCAAAAATGGAAAGATTTGATTTGATTCGAAATAGAAAGGGTTTGACTCGAAAAATGTATGATTTTATGTGAAATCTTTTTGGTTTGAAAAGCTTTGATTTCATGTGACATTAGTTTGGAAATAATTCAAGATAGCTATGCACTTTTTAGAAAGCATGATGTAACAATGATTTGAAAAACCATTTTGATGCAATGATGCAAGAATGAAGTTAGGGGACAAGAAGGTACTTTTTAAGACATGGATTCCTAGGGCTTCAAGAAAACAACTTTTGGACCAATTTTAGAAAAAGAGCTTGAACATGGAATTTAAAGGGGTTTTAAAATAAATAAGAAAAGGTTTTGAGAAAGGTGTTTTAGGGATTAAAACCTTAATGTGGCCTTCAGAGACCTCTTTGAATATGCCACTTTTCTAAAACGATCCTAACCATGAAAAGGCTAGAACCACTTTAGCGTTGTGATTTTGAAAACAAACTAGAGCTTGAAACCCTAATGTAAACCTTGGTGGTTCCTTTAAATATGTCACTTTCCTAGGAAAACCCCAACCATGAGGAGGTTAGAATCACTTTAGGGTTGTTAGTTTGAAAATAAGAACATGGTATGAATATGACAATTATAATGTAATAAGGACATGAACATACAAGGTTGAAGACTTCACCACATTGCAAAGGGCCTCAACACCATACCATGATTGGTTAAGCTAAATAAAGATCCCCAACACGGTGATCTCCCCAAAGCTTTCCCTAGGCACGGACCTAAGATTCTCTTATTTCAAGCATACAAGAAGAGGGGGTTGTAGAAGGAGAGTAAAATAGAGAATAGTCCAAGTGGACTAGGAGGGAGAAGAGAGAGAGGCGGGTTTACAAAATTTAAAGAGAAACCCTATCTTGTCTTTGAGCCTCCTTTAAGCTTCTATAAAGACTTCGCCTTAGACTTAAGAGAGCTTCTAGAGAAAGGGCTAAAGATGACCTCCAATGGTGCTCTAGGGGCTAGGGTTTAGAGTGTATAGGCTAGGGAGGCTTGAAACTTGGAGACAGCTAGGGTTTTTGGGAGGATTTTTGGGGCTATCTTGAGAGAGATAGCAATTCTTTGTAATTTTTTCGAACTTGAAATATGCTGGGGGATGCACTGTATTTATAGGCAAAAGTTAAGGAGGTGGTGCCACTCCAATTTTTTACTTGGCGCCACTAGTGCCTAGCCACTTTTTGGCTTAGCACCACCAGGAGCGGTGCCATTCCTGTATGGTAGTGATCTTCAATATTTGATTCTACTTTAAGCTGCAAAGCAAAGATTTGAGTGCCACTCCTAGTGGTTCCTAGCCATTTTTTGGCCTAACTCCACTATGAGTGGCTCTGGTTTGAGCTGGAAAGCTATTAGACTATGGGTCCCAACTAGAAAATAGATAAAGCACCCGGGAGTGCCCCAGGGGTTGTCGGTTTGATACCCCGAGCCGAAATAGTTGAAAAGGGTGACCGGTCCACCAGAGGTAAAACGGTCATTTGAACTGAGAAATACTGGAATGGACCGGGATGGCACTTGGATATTAGGGATACTCGTGGGAGTGCCCCGGGGGTTTACTAGTTTAACACCCAGAGCCGGTGTGGTTGAAAAAAATGACTGGCCCACTAGAGGCAAAACGGTTATTTGAATTGGGAAACACCGAAATTGGTCTAGAGTCCACTGGGATGTGGTTTAAAGGTTTGAAACACTATTAAGAGTGTTTTGAAGGATTATCGGTTTAATATCCAAAGCCGGAATTGTTGAAAACGATGACCAACCCACTAGGGGCAAACGATCATTTGGATCGGGAGACACCGAGATCGATTCGTAGTCAACCAGAAGGTGATTTAGAGGTTGGGAATACTTGTGGGAGTGCCCCTGGATGTTTTCCAGTTTGACACCCTGAGCTGGTGTGGTTGAAAAGGATGACCTGCCCATAAAGGGCAAAACGGACATTTGTACCGAGAGACCTCAAAACGAGCCCGAAATTGATTGCAATGGAATTTTGAGCATGCCAGATTGTCTGGGACAATCTTGAAAAGGGTGGACTTATGGTTCTAAGGACTTAGGTATGATCTCAAAGAGTGTGCCAGATTGAATTAGACTAAAATAATGCCTCAAGGGTATTTTGGTTATTCAGCTGCAAGTGGCCCCGACGGGCCCTGGAAGCGACTGGTTGACTAGACTGGAGTTTGGAAGGTTGACTTAGATTTGAATGTGTTGTGAAGTTTGAGTGTGAATCTGGTCGGGCCGAAGATCACAAAGTGGGCAAAAATGAAGTGCTTACAAACATAATCTTCTCCATTAAGGCCCACTAGTTAGGAATATGCAATTCCAAAATTAGTTGAAATTCATAGTTTCTTTAGGTTTTAGTCGATAGATTTATATTGAATCAGCAGCATTAGTTTTTGATAGTGATTGTTAACTAACATTTCAATGAGATTACCTCTATTTCTCAAGAAAACTTCAAATCAAACTTCTTCCACCAGTCCCACTCTAGGCAATTCATTAAAGCATGATGAACTATATATCTGACCCTCCACGAAACTTAAAAACATAAGTTCCAATAATAGTTTTATTACGTAATCGGAGTGATTAGAATGCACACTATCACATTTTTGGAAAGGATTAGTTGAATATTATAAGTAAACCATGTAATCACTATTCTGCAAATACTAATTTATCTTTGGTTTAGCAAATCCAACCCCCTCTAAGATCTTGTAACATTTCCTCAATGAATTGTTTCCACTTGAACAGAGGGGAGATCTTTGAGAAATTGGGACATGTGCAAAGTATAAGTGCTAGGTTTCTCTCTTTCCTTTGGTTATGTTTGGTCATTGTAGTTTATATTCTTGGACCACACTCAAATGAGTTGGGAAGTGGAATATATATATATATATATATAGTACAAATATATGAATAATCTTTTCAGAAAGGCCATTTCCTTTCAGTACTAGAAAAACTTAAGTGCAAGCTTTGATAGTGATGAACTTTACAATTTCGTAGGTGTGTAATCTTATATCAGCTAAGAGATTGATTGGAATGACATTAGATTCTAACTACAAGTTAAAGCAAGCACTAACATACATACATGTTCTTAGTTTATCAAAACGATTAGTGTCACTAAATCGAAAAGTAGCCGACTATATTGTTCCAATTAAGTTCTTGTTTCCTAGATGGTTATGAATATAAATAGGATGCGTTATGGAGATCCTTTTTCTAGTGTAAGTAAAACTCTGCTCCTACACTTCACTTCAAGCAGGCAAGTGAGCAAAATGAGATTCATTTTAGCAGTTTCACTTACAGGATGGGTATGTTTTTGTGTTCTTGTTGCCGGGGAGATTGGCACGGCCACGTCATAAGATCCTCCATATGTACGTACATAGAAATGTGTATATCATATAATGAATAGAATGAAATCCTTAATTTGTTGGCTTTCACTACCCATATGAAGATTGAACACGTTATTTTTTTAAATTTTCTAATTTTTTTTGGAAGCAGCAACAAGATGTAAAGATTATGACCAAGAACAATTGCCGGAAGGTGGTTTATTTGTGGCTGGAAGTGATGGAGTACGGGACAATGATGCAGTGTGTGGCCGGAGATATTGCCTGAGGTGCATCAGTGGCCTAAGAAGACCTTGCTAGAATGGATCCATTGTCATCCAGGTTGTTGATATGTGTCGAGCCGATCCATGCCCGAGAACCTTAGTCTTGTCAAACAAAGCTTTCAATGCAATCTGCGAAGTCCCAAATGCAAAGATCAATGTTGAATATGCTCAGTAACTTCCTCACTTTCTAAATGAATTAATGATCATTTACATGGATATATCCATAAATTCACCTGTGTATACATGAAAAAATATTGTATTGGTTTTACTTTTTCTAACACCAATTACTTTTTCAGTTTTTCGTAATTGTGTTTGTTTTGTTTTGTAGGGTTTAATATGCTGCAATCTTCATCCTCCAAGTATTGATTGCTCTGTTTAATAATAGCACTTGCTTCAATTTTAGTTTGTACTAGTTTACACTGAAAGTAAAAATGACATACAACTCTCCCTCTCTCTCTGTTGAACTACTTTCTTGAGTACAATATTGGACAATATATTGAGATATACATGAATATACAATTAAGGAAGATATTCCTATTTGGTTTGGATTGGCATAAGGTTGACCAAGAATGTAGAAGCATAGTTGTTCAGATAAACATTTTTTATTTTCAACTAGTTCAATTTAGAATCAACATAACATTTGACTCTTTTGTTTTTTGGGAAACAAACTAAGAAAATAGTGCTATACAAGCCGATCATGGTGTCAAATACATCTTATCATCCCACATCTAATCAAAGTTTATTGGGCCCATTTTGGCCTTTGGAAGTTCAAGACAATAGACATGTTTGTCTTTTCAGCTAGTAAGAAATGAGATTGACTAGAAAGTCGTGAAGCAATATAAGCAAAAAACACAGAATACCTAAAAGCATGAACGAATAAAAAGAAAAGCATACATGCTTCTCTCTTAGCAATCTTGTAGCAGGTGTAGGCAATGTGACAATGCGGCCATTTGGGTCTTCAGTTGAAGGTAAGTTGAAAAGAACATCTGCAGCTGCATGAACTAACTCAGTTCTCTTTTGCAGGCATTCCTTCACTAGCTGCTCCCAAGGTATTTAAGGAGAAACATATAAGCAATAAACTCTCCGGTACCATAAAAGTAATCTGCTACATTCAAAAAGTATGGTTTTTTTTTTTTTTCAAACAACCGATAACCTCACAAAAGACTAGATCAAACAAAGATCTTAATGCATCATTTTTCTGGAATTGGGTCCTTGGTAGTCAAGATCTTGTTTACACAATCTTGAGCTCAATTTCCAAACCAGTTACCTAATTATTATGATATATTCTAGTAATACCAGAAGCCATGGAAATGATACCCGAATCCTCTATTGTAACCAGATGCCTAAAAAAGTAAGAAGGTATTCTTTGCCGTTCAACTACCAATTATGTCAGCTTTATTGTAACACAAAAGTGAAGTCACTGCAAGCAATATCAATGCTTTGTTGTCATTGAGCACTTCCCAACATTACTACATACCCTACCAAGGTTACTACAATCTCATAGTCCCCTCATGCACTTTAAAGTAACTCATCTCCCAGATCTCCATTCTCCCACTCAAGATAACTAACTCACTCTCTGAAATCCATGTTATCTAGAAAAGTATTAGTGTATTTGGTTCTATTTTAAAAAACTTTACAAATTCCTAAAGCTAGAAAATTATAATACCAGAATTTTTCAAAACATAGTTTGAGTATAGATATGCTCGATACTATTTCTACGGTTCGTCTGAGGCGGACCACCCTTTTGGTCTTTAATCCATTGTAAGCACAAGCATCATGAAGCACATGGTCCTAACATTTCTACATTTATAATTTCCTTTTGCTCAGATTTTCTCAGCAACCAAACAGATTGTAGGTGAAAAGGGGGAAATAGAACCCTAGCCTAGAAGAGGGAAGAGATGCGAAGTGGTGGTGAGGGTCAAAGGCCTTGAGTACCTCTGTTCGTTTATGGCTATTGCGCGACCCAGAATCGAAAGGAAAGAGACGAGGGTTTACGTAGGTCTATATATTGTAGCTTTTGGCTTTTACAATTTGCTTATGACTTTTTGGATTTAAATTGTTTTTTATTAATATATAGAAAATATATATCAAAAAATTTCATAAAAATGTATAAATAAAAACAAAACCTATAAAAAAGCTGCATCCAAACTAAAATATAGAGGATTAATATTGTAAAGGATGATTAAGGCTGTAATAATGCATAACTAGAGTTTGAAATTGATCATATTAAGTGGTTTAGACAAGTAAATGCGCTTAGCATAATACATTTCATCTACCACTAACATATAAGGAATTAAGAAAACTTCTTGATTTTAAATGAAAGAAACTTCACTTGTCACTCAATGCTAAATGCACTCAATGAAATTAAGGAAGTTAATTTTGAGGTTTAAATTTAAAACTTTAAACTCACTTGACAAATTTATCCTTAAATGTTTAGGACAAGTGATTTCTTCTAATCTGTGTACATGAATTTACTTTTAGAAACTCCTCAATTTTCAATTTTATCGCTAGGGGTCTCTCTTAATTTTTTAATCAGACAAACCAACACAGTAATTTTTACAAATACTTACCGCAACATGGCTGGACACAATAAAAATATAAAATTTATATATTTTTTATATGTCATATATAATAATATTTTGCTTTAAAATAAACAAAAACACTAATTAAAATTAAAAGCTGTGTGTTTTAGAACTTAAACATCATTTTAATTATAAATTCACATAACAACCTTTATTTTATTGGATCTGAAGTCATATTTTCTTCATGGTTACAATGTTTTATATATGTCTAAGTGATAGACATAAGTATTTAATTGACGAACACATGTCCAAAACGTGCGTGCCATTTGGATGCATATTTGACACATGTTGGAAGTGTACGGCAAATTTTGCCATGATGTGGACTTACTATATTCAGTGCTTCTTGGGTAGGCAGGAACTTAGTTTACAACCTCCGTTGCTGGTATAGCCAAACAAAAATGTTTAAAGTTCATTTCAACTTCTAGATGATCCAATTCCAGTTATTAGAAGGGGATTCCTCCAAATGAAAGAAACATGTGCACAGATCTGGAAGACACACACAAACCATTGCCAAGCCACTCTCTCTTCCTCGGCTAGGTGTAGGAGTTACCTGAATAATTTCTTTATTATGATCTGCAAGTAGTTGAAAATAGAATCAAAATACCAATTGCCACTGTGCAAAATATCATAATCCTGTATCTGGATATCCTTATGTTTGTGCTCTGATCAAGGGTTTGGTAAGGGAAAAGAAAAGGAAAGAGGATATAAATTACATTATATATTTAGTTGTTAAAGAAAGTGGAGTGCAAAAAAAACATAAAAAGGAAAGAAGCTAGCTTTTGAAATTTCTCATTTTGTTCACTTTTTTCTCACATTTTTCTTTTTTTTTTTTCTTTTGATAACTTTAGATTCTAAACACAGCATTAAGATTAATAGATGATCATTTGAGGCATCGGATTCAAGAATCATAGACCAAGGAATCTGATCTTCTCCATTAAGGCCCACCAGTTAGGAATATGCAATTCCAGAATCAGTTGAAATTCATAGCTTCTCAGGTTTTAGTCAATAGATTTAGACTGAATAAGCAGCATTAGTTTTTATAGTGATTATTAACTAACATTTCAATGGGATTACCTGTATTTCTCAAGGAAACTTCAAATCAAACTTCTTGCACCAATCCCACTCAAAGCAATTCATGAAAGCATGATAACCAATATGTCCGACCCTCTACGAAACTTAAAGACATAGGTTCTAATAATAGTCTTATTATATGATTGGAGTGATTGGAACTCGTGCTATCACACTTTTAGAAAGAATTAGTTGAATATTCCAAGTTAACCGTGAAATCACTACTCTGCAAATACTAATTTATCTTTGGTTTAGCAAATCCAACCCCCGCTAAGATCTTATCTTGTAACATTTCCTCAGTGAATTGTTTCCACTAGAACAGAGGGGAGGTCTTTGATAAATTGGTACATGTGCAAAGTATGAGTGCTAGATTTCTCTGTTACCTTTGGTTATGTTTGGTCATTGTAGTTTATATTCTTGGACCACACTCAAATAAGTTGGGAAATGAAATGTGCATATATAATACAAATATATGAATAATCTTTTCAGAAAAGCCACTTCCTTTCAGCCTTGGAAAAACTTAAGTGCAAGCTTTGATGGCGATAAACTTTACAATTTCGCAAGTGTTTAAACCTCTATCAGTTAAGAGATTGATTGGAATAACGTTAGATTCTAACTACAAATTAAAGCAAGCACTAACATACAAACATGTTATTAGTTTAACCGAAGTGATATGCGTCACTAAATCGAAAAGCAGTCGACTATATTGCTCCAATTAAATTCTTATTTCCAACCTTCTTTACTAGATGGTTATGAGTATAAATGGGATGCATTATGGAGATCCTTTTCAAGTGTAAGTAAAACTGTGCTCCTATACTTCACTGCAAGCAGGCAAGTGAGCAAAATGAGATTCATTTTAGCAGTTTCACTTGCAGGATGGGTATGATTTTGTGTTCTTCTGGTTACCGACACATCATATGATCCTCCATATGTACGTACGTAGAAATGTGTATATCATATAATGAATATATTCAAATCCTTAATTTGTTGGTTTTCACTATCCATATGAAGATTGAACATATGATTTATTTTTTCTTAATGCAGCAACAAGGTGCAGGGGTTATGACCAAGAACAATTTCCCGAAGGCAGCTTATTTGTGGCTGCAAGTCATGGGGTATCGGATAATGGAGCAGCGTGTGGCCGGAGATATTGCCTGATGTGCATCAGTGGCCCAGGAGACCTTGCAATAATGGATCCATTGTCGTCCAGATTGTTGATGTATGTCAAGAAAGTTCATGCCGAGCAACCTTAGTCCTATCAAACAAAGCTTTCAATGCAATCTGCAAAGTCCCAAATGTCAAGATCAATGTTGAAAATGCTCAGTAAGTTCCTCACTTTCTAAATGAATTAATGATCATTTACATGGATATATTCATTAAATTCATCTGTTTATACATGCACAAATATTGCATTGGTTTTACTTTTACTAATACCAATTACTTTTTCAGTTTTTCTTTTTTGTGTTTGTTTTGTTTTGCAGGGTCTAATATGCTGCAATCTTCATCCCCCATGTATAATTGTTTTGTTCAATAATAGCACTTGCTTCAGTTTTAACTTGTACCAGTTTACACTGAAATTAAAAATGACATACAACCCTCTCTCTCTCTCTCTCTCTCTCTCTCTATTGAACTACTTTCTTGGGTACAATATTGGACAATATATTAAGCTGTACATGAATACACAATTGGGGAAGATATTCCTATTTGGTTTGGATTGGCATAAGGTTGACCAAGAATGTATAAGCAAAGTTGTTCAGATAAGCATTCCTTATTTTTTACCTGTTCAATTTAGAATCAACTTGAACACTAGTTGCAAACTCTGTCTAGGCTCATTGCATCCAAAAAAATTGAGGACACTTGACTCTTTTGTTTTTTTTTTCTTTTTGGGGGGGTTACAAACTAGAACTTTGTCCTTCATAGTTGTAGTTTCAGCAAGACTCAGTTCTTCAAGTTATTGATTAATAATTACCCACGTACTTAGTTGAGTGATAGAACAGTTGACATGTCCTTTTCTATTTTTATGCCATGCTTATACCTATTGAGTGCGGGCCTTGCTATAGTGGTAATGTTGTTCATTGCGACAAGTTGTTAAATATTTAAAATATGAAAATAGCTTATTTGCTCATAAAATTAAGGATACGTCTGGAGATTCCACAATGATAGGAATCTTGCGTGCTACGCTCATACCCCGCATTAGTCCAAGTTCTTGAATTTCTTTATGGACCTAATTTAATCTTTACAAATGCCACATCATAGAGCGACATAATAGGGAGGATACATTTGTATTTGTTCAATCATTAACTAGTATGATAATTGACTTTCTCAAAGGTTTTAGACAGTGAAAAAAACCTTTCTTATGCTATGTTTGGATTAATGATTTGGTGAGAGAAAATAAAAGGGAGGGGGATATAAAATTAAATTGTATAGTAGGTTGTTAAATAAAGTAGAGGGTATAAGAACATAAAAATAAATAAATAAATAAATAGATAAGAAATAAAGATTTAAAATCTATCATTTTTTTCTCTTTTCTCTTGATAAATTTTGGTTTCAAATGTAGTGTATTTGAATTTTGAATGACTTCTATCCCATACATACTCTCCCTTGTTACCTTTCCAGCCATTAAAGATGTTGGCATCAGACTTTTGTTTTAAAACCTCTCCCGCAAGAAAACCCTGTATGCCTTTTCTTTGTTTCTCTTTTCATTTAAATAGACAATGGACTATTGAATACTGTATGCTTTTCCTTCTTTTGAATGGACAATGAAGTATTGAGGTTTAGGGCTAGACTGAGAGGATAATTTCTCCATCTTTTTGTCATGCATGCCATGGGGGCAAATTTCGGTATTTCATAATTTCTCTATTTCAAATTGAAAAAAAAAAGAGAGCAATCTTTTTCCTTTTATATATAGGCACCCCCACTATTAATATCTATCAATAGATTGTGTAATCAATTAATAAAAGCGAATCATTATAATTGTCCAATTTTTGTTTTGTTGTTAGAGATGATGTTTATGATTGCCATTTTGTTCGGTGAGATGAGGTAAAGAGATAAGAAATCTCGAGATTATGAATCTGGTGTTTAGTAATGTCTCCCCTAGTCCTAAATCTTTAGATTGAGTATTCTCCCTGCCGTGAAGGGATAAATATTATGTTAAATTGCTTATTTGGATTCCTTTTGGTGCAATCAAATGTAGAATAATTATTAGTCCAATCATATGTCCACACTTCATTGTACTTTTACAAATAAGTTTTAGGAAAAGAAAATTACCTTTTGTTTGCTTATGATTAAGCTGATTTCAATTTTTATTTTTTATATTTCAAAACGTTACAATTTCACTCTATTGATTGAAGTGAAAATATTTTATTTAAAAACAACGGATTGGTTTAAAAATCAAATATTTTTCAAAAGTAAATGTCCAGCAAAATGCATAAAGACGATATTGATGTTTTTTGTTTGATGAGAAGACAAACTTATTCAAGAGTAAATTCAAATTTGCTCCTAACAAAATTACTTTTGATTAAATTAAAATGTATATAGATGAGAGTAAAAATAAGAAAAATGATGGAGAAATTCCAAGAAGGGTCAAAATGATACCAATTATAACTAATCTACCACTTACAAAATCTTCATTCATTATTCATAATGGAAAATTTTATATTCTATATTGTTTGGATGCAGTTTTTTTTTTTTTTTTGGTAAAATTTTGACTTCTTGTTAGTGGCTTTTATTATTATTTTTTTATATGTAGCAAAGTACCGAACACCTTTTAAGAAATAAACCAAAATAAAAACACTATACACAGGGAGGGCTACTTCTACGATATTTCTCACATCACCAACAGGGGAGTCCTCTCTTCTATTGGCTCTTGGGGTCTAAAGAAGGAGCTTGAGTCGATCCAATTCCTCTCAAACCCTAATCAGTTCCACCAAAACTCAGATTCCGGATCGATCCCAACCTTCAATTTCCCAATTCTCACCTACTCTTTTCAAAAAAGATAATAACGAAAACAATGCAGTCAAACGGAGTTAGAACTGGGCCTATTTGGACTAAAGAAACCAAAACTAAATGCAGCGCAAGTCCAACCACCCAAATAAGTCCAATCCAGATTTTATTCAACTAAACGCTCATCTCACCCTCAAAACAAAAATAAAATAAAATAAAATAAAAACTCAATAAATAAATAAAAAACAATTGCAATTTGTACTTGGCAATTACATTTTGCTTTTTGTGTCATTCGATACCCGATAACTGGCATAGGCTAAGATCCTTTATGAACTGGAAGAGCAAAATAAGACACTAGAGTTTACTCAAAGCATTGCTTTGCTTTTGAGGGGCAGGAAGATTTACATGCTATGGAAAATTAGATAAGCAAGCAAGAAAGCAAACACTGATTAGAAGTATAGCGCGACGAAAGCAGAGCAGCAAACAAGAAACAAATTTTCAACTTAATTTATATTATTGGTCAAAACTAAAAAATTGTAAACTATGTGAGTGCAATGTTGCATCATGCAGTTTGTGAGAACAATGAATCAAAGCAAATCAAATGGCTTGCATGCCCAAAAACATCGTTGTTTGGCTATGACTATATATGGGAAATCATACCAGCCAGCTGCTGCCACCTAACTTGAAAGAGAAGGAGAAAGCATTTTTCAAGCCATGTCAAAAGGCGTGGCTGTTTTAAGAGCTGTGAGGTTGACTATAGGTTAGGGTAGGGACTGAACTTTCAGTGACTAGCTAGGGAAAGACTTGTCATCCAGAATCATTTCAGCTACCACTTAAAAGGTGCTTTATGCAATATGTTGTTGTAAATTGACGGATATGGTAGTGTTGATACATTGACGATGAGGTAGGTGACATTTAAATTATTTCCTTTAATAGCACTAGCACACCCCATTGCTTATGCTACTAGTGGAAGTTGGACTACCTCAGACCTTGGTCATAGAAATGTACACTTTTAGGTTAGTTTTCCACCTAATAATCCTCTGCGAGAGAGAGAGAGAGAGAGAGAGTTCTATACCAACCAAATCTTTTTTTTTTTCTTTATGCCTTGTTTAGAGAGGGAGTTCTATACAAACCAAATCTTTTTTTTTTCTTTCTTTATGCCTTGTTTAGAGAGAGAGAGAGAGTTCTATACAAACCAAATCATTTTTTTCTTTATGCCTTGCTTTTTCCATTTTTGTTTCTTGGTTGATAACTATATGAATCGATATATTATCACAGGCTTAAATTTTGAATGCCTTAAATCCGAGCCGCTTTAGTCACTTTCCCTCACAAGTAGCTAAGTAAGCCTCAACCTCACTCAAAAAAATACAAGACAATTAGAAAATGAGAAAATAAGTGAACAAGATAGAGCACTTGAGAATTTGAAACATTCTTGAATTATTTGATCCTTGATGATTACAAATGAGAGCTCATCCCCCTATTTATAGGTGGCCACCTCCTCAATAGACGGTGGAGATCAATTTGATCTAAGGGTGGAGATGACTCATCTAGAACTCTCCTATAAAATATTTAGATATTTACAAGGCTTCTCAAATAAACATTCCCCATGTTCTAGAATGTTTCACTATGTACACTTGTGTAGAACTTTCTAAATTACAAGCATTCCCTACTTTCTAGAATACTCTTTTTTATGTACATGTGTGGAAACTTCTAGAATATATATAAGTTTCCTCTTCCTTATTTTAACATGTGCTCTTGTGTAGGAGTTTCTAGAATGTTCTATACTTCTCTCCAATTATGTTTCCTTACTTGAAAGCCCTAGAATTGTCTAAAACCTTCTAAGCTTGTGTTGCTATGTTGGGCCTCCAAATAAACAACATAGCACTCAATGGGTGCTAAAATGGGCAGGCTATGACATTCTACCCACCAAATTTGGCAACGCCCTCGTTGCCAATTCTTCCAAAATGTGGCGCTTGTCTCAGAGAAATTCCATGAGTTATCTTCAAGTCACCAACATATCTTGTGCCAAAACTGTCCTGCCCTTCTGGAGTGTCGATGCTTCCCTGCAATGTGTCGCCTTTGAGTGCTTGCCTTGGGCACATATAACTTGTCTTTGTTAGTTGGAGGCAGCCCTTCTTTGTGCCAAAGCCAGTGCATACTCCCTTGTAGCGCGTCCTCCATCTCGGCATTGACTTGAGGCATGTACTCCATGCCTTCTCGCCTCATATCCTCTACGGGGTTTTGCGGTTACCTCTGTGATCCCTCCATCTTTGGGGAAGCGAGGGATATTATTAATGGTGCGATCTCTTCGAGCTCTTCAGGCTCCCCTATGGCCTCCTCTAGCTTGTCCACCTTGGTGCTTGAAGAGTTTTCTTTGGGCTCCAAGGTTGTTAACTCTTCAACAAGTTGTTACCTCTCCTCGTACTCTTTGATACACGCGACCATCTCCACCCTTTTTGGGCAGTCTCGAAAAAAATGAAGCTCAGTACATATGAAGCAATTATTCATGGGCTTGAACGTGTCCCTCTTATCCTTGTTCTTGCCCTCGTCCAAGTGAGCTTAAATTTTGTAAACTTCTCCAACACTTTAACTTGAAAGGATGAATTCTCCTGCTGCCCCTCGTGCTCCACAAATTTGACAGTAACTAGCATGTCGCTACTCGGCTCCCCATGCCTTCCCTTGAGGTCTCCTACCTCGTGCTTCATGCTTTGCTCCCCAATGTCAAGCAGCTCACCCGAGTTAGCCACGGCCACCTCCACTCGTGTGAGTCGCATCTCCATGGCACTAACAGCATATCGAGACTTATCCTTTTTTTCCTTTGTCAGTGTTGGTCTCCATTCCACAAACTTGCTCGCTAGTGATAACTTCCACCATTGAAGATGTCTTCCCTTTTCTCGAATCTAGCTCTAATAACAACTGTCAAGGGCATAGATCTTGGATGCCTTAAATCTGCGTAGCCTTAGTCGCTTTCCCTCAGAAGTGGCTAAGTAAGTCTTAACCTCACTCAAAAAAACATAAGAAAGCTATAAAAGGAGAAAACAAGTGAACAAGATAGAGCACTTGAGAACTTGGAACACTCTTGAATTACTTGATCCTTGATAATTACAAATGGGAGCTCCTCCCCCTATTTATAGGATGCCACCACCTCAATGGACGGTGGAGATCAATTTAATCTAAGGGTAGAGATGAATTATGTCACGCCCCAAAACCTGGCCTATACGAATTTAGGGTACATGACCGACCAGTAGCAAGGCTACCCGAGGCCGCATTACATAAACTGGTTGATCACCTGTGCATAATCATTTAGAATGATGCATAATTGCAAAAAATAGAACTTTTGATAACTTGAAAATATAATCCGTGTCATACATGATAGAGCTATGCCTAATCCAAAGCATAATATATATACGGACTAAATCAAGGTCCACCAAAGTTATAGCATTATATCATTACAAAACAATGGGTCCAGCCCTCAAACATTATTCAAAACATAGGCCCGTGGGCCATAACTCAAAATCTACATATGGCCTCGCTCTAGGGCCTCTCGGATTGGCTTCCTGAAAGTCATTTGAGAAAACGTAAGCTAATGCTTAGTGAATAACAATGATGCATGAGCATGAAAATGCCATGGACTACCAATTATGTCAAATGTATAAAACAATAGATGACCAATTTATGCATATAAAGTATGAACTTAAAACGTGTAATCATAGGTTTGAAATGATAGATAGCATAAACATCATCTGGAAGCATTTTATTGTTCCAAAACATGGTATCATAAAAAAGAGATGCGACGTATCTTTGCTTGTGATAAATCTTAACATAATTTGTCATAAACATTTGAACATATCATCGTTCTCGTTCTAAAACATAAGGGTGCTACAACTTGACATTAGAGCTATGGTCCACATCAGTAACCTTAAAGGTCACAAATAGGACTCTTTAAGCTATGGGACGTCTCCCGAACATTGCGATAGTTTATTTCACATCCCATATCGTAGGACCATCGTTGCTAGTTTACGGTCTTGCCACGAAAGACCTTGAGTTGGCACCATACATTGGAAAAGGTCTTGCATCTCTTTCTTGTAAGCATTTTAGTCCATGGGTTTCAATTCATAACATAATATAACTTGCATGCATTTAAAAGTATGACATCTATAATTGAATATAGCATTGATGTATTGAAAACATATGTAAAACATTGTATGATATGGTTTGAATTTAAAACAATTGGAAAGTAGTAGAATTTACTCATGGCATATCATTACTCACCTCTCTCCAATAGAACGGGTGCTAAACAAGGTGTTCATACACAAAATGCACATAGAAGTATAGAAACATTAATAGAAGACTATAAGGCAAAGCAATGACACATAAACCGAGACTAAACACATAAGTCCCTCAACCCCGACTCAACAACACCTCATTCTCACAACGGGAGAACGAGGCTCAACTATAGGACAAAGCTCCGATGTAAAATAAGAACTTGAAGTTGAGGTTTGAACATGAAAATCGGAATGTCGACTCTTTCATTGAGTCCCAATCACCTCTCAACGATGAGTTCACACTCAAGGCTAGTTCCATTTGAAAATAGGCTTAAAGGCCTTTAATTTGATAGGTCAAAGGCCAAAAACACATTTCGGGTGAAGAAGTTATGCCTCACGGAATATGGACTAAAATTTTGAAAAACAATGTTGTTGGCATGAATTTTAGATCAACTTCAAAACCCCATTTCTCTCAATCTATAAAGAATTAGAGAGAAAACTTTATATGGGTACAAATTTCTATGAGTTTACTTTCTAACGCTTCAAACGGTGTATCAATCTAAGTTTTCTAGAGAAAGTTATGCCCATTTTACTAAATAGTGTCCGAGTTGATAGACTGTTCGAATGCCTAACCGGGAAGTTCGAACGCCTAGGCAAAATGAACTGGGAGTTTGAACGCCCAAATAGCAGTTTGAACTCCAAGAAGAAAATTGGAAAAACTCCTTCTCTGAGGGTTCAAACTCCCCCTGGGAGAGTTTGAACGCTCAGGCTTATTTCCTATCGTTCAAACTCCATATCGGGAGTTCGAACGCCCTGATTTGGGTAGACCTCGAAATTCAACCAAAATACAACCAAAACTCCTTCAAACATAACCAAACCTTTCCAAAACTCTTAGGGCTCAAAGATTAGCCCACAAGGATGATAATAACTCAAAATAGGGGAGAAAAAACAATCAAAACAAAGGAATCTAAAGAAGAAATCAAAAACCCTATCATTTCACATATTTGGGGATTTCAACCTCCAACTCTCTAATCCTTTAATATTGAGCTTCAAGCTCTCAAATTTAAAGTAATTAGGACTCAAGGAGTCCCCCAAGACAAACCCAACTCACATATATGCATATATACAAAGACCCAACAAAATTACACAAGATAGATACATGTGTATATGTAATTGTAGAGAGAGAAATGAAACCTTACATTCTTCAAGCTTAGTGAAGTCTGCAGTAGCTTCAATTCTCTTCCTTCAAGCCTTTCTTCCCTCAATCTTCCCTTCCTTTTTTCCTTTCTCTCTTTCTCCCTCTCTCAACCGATTTTGGTGTGTCTGTATATGTGTGTGTGTGTTTTGTGTATTATTAGAAGATACACATGGGAAATAATCCCATGTGTCTCATACCTTCAACACAAGCTACAACACAACTTCTCATTGGTCATTTTTTATCCAAAAAAAGAAATAATTAACATTAAATATTACATAAACTAGAAATTTTCATTAATATAATTAAATAGATGTTTGGGATATCATAACTCATTTAGAACTTTCCTATAAAATATCTAAATATTTACAAGGCTTCTCAAATAAGCCTCTCTCATGTCCTAGAATGTTCCACTATGTACACTTGTGTGGAACCTTCTAGATTACAAGCATTCCCTACTATTCTAGAATACTCTTTTTTATGTATATGTGTAGAAGCTTCTAGAATATATATAGGCTTCCGCTTCCTTATTTTAACATGTACTCTTATGTAGGAGTTTCTAGAATATTCTATAATTCTCTCTAATTATGTTTCCTTACTTGCAAGTCCTAGAATTGTTTAGAACCTTCTAGGCTTGTGTTGCTATGTTGGGCCATAGCACTCAATGGGTGCTAAAATGAGCGGGCCGTGATAATATGAACATAAACAACTGTTTTTTCTTTATGGATCAAAAAATGAACATAAAGTACCTAAGTCACTAGTTCACTAGAGTATTATTCGAAAAAATATGTCGAAAGCGAAAATGTCTCTAGAGTGCACATAAAAACGCATAATTATACATTTAATTATAAAAATATAAACATATACATATATTTAAATAATTTTAATTTTTGTATCCATCAATTTCTTCAAAAATACCTAAACTTATAATATTTAAAATAAATAAAAAACAAAAAAAGTCATTTCTTTACTAAATTATAATTTTTTTAAGCATAACTTGAATGAATTATGTATTGTTATGTATTTTAATATCATAATAATACACGTGACAATCAACTATTGGTTCTAATTAAAATACGAGAATTTGAACATTTGAATTCGTGGTTTTGACTAGCTCTCACTTCACCAAGTAAAAGATTAAAGCGCTGTTCATCCGCTCGATCAAACGAGTTATGGGTAATAGAACTCTTCCCTGAAAGATATAATGGAACTGAAAATTGGACGTGCTTAGAAGCTTTGAACTCACTCATAAATATTGCGACAGTTGTCCCAATTGTATGGGTATGTGAAAAAGGTACCAACAACAACAACAACAAAATTTTCAAGGATATCAGAATCAGCTTGATTGCACCAAATTAACATAATTCTCTAAAATTTAATGTGCCAGCTAGCTTAACTGAGAATAGATAATTGTAGTCGTACTAGAGAACTCAGATCAAATCCTACTTTTGTCTAAGTTCTGGAACGAGAGGGCAAGTCAAGGACTGCCCCTTTTGGTGTAGCCGTTGCCATAAGACCAACAAACTCTCTGGATTTGTAAGCACTGCATTTTAAGCAAGGTTGTTACGCACTAAACCGAAAGTATCAAAAGCGGGATTTTTTTTTTTTTTTCAAAGGATCTGCCAAATTTTTGCTCCAAATTAACCATATTTTAGTGAGATGAAGGCACCCTTTGTAGCTCAGATGCATAACTCTCTAATGGCATTGGAACTACCATACTTTATGGGATTGAAGTTTTGGTGCTGTCAAAGATTATACAGTCACATACTACTGTCACTTAAATTTTTTTTCTTTATTTCAAAAAATCAGGAGCTACCATTTTCTAGAGTTTGCCTAAATGCATTACTTTCAAAAAATTCAAGTTGATTAATTAGAAGAATTTTTATCATTTGATTCCTCAAATATTTTTGAAACATCAAATCCTTTTACAAAAATAAAATGGCTAAAAGTGTCAAATAATATTATTTTTTGTATTTGTGATTTGTGCAATGACGAGGATACCAAATAGTATTTTTATATTTTTTTCAAATTATTATTCTAATGCTAAGAGATGTGGACAGTTCAGAATACGTGATTACACAAATCATAACCCTTACCTTTAGATGTAGAGCTATCGTCTTGAATTGGTGCTACTAGTTAATGTATCCATTATTGATGGAATGAATAGCATAATGAGAGAGAGAGAGAGAGAGAGAGAGAGAGTATGTAGCCCATTTTTAATGTTGAAAGAACTCAATAAGATGAAGTGTAAGAAAGGTTGTCATCTAACATTTGTTTCAGATGATGAGTAGGAATCCTACATTATTTTTTCATACTTTCTTTACTAGTTACAACTATTTGATTGTGTTTGTGTGCGGGAAGCATGTTCGACTTGGGAAAGAATACATTTTTTCATGTAATCTGATGCTTTTGAGGATTCGTCCCGTCTTTCTTTGTTTTTTTTTTGTTTTCTCCGACAAATGTAATCCTATCCGATCTTCTGATTTGTTGTATATATTTGCTGGATTCTAAGGTAAATATTGGAGTTCAATCTAGAACTTGTATAAATCTGTAATGCTTGAATTTTTACCTGAATTGTGAGGTAAATGCAAAGAACTTGCATATATCGTATTGAATGAAAATAATTCCCTTACCAAAATGGAAATTGAGGATCATTATATATAGAGAGGACTACAATCCACCAAATCCACAGTTTAAGAAAAATTTTTATATTTCACGAAGTCCATAGTTGAATTCGATGTTCCACCGATAACCTTTCAAGTTTGTCGAATTTTAGGTCAAGTAGAAATTAAGAGTCATCTCATCCAATTCAAACCCTTCAAATTAATTGAATATATATCGATTGTCAAAATATGAGTGAATCGATGAAAAATTCTTAATCTCATTTGACTTAAAATTTGAGCTTTAGGGTCATTGAAGTAGCATGAAAATCAAGGGGGGGCTTGCAAACTGCAGTTCCCACAAAAATTTATAAAGGGTTTTGAGTTGATCTGCCCCTCTGTATAAAGATCACCATCGCTATGCCCTCATCTTTTCTTTCAACTAAAGATAGAGACCATTACACTTTTAAATGTCAAAAGCATATCTTTAATACACAAACCAAGCATCAATGACGGTTAACCAACATGTACGGCTCACCCACAAGACAGAATAAGATGTATTTTTGGGTAGTAATCGTTTATAACTAATGGAGTTCCATTTGCAGCTGGTTGACCTAAGGTGATGTGGCATGCATTAGCCAGCTTCAGATCAACATGATATCGAGTTTCCAATTGTCTTGGAACTCTTTATTTAAGTATTAAAGAGGTGCCTAGTGATTAAAGCCCAGTTCGTACTGATTGTCTTGGAACATAAGTATCCTCGGGGACTTCCTCTGGTTCTCATTGTCATGGACATCGAGTGCAATGCTCTGCCTAGGGAGTTCCTCAGGTATGACAACTAGTTCATTGGAATTGCAATTCAATAAAAAGTCGGAAAAGATCTCTGAACTTTTAATTCATCTGAAGAGGATTCAAGGAAATCCTAGATAACGTAAGAAATTTAAGCTTATAGTAACATGGAACTTATTTGCCAAAATTATGATTATTTGACCATTCCCAATTGGCTCCTTCCCCATTATCATCACTATAATGGTAGAAACTTAGACTAATAAGCTTTATTTAAAAATGAATTAATTGATTATCTTTTATCTCACAACACCGAAACATATATGCTGGACCTATGATTACAAGTAGACATATATATTATACGAGTGTAGTCCTATTGTCTGATGTGTTTGCTTTCTATAGTTTCGACATGTGTTACATATAAATTTTAATTAATCATTGCATTGCACGGGATTAAATAGTATTATTGATAAAAATAAATTTTATCATATTTAGGGTTCAATAGTTGCACGTGTCTAAGTGTTATATATAAATTTTAATTAAAGTTGTAAGTATTTTTATATTTTATTTTTCTTAAAATAATAGATATACTATAATAACTCAATTTAAGATGTAGTTTTAATGTATTAAATTTCTTTCAATGTTAGGCTGATGTACTTACATATATATATATATATATATATTTTACATTACATATTGTACTCAAATTGATCTACTTGATATACAAATTAAATTTGATAATAATTATAGTTCACATTTTAGATGAATTTGAGATAGACTTAAACTCTAGAAAACTGACTTTGTCTTATGTTTATATATGGTACAAAAATAATAGAGTGAGTTAGATAACTGAGAAAATTCAATAGTTATTTAATATTTTATATATCTATCTATCTATCTTACAATAATAATCGAATGGGTTAAATAAACAAACAAATTCAATAGTTATTTAACCAATTGTTCATGGGACGTAACATTTTAATTAATTATACAATCCTATTATATCTCTAAAATGTAAATGGATATTAATATATAAATGTTATTTTATTTAATTATAATTAATTTTTTTAGATATTAAGTTTAGAAAAAGTCCTGGCAATCTGATATTATATATATATATATATATTTTATGTATCTTACAAAACTAATTTTATTTTATATATATATATATAAACTAATACTGTAAATAGTTATTTATATATATATATATATATATGATATTTTGTTTAATTATAATTACTTTTTTTTAGATATTAAGTTTAGAAAGAGTCCTGACAATCTGATATTATATATATGTATCTTATCTATATTATAAAACTTATCTTATCTTATATATATATATATCTTATATATAATAAATTCAATAGTTATCTAATCAATTGCCCATGTGACGTGGCATTTTAAAAGTATCAGAATATTTAGAGCACCACGTAAGAAAAAGATAAAATATAAGGACAAACACAACTTATATATATATATAATTTTTTTTTTCCATATGTACCCAAACCAATTAGGGTTGCATTAATGTGCTAGATTTTTGGATGGAAGCTAGGAAGGGACAATAGATGATGGGAAGCAATTACACCGTTTCACGTGGCCCTTCTGGCATGCTTTCCCTTGGAGACAAAGTATGCAAACTTCATAATTTGGTACTTGATGAGGGGGGACCCCTATATAGGTATCTCTGGATATTATACTATTTGGGCCCTGAGACATGCATGTGACGTGAGAGGTTCGATGAAGATAAAGCTTGAAATTTTCAAGGTTCAATCATTTTCCATAACCGGACTAGATTTTGTTATGATATTTTTAAGGGAAATTAGTATGAAGTCATTGGAAAATTTTCAAAATGTAAATTCAACATGGTATTTCCTGAAAATGATTATAATTCGTCGACGTCAACTTCAAGAAAAAAAGCAGAATGGTCACCGAGTCAGTGTATTACTATTTTTCTGTAAAATATATCATCTTTTAGTGCTTAATAATTTATACACTTGATTAGTATTTAGTGCATAAGATATGCACGAAGTGATACAGTTTGTATTTCGCAATACTTGACTAGTTCATTTTTTGCTATTTGATTGGACATGGGCAGATGTAACCATTCGTCATTTTAGGCAAAAACCAACTTGGTTGGTTACTATTTTTAGAAGAAGAAAAAAAAAAGCTCAATAACCGGTCTATGTTCAACAATTTGCATTTAGTCATCCATCTCAAGTATGCTCCATTGTGCCCCGAGCCAATATGATTTTTCTATTTTTCGTGGAATTAAATTGGCACCTAGGTTTTGGCCTAAGTGATGAACAGAATCTGGCTTAACTCTTTAAGGATTAAAATTTACCTAGTTACAAAGGAAAAGGAAGAATGTTATTTTTTTTTCAGAAATTTGTATTGAAAATTTCATCAGAATGATATGACAGTAATATTTTTGTAATTAAGAGTTATCATAATATGTGTAAAATTTAAAATAAATAATTCTTATTTAACTACATTATTATGGTATAAGTTTTGTATGTATAACATTGCCCAACTGAGAAAAGGTTTTATTACCAATAGGGATGAAAAATTGTAGTTTCCAAGGATGATAAAATATCAATGTCTCACACTCACTATTGTTTTGTTTACTGTATGATTGTTCATTGGTCTTTGCAGCTTATTTATCTTCTTTTTTTTTTTAATGTTAAAAATAGTTGAATTGTTAATTACGGACTCAATTATTTATTTCTTAATACATCTCATCATATTTAACTAGTAGGTGGTGAGATTTGAACATAGACCTTTGCCTATTTTGAAAACCATGTCGTATTATTAACAGCCAACTCATTGAAAAATTTAAGCTATTAATAAATGAGTAACTTAATTAGTTATTTCTCAAGAAAAATAAAATCGTATATAGTTAAGCTATTGAACATGAAAAAAGTTGTCAAATCCTCCCAAAGTCTACTTTTCAACTTAGTCCTTGTAGTTGTATTTTCTTTCATGGTTGTAATTACTACTTGGACAAATTTTTTCATGTAGAAACCAAAAGAGTTTGGCCAAGCATTTCCCCATAATGGTTCAAGACTAACTCTATGTCTCCAACACCTGAAAAAGAACATTTTATTGATTTTATTAGCATCATAATTCTTCCAAAATACTATTTTGAAAAATGAAAATTTGCCAAACTACTAATTCTACTATATAAATTTCACGTAAGAGCAAAAGAAAAAGAGAATATCTACTTGAACTTGCCACTATTTAGCGTCGCTCCAAACTAATGCTTATCTTGTGCTTGATCGCAGATTAAACATTTGCCATTGTACAAAGCAATGCCCCTTAAAGAATTTGTATCATGATTATCGTCGTATACTTCCACAGCCTTCAAATAAACAAGAAGAGATAGTGGAAAAATGCAGAAACAATTATATTTAGATTATGAAAGTAACAATTACTTTAAAAATGAATGTAATTAGCATGATAATACTTGGGATCCAAATCCAATTTCTGTAAATATAAAATGTTAATTTAAGAAAAAAATATTTGCCAAACGAGCAACTAATTTACATGGTTCTAAAAAATTCTATCTCCGCGTCAAAGTAAGATGACTTCTTACAGAAATATTAAGTTGTTTTGAGCCTCACCATACTTGTTGTGTACTAGTTAACAAAAGTTGAAGTTTCTTTCTTAACACATAATTTTAAATAAGTAACCAAAGCGTAATTCTATACCGGAAGAAAGAGTTTCAAAAGTTTTATACGGAATAATGAGACTAAACCGGTACCAATTATTTAAAAATAAAATATTAATTATAATAATTAATAATTACAAAATATCACCAACACATCATTTTTTTATGGAGTTTACTATATAAAAATTCAATAAATATAGAAATTTTCTCCATAGATATTATTCGAGTCATTGACTTGTGGGGGTTAATCAACCAACCAAGGCACCGTTGACCTTGTAATTGTGTGAATGCCAAGCCATGTTAGGAATCTTGGTCGCCAAAGAGTGAGCCGCCTCCTCAACAAAAGAAATAAAACAATATAATGCTTCTCTCCTCAGCTATTACAAATTTACAACTATTATTACTATCACACATACATCACAGTTAGTAAGATAGGGAACGGCAAAAAAACAGTATTACACGTACGGACTTAATACAATTTTTTTAAAAAAGTATGGTAATAAAATTAGGCATAAAAATACAAAAACATCAAAAATTTGAATTTATAATCATACAAGTATTATACAAATATTAGTTAAAAAGTTGAGACATAGAATATGATAACATTTATTAAGTAATTTCTTCTTATACATGGTAGTAGTTAGCATTTTTGTTTCATATATATCAAAGTTGAAAAATATTTTATTAACAAACAGCTAAATTAAAGTTGATAAATAAATTTTATTTTATTATTCTTTTGTTTCAATACTTGATATAAGAATGGGTTAATTTATCATTTTTAATTTTTGATTTAATATTTTGAGTATTGATAAGAAGTTCTAGAATAATCTATTTAATAATTTAAATATATCAAGTATTAGGAAAAATATCACAAATTCATATGATATAATACTAGTAAAGCGACACAAATCATAAGTTATTCAATATTTTTTTTATTATTGATAAACAAATCAAATAAGTTTAGTAGTCAATAATTTTATTACTATAATTATATATTAAATGTAGAATTAATAGCATGCTCAAATTATATTAAATTATATCTAATTTTTAATCGAGTTTTTTTTCAAAAGTATAATGCATAAAGCTTTTAATATGTGTACCATATGGTCCAACAACAAAAAAAAGCAAATTTCTCATTAGGTTTTAGATTTGGATAAAAGATGAAAGTTTTTTTGTCATTTATAAGTACGTAAAAGTATTATATATTAATGGTATGAGTATTTATTAACTAGGCATACATGCATACATATATAATCATAGCAGAGCCAATGTAGGTCTAGAGGAACTGTTGTCCTCTCAAATTTTAAAAAATTGAATTTTAACTTACAATTTAAAAAAATTCTCAATTTACCCCTCTGAAATTTACATATACCCTCTAAAGTTTTACAAAAATGTAATTTATACTTACAATTTATGATATGCTTATCAATTTAAACTCCAAAAATTTATAAATGCTATTTTTAAATAGTTATTACACGTTAAAGGCCTCATTATGTATAAACTTATATGTATTATACAAATATGAAAGTTAAAATATATGTATATATACTAATACGTATATTTATATATATGTATACATCTATGTATAACACTACCCATCTCATGCAAAGCTTTCTGGGACATATTGTTATTACGTCGGGCCCAATCACAACCGCCTTTTTATCTTTCTAATAAGCTTTTGTGGGCTGTTAGGCATATGTCACTTTCTTAACTTTTATAGCATTAACTCAATCTACGATTACGTGTAGAGTACAGTTGATTTAAAAACCGTCCAATCATGATCATTCATGTTGCCAATGTATCTCGCTGTGTGCCACATTGTGGCATCCAATTGGGCTGTGTCACGCGCAAAAGCTAGCACCTAATAGTTTTGCTCGGCAACTTATCCTTTTTTTTTTTTTTTCTTTCTATGAATGCATGATACTTCGGATAAGTAAGATTAGCAAAACCTTGCCCGACGTGACTGGACGTCTGGAAGGGCCTTTGTGTCATTTCACAAACTTACTAATGTCATGTTGTTTTCAATGAATAAACAAATGCCTGAATTGCGTCCAAAAATAAAACAATTATATACCAACAATTGTGATAATCTAAGAAAACGTAATGGAAGGTAGGAAACAAGGTCAAACTCCATATATATATATTCGTGAGCAAGCTCGTTTGGATGTATTTTTAAACAAGCTCTTGATTTTGATTTATGATTTTTATTACTGAAATTAGAGAAAATTTGTAAGTAAAAATCTGCTAAAAGTTAAATAAAAAACTATAAGCCAAAGTCAAATGCTAAAATAATTACATCTAAACGAACTATATGTTGAAATATAAATAAATAAATAATTAGCATCTTTTTATTTTGTAATTGTTTTCGTGGTACATGAGTATCTTCTTCACAAGGCAATCAATGTGAAAAATAATGTAACCCTTATTCTATTACTTGAAATTGAAACTGAATTAAATTGAGCAAAATATCGAGTTTTTTTATTTTTAAAATGACCATCATTTAAAAGAAATTAAGGAAAAATTTTGAAGTATTGTAAAATTGGATCTTTATTATCTAGTTAAAAAAATTAAAAATAGTGGATCTTTATTACGCCATCACACGCGTTTAAGTTAAGTTTATGCTAGAAATTATGAAACCAAGTTGAAAAACAAAAAAAATTTAAATTGTTGCTTCATAAGACATGCAAAGTTAAATATTGTCATTCTGCTGTATATGTCTCAACTATCTTGCTATTTTTCTATAACGATTTTACTTATAGCTAGCAATGTTTTTTTTTTTTTTTATTGTTTTACTTGAAAAAAAGATGCCTAAGTTACTAAAAATAAAAAGAAAATGATGCCCAAATTAAACGTAAGCCAATGTTATTTAACATTTTAAAAGTAATAAAAAGATTAATTTTTAATTATATTTTGACCCCTTAACAATAAGTAAGTACCACTTGTACTTGTTAAATTAAAAATCATTACATCCTATATGCAGATATTGTTAATGAATAAATAAATTAATGCTTTTAACCTTTACGATTGGATACAATGTTAAATATATATATATATATATATATATATTATTTTAACAAAACAAGCCGCCAACTTGAATTTGAAGGTCATGTTTGGCTGTGGTAGCAATTATTGTTTTCTGGTTTCATTATTTGAAAATCGTCAAGATCACGTTAGGTAAACTATTTTTGGCATATTTTTTGAAACACTCTAGTTTTAGAAAATAGAAAAAATTTATTTTTTGAGATTTTGAAAAACCATTTTTATATGCAGATAAAATGAATATAAAACAATAGTGTTTTCAAAATTCTCATTACTTTTGTTATTGAAAACACGAAAAAATTGAGAATGGCTAAACATATGTGTAGAAGGTGAAAATATAATGATTTTTAGCTTATTGAGGGCAAGTCACATTGAGATGTTAAAGTATAATTAATTATTAATATTTCTCAATTAATTTGAAATATTGTTCTAAATTAGTTTAATTACAAAAATTGAAAGGCTAAAATAGAACAAATAAAATTTAAAAGAAAACATTAAGACATAAGACAAAGTCCAACTGCTGTGATCATGCCAAGAGTTACTACTACGATTAAGAGCTTGTGTTTTTACTCTCAAGGATGAGAAATTACTCAACGCTCTTAAAGTATTACGTGTCTTTACTTCTCTTCTCATATTGACAGTGACGGATTCATAATTTTATATGAGAGGCCAAAGTAAAAAAAAATTTTGTTTAAATGAGGGTACTGTAAAAATTTTTAAATTTTGAGTAGGCCATTACACTAATTTTTTTTTAAATATACAAAAATCTATGAGGGTTAAAGAGAAATTTAAAAATTTTGAGAGGATCACCTGCCCCTCTGTTTACCATTACTGATATTGGGCTGAGTTTTATACTTTAAAAAAAAATTTATAATTTTGTAAGATATGAAGCAAGGATGATATTGTGCGCATTGGTGTGAGATGCTGGTTGGTGGTGCTTTTCTTTGCTGCTTTTATTGTTTGTTTCTTTTCTCTTTCGGTAACAAAGTCCATTGTAATTGGTCATTTTTGCTTTGTTTTTTTCCAGTCTGTACTTCTTTTGGTATGTGGTTCTCATCAAGGCTGTCTTAGGCTCTTAGATGATCTCCACGCTCAGTGGCCGATCCACATGCAGGCAACGAGCTCAGGTCCCTGAGATTAGGAAATTTTGTATGTATTCTGTACATTTTTGAATATTTATAATAATATTTAGTGTATTGACTTCTTAAAATAAAATTTTTTTAATCTTATCTCACAAAATTAAAATTTTTTTTTACCTTAGCCCCTATTAATAAAATTTTGAGGTCCCATTTGTTCATCCTAGAGTATCCCTTTAAGGTTTATTTCTCATAACTTCATAAATTTTTGCCAATTGAAAAAAAATTTGTAGACTTCCATCTTACTAATTTCGTTTTTTGACAAGAAAATGTATGCATATTCGTATATAAAATATAGGCAACGTTGGGGGAGAGGGTGAAAAAGATGACCATGCAGCCGCTTTCGCCCCTGTTTGCCATGCTTGGCCTTATTTGTTAGTCCCATTATCCGTTTCCTTCTCTCTCTCTCTCTCTGTCTAACCTCTACTCTTCTCTTTCCCTTCCTCTCTCTAGTTTTCTCTCTCTAGAGTCCGCGAATCTCTCCTTTCGCTGCTTCGGGTCCTGAAAAGCCCACGTTAAGGACCCAGCTTAGTCATGGATGCGTTCCTAGTGGCAGTATTCTAGCCTCTCTCCTTGGTATTTGTATTCTCTCTCTCTCTCTCTCTCTCTCTCTCTCTCTCTCTCTCATGCTTTCTTTGTTTAATATATCCATCTGCTTTTCATACAGAACTCTGTGTACGCCTGATTTGTCTATTTCAGGTACGGAATAGTTGGGGCTTTGGTGGTAATGTGGTGGGCTGATTGGTTAGTTATTGAACAAGAGCTATGAATTCTTCTTCTTTTGAGGGTAACCCTCCGCTTCTTTTTTCCTTTTTTTTTATTTTGTACTTCCTTTTTAATTTTCTTTTCTGGGTTATAGTTGCTAGTGATGGAATTTTGATGATAACATGTGCTCATGTTTGTCATTTTGAAGCTCTTTTGGTGATGGGTCACAAAGCTTAAACTGATCTGCTTGTTAGTCATGTTGCATGAGTATTGTATTAGTGTGTGATTATCATGATTTGGGTATCATGGGATTTTCTGGGCTCCTTGGGTATTTATTGAGGTGATTTCTGCCTCCATTGTTGTGCCTTTTCGGGTAGATGTTAGGTTCTAAGATTGCTCTTTCTTTGTGGTATTAAGCATCTCGTAATTCTTAACCAACTGTTTGTGGGTGGGTAGATTTGGTCATGAAATCTTGAGTTGGTGTTGCATCAATATGATTGTAAAATGCGAGAATTGTAGAATTGTTACTTTAAGGGAGGAAGTAATTTGATGGATTGGTGTTTTCTGGGGGGCTCATTATACAATTAACCTGTTTAGCAACCTTTAAGAAAGTGTAGAGCCGGGGTCATTGCAAAGTCGAAACGAAGTAGAGTTCGGTTTTATGCTTCTTTAATCTGTGCAAGGGGTTTAGACGGTGTCTCCAATGCCTGATTTTATGGGACTACCCTGCAATAATCTGACTCTATTTGATTTTGTTGGGATCTCTTTGTCATTGCAAGTCAATTACTGGTATTTTATTTTATTTTTTGCTAGGGCTTTTCTCAAAGTTATTGAATTAATAACTATCCAAGGAAAAGAAAAAGAAAACAGTAATGTATTGTGAAACTCGCTGGTGTCCTGCATCAGCATTGTAGTATCAATTAAAAAGTCTTTCTTGCTTTAAATTCTTTTTTTTTTTTTTGGTCACTTATTTTCATGATTGGGTTGAAAGACTTCATCTTAATAGGGAAAAGAGATATACAGTTTGAGGATTTAAAAGTTTGAGGTCCAGGTGTTTGCCATGGAATATTGTAACTTGTTCATGTGAGAATTCTTTTCCCCTTCCTTCCATTATTCTTGTTCTCTTTCTTTATTCTTATTTTCCCCATAAATGGGTAATTGTCTTGCCAAGTTTCCGTTTGATATGCTAGCATCATCCTCTAGAGCTACTATACAATTGTGGCAATTCTATTTTCTTTGGACCCAGGAGTTGTGCTCGATCCAACAAAATGCAGTAAGTTGAGCATGGAGGAAAAGAGAGAACTTGTTTATGAACTGACAAAGTGGTCACATGGTGCCCCTGAAATGCTACAGTCGTGGAGCCGACAGGAGATTTTGAAGATACTGTGTGCAGAGATGGGAAAAGAAAGGAAATATACTGGCTTGACAAAGTTGAAAATCATAGAGAACCTTTTAAGAATTGTAGCTGAGAAGAAATCACAGGGGCATGAGACTTCAGCAAATGCTGATCCACAGTCTTCACCTGCAGTTCGGCAAAGGGCTTCCAAAAGGCAGAGGAAAACTGATCACCCTAATCGACTTCCTGTTGCAGTAAACGATGTTTTAATCAACAATGGTGAAAGTGATATAAGTAATACTATATACTGCAAAAACTCAGCCTGCAGAGCTAAATTAAGTCGCGAAGATCAATTTTGCAAGAGGTGTTCATGCTGCATCTGTTATCATTATGACGACAACAAGGACCCTAGCTTGTGGTTAACTTGCAGCTCAGAGCCTCCCTATCAAGGTGATGCATGCGGCTTGTCATGTCATTTGGAATGTGCTTTAAGGCTTGAAAAATCTGGCATTGTAAAAGATGGGATGGATGGAAGCTTCTGTTGTGCGTCTTGTGGGAAAGTGAATGATTTGCTCGGGTAAATTCCCACCCCTGTTTCCCCCTTTACATTGTTCTCTTTCTTAGTTTCTTTGATGAATTTTGCCACTTTATGAAAGTTATCTGTTAATTGGCCATGATGTTCTCCTGCATTTTCAAATCCCCAAATTTTCTTTTATCACCCTGTAGGAACATTAAATGTTTGTTATGCTGTCAGAGTTGGCAAGGAAATGAAATTTTGTCCCTTTAATAGGTTATGAAACCTCTGTAACATGTAATGCTATTTGGCACTAGTTGGGCTGTGTCTTTAAGCTAATATGAATGAGGGATATATGTTTGGGGCATTAGTTAAACAAGGTAATCCAAGAGGTTCGGGACTGTTTGTGCTGTGAACAGTGCCCATGCACAGGGGTTGCTATATATAAGACCCATCGAGGGTGAGAAAGGGGTTATGAAGATTAGGTTGTGACGTTTAATGGCCAATAAAGTGCAGAAATCTAAAACGAAAAGAAGAAAGGTGGAAGCAGTTGTGAGGTATCACACCTATTTTCTATTAGGCATCAAATTAGGATGGTTAAAATTGCATCACATAAGAGAGAAACAAGTACATGGTACTATTGCCTTATTTTATTTTATTTTTCTTTCAATTTTCAGGTTCATTATGTCCAGAATCTCATACATAGCATTAGCTTGGTGGTGGTGGTTTCTAATAATGTTTGTTTTTATATGGGTTCAAGTAGTGTGGAGTACTGGTTTCAATTGATTTTATTTGTGATCTACATTGACTCAAAGTGGTACCATGCTTCGGGATGCACCACAAGATTGTCAAACTCCACTGAGAATCCCAGTAAAAAGTGGTCAAATCCTTTTATAAAGTGGTCCCAATAAATTCTGTGCTAAGAGGGTTACCATAACACTATGAAGATTTGGCATAATAGTTTGTGTTTGGACTTGCGCTCTCAGGAATGTTGATCTTCAATAACAATCTTTGGCTTTGGTTCCTCATAACTTTATTCATAGTCATAGGCTTCCACATTATTTCTCATAATTTTCTCTCCCAAACTCCCACAATAACGTAAACCAAGATCATACAGCCTAGGATTGCCAAGAATGATGATAGAAATAATGCTAGACCATATAGAATTACTATAATGACCATGTGAACTGGAAACCAAGCATCTTTTTGTTAATTGGAGTGGAAGCACCATAGGTCAATGTTCCTTTTATGTTTGAGCATGTGGTTCTGTGAGCAATTTGAATTCTTAACAATAGATTCAGATACAACATTTAAGTTGCCTCCTCCATCACTAATAAGCTTACTAGATTTGTTCCCACCATGAATAAGGATCTAAAATTTGATCAACATCCCCAGGGATTTATTTTATTTTTCTCGTCCCTTGAACTTTAAGAGTTCCTAGGATACATGTCATAATGAAGGAGTGCTTTTCTATTTTACTTCCTCTTATAAACTGAAGCACTAAGAAACAATAGTGCCTTTCATCATCTTCGTTTAACATCACAATAGTACCCTTCTTTGTCTTCATATTACATTAACTTTTCCTTATCTTGCACCCTTGAAGAATGAGTAATTAGCACCTTGTAAAAGTTAGGATGTTCACTCAGGTACGAAAATAATTCAGGAAAAGTGCTTGTGTTGATTATCAGTTTTATGTAGATGAAGGGTCGGTGAAGGTATGAGGTTTTGTAGCCTTTTAAAGGAATATGGGTTTTGGATATAATAGTTTTTTGGATAGACTTTGCCATTTAAAAGGGATACTGGGTTTGTTTGGAGGTTTCAATTCAACAAGGAAAGCAAAGAGTTTCACCTTGGAAGACCAAATCTGTTTCCAAGTAAATGAAAACTTGTGGGTTCCTAGCTACTCTTTACAAAATAGCTTCACCTAGAACCTCCCAGATTTGGAAGGTGTCTAATGAGCCACATCCTACTCTCCTCCACCTCCCCTACACTGTATAACATCTTAAAGAAGTCCAATAATATCTGAATCTCTAGTGTGAGATGGAGGACATGACCTTTGTAGAGGGGAAAATATACCTATTGATGTTTTGCGTGAGGTTGTGAGTGGATTCTCAAAATACGATTTGAAAGGTTTACAATTTTTTTTTTTTTGGTAAGCTTGAGTACCTTTTATGCTTCTGTAAAGCATTTGTGAGAAAAAGGGCTACTGATTCATGCTTTGAGTAGTTGTTATAATTAGGTGACCACTAAGAATTGCCGAGCAATCTTGTTAAGGACGTTATTCCAAGTGTACTTGAAGGCCAAGGGAACTTAAATAAACAAAGTACCCTTAGAGAGTCATAAATCTAGTTTGTGCTGGATGATCCAGAGTAGTTATTTAAAGCACCATTTTAAGAACTCTTAAATATCATAAACCTTCAACTCTATCAACATCCTGTTAATCTCTCACCCTAAAGTAAACCCATTTCCAAATTTTCCTTTTCGTGAATTTTCCTTTGTCTTGGGCCTTCCATGGTCTCTATCAGTCTACAGTTACTTTCATCACTGGTGTGGTTAATGGTTTTTCTTGCATATGCCCAAACCATGTTTATTTTTATCTCTATTTATCTTTAGTTTGATGTTTGGTTATAAATTGTAAGTTCTGAGTGCTATACTTGAGCTAAGGGGTAGGAAGCTCAGTTGAAGAAGTATTTCAGCTCAGAATGTCTTCCATTGTGAATGGATTTAGTTTAGATCAAGTTTAGCTTGAGCTAAGGATGTGCATGGAGTTTAAATGACATTCTAGTATATTTGGCTCAAGAATAGATCAAGAATGGCTCAAGCTAAGTCCTAAACACTAAGTCTCGAAGTGTTGGGTCAGTGCGGATCTAGAATGGCTCAAACTAAGTTCATTCCTGGCAAAATTACAAATCCAGTAGCATTCGCTCTCTATGTTACCTAGACTCGGGTACGGTTGTCGGGTGCGGGTACGTGTTCAATAGTCAGATTCATCTAATCCTCATGTTTAAGGACACTTGGACATCGCTAGATGTCATATTTCTTAAATACTTCTTTTGCTTTTTTAAGGTAAAATGGTATTTACAAACTAAAATATAGCATTTCATGCAAAAAATGGAAGCCCTATGCTTAGTTCTATAGCAGACTCAATTATTTCTACATACTTGTTAAATACATGTTCAACTAGCCATATCGGACACATATCCCATACCCTTATTCGAGTATCGAGTGTCCGACATGGATATTTCACAAATTTAGAGGAGTCCAGGCAACATAGTTCGCTTTTGGATGGATTGAGAATGGCTCAAGCTAACTTGATAAAACTTTTTCTTGTAGCATTTGCTTGAGAATAGATCTAGAGTGGGTTGAGCTAACTTGTGAAATTTGGCAAAATTGGGTTCCAGTGTGCATTCTCTGGAGAAGATCAAGCGTGGCTCGAGCTAGCAATAGAATTGAAAAACCAGAATGCTCTGCTCGAGGCTGGATCAATTTTTGTTCTTGTTACTGTGACTGCCTGACCCTTTGGACTTCGTATTTGAGCTTTAAATGCATGCTGTTAAGATCTGAAACACTTTTTTGTCATCTGAAGACCTGTGGTAAAGATTTTTAGCAGTTTTTGGTGAAGTGAATCTAGGAGATCTGATTTTCAAAACATCCTAACAGCTAATCAAGAACACAAAGTCAATATCAGCAGATATGTGAACAGTGAAGTCTTCCTTGGACAGTGCAACCATCATCTCATCTTCCCTCTTTACCAAAGAATAGATTATGTTGTTTTAAGCAGATCTTGATAGAAGAAAAAAAGCCATATTTTGGTGCTATGATTATGTCTTATTGCCACGGTTGTTTACACACCTTGATTCGACAACTATACAAAGACTACTTGTGTCAAAGTGGTAAATAGTGCAGAAAGTAAAATATTTGTAAGTGTGATCTGAGTGTTGAAAAATAGAGGATGATAAAAAATAAAAAAAAAAAGTGTCTAGGCAGAGCTTGAAAACATATATTCTTATTGTATCGTAGAACTTTGTAGTGATTCCTACACGCGCTAACTGAATATTGCAAGAATCTTGGAGGATTTCCACTTGATGGAGAGTGCCTTCGTGGATCCCCAAGGCTGTGACTAGATGACAATGATCAGGCACAGAGAATGGTACATCAAGGACTCGAGCAAGAAGACAACATCCAGAGATTCAGGGAGTTTGATTAGGAATGGACGGTAAGTTGTAACTTGTTCACCCTTCATTGACATAGCCCTTGATTGAACTGGACCTGGAGTTGGTCCTATGGTTTTTTCGAGTTGAGTTTTCACTTGAAATTTTTGTCTCTTCTCTGTGAAATTGTTATCATGCAATTGGTTTGACCACATGAATGCATAACTTAGTGAAGTGAGCAAACGAACCAATTCACCCCCCTCTAGGTCGGTAAATACATGTAGCTGGAATTTTCATTCTATCATCTCAAGAATTTGCTTGTTTCTAACCTCATCCTTTCCCTTTTTCCATTTGTTTTTCTCTAGATTTGTATTTAGCCATGCTTATGTAATGAAAAAAGTTTATATTTATTGATAAGTAAAAAGTATTAAGAAGTGCCCAAGGGGGCACAACCCTGAACGCATGAGTTATGCATCATATAGTCAAAACGAAAGTTGTACAATTCAAAAGCCTCTATACATCTACAGAAATGTACAAATCCCCCAATTACACCAAAGATCGTAATGAAAAAGGAAAGTCCTTCTTTAGTTAAAAATAAAGGGTAGCAAGCCAAGGCTGACACAAGACAATTTGAGGCCTAAAGTGAGAACTTTAAATGAGGTTTTCTTTTTTTACATTTTTATTTACCTCGCTCTTTTAGATGTAAAATTAGTAATTAGATGTTTATATACAAGTTTTTCTGACATAGCCTGTTCAATTAATAGTATGGCTAAGTTATCGTTCGTGTGAAAAGAAAGACTATCATCGTTTTAGATATCATCTTTTTTTAGATATTGAAAAGAATATCCCCGTGTTATATAATTTAGTACGTCAATTGGTGTGCTTTATCCTACCTGTTTGTAAAATTAAAACTTCTCTGAAAACAAATCTAAACCAGCAATATCTAAAAAAATTGTCATGTTTCTGGTTACATTGGAGATTAAGAGAAATAATGATATGAGATAAATCAAATAAAAATAAAGCAAGAATAAAAAATTCAAGTGGACTGCACTATAGCCTAAACACTAAGATGAAAAGAAAATCATATAGAAATCGATCTACCTACAAAAGTAAGAGAAATTATCTCAACAAGCCATTTGAGGATGATATTGATAGGATTTTACCAGTTTGTTTTCATTTTGAGACTGTATTTGTGCCATAGGCTTGGACTTCGAAGCTTCCTTATATTGGTAAGAGTTAGCTGTATACTTTTTTGGTTAAACTAGTGTTTGTGCCGCAAGGGCTTTGTTAACCTAGTGCTATTAACTGTAGCACGCGAAGTTTTAAATAATTGGGGGTCTAAAGCAAGGGCTTTGTTGGCTTAATGGTTAATTTGGCTGTATAATAAGCAGCCCTCCCCCCTTTTGCAGTAAGAAAAATAGAACTCTCAATACCTTCAAAAGATATCTTGTTCTACTCCCTCCAAATGCACCACATCAAGCAAAAGCGGGTCGTCTTCCAAGCCTTGGCCACTTGACCCTAGGGCATCCCTTGCTTTAGGAAGCAAACAAGTCTTCAATTGATAGGGGTCGTCCTCCAAGCCTTGGCCACTTGACCCCTAGGGCATCCCTTGCTTCAGGAACAAACAAGTCTTCAACTGACATTGGCATTACCCCAAACACAGAATAAATCAATCTCCAAACTTCACTGGCTAAAGGATAGCAGAGAAGAATATGATTTGCACTCTCCCCTGCGCTCTTACACATGCAACACCCCCCTTTCTAAGGAAAGGATAGCTCTGCTTCCCCTAGTGAGTTCGCACAAAAAGATGAGACAAAGAACACAACTTTCGAAATGCCTTTCCATGCCATAGACTTTCCATACTAGGCTGCATTAACTATCCCTGCAACCTCCCAAGTGCAACTCCTCGACTGATTGCATGTCCCACGCAACTCCTTGACTGATTCCACCTCCCAGTCTTGAACCTACCTCTAGAGAAGAGGAGACCGCACACCCCTAGACTGAGAGGAGAACCAACAATCTGCCACAGATACCCCTGGTTATGCATTGCTGAAAAATTTATTAGTTGCCCAACATTTTATATTACGTCAAAGAGTATGGATGGCCTTCCATCGATTTGAAAATACTTAGTTGTACTTTCTTGTTTTTTCATTCTGAAGTTAAAAAGGAAATTTCTTATATGGCCCAAGGATATTGAGACTTTCTCTGGACTTCTCTTTTGAGGTGGGGAAGAAAAGAAAAAGAGAGAGATGATTTATCAGGGTCTTTTCAATTAAATTAGTTTTTTAAATGCTACATTGGATACATCAGAATGAAAAATAAAACTGAAACATGATTATTAGCAGCAATTTGGAATTGGGAGTGGGTGTTGTAAGATTTCAAGTCCTCTTTTCTTTCCTACAACTTCTCAGCTATCAAATAGAGTTCTAGTTGCCAGTTACAGAGGAAATTCAGAAAATTGTAGTAGTCTGTTATATTTGCATATGATATCATAAGTTTGTGCTTACCTACATGCACTTTTTTCCCACCTGCACAACCCGAGAAAGAAAAGAGATAAAATTCTCATTATGTACGGTCATGACCCATGAGTGCCTGGGGGTTTTCTTATGTTAAATTTTTCCTTCAGATAGTATATGTCGGTGCTAATTGAAGTCTCGTGGTATTTTTCAATTCCAGGTAAACTACAAAGAAATATTTGTTGATCCTTCAATGTCCTAAGCTTTCAATACTTATTTCTTTATTAGTTATTTTGCAATGATTCCATCGACATTATGTTTGGTTTGTTTGCTGCCAGTGGAGATTAAACCCCAGATTCTACAACCTCTAACTGCTGTCTACCATTTTCAGACTGATTACAGTGATGGATAACATTTTGGTCATGTATACTGCTATTTAGCCTTCTCTCTCATTTAGTTGTCAAAGGCCCTAGTTAGGTTTGGCCTGTTTCTTTCTCTCACACTTCCTCGTTTATTTTATGTGGCAAGCTCTTAATAAAGAATATTCTAAAAAGTTATGCATTTTGTTATCACCGTGATGTTCTTAACTTGTCCATGCACATTTTTTGGGAGGGCTTGTCCAACCAACCCCACAAACCAACCCCCCCCTCTCAACCCAAAACAAGATCCCTATGGAAGGGTTGGGCTATCATCTTTGTAGTTTGCTAGGAGGGAAGGAAGACAGGAAGGAAAGGGTAATAAACCCTTTTACGATTATGCCCTCACCTCATTTATAAGTCCGTTTAGTTTGGGGGGACAAAAAGTTGAATTCTCAATTTTAAACATGGAGCTATCCCTCTCTCTTGTTTACCCATAATTGGTGGACGGCTTTTTGTGGGTCCTGAAGAAAAATGCTAACTGTGGCAAGGTTCTTCACTTGGTGAAAATTCAATTAGACCGCTGCTTCTCTCTTGCTCGCTCGTATTTTTGTCCCTGCTCACATAATACATATTTCCCCAAATGCTATTTCTGTTGCCAATTTTTAATCTAAGTTTTTCTTCCATCTTCGTTTTGGTGCGTCTTTTTGTGATCGGCCTTTAGACTCTGGTCAAATAGCACCCAAGTTCCATAATGTTCCATAGCTCAAGCTATGTCAAATTAAATCTGTCTGAAAACTGTGATCCCTAAGATACTATGCAACTGTTTCAACAATTTCCCATGGAAATGAAAAAACGGGTAGAAAGGGCCAATAAAACTGAGGTTGGCAATGCGCATAATCTGATTGAAAAACATGATTTTTTGAGGTTTAGTAACATCCACTAACATTGCTCTATCCTTTGGAGGGAGAAGGGGAAGGTTTTAGGCTGACTGATTTATTTATTTTTATGTTTTGGGAAGAGGTTATGAGGGTAGTAGAATTTTCCCCTTGTGTATTAGTGTCAAATGTTGTTAAGGTGAAATAAAGGAGTTATCATGCTGTTTAAACTGGCACCCAAGTACTCCATAGAGATTGTATCATGTCAGTTCATTTCCTGCCCTGTTAGCTGCACCTAGGAAAATCTATAGCTTGATGAAAGTATGCAGTAGACATTTCCTGGACAATACCTAGATTTGAACCTTCCTGTGTTCCTTTAAATTCCAGAATTTTAAGACAATGGCATGCTATGTTTTGCCTCTGAGAAAGCTTATATGCTTTTTAAGGAGGTTGAAGTCAAATACTTGTGTTTAAGTTGAGACTAGGATGGTATCTTATCGGGTTCACTTAACTTGCCTTACATTCTGGCCAATGAGTTGTTTTGCAATGAAGTGCAAGGTTCTTATACCTGTGGTTCAGTTAAGACTAGGATGGTGTCTTATGGTGGGGCTCACTTGACGTGCCTTACATTCTAGCCAATCAGTTGTTTTTCCTCTCTCTCTGTCTCTCTCTCTCTCTCTCTCAAACACACACACACACAAAGTGCGTGCATACATCTTGAACATTGTACATCTCTCAACTGCACTGTATTGACATGATGATATCCAAACAGGTCCTCTTTTTTTTGTTTTTTTTTTGCCCTTCTTTGGTTTTTTTGTTTTTTTTTTTTTTTTTTTTTTTTTTTTTTCTGTGTGTGTGTGCGTGTGTGTCAGGGCGGGGTTGGGGTTGCGGTGGTTCAAATATCTACTTCTGATTACTCCCATAATTGGTGGTGGAAGTTCCCCTTATAAGCTATGTTCTTGCCTGTTTTAGGGAGGACTCTGGTAAGTTGTTGATGAGGTTGTCTTTATGTGTGCTTGTGTGGGTGGATATACCTTGGTTGATATGCTTGTGTACAGTAGGCAAATCATTCTCCATACATCCCAAATTTGTTTTTCATTTTTATTTTATCAATAAACGTATCTGTAAAAATTGCAGGACCTGCGCTGTAAAAATTGCAGGACCTGCGCTGAATTTATCTTATTTTGTTGGGCACCCCAATCTTGTTCATATATGATTGTCTGAAGTTTTTAGACATATCTCTATCTCTCTCTATATATATATGAGCAATCAGAAAGCGATCCTGTTCTTGTGAATTTTAACAGGGCAAGGAAAGTGTTACAATTCCAGATTAACGCTATTGATTTGTGGTGAAGGCTTTCTTTATGTTTCATTTTTCGATACTGGGTCAAGATGGATTTCATATAAATTTGGAGGTCGAAAATGTATTCTTATCAAAGAGGAGGGACAAAGCTGTCTTGAGTTACATTGAAGTGAAATTCTTGTAATGGGGTCACTGAAGTATTGAGGTTTAATCACATTGTTTCAGAATAGGTTAATCAACAAGAAGTTAAAAACCATCTCATATGGTTGTTTTCTTTAAATTATGTAGATGCTGGAGAAAACAACTGACGATGGCGAAGGATACCAGGCGGGTGGATATATTGTGCTATCGTGTCTCCTTGAGCCAAAAACTTCTTGCTGGTACCAAGTACTACCAAAAACTTTATGAAATTGTGGATGAAGTAGTGAAGAAGCTCGAAGCAGATGTAGGTCCTTTAACTGGTTTACCTGTGAAAATGGCAAGGGGTATTGTCAATAGGCTCTCTTCGGGCCCAGAGGTTCAAAGACTCTGTGCTTTTGCAGTGGAGTCCCTAGATTCAATGCTTTCCAAAACTGTTTGCCATGTGTCATCCAATCATGTTAATCAAGGTCAGCTTTATTCATTAGCACTGTGTAGCAACACCATTACTAATGGATTTTCCATAAATAAGGTGCTGACCTGTGTAACAAAAGGAATGGCCAACTTGTGCTGGCCGCAATTTTCAAGCTTTTCTTGAATCCTTTAACATTTCAAGAAGTGGAGTTGCCGGTTGTCCAGTTTTCTTGTTATACAAGTTGGCACTTAAATTTGCAGTTCCTGGAAGATCCATTAGACTTGTTGGTTATAGTAGTACCATCTTTTTATCGTTGTATATTCAGAGATGTGTATCAGCCCTTATTTACTTCGGCGTAAATGAGTATGAAATTCAAGGCAAGTAGTAACCTTCAAACCGTTACATGGGATTTTAGAATTTGCAGAATCCAATTGGATAGCTTCAAAAATGATCCAGTTTGAAGATGTCTGCACTTCATCTCTTACGGTGACATTGGGTTCTAAGGATCCACCACTGGGAAATGTTGTGGGTTACAAAGTGTGGCATCGTAGAGCTGAAGATATGGAGTACCCAGAAGACCCAACGTGTTTATTATTTACACCAAATCCAACGTTTTTGCTGTCTGGTCTAAGTCCAGCTACAGATTATGTTATCAAGGTTGTTTGCTTCAATAGCACTAGAGAGTTGGGAACATGTGAAGTTCAGATCCGAACTCGTAGTGCAGGGGATGAAGCCCCCTACTCAAAGAACTTGGCAGTTGAAAGAAGTGAAAGGCCAGCGGCCAACTCCAGCAGTTTATCTAATCCATCTTCTGTGGAGGATGAAACTATTAACGCTGCTCTCTGCAGCAATGAGCATGAGAACAGAGAGGACAAAAGTCATACTTATTGCAAGAGCAAGAACACTGACAAAATTGCTTCCTCAAATTTGTCCATGGATGTGATTGACTGCCCTGGCATGCTTCAAGGAGGAACTTTGGGAGATTCTCTGTCTTTGTTGGATATCGAAGGTGGCATGGGGAAAATGAACTCCATCCCTAATTCTAATGCTTTAAATCTTGAGAACACGGACTCACCAGAAGGCCAAACCATTGAGGAGACTAGCACTGACAATGGGTCAAACACCCATGTTCAGACAGGCGTCGAATGTGTGCCATTTGTGCGTAGCTCAGAAGCTGACTTGCCCATTACTCCTTGCAAGTTGGAAAATTTCAAGGATGGGTTGGGTAGAAATGGGAGATGCAAACCTAGCAACAAGGATCTTGGTAGTGGGTCTGGGAGGGAAGAGGAGCCCCAAGCCGGCAGCTCATCAAGGAAGAGAAAAAGGGAAAGGCAAGATGAGGAGCCTTTTGGCAATGGTAACAGGGATTTTGAGTATTATGTGAAAGTGGTTAGATGGTTGGAATGTGAGGGACATATTGAGACAACCTTTCGGAAGAAATTTCTCACCTGGTATAGCTTGAGAGCAACCCCACAGGAAATGAGAGTTGTAAAGGTGTTTGTTGATACTCTTATTGATGATCCAGCTTCTCTAGCGGGGCAGCTTGTAGACACTTTTACAGAAGCTGTTTCAAGCAAGAGATCTTCTGTTGTGCCATCTGGGTTTTGCCTGAAGCTTTGGCACTGACAAAGTTTCAGAAAAGGGTCCTATTATTCAAATGATTTTTCAGCCCTATTAACGTTTGCATAGCCGTGTTTCTTTGGACCCCCAACATTCTTCCTCTGTATAAAATTACCATTCAAATTTGATTAGTAGTATTTACCATTTCCATGATGTAAGAACAGCAGAGATCATTTGCTTCTGCAGATCAGTTATCATTCATTAGATATGCTTTATTGGGGCTGCCGATAAATGAACTGTATATGAATTTCAAGTTTTTCATTGTTCATGTACATAGTGGGCAGTGATTGTTTATTGGTTTAGTGAAGGCAGTTCTATCTTTTAAATTTTATCTTGGTTCGATTGATCTGGTCAAACAGAGAATCGTGTATGGGCTCGAGTTGATCATCTGGTGTAGCAGGACTGTAATATGAAATCTAAATTCTTCCAAGCAATTAGATATCTGCTTGTCATTTTTCCAAATATTTGGAGGGGCTTGGATCTAACTGATTAACTGAATATATTTTTGAAGGTTGGAGCAATAAGATTCTACAGGTGGTTTGAGAAAGTTGCTACAGTTAGGAGTTGTTTGATGAATTTATTACTTTTAGTATGAAACTTTATAAGGTATCTAATATGTGTGCTTGATAGGGCAACCTACTCAGCTCATAAAATTAAAAAATTCACTTGAAAAGAGCATGAATTTTACACGAGAGCGGCTACAATCGTGGCTTGATGCTAAATATGCAGCTTGGAAGGTTTTAGGTACAAATCGTAATGAACAAATTTATCATTGACCTTATAACTTATGAATTTGGATACCAAATGTACAATTTCTGGGTACTCAAAATTTCATTGTAATGAACCACTTCTCGGTATGTGATTTCAGTTGACATCTGATAATAAGGTCTTCTTTTTCTCCCGAAAGTCCTTGAGCTAGTGAGCAAATTTTGGTCAAGTTTGTCTTCGGTATTAGAAAGATCTGAATAAAATTCCGAGTAGTCTATAACAATGGCCAAATGGTGCCAGAGGAGGGCTCATCATAAAGAGAAAAAATAGATTCATATTTGTACAATCAAGGTTCTCAGTTTGAATGAGAAGGTGAATCATCTATTTCTGTTCAAGTTGTGATTCCTCTGCTTGTTTCACAACACAGTGAGATGGAGTTTGCATCAAATGCTGCTAAAATGTGGAGGCAACCTGCTAAAATGTTTGAATGGAGTTTGCGAAATGTCGCATCCCAGTTTTGACCCAAGCCCCACTATAGTTGGGAAAAAAGCCCGATACTCTCTCAGTTAGAATCCACTCTTCTAAAAGGATAAGTGGGACTGGGATTTGATTTTGAAAAATAGATTTGAATAAAGACTTTTTGAAAAACTTAGGAGCTATCACCTAACATAATTAAAGATGTGCTAGATTATCTAAAATTAAGTATAGTCCGAAAACTAAACTAAAGTTTTTTGAAAATGTCCTCTTAAGAGGGCTTTAGAAAATGATGTTTTTAGCAACCGTTTGAAAATATTTTAAAACTCTTTTGAAAACGTGACTCATGGTTGGTCTTTCAAACTAGAAATCTATAGTTCGGGAGTTGATTACGTGTAGAAAAGATATACTAAGATCATCACTTTATCCCCTCCTTTCGGTATCAACATGTTTATTCATCATTAGTTCACTTAGTTGAATCACCAGTTACTAAATATTCACTTACATCCACCTCACAAGTGCATGGTGTTGTCGTAGTTTAACCCAATGGTGGATGGGTATCTTTTTTTTTTTTTGGGGTCTAGAGTCCAATATAGACCAACGGGTTAGATTCACTCAAGCTCACTCTAACACTTACAATCAATAGAAAATGCTTCTATAAAAGAGTAAACAAAAATTGATTTTGGTTTTGGTTGGTTTGACAGCTAGGAAATTGAAATGTAATGAAGTTTTAATGAAATTAAAGGGGAAATTGGCTCAATTGATCAAAACACCTAAACAATCCAATGACTCATTGAAAGTTTATAACTCAAATTGCTAATCCACAATCAAGGGTAGCAATTCGGGAGATTTATCTTTAAAACTTGATAATTCAACTCTAATTGATGTTAGATTATAAACAATCTAAAGATCCTAGGTTAATACAATCATTTGGTCAATTCCAAGTCACAATTGGTAAAACATGACTTGAAATTGCAAAACATAGTCAATAGCATAGGTAATCTAAGAGATCTAACAATCAATCAAAAAAATTGAAGATCCAAGTAGATAAAACATAGAATTCATGGGATACCTTCAATGATTTCTTGAATTCTTTAAGTGTTCTTCATAATTGAACACAATTTAAAGTCTAGCTACTCATATTCATGGAAGAAATTAAAATTGAATTCATTTGGAAAGAAGTAATTGGAATCTAAGGAGAATTGGAATGAATTTGTATTTAACATAACTCTCTAATGTTCTTACAATGGAAATATAAAGAAATTACAATGAATTAAACTAATACAATTGAAGTTCTAAAGATTCTAAGGAGGGAAAATTCATACAAAGCTGAGAAAATAAAGCTAGATCCCCAAATTTCCGTCCAAACTTATATTTATAGATTTAATTCAAAATAGGGATTTCGTAAACCGTACTTACAGTTAGGCCCACCCTAGGTACGGCTCCTACTATACCTACGGCCTTCTTACGATCCCTTTTATGGAGAAACACCTCCTCAGAAGATTGCAAGTTTGCTGCAAGTGTAGGTACGCTTCCCACTACCGTACCTACGGTTAGGTAAGGCACGGTTACCAGACCGTATGTATGGTTCAACTGACCATAGGTACGGTCCAAATGGCCGTTTTGTGCTTTAAGCTGAATCTCAGCCTCTTTTAAGTTCCAAACCTATAAATCAAGTACAAAACATCATTAGGAGTATTATGAGACTAAAATGAGAATATAAACAACTTAAATTGACTAACTAAAGCTATTTAAGAGCTAAGGATTATGCTTTTGGAGTGTAATCACCCCTCTTCCAAACTTGCTTTTTGCTAGTCTCTAGCAAAGTATTACATAAAAGATAATCTCTACTTTCTTAGGAGTCATGGATGCATTTAGTTCATGCATCAAGTCTTTAAACTCTTAAGTTACCCCTAGTAGACGAGTGGTGTCTCATGAAGGTTTACAGTAATGACACCCACAAACATCGACTCATAATCATCAATCAAAGATTTAGAACAATGTGAGAATGATGCATAGATATATCAAAGCAATCTTCACAAATCACCTCTAATCTCATTGCAAGTAAGAATATATCCATAAGGATACAAATGTGAGGTTCATGTGAGTGTGTGATAGAATCATATAATGTAACTCAATGGTATATACTCATATATCCATGTCCTTGGAGCTTTGATCCAAATCCTCATCGAACTTACAATCTAAAACAACTAAGCACAAAGTTTCTCTTAATGGAATGTTATAAAAGGAGTAAATATCATGGTGTACAAGAGAGCAATCTAAGTATTAAATAACACAATACTGAAAGTGTATCGACTTGGCATGACTTTATGAAAGAATACATATAACTTAGATATTAACTAAACATAATTGACACAAAATAGCTTTTATTCAAATAAGATCTTTAAGTGAAAACCATGCTTTGGATCAAAAAGAACTTTTTAAGGGTATGCCAATAGGTATCAAGGTAAGGTACGAAAGGGAGGAAGGTCATCATTTTAAATTTCTTGCATAAGGCACAATGCACTCCCCGGCCCGCATGTAGCCCATATTTTGTTTACTTACACAATCCAATAACCTTTTAATAAATTATTTTTTTTATAAAGTAGTAGAGAAAGTGATAAGGTATAATATCAATGGCGGACCCAAAAATTTCACAAAGAGGAGGCCAAAATAGAAAAAAAAAATTATTGCTACAATTGTATTAACTACAATTACTGTCACTTAGATTTAAGTTATATTATAGGAGATTCATCAAATACAAAAAAGATAAAATCTTAGTACATGTAGTGTACTTAGAAATAAATACGTTACTTTTTCACTAATTTTTTTTTTTAAAGATTAGATGGGCACACCAAAATTACTTAAAATTGAGAGGGTAAAGGAAAAATTACTTTGAATTTTGTGAGACAATATACCTATTTTATTAGAACTACTCAAAAGTATAGAGGGTACGGTCTAAGAAATTTTTTTAGAATTTGGGAAGCCAACATACTTATTTTTTATCATATGTATTAAAAAACATGTAGGGTCTAAGGGTGTTTTTCAAAACTCATGGTCCCCGTCCACCTTGATATATTTCACAAGAATATAGTACACAAGAAACATGATATATTTCAAATTCTCCAAAAATATATAGTTCTGGATGTGAGTTCAAGCCTTCAAAGATAAACCCATTTGTACAACACGATTAATGCTTGAAATGCTATGGGAAAATGGCATGCAACGATTCATTTCCTTTTAGTCACCATACTCACTCTTGACCAACACTCGTCTCAGCTGGCACCGTCTTTCAAACTTTCAACTAACATGGTCCCTTAGTTTCAAATCTAAGCCATAAATTCCACGGTGCCAAACACACCCTTAGGTCAATTAGCCTTTCATCTACATAAGAATTAAGAAATATTTCAAGATTCATATCACCCTAGACATTGCAAAGCCAGTTGTTTGACTACTATTAGAGATGTGTACTTGGATGCAAATTAAGTCTTTTTTGTTCATTGATACCAAATAATTTGCTAATATCATGAGAAATACATCAAATTGGATAGACATTTCTAAATAAAAGCACAAAAATGATCACATCAGCAAAGAGTTAAACTCAATACCTCAATAACCAATATGCTAGTATTACCAATCAAATGCCATTGAACCTTATGGGTATTGGCGGATACAAATTCTGGCTATTGATAACTTTTTAACATCAATTCAGATAATAATGTTCGTGAATTTGTGAGACTTTTCAGTGTGTTTCCTCTCACCATCTTTCACTATTAATGCTAGAGTTTTGATTGCACAGTGCAAGCTGGGGTGGATCTATCGGGAAGTTGCAATGCCTCCCACTCTTCATCATCAACTTTGTCGAGACATTGACCCACCATTTCTTGACTGACTAGTTCTAGCTTTGAAGGCTTCCACTGCTTGAAATGAACAAGGAAACAAGTAGAATGTTCTAATTACTTTTAGTTCGAGGACTTGTAACCAAACAAGTTAAGGAAAAAGATTATATTTCTTGATTAAATTAACCTAGTGTATTAATTGGAATCAATTTCCAAAGCAAACCCATAACTTTGCATTTTATGATTCATTTACTTTATACATTTGTAGCATTAATTATACTCAACGTTATTGGTTCTTCATTGTTGTTGCTTTTGTTTTATAAAAATATGACAATAGAAGATGGTATTCACAATTATCATTTCTATAAGTGGTACATCGACTATGGACCAAATTATATTATGAGAGCGTATATATATCGTTCATGGAAATAGAATGACCCATTCAAAAAATTTTTTTTTCTTTCTTTCCAGTAGCACTTGAAGATAGAAATTATAAATCTGCCCAGCTGCAACACCTTGTGGTTAGCAGTAGGCTCCCACAACGAGCGATGATTAGTTAAGGTATGCGTAAGCTAGTCCGGATACCTCGTGAAAAATAAAAAAAAGTATAACTGACTTCTCATAAATGATTTTAAAAGATTTTAATGTTGTTATTCCAAGGAGACCTGGAAATAAGATTTTTAAGGAAAGAAGAAATAGGGCTAGGTAACTAAACAAGAAGACAATGAGATGATAGACACGAGGAAAACCCCAAATGATAACATGTCCTGAAATACTGCCAAATCACTTATTTTCCTTAACGCACCCTTTTTGCTATTTGAGGCTATTGTCTGAAAGTAGAAGTAAAACCTATAGATAGAAAAAGTTAAAAAGGTTCTTTCTTACATAAATGAAATTGTAAAGTTATGTCAGTTAAGTTTCCTGCACTTGGAAACACTTGAAATATGGACATCCATTTTCAAAGACTGGTATTATGGATCCAAGCCACAAATAAAATGGAAGTGTTCTATTGATTTTTTTCATACCCCTCATAATTCTGCTTGTACTAGTCTCTGAAAAGAGGTCAAGGAAATAATATGTAAGTGTACGTAATTTTTCACAAATTTTTTGTTTTTCTCTTCTCGTGGTAACAAAGCCAACTCTTACATTGGAATTACACTAATCAAGAGCAAGGAAGATGCAGTTGGATAAAGGAAAATGAAAACAATTGGGCGAATTGGAATGTAAGGAAGTATGAACGTCACTTGCAATGAGAATGTAAGAACACTGATTTGCTTGTGGAAAAGAAACATTGTTCTATTGTACCTGTGGTTTTTTATCTTTGTCTATTAGCATTGCTCGTGAACCCTGCACACATAATTTCCCTTAGAGTGGATTGAAAGTCCAAGAAAATCTCTAAACTAATAATGGTAATGTATAACCCTTGTGGCAACCTCAAAAAAATCATCATGAATTGTTCCTCGAATTATGTGGCAGAAAACATTGAACTCGCGAGCAAGACATTGTCCAAGCATCTGCTTCCGACCTGCTCTGATCTATTAAAAGAACAGGAAAGGTTTTTTATTTTTATTTTTATTTAAACAACTAAATCTAGAGTCATTTTGTCAATAAAACAATATGCTTCACAAAAATGAAGGGCTTTTTCAAAGTTGTGCTGATTGTTACCGATCTCAAAAAAAGTTTAAGGCTTGTAGGAGAGACAGACTTCATAGAGTTTATTGAGTCAGTGATCCACTTCTCTGATTTGTTTGCAGCTAAGTTTTCCTGAGTGAAATAAATTCAAGCTCTGTAAGATGACTTTGAGATGTGATACCATATAGTCAGCATTTTTGAGCTAATGCATTTTGTTTTCCCCAAATCATTCAAGTAAAACTACACGTGATTTCACTAAAAAACATACCAATGACGATAATATGTCTTCAACTGTTTCTCTTGAGAAGCATTCGTTGATAATTTCCAGCCTGTTTCATCAATGCATATTACCAACATGGATTTTATGCATAAATAGAAGGGCATAAAACCAAATATGAAAATGGTGCAAATCTTATGAGAACTAAAAAATAAAAAAAATAAAAAAAAATTGATCACGAAAGAAAGTTAGTGGAATGACTACTAATTGATTACCTTGTATATGTGCTGTCCTGTTTTACACATACTTTGTGTACGAATTTGCTGATAATCTTAGAAATGGTTGGTATATCCAATACATCCGATGAACCCACCATATCAAGTGCCTTTTCCAATGAAGCAAAATCCTAAACATGAATTTAAAGCTAGCGATGATCTTCCAATGTTATGTAAATTGCATAACCAACCTTAAGTGACATAGTGGAAGGTTTCTATTCATATAACAACATTTGAATTAAACCAAATGAATAATGTTGCTTTGATGCTAAAAATAAATAATAAATAATGTGTGAATTATGAATAGTTGAATAAAATCAATGATCCACCGGGCGTTGTCGCAAAACCCTTTACTCTACTAATTCTTAATTAATTAAGATGGATTCTACCCTAAAATTTCCTTCCATTAATCATCACTACGGTATTAAGTAATGAAACAACATTTGATATAAGTACACCTTTGAATGGACAAAATGAGTTGCAAGGCCACATTCAAGCATCTCGGTTCCATCCAACCGAGCTCCAGTCAGCCCCAGATATTCTCCTATTCATACAGAATTTGAAAATAATTAGTTGAAAACAAAATGAAACAAGCTGCACTTCTAGCTTTATGAATGAAGTTAGAAGAGACTTTGTTGTGAAACTTCCATGGACATGACAAATAAATGTTACCGAAAAACCCTGGAAGCCTAGATAGAAAATGGGATGCACCAACATCTGGGATAAGTCCTATTGCAGCTTCTGGCATAGCAAATAACTGTACAAGTGTACACAACTAAGAAGTGTTAGTAAATATTTATACATACTGATGAGGCTATACACAAGTTTTGCTCATTTGTGAATTTCTTACTTCTAGTGATGTAATTTACACAAAAAATGTTGTTAGGAAAATTTTCAACATTATCATATATATATACACACGTATATGTTGTCTTTGGCGAATTGGGTTGCTTATGGAAGAGGATGAATTGACACAAGAAGTTCACTCCAGTGGCTTCAGCTTTGCTCAACCAAAATTTTCTTCACTGAGTAACTTAAGTAGGCAGACGTTAAACTGAGAGTTTAGGTCGAAGTTGGTTCAGCCTGAGATCAAGTGAATCTGACAAAATTTAAACATAACGGTTCGAAACAACTATTATCCAAATGGAAAGGACTGTTCTTTGCTAAGCAGATATATCCTTTCGGGAAGTTGCCTTTATTCTTCACCAATAGGCCATTTTCCTACCAAAATAACTATGCAATCGCTTCTCATTCTTACTCGATACCTCGTTCAAAGTATGTTCGTTATGTAATATTGTAGAAACACAATCCAACGTTCTTGTAAGAGTATAAAAGTTTCACGCTTGTTTCAGTTTAACTGTGTTATGCTGGTTTGACTCTGTTTGTGTATAACACAGTCAAACAATAGATATTGTATCTGGACTCTATTGTGTCCTGGAGGCAAATTTGTTGTAACCTGGTGAACACCATCTTGTAGAATTGGTGAGGAATTTTTTTTTTTTTTTCCATAAACAGATTTACTTTGTTCCGGGTCTTGGTAGCACCCCATTGTTATTATTTTCCTCAAACTCATAAATTGGCACCAACAATAATGTGATTATACTGTGAAATCAAGAGAGCTTACTTGTTACAGTTTACGTAAACAAGATATGTTCAACTGACAACATTTTTAAATGAAGTTGGTTGTACATACGTTGAGAAAATTCCTATATTATATCGTATGATCTTTTTAATTCAAGAATTTTGTGTTTTTGTAATCCTCTAGGCTATGAAGATCAGCTCATATCTTCTTTTTTTTTTTGTTTTTTGTTTTTTGTTTTTTTCCTTTTCTTATTTTTCTTCCTTAGCACAATTTTTGTATCATATTCTTTCCAATTCAAGAATGTGGCGCTTTTATAATGTTCTAGATAATGAAATTTGCTTTCACATATATCATATCTTCTTGGCACAATATATATATTTCTCCACTTTTTTTTCTCCTTAAAAAAGAGGCTCTTCTCCAGTGTGTAAGAATTTACCAATTATTTAAAAAAAAAACTTGCGAAATATCTAGTGTTTTAGTTATTGAAAATTTAAATATTAACTGCAACCTGTGAAATATCTAGTGCTTTAGTTATTGAGTTTTTTTTAGCTTATAAGGAAAGAAGTCAATTTTTTTTGTGGTTTTTTTGCTTTTTACCTTTTGTTTGCTTATCTTTAGCATATATAAAAAAAAAAAAAAATTTACCCTTTTTTTACTTATAAGTCAGAAAAGTGAAATAAAAAAAGCTTGAAAAAAGTTTTATCAAACAAACCCTGAATTCTCTATTTGAGGGCATGGTTAATATTCTTCTCCTCCATCAATTCTTATGCGATTGAAGTTTCTTTAATTGGATCTTTAGGTTTCCACGTTCTGAAATGATTAAGTTGGATATGAAGAGATAATTTGAAATATGGGCGGATGTTCTTGAATCAAGATATGAGAAAGCAGTTATGGACTACAATTGTCTTGAAAAGAGGTTTATATGTTTAATGGATGAGAATGCAATATAAGCATTAAACTTCTCTTGATTAAGCAATAGTGGAAATTTTTTTGAGAATGTCTTTCATCCAATATGATTTCCAGCTAGGTGACTAAAATCAACACTTACACAAAAGTAGGTGATAAACACTAATTGCTAATATTAATTATAAAAAAAAGATGAATAAGCAATTGTAATAAGAGTTAAATAAATACTCCATTTTCAATGTTGATTATATCTACAGTGAATTTTATAATCCAATTATTGGAAGTGTGAAGAGATTTTTCATACCATAGAGAAAATAACCAACTAAAAAGTTAACTATGAGGGGGAAGGAAAGTACAGTGTTCTCAGTAACAATCCGAAATGTTGCATGCATGGATAGTCCGGCTCCTCCTCCCATTACAATACCATTTATAAGTGAAACCTGGAAAGTAAATTTCGGTCAGTGTCAAAGGAATATAAACACAATATAAATATATAATGCCAAGGGCAAATGTAAGACTAACATCAAAGGAAAATCTCTCACCAAAGGCTTCTTGTATGTTCCAAGTAAGTAGTCTAAAGTTAGTTGTTTCCTATAAAAACTTGCGCCGAAGCTCCAATGTCCTGATTCATTTAAGCCAATGTACATATAAGTCATCTTCATTTTCCTTTCACTATTAGAGTTTGAAATGAAGTACAACATTTTTCATTGTTATAGGTTACTAACATGCATTCATGATTTTTGATACTTAAATTTGGAGAAAGTATATGTAGAAAATTATACTTGTAGAAATTAAATGTTGTCATGAATTTAATTTTCTTATTATGTGCCTTTAGGCAATTGAGAATGATTTGCAAGGCTAAACAACTAGCTTTACCTGCAGTGATAAAATTAATCACAGCCGTAACATCACCACCAGCACAAAATGCTTTCCCATTTCCCTACATTGGTATTAAGAACAAGAAGACAAAAAAAAAGAGTTATCTGTCATGCCCAAATGAATACAATATAATTCGATAGAAATGCCCAAGTAATCTATTTGAGGTAGCATATACAAAAAGTATGAAAACAATTATCTCAAACATTTCACTAAATCATAGTGAGTGAAGTGAGAACTCTTTGGTTGTCAATTTATAACATATGAGCTTAGCAATTGTTAAATTTAGAAGAAGTATAAGAAAATAAGATGTAAACATCTCGAGGCTTATCTTTGTAGCAGTCCTATAAGAACTTAATTTGACAATTGATCATGGCTAGGATGGCCAAAAGCTCCACTCCGTTCAAGACCTGACTTAACCTGAAATAAATAGGTTTGGAGAGGCTTTAATCGGTTTCGGGTTCAAGTTCGGGTTTGGAGGAATACAATCAACCCCGATTAGGTTAGGGGCAGGGGCGGGGGGCGGGAGAAGGGTATCCAGTCCATTTATATATAAATTTACTAAACTAACCTTAAATAACTTATATATTTCTGAAATAACCTAAGCCTTATAAACCATTGTTTAGGGTTCATCTCTCACTTTCATCTTTCTCTGACTTGCGACGCTCGTCAATCCCCCTCCACCTCTGTTTCCTCATTCATTTACCGTCGCATCGCCATCGCTACAAGGGACAAACGGAACTTGATTTCTCCATTCTATGAGTTGCTTTCTCTATTTTTCCGTCTGATTGTAGAAGAAATCACTCACCAGTCACCACAACGTTCGTTCACAGTAGTAATAAGCTACTTTCTTCGATCAAACCCATATATCACTTGTTTTGCTGTAATGTCAAGTTGATCAAGATCTTGGACGCTTCTTTTGTTGCTTTGCGAGTTCTGGAGGTCAGTGTGTTTGTGATAAATCGAAGCCCATCAACTGATTACACCACAGTGTTCCCTTAAGCTAAGGATTTTCAAGTCAAAGCTGACGAAGTTGATTCACAAAGACCAGGTAATAGAACCCTTCAATTTATTTGTGATTCACAGAGACCATGTAATAGAACCCTTCAATTTAATAGAACCCTTCCATTTCTAATCTAAATGGTTCATATTTATTAAACCCTTCAGGTAGTAGATCACTCGGGATATTTTAGCTATTCCTATGTCAACGGTTGGATCGGAGTCTAATTTCACTACGAGTGGTAGGTTAATTACTCCACATCATAGTAGACTTCATCCCACCACTTTGGAGGCCTTGATGTGTGTGCAGAGCTGGCTATGGAGTGAGATGAACGGTACATAAACATAAGTTTAATTATTTCCTCAATTGAGTGTGTCATGCAGACTAATTACTCCATGACTCATGCTTATTTATTAAAATTTTTAATTATTTGTTCATAGGTACTAGCTCGACTCCAAATTCACCTTATCCTCCTAAGTTTTGTGATGAAGAAGAGGATCTATATGAACATTTAGAAGTGGAGTAGATCTTGTTTCGAAAAGGTTACACCATTGCATTGAATTTCTTATGTTACTTAGAGGCTTTGATGTGCTAGAATTTCTAATAGTACTGAATTTTTTAATTTATACAATTTCTAAAATTTTCTACCTAGAATTGAACTTTGGAATTGGACAAATATATTCCAAAACAGTATTTATAAGATTATGCTAAAAATGAAAATGAAGCTATGGTTTCTGTTCACTTTCTGTCCTCTTCGAAAATGAAAATTGATTATCCACTTTCTGTTCCCTTTTCTTTTTGAAAAGGAAAGTTTTGAAGGAACAGTAATCCAATTAAGTTGGCTGTTACTATTTCCATTAAAAGTTTAAGTATATATTTGTTTCCTTCTTTTGTCTGTTTGGTTTCATTTAATCTGTTTTCATTTATAATCTCTAAATTAAGATGCACTTTTTATTTATTTATTTCATTCATAATCTGTTTGCCAGGGTTCAAACAGAATGCAGCTATGATTAAAAAAAAGAAGAAGAAGAAGAAGAAGAAACAATTACTTTTATCTTGTGGATACAATGGAAGGTCTATCTGAATAGTATCATCAAAATTTCATGGTGCTGCTTCACCATCTGTTGAGATCTGTTTTCTAATTAAGTGATTGTCGGCTTCACCATCTATTAAGATTTCACAAGGTAGTGGACTGCTCAAGTTGAAAAATGTTATGCTTTATAACTCATTATAATATTCAGCGATGTTTTTGATTGTTTGAAATGTTTTATTCTATTTAGGGGTACCACGAAGCCTGGTTGAAAGAATGCTTAGAAGAAGCCTGATTGGAGTTCAAATTATGCTAGAGATAGTCTAGGGATAAGTTTAGAATTATTTTTGTAGATAGATTTTTTTTTTTATTTCCTCTTCCTCATATACAATTTTTATTGTGTATGTTGTACTTGCTTGGTATTTTTTCCTTTGAAAAATTTATGTTGCAAGTGAATTTACAGTAGCTGAGATATGTTAGATACTTAGAGCTACCAAGTACAGTAGATCTTGAAGAACTTGTGAATTAGATGTGATTGTCCAAGGTAGAGCAGGTGACCTGCAATCAGTCTGAAGAATGTTGATAATCTGGAAAGATTTTTGGATTGTGAAAATTTTTGAGTTAAATTTCCTCTTTGTAGCAGGTTTAATGAAATTTAGATGTGATTATTGTTCATTAAGTTGATGAAATGGTTGTTTTAAATTTCTGCTAAATGGGGCAATATAATGCCCTGCCTAGTAATTTTGTGAAAGTTAATTAGTCGAAAAATCTCATTTTATAAGCAATTTGGCTTTGCAGGCTTTGGATCCCAATGTTTGGGGTTCCATTTTAAAATGTCAATTAAAATATTATATCCAAGCTATTGTCTAGGATGGGCTCAAGGCCATGTGGCAAAGAGCTATCTCGATCTTTGAAACCAGTGACATCTCTTGTGCTGAAGAAAATAATAAATTACAAAATATATTAGCCCAAATTTTGAGGCATGGCATTCACAACTCCTTAAATGGTTACAAACACATGTTGTATGAAATACATGTTACTGGAGAGCATCTCGTTTCATACAACATGTGGAGCATTAATTTCACTCTAAAAAATGTAATCTTAGTCTCTTAATTAGTTGTTTGTTAGTTCTAATATATTTATTAGAATAGATTTTGAGTAATAAATTGCTCCAAACTGACTTTTTTTGTGTATTGTAAGTTTTTTGGGCTAAGATGGCAAAAATAGACTAAAAGTGCAGGAGGATTGTTTGAATGTACCGTTCGAACGGTGATTTCATCGTTCGAACGCACTTCGGATGCGCGGGACACCGTTCGGATGCTACGTCAGATGAAGGACTTCTAGAGTTGAGTTTTTGCATCCGAAACCATTCTAGAGTCATGTTTTTAGATCTGAAGACCGTTTGGACGGTCAGGCTAACTGTTCAAACGCACAGACGATTTGCGTTGGACGCACTTCGAACGGTGAGTGTAGTTTTGCCCTAAAACCCAAGGGCAGCCAAGGAAAAGATATAGAGAATTTCTTGGCGAGTTTTGCAGCGAAAAAGAGGAGAAATTTGAGAAGACTATTGGTTTTTGGTTGTATTTGGTTTGGATTTTGTAGTTAGGATTTTAAGAAAAATGTTTGGGATAAAATCTTGCTAGATTTTTTTCTCATTCCTTGTAATCTTCATCATAATTTCTTTGTAATTTAAAAAAAATTTTTGTTCAATAAATTCTAGATTTATAGTTTTAGATATTAGTTGTTCATTTTGGCAAGTTTTCTTCTATGGATTTCTCTAGCTAAATCTATTGTTTGGTTGCAAATGTGAAGATCCACCAAGGAAGGCATGAAAAATAAAAGTGGAGTTTCTAAATCTCTTTGAATATCTATATTGTGTTTATTCTCTATTTTTGGAATTGATTGTTATATAAAACTTATATCTATAATCATGATTAAGTAACTTGTGATTTATTTCTAAGAACCTCTCAAATGTGATTAAATTTAATTCTACATTAATTAGAGAACCCTAGGTTTTTAAAGCTTAAACTTCCGAGTTAAGAATCCTTTGGAAGATCCTTGATTTGAGTTAACCCAAACTTCTCCTTTCAAATTTTATATTAAAATTGGTAGGTTGAAGCAATGGCACCCAAATTCTCTTTTTATTCAATTTAAATCCTGACCTATTCTCACTCAAATTTCATTGGCTTAAAACTAATTTAGTTTTAATTGTTTTAATTGTGGTAGAATTATCAAGTTTATCAAATTGCTTTATTTAGATTTTAATTGTTCAAATTAGTGTCTTAATTGTCACTTTTAATTAATTGCTTAGCTGATAGTAAACACCAATCCACAAACCCCTAAAGATTTTTGGTTTAATTTTATTTCCCATCGATTCCATATCATCCTTGTGTTGTAATTTTAATTTGAATAATTCTTAAATTGTGCTTGTTATTATTGTTAAATTTATTCAAATTTCATGGGCGAACACAATAAAGGGGATGCCTCTATTTAAACTACAACCGCCTCTAACGTGTTAGTTGAGAGCCAACCAAGCATCTCGATCAAAACATGAACGTGTATGTTGTATTCACACACTGTACATATAGCCTAGTTGCTACAAAAGAGATCAACCCTCGCCACCTAGAGATGCTAAATAAGATCTCGAGTCTAGTTTGCTCCAAATAAATAATCAAGCATAATGGACACTGCCATATGATCTATATTTGATTTGAGCAGCAAGTCTCATCCTTTCTCCTAAAAAGATGGCACAATAGCTTACCTTGTCTCATTTTTACTCACTATCTCATAAGTAAAAGCCGACTCTCTCCCATGCCAAAGTGTCACGGGTTGCCACCCGTGGCACGTCGAGAGCCGCGAGGGACCTTGGCGTGGGGCATGTTTGAGCATGATTGGCCGGTGGCATGACAATCTCGTAATTTGTATTTTTCATATTTATTGGATTTATGGATTATGACTCCTCGAGGGGGTAGGATGTTTATTCCTATCAGTTTGGAGATGGCTCAGAATGCTATTATAAGGGGGGGCATGGTGTTGACTCTACCACCCCCTAGTGCTACCGAAAGGGACAGCATTCAAGTGAGTCCCCCAAGGGAGTGGGCGAGACTTGGGAGCCGGCTGTGGCACATGGCTGCAGTCCTCATGTTAGTCAAGGGGCTACATGGGCGGCATTGTGCCCGGTGGGGCAAATGTTGGGCATTAGCGTCGAGGATGGGGTCATGACATTCGCACCCGCTACGCCATAATTATAAAGTGGTGGGGCTTATGTCCATGACGGATTGGACCTCGGTGTGTACACTTGCATGCCGTGTGTCTCGTGTGCACTTGCGCATTGGGTTCACGCTTGGGCACACGGCCGCTTGGTTTGGCTAGCATTGGTGTCGTGGGGCACAATGTTGTGGGCGTATCAGTTGCTAATCGGTGGTGCCTTTCCTTGCGGGTAACCTTGACGCGGGGCGCTAAGAGCTTCATGGATGGAGGCATTGTGCCTAACAGGTGATGCTTGGCTGATGCGCGCATGTCTAGTTGCACATGGCCATCTGGCTTGTGTTTCGAGTGGGACTGGCGCTAAGCACGTTGCTTGCCGAGTGTGCACGCATTTGAGTATGGCGTTGCTATCGCCTATAGCTTGGGTTGCCTTATGGCTTGAGTATCAGAGGTCCGTGCTTAAAGAGTTATGCGGGGCATTACAGATGGATCCTGGACAAACGCATAATCTTATGCCTTGGTGTTTGAGTTGGCGGGACTATTGCTTGGTGCATAGTCGCCTCACGGGTGTATTCCGCTGCATATGATTATGGCGGGTCGTATTAGTGTCACCGTGTGGTGCCCGGCCTGCCAGCCCGTGACACAAAGGCATGCTTACCCCAAGCATCAAAGAAAATTGCTCGAATGAGCCAATCATGTCTATTGACATACAATTGTGTGCTATCCTAATACCACAGTAATGATAATAAAACAATTGATGCATGGATGCGCATCTATAATACAATGTGCAAAGTGGTCTCAATTTTCCTATTAAGAACATACAAATACAAATGATCAATTGTCAAGAGCACACGATTAATAGTCTTAGGAATAAGATCTCCGAGCCTAGACTTGATTAAGCAGGCCAACAAGGAGTTAAACCATCAAGGGCTTCTCAAAATCGGCATAAATGCCTTTTCAAATTAATGGGAACCTTTCCAACTTGCATATAATATTTTTTGCATTAAAGCCATGTTTTCAGCCTCTAAACTCATGTTTGCAAAAACACACTTTTTGGTGTCTCAGCACTCCTCAATTATCAGGTGGTGATTTTAAAACTTTTTAAAAAATAATAGCCCTTTTCAAATCAAATAAACCTTGTAGGTCGGGACAAAGACCCCCATTCAGTCTGGAGTTAATCATTTCTCCAAGTCATATGAAACTTTTCATTCTGAGCCTTGTCTCATTCACGAGATATTTAGGCTATCCAAAATTCGGTTGTGACATGCAACTAACTAATTTATTTGCGTTCCCTGAGGTTGGCACTTTGACTAATGTAACTGAGACCACAAAGATGTAAATACCTCAAGTACAATATATGGAGTCTCTTGAAGATAATCCAATGTCCTCTAGATTGCATTTAAAGAGCATTATCAAGACCTATATATTTTTTCTTGTCTAGCCAAACATATAATATAAGGTTGACAAAATATACACCTTAGCATACTTATAGGTTCCAATAGTATGAAAATAAGGAACATGCGTTGAGTATACATTAGTAGACTCTGCACTTATGATCGTATTGGATTGGAGAACTGATGCTAACTACATAACATAGCTTGTTTTTGGTAGTCAACTACTCAAGAACAGAGGAGGACACATGCCATATGTTTTTTTACACTAGAGTCTCTTGGGAGGTTCATTTCAAAGGTTAAGCTTCTTTAGTGATAGGAGGCATAATGGATATGTAACTCTGTATGAAATCATATAGAGCGGACAGTTTACTGCATCCATGTTTGTTTGCCAATCCTTTGGTTTAGACCAATAAAATCTTTGCCATTTCCAACAAATAATATGCCATTATTAACAAGTTTGCACTACTCAGCATGGATGTAGTTTTGGGTGCCCAAATGCTCCAGATGCCCATGCAAACTTCACTTGTGGCCGGCTTGGCTCAATCCATAGCGCAGTTACGGCTGGCAATGGTAACTGACACTGTTCATCTGCTTCATAAAGTACCCGTTTGAAATAGATTTTGGGCCAAACTTCCAATGCTCATATCCCTCAAACTAGAGATTCGAACAATGGAAATGATATGTAGTTGGGAAAGTCTTGAGACAAAAAATCTAACCATATTAATTTCATGGCACAAAACCAAACATGAGAGACAACGAATTTGAGAAAGTTTTGAAAAATAAAAGGTTTTATTTTTCTACCTAACCACATGGCCTCTCAATTTGAAACTTTCCAAATATGTTCATGTGCTACAACTTACTAAAATTTCAAGGCCAAGTGACATACCCAATAAACACAACCAGAGGTCGCTAACTAATGGACATGTATGTTTTCTCCGACAAACATGTTTGTACCCACATTTGTTTAACTACCGCGTTGACCCGCCATAGATGTCTCGGTTTGGGTTCATGAACAAAATACAAAAATGTTTCATGCAACATTTTCATTGGCGTAGTACTTTCTTACCTTTAAAATCACGAGCTTCACTGTGGGATCATTCTCATACGCTTCCAACTTCTTTAACATTTGGGACACCTGTAAGTGACAAAATTGAAGTGTTGTCAATCAATAACTGTTCTTGCATTATTTTTGAAAGATAATTTCTTTTACATTTCATTTGGGTTTTTCCTTTTAGTCATTGTATATAGGAGTTACTCAAATACATAGGGGCAAAAACATGTATAGGCGACCATTTTATTTGTCAAACTACTGAAATTTTGTGATTTTCGTAGAGTCATGTAAACTATATTTTATAGTCTTCTTCGAAAAGTTTATAAGAGTTTTGCTTCATGCTGGCGAGATAGAAAAACTTTTTAGCTGGCAAGAAGTTAATAACAACAGATATTTGGACCAATACTTTTATTTATTTTCTTTTTTTCGTTGTTTTGATATTTAGACCATTTATCAACTTTTATTCCCAAATGAGGAATGCTGGTGATTACACTCCAAAAGTGTTATCTTAAAGCCTAAAATAGTAGATTGTTAGCCATTTTTGTACATACTAGACTAGCATTTTTTCCTTTAAAATAACCTAAACATGTTGAATATGTTTTTACAGGAATTGGAGTCTAAACGAAGGGAAAAAGAAGAAGAAAACCAGTCAATTGATCGATTGGCCCAACAGACAGATCAATCAGCCGATCGATCGCTCTAATTGACAGATCGAATGGCCGATCAATCGCTCAATCCACCGATCGATCTCCTACAGCTTCAGAGGTTCTCCAAAACCAAACTACGGAGAGGATGTTTTATCGATCGAAGACCAATCATAGACTGACTGATTGACCAATCGATCTGTCGTTGCAATCCTTGTTTTTAACTTGCATATATAAGGCTGTTTTGACATTTTTGGAGGGGGCTCTCTCACTTTTTCTCAGTTTTAGTTTAGATTTCTTGGTATCTAGGAGTAGGGTAGAGATAGAAACTTTATTTTCTTGCATCTTTCTTAGTTTTTCTTCATTTTTCGTGTCACCACACACTAGTATCTTCAATTAAATGCAAGATCTACATTTCTTTATACTTTCTTCCATTGATTCTAGTAGCTAACTTTTCACTTGGATGCAATTGTAAAGATTAGCCAAGGATCTTCAAGGATTTCAATGGAGGTATCTAGATTTCGATGATTTATGCAATAATTTCTCTAAATTCATCTTAATTGGGATGTAGATCTATAGAAAACTTAGATTCATAATAAATATCGGTAATTTCTAAGCACAATTCTCAAATTGGTTTAGGAATTGCACAATTGATGGTTTGTTTCTATGATCCTTTGAATTGAATACAAATCTATATTCTATTAAGTATGGATTCAAGGTTATATGGTCAAAATCTTTTGAATCAAGGATCCATGGAGTGATTTTTGATTTGAGTTATTCAACCCTCCATTAAAACTCATGTTGAATTTGGTAGATTGAATAAATTGTATCCAACCATTTTTAAATTGATTTGAATCTCATTTTAATTAGCTTTCAATTGCTTATTGAATATAGTTGTTAATTTCTTAATTTGCTTTGGTTTATTGTCTAGTTGTTAATAAACTCATTTCTCAAAACTCAAAAGATTTTGGTCTTCTTTTACTTAGTTGTTGTTCAATTCAAGTTAGTTTAGTGTTTTCTAATTGTTGGTAGCCTATATTTGATTTGGTCCTCTAGGAAATCGATTCTGGTACTCGCCGAATTTTATAATTTAATAGCGACACCCGTTCTCTTGCAGGGAAACTGAAATTTACATCATCTTTGGAGCGGTTTAGTTGGGTAAAACTTTAGACCTATCAATAGGCTGTTATTTGTTAACAAGACTTAATTGGATACCATCCACACCAAAACAATAATCTGAGATAATCCTTGGACGTCAAAGGAAGAACATAACCAAGCATGCATCAGTCTGATGTTTGGAATACGTTCCAACACTATCAACATGGCTAGTGGTGGAGTCAGAAAATTTATCTAAGAGCGAACAACCATAAATGACAATTTAATTTTTTATTTTTTAAATCAATCAATCATAAAACACATGACTTCATATATATAAGTAAAAATATAGCGAATGCTATTTTTAAAAAAGCTTCGTATAGAAAACTTCAAAAGAATAATGTGACAATGACGTTTTTGTAATTAAAAACTATCATTATGAGTGTTTGTTTTAAAGTGACAAATTTAAATTCAACTACATCACTGTTTTTGAGAATTTTTATATATATTTTATGTATATATAACATAACTTATAATTTATATAAGGTTATATATATTATATAACGGAGTTTTTGAAAATAGAAAATTTTAACTATTTAGGAGACATTTACAAATTTTCAAAAGGGACAAATTGATAAAAATTTCTCAAATTATGAATAAATATATAATTTTTGAAAGTTGGGGGAGGGCAAGGGGCGGCAGCTAGCCCCTTCGGACCTTACGTGAGCATGAAAGATGAGTGTGGAAAGGACTTGATCCGATCTGTGGAGCCCTCATCGAAGACTGTTATTTACACACACACACAAACACACATATATATGTATGTTCATATAAAATATATAATGCAAAAGAACATAATAAATGCCCCATATCATGCATTGGCAGGGGTGGAGTTAGGATTTTATTTTGGGGTGCCAACTTGAAACAAAAATTTTTGCCTATTGATATAAAGTTTTTTTTTTTACACATTTTTTGAAATTCAAGTATGAGATATATAGTAGGATGTAAGATTAGATTTCTACATAACAAAATAAGCTTTCATTCCACCTCAGCAAAATATGACTAAAATAAAACTTTTTTTTATAGGTACTCCAAATGTGAAAAAAAAAAACACCTTAAAAGCGGTCGAGCCCTATACAACTAACTTACACAAAAATCTTAATCCTATAAAACTTAATGTGTATTTAATGACAGAAATATACAAGTTGTTCAAATGACAAAAAAACTATAGATTAACTATTTCTTATTACATCAATCATCTATTAAAGTGAAAATCAATGTTTTTTCAAGTTGCTTTTTCATGTATATTTGGTGGGACTTGTTAGATTGTGTACATTAGAAATTCATATACTGTTGATTTAGAAGCCCATATGATATTCTTTTTATTGGGTTAGGATGCACATGAAAAAAAATGGATAGATTCTATAGTTCATTATAATTTTTTTTTTCAATTTTAATGGATTAGAGATTTAGGTTATAAATTGTGGAGGGTCCCAGTAGAATAAATTTTTGCAAAAATCTCACACATTTATACTATGGGACCGTTTGGTTGAGCTTTTTTTGAGTTTTTTTTTTGGCTTATAAGCCGAAAAACCAAGGTTTTAAAGTTTTTTGCTTTCTTTTCTTTGCTTTTATGCTTATGTTATCTTGTTAAAAGCAAAAAAATTGAAAAAAATTGAGCATTTTTTGCTTATAATTAAGCTAAAAAAGCAAAATAAAAAAGCTTTAAAAAAAATACCAAACGAGTCCTATATATAGAAGGGTTGTACAAAAGCCAGTGGGTGCCATAGCACCCCAGCCTTAAATATAGCTCCGTCCCTGTGCACCAGTCTATGTACATCCAATGTTGTAAGAAGATATTCAAGTTTCTCAAGAGAAGTGAGAGAAGAAAAAACAAAAAGTGTTTTTTTAGAAAAAAAATTTTTGTGATTTTTTTTGTTTCTAGGTGTAAAACCATTTCATTGAAATAAAAGTTCATGTCACATAAAGAAAAAGGTAAAGAAAATAATGTTACAAAGATCCAATATTGTCATAAGAGTAATGAAGATGTGTTGGAAGAAGTTTGCAATGCTTGGGAAATGTCAAGTATGAAAGCAGACACTTCATACCATTTCATATTTGAGGCTGTTCAATTTCTTGGGTCTGTTCATTACCACTTTTCTCACTCCTGAATTCTCTTCAAAAAGCACCTAAGAAAGGAAAGCTGGTTAGATATGAGAAATGAGAAAATTAATCTCAAGACCGCAACATGCAAAGGAGAAAATAGTTCATCACAACTGGACAAATTCTTCATGAAAACTAGATTTTTTTAACCTCCGTCGTGTACTTTTACAAATACGAGGACAACACTACACTTACCTTTATTTTATTTTATTTAAATATTTTCGGTCTATGAGACCATTTTTTTCTCCACCACATTTTCTTACCTTGTAAAATACAAGAAAGACGATATTTCATGCATTTATAGATGTGTACCTCACTACTTTGTGTTTATTGAAAGAAATTGTAGTGTGAATTTGTATATCTTGATATGTATTATTGGATCTCTATCCTAATAGCTTAATGCTATGTATGGAACCCATATTTATCAAGGGTAAAGAAAAGGAAATGGAAAAAGACAAGGAAAAAGAAAAGAAAAATACGAGAGAAAAATGAACACAATGAGAATTTTACTTATTTTCACTTTTTCTTATAACCAAATATACAATGTACTTTCATATCCTTGTTATTTTATTTTTCCTTCACTAAATTCTTGATCCAATTTGAGACTAATCGTTTTCTAATAGGTATCATAGCTTAGTTGAAGCAAGTCTTGGATTGAAGTCTCTCCTTCATTTGGGATTCAAATCCTCTCCATTTCATTGTTAGAATGAAGATCTCCATTCCATTGACTAAGAAATTAATTGACACATAAAAGAACCAGATGATGCTAACCCAACTACGACTTCAAAATAAATGATTTTATTGTTACATATAGGAAAATAAATTTAAATATAAAATGACATAGGTTTGATAACATTTAATATGACATCTTCTGGTTCATTTGTTGATATAATAGAGATATCAGTTCCAACTATGGAATGGAAATGATCAAATTCATCAATTTGTTCCTCCATTTGCATTTTGTTTCTTTTTACTCGATGATTGCAGCTTCATATGTAAGACAAGATTGTACAAGGGACAATGTTGGAGAGGATATATGTATTGTTGGATGCCATTTCTAACAGCTTAAGTTTGGAACTAGTGATGTTCTAATGGACTGTGAGTATTAGTCTCAACAACATGTATGAGATAAAATATCTATATTCATAATTATCTGAAAGGATCACTCCAAAAGAAAAATAAGTAATAACGAAAAGAAATAAATCATTAATAGTAGTATCTGCTATTGAGGTGTGGGATCTTTTTTCACTGTCCTTGATAAGAAGTTGGGTGCTTCAAACTGTGAGAATAAATAATTTCTTTTCTTATCAGCAAAGAAGAGAAGTTCATTGATATGAGGGAGAAATACACAAGGCCATCACTGAAATGGAAAAACCATGACATGCCAGACCTAAGAAATACAGGAAAAAGAAGAATCCTCGACCCAGAGCAACAGATACAGGATGAAGAGACAAGGAAAAGGGGTGACAAGTCATCGGCGGTTGATCCTAAATCTAAGCATTTTGACAGCTTCAATGTTGTGAATGAATAAATATGGACGCAGGGATAAATCAATGAACACACCCATCTATTCATATAATTTTTTTAATTAGACAACACACACATCTTCATATAAATAGGGGAATATTTAAATTCCCAACTTGCGAAGTAGTGAACTAGATCATAACAAGAATTTTGTTTTTCTCAAACATAACAAGAAGAAGTAGGAAATGAGGAAATGAAGTAACTAATGAAAGAGTGAAAAAGACCTGATTCAGTTCCTTTTGGATTGAGAGAGCCATGAGAGATATTGTATTTTGTGCTATATGGAGCTTGAAATGTCTTAAGGATGCGAGGAAACCATACAGGTCTCCTCCTTTATATGCTGGGTTTCAACATTAATAAACAAAGACTTCAACAACCGCAATGTAATTAGTAAATAAATACTTCAACAACCATAATTTAATTTTCTTACTTGTCATTCCGAAGTTTTTATTTTTTACTAACAGTTATATAAAATATACAAAAATTGGAAACGACCTTTGCTTATATGCTGGTATTGACACTACATGCCAAAGACCAAAACAACCTTTGTGGTATGGTCAAGGATGCCTATCCAAAAGGATACCGGCCTCTGCTGAGTCCATGTACGGTTCACGCTATGTAAACATTTTAAATTGTAAACAAAGCTTTGATTATACAAAGACTTCATATGAGGACTTTATATATGTATATGTGTGTGCGTGCGTATAAAGTGACAGCGAAAGCCAAAGACTTTAGCAACCATTACTTGGTTGTTTCTCTTCTGAGTCCATGTACAATTAACCCAACATTATAAAAAGAATAAAATTAGAACCCGAAGCTTTGCTTGTATACTGATTGTTGCATGGAACTCACGGTATGTTCATATGGACACATGAATACATATTCAGTATATATTTAATCTTTTATTAATAAAGAGATAATGAGTTATCCTTTATCAGATTTGGACTCTTAAAAAATAAATATAAGTGGGTCTTTTCTTTATTATAATATATATTTATTATACACAGATTGTATCAGGAGTAGAACTTACGAATTATCAAATACAGACTATCTCTCTCTAGATTACTTTCTCTCTTTAGTCCTCTTTAAGGTTACTATCTCAGTGCCTTAGGATTTAAAATATGTGTTTTTCGTATTGGACTCTAGTGGTCCTCTACTATACGTGTTGTGCGAAGGGCTCGCAAAGTAAGCAAAGACGATCCGTACATCGTATTGTTATCCGTATAAGATATTCCGTATACCCACTATATTTTCCTACATTGGTATCAGAGCTTTATTATGCTTGTTTTTAGCCTATAATATGTCATGAATATTTATATTTTGCATGCATACATACCTTTAAGTGTTAATGACGTATTTTTATATATTGAGTTTCGAGGGACGAAATTTATATCAAAATGTTCCCTATAGTGTCAGGAACTAACTATTAAAATTTCGTATTTTTTTTGCTACACGATTTGAGAGAAATCTTGATTTAAAGTTTTCAAAAATTTTTGTTAAACTAGAAACTTTGACCTTATTTTTGGATCAAAAAATTTATTTTTTGAATTTTAAAATTTATATAGATATATTCTATGTTGCGAGAGCTTTCTGTCCATATAAAATTTATGAAAAACCAACATCAGATGAGTGAGATACAGAGGCCCGAAGTAAGGTTTGCAGAATATCGAATTTACACGTTTGTCGAATCTGGGTTCGTCCCTGGTTAAGGCATATGGCGGGTGTATCACTGTGCAAAGCAGTCACGTGAATTTTAGTGTTCCCACTATACTGATGATGTCATGCGCACATTAACATGTGATGGGTTGCCTATGTCACATATTTAATGCTATTGATGATGTCATGCTCATATCACTAAATGACATCATTGTGATGTCACTTTTATGTGATTCACATTGCGTTGGCATGAGGCTCAGCCGTGTATGACTACGAAACTGTTTGACGAATCAACCCTTGCCACATGGCGTTGTACACTGTAACTGTCATATTTAATCCCATGCACATAGGTTGTGCGTGTAATGCGGTTTGAGGTCTACCGAACTTCGTTCTCGACACGATTTTTTTTCCTATGGACTACTTTTGATATGTGCATCATAACTGTGTATTTTGTTTGACATAAATACTTTTTAAAAAATATTTTATAATTTTTTAAATAAATAAATAATAATTTTTTTAAAATAAAATTATTTTAAATGAGTTTTAAAACAATCTAATGGTTCTAAATTTTTGCCTAAGGTCATTACATTACATTTATTGCAGTAGTAGCATTTAAATTATTTCTAGTCATATTTATTTAATTATCTACTGCATAATGATATGATATTTTGCGTGCCACATGGGCATACTATGTTTTGACACCTTGGTATTATTTTTGGACTATATACCCATTCCCATCGGTGGTGAGTGTGGTTACCCTTTATTCAAGTGACCAATGTATGTTATGTATGGAATAGAATGAAGGTGACATTGGCGTTTTGAGGTGCTCATGTGATAAATGTATGTTATTTATTTATTATTGTTACAAAATAATTCATTGGATACAAAGGAGGTGCGGCATCCCTATTTGCTCAATTGTTTATTAGATTTGATGTAGTAGGTTTTTCTCATTTGTAAAAAAAAAAAAAAAGGGATGAAATTTTTAATTATTTATAAGAAGCCTTGTAAGGGGATGCGTTTCGTGCCAAATTTATAAATATTGAATTATTTTGGCATGATGCACTAAATTGCCAATGGAGTCCTAACTTGGGCTCAATTTTTATTATATGCTTATAAATTGACATTGTGGAAAGAGGAAATAGTTTTTCATATTTTATTTTAAATTAATTGGACATTTAAGTCTAACTTACATCATGAGAGATGATTACTAGCACCTAAAAATGCGAAATTTTTGATCTTTTGATGTAGGATAAAATTTTGTGGTCCAATTGGATTTAAGATAAAAATATTATAGATTTATGCCTAATTAATTCCCTGCGTAATGCATGTAGTGCAATGGCCTCAAAGAATATAATTACTAACCTTAATAAGGGAGAGAAACTTGATGGAAAGAACTATGATATCTAGCAGAGGAAGGTTCAGTATCTCCTCAATGACCAAGAGTTGCTTGACTATCTGGCCAACAACATGACTCCACCTGAGTCAAGCAGCACGGCCCAACATTGTCATGATGAACAAGCTTATGACACTTGGTTTAAGAGGGACAGAATTGCGTGCTTTTCTATACTAAACTGCATGCATGATGACCTCATAGGAGAATTTGAGAAATTTCTCACTGCCAAAGAAATGTGGGAACGGTTGCTTTTTAAGTATGGTGGCACCACTACCACTCGGCTACGTGCCTTGACTCTGAGGTTTAATCAGTATGTAATGGACCCAAAGTATACTATGACTGAGTACTTTAGGGTAATGTCTGCTATGATCATAGAGATGAAAATAGTTGGCAACGATCTCACAAACGAGCAACAGATTCTAGCTGTCGTCCAGTCCTTACCTAAACCTACTTGGGGACAGGTGAAACTTGTGCTCATGCATAATGAGGGGATCAAGAATCTTGATGATATATCTCGCTATTTAGAGCTTGAGGCAGAGCGTGTAGATGCGATCTGCAGTACTACACTTATCGCCCAAGCTGGACATCTTAGGGATTACAAGCCCGAACGCAATGGACAGTGAGGTGGAGAGTGTCCAAACGTCGTATAGGCAGGCGTGGTGGAAAGAAAGATAAGTCAAAACTGAAGTGCTTTAACTGTGGACAAAAGGGTCACTTCGCTCAGGATTGTATTGAGTCGAAGAAGGTAAACCTTGATTCTAGCTCTCTTAATATTTTTGTCTATTCGCATGTCTTTGTGACACATTGTCTCCTTGGTTGGATTGTAGACATAGGAGCAACCAAACATATAGTGAGAGATAAAGCTAGATATGTAGATTACCGTTGGCTCCTAGTGGGTAGACACCAGGTGATTATGGAAAATGGAGCGTAGGAAGATGTCTTGAGAGTTGGAACTTATCCGCTCAAGATGCGCATTGGGCGTAATCTGCTCCTTTATGATGTGCTTCATGCACCCACTGTCTGATATAATCTACTTTCAGTTATCTTATTATTGTAGTTAGGATTTTCTTTCCAATTCGAGAACAATAGTTTGTCTATTTATCTTGGTAGTGAGCTTTATGGTCATGGTACATTAATGGATGATTTCTTTATGTTGGATTTGGATTCAAATAATTTTGTTATTTGTGTTGCATCTTTACCACACTCCATCCCAATCAGACATTAATTATGTCGTATTAGGCGGGGCGTGATCGCACATGTCACTGTACCTGTGAGCGACATTTTAATCCACACCTAACAAATAGAATGCAACGGAAGAAACACTATTGCCTTATGAAACCATAAACCAACCATGCATAAAATAAAGTACATCAGAATAAATCATTTCGTAACTTTACACACATCATGTTACATAATTAAGGGTTTCATAATCTTCTTCTTCTTCTGATGTGATGTTTGATTTAATTAAATGGCATGCTAGACTTGGTCACATAGGACAAGAAAGAATGGCTAGACTGGCTAGAGAAGGGCTTTTGGGCTCTCTCACCAAAGTAAGCTTACCTATTTGTAAGCCTTGTTTAGCTGAAAAGTCATGTAGAAAGTCTTTTAGTAAGGCAATTAGGGCTTTTCATCCGTTAGAGGTAGTCCATTCTGACATAGATGGACCAATGAATGTCAAGGCACGATATGGCGCATCCTACTTTATTACATTTATAGATGACTTCTCTCGATTTGGTTCAATATTTGTATTATCTCACCACTATGAGGCTTTGGATTGTTTCAAACACTTTATAGCAGAGGTTGAGAATCAGAAAGGGTAGACTTTGAAAGTTCTTCAAATTGATAGAATTCGAGAATATTTGTCTAATCAGTTCAAAGATATATGTAAAGAAAACGGGATATGCAAGTAGTTAACGATTCCTGATACTCCACAACAAAATGGTGTTGCAGAGAGAAGGAATCGTACTCTTCTAGATATGGTTAGGTCAATGATGGCGCAAGCAAACCTTCCAATAAGTTTCTAGGGAGATACTCTTTTGACTGCCGCCTACATCCTTAACTGAGTGCCTTCAAAGTCAGTTCCTACCACTCCATATGAGTTATGGAAAGGCGAGAAGCCTAACTTGGATGGTTTGTGCCCATGGGATCTACTGGTTATATTCACAATTCCTCTCATAAGTATGGGAAATTAGGCCGTAGAGTTAATACATGTGTTTTTATTAGATATTCAGAACATTCTAAGGGCTATGTTATATATGGTGAACACCTAGATAGGGGAATGACTGAGATTGAATCACGTGATGTTGATTTCCTAGAGGAGGATTTTCCAAGCATTGGTGAAGTTAAGAGGGATCTTGAACTCTATGAGTTAGAGGAACCCCAAGGAGACGCACCTTTATCTCTTTGGCATGATGCAGAATCCCAACCTCATCTTGTAGTTGCTGGAGACAGTGGAAGCAATCCTTTACCTAGTGGGAGTATACCATTAGATGACTCTTATGATTCACAGTTACGTAGGAGCACTCGAGGAATTGTTCCTCGTCACTGCTTCGATATTCAAGGAGCATCTTTCATAAGTATATCTGTGGATGCTGGTGAGCCAGCTTCTTATGCTGAAGCTATAACTTTACCTGTTTCTGAGAAATGGCTAGTTACTATGCAGGAAAAGATGAGCTTAATGACTAAGAATAATGTATAGGAGTTGGTTGATCTTCCGCTTGGGTGTAAGACCATTAGCAACAAATGGGTCTTAAAGATCAAACGTAAGGCTGATGGGTCAATTGACAAGTACAAGGCCCGTCTTGTAGCGAAAGGTTATACCCAACTGGAGGGTGTAGACTATGAGGAGATGTTCTCCTCTGTGGTGAGATTTGCCTCCATTCACCTAATTCTAGCTATCGTTGCACATTTAGATTTGGAATTGTTCCAAATGGATATGAAGACAATATTTCTTAATGTAGACCTAGACGATGAGATCTATATGGATCAACCCATTAGTTTTCAAGCAGAGGGACAAGAGCGTAAAGTTTGTCGCTTGAAGCACTTCATCTATGGCTTGAAACAATCGTCTAGGCAGTGGTATTTTCAATTTTATTGAGCCATTATCTCTACGAGCTTCACGATATTGAAGAGGACCATTGCGTGTATGTTAAAAAGAGTAAGAATAAGTTTCTTATTCTCTCGCTTTATGTGGACGATATTTTATTAGCTAAAAATGACATGGAGATGATTGTTGCCACTCAAGAATAGTTGTCCTTCATATTTAAAATGAAGGATATGGGTCAGGCGGATTATGTGCTTGGGGTTAAGATCTCAAGAGATCGGTCTAAGAGGCTTATTAGTTTGTCTCAAGAGACTTACATAAAGAAGATTTTAGAATGATTTTGTATGCACTATTCAAGACCCATAGAGACTCTAATGGACAAAGGTTAAATTCTTAGCATTGAGTAGTGTCCTAAGATAGAGGAAGAGAAGAAGCAAATGGCTAATATTCTATATGCTAGTGCATTCGGCAGTTTGATGTATGCTATGATGTGTACTTGAACTGACATATGTTTTGCAGTTGGTATGGTCAGCAGATATCAAAATAATCCAGGAGCTGCACATTAGGCTATAGTTAAGAGGATATTTCAGTATTTGTGAAGGATTACATACCTTATTTTATGCTACCAAGGTGGTAGTCTCAAATTGGCTGGATACAATGATGCAGATGGATCTACTGATAGAGATGAGTGTAAATTCGTCACGAGTTATGCCTTTATACTCGGAGGTGGAGCTATTTCTTGGTATAGCAAGAAACAGCAGTGTGTCTCCCTATCCACCATACAGTCAGAGTATGTGGTATGTACTGTTGTTGTTTAGGAGGCTATATAGTTGAGGAGATTCTTGTAGAGCTTCAGTATCACAGGGTATCTTGATGAGGCTGTTATGATTCATTGTGATAGCACAGCTGCTACAGCTTATGCAAAGGATCCCAAGTACCATGGTAGGACTAAGCACATTGATACTTGGTATTACTTCATTCGAGACATCATTACACAAGGACAAGTGGTCCTAAGGCATGTCTTCACCAACGATATGATTACTGACCCAATGACCAAACCCATTACCAGAGATGTTTTTCATAGGCATGTTAGGGGTATGGGATTATGTAGGGTTTGACATACTTATTTTGTTGGACGCTTTGGATTATATCTTATACATTATGAGATGAGTTTTCATTTAATGGGCATGATTGATACTTGATTTAGTTAGTGCACATATCTTGTATTATGAGTAGATGTCACCAGCCTTTATGACCAGCCCTCTCACAAGGGCGATCGCCCTGGCGTTGAGACAGTGAGCAGGATAAGACACTAAATGATCACATAGGGTACCATGATAATGTGATTTCCTTAGCACTTAAAAAATGAGCAAGGGTTGATGTTTATTTATCTGTTGCCTTAATAAGAGCTAAGATGATACTGTATGAATCGAACATAGAGTTATCCACACCTCCATGAAGCCTGTAAAAAGCCGAATGTGAGATTCTCGAGAAGCTCAAGTTAGGTACTGGTAAGAGCGACTAGACTAAGATTCGTATGGTGTTAGAGTGTGATAAACCCTAAGTGAGAGCTCCATCATAGCATACATATCATACTGTATGTGCTGTAAGACGACCATTGTGGGAGTGACAGAATAGATCCCTGCTTTGTCACTGTATGAGCCCTATGGACTTTAAGTCCAAGTTTATACCCTTTGGGACTTAGAACTATGTCATAAATTCGAAACTTGATGTTGTTACTTTAGCATGTTATCTAAGGGTTATGAGAAATACGATCTAGCAAAGCATGTCTAGGAAAGCAGTTGAGTATAAATGGATTGACATAAGTGGCTAACGAAAGATCATTTGACATCACACTCATGATTTGTTGCTCATAGCCCAGACAATGGTATTGATATTAGTTTTTGATATGATCATGAGCACAAATGCATTGAGAGGTCTTGCATGACTCTGTATTAGTTACAAGAAGGGTTAGAGGTGTAAGATCTGGTGTGATTGGATGATTTGGGATATACACGAGATGATTGAATTGTAATGTTATGTTAGTTAGATGGTAACTTAATGTAACATTTCTCACCGGTACTTTTCTCGTCTATCGCACATTCCATTTCTTGTATGAGGAGCTGAATAAGATGAGTGATTTATGATATGAGATTATGGATGCCCTTTGTGTCCAAGTGGGAGATGTTGTATGGGACTCACGGTATGTCCACATGGGCACATGGATATATATTCAGTATATATTTCACCTCCTATTGATAAGGAGATAATGAGTTATTCTTGTCAGATTTGAACTCCTAGAAGATAAAGATAAGTGAGTCTTATCTTTATCATGGTATATATTTGTTATACACAGATTGTATCAGGAGTAAAACTTATATATTATCAGATACAAATTCTCTCTCTAGATTACTGTATCTCTTTAGTTCTTTCTAGGGTTACTATTTCACTGCCTTAGGATTTGGAATGTGTGTTCTTCGTATTTGACTCAGCAGGCCTCTACTGTACGTGTTACGCGAAGGGCTCGTAAAGCAAGTAAAGACGATCCGTACATCGTATTGTTATCTGTATAAATTATTCCTTATACCCACTATATTTTCCTACATTAATATTTGAGCCGTAGCCAAATACTTCAACAACCTATGTCACCTAGAATCTTGTAAAATGTAAAAAGTACCTAGATCAGATACTTGGTAGTCAGACTCGGATACTTGGGTAAAGGTATGTTTGTAGTTTTATGTTCGATATATACTGTTAGACATATACATAATAAAAATATTTAGTAATTCTGTTTTACATTGAGTATGCATATAACTCCTATATTATGGACACAATGCTCTATACCACATTGTAAATATTTTTTCATTCTAAAAAAATATATATAAAAAAAAGCATATTAAGAAATACGTATATTGTGCCATGTCTCTCTATCTTTCAATATAAAAATTAAATGAATCTGACACTTAAACATATATCAGCATGTGACACTTATAGCTGAGTCCATCTAACTTATTCAACGACCCTATGCGTGCTTCTTCCAACTTGGTAGGGTGGTTAACCATGCATATACCACCATAACACGTGCACGCCACCTGTTCATCCATCTTGTGATTCATTTGTGTTGGAGTCTAAAGGAAGACAGTAAGATTGATATTGAAAGTGCCGGCACTGAAATCACAAGAATTTAAATTACAGATATTTAACTGTCAGTGCAAGAAAGAAACAGTCGGAATAGAATATGATGAGATGCATATGATGAAATGCAATGAGGCCTGTAATATAATGAAAGTTAGCATTCTAAGGATGGTTTGATGCTTTGAAGGACTTCTAAAAAAAGTGGGCACAAAGAGAGAGCTTTGATGGCTTGAATGCTCTTGGATGCACAGCTTAGCCCCCAGTAGAGTTTCCAATTGTCACAACTAGGTCGCAAACCATTAAAATTGTCGCATGAGTGAGACGGATTCTGAAATAAAGTCATTGTGTGACCAGGACATCTTTGTGGTTGAGTGCACGTGGGATCTTCATTCCCATGCGAAAAGAGCCTTTTTATTTTGGAACAGTTTGTAGTTGCCACCTGACATATTAGGTTTGCCAAGTCACTTAAAAAGGTGTGTTTTTGTAATTACGAATTTTGCTTATATCACGATTTAAAGTAGACAAGATGATATGCAGCATTTGGAAGCATTTTCTTTGTTTTGAAGGCAATTATCCCAGAATTGAAAGGCCTTTGATACTCCATTTTGGTATGTTTTGCTAATTCTATAACCAGTGATTTTGTTACATATTGGGAAGTGTTATAACACTCAAATCTGCCTATAAACCGGCACTTAAAACATGGTTATTTAACCATGTTTTAAATTGTGCTAAAATTTTGCTTCTGAAAAGACTTTACTATTTTATGCAATTTAATTGAGTCGGCTTTTTACCAATTAAAATACCTAGTGCCGCCCACGCCAAACATGCTTGGGAACGGTTGTTGAAGTCTTTGTTTATTTGATATAGAATTGACAACGTAAGCAAAAGGGGTTTTCCAAGAGAACAAAAAGTCAAAACTTCAACGGTAGGTAGGATTGCAAGTCTATATAAGAGGAGGCTAATACTATCCCTATGGACATTACAGTTCTGCAAAGGCCCTAGACAACATAAAGAAGTTTTTGGGGAAGCATTTCAGAGGTTTAGCCATGTCAAGCATTTCAACTCTCTCTGCTACTGTTCCAAGGTATGCACCATAGAAATGCTTAAGTCGCAGTTGAAATGGCCATCATCTTTGAGTATTGTTTTACAAATAAAATCCTATCTTGTATAGGATGATGTGACTCGTTCTACTTCAACTTCCATCACTTCTATACAAAAAATCACTAGAATTCGTTATTTCAAGAACACATCATTCTGGATGACTATTCTCTCTAGCTATTTGTAATGCTCTAGATGAGTAGATTGAAAAAATAAAAAGATACAAGCCTAGTGAGAAAAAATTTGCTTACTATTTTTTTTGGTTGCAACTTGTTCCAGATTAGAGGGCAAGGTGGCACTGATCACTGGTGGTGCTCGCGGCGTTGGTGAGAGCATAGCAAGACTATTCACCAAACATGGCGCCAAAGTAATTATTGCGGATATCCAAGACGACTTGGGGCACGCTGTTTGTGAAAGCCTGGGGCCTGAACTGGCTTCTTTCGTCCATTGTGACGTGACAAGTGAATTAGATATTGAAAACGTTGTTAACACCGCCATTGCTAAGCATGGAAAGCTCGACATAATGATCAACAATGCGGCTACTATAGAAGAAGCAAAAACAACCATACTTGACAACAATAAGTCGGATTTTGAGCGAGTCATTAGCGTTAACCTAACAGGCGTCTTCTTAGGCACAAAACACGCAGCTCGGGTGATGATTCCAGCTCAGAGGGGAAGCATTATTGCAATCGGAAGCGTATGTTCAAGCGTTGGTGGTGTTGCATCTCATGCATACACGAGTTCAAAGCACGCTGTGGTTGGACTCACAAAGAATGTTGCTGCAGAGCTCGGGCAGTATGGTATTCGTGTGAACTGCTTGTCACCCTACTTCATCATGACGCCATTAACAAGGGATTTCTTCCAGTTGGATGAAGAAGGAGCTTCGGGTGTTTATTCTAACATTAAAGGGGTGGGTCTTCGACTGGAAGACGTGGCTGAGGCTGCTCTTTACTTGGGGAGCGATGAATCCAAGTACATGAGTGGGCATAATCTTGCATTAGATGGAGGCTTCACTGTTATAAATCCAGCTTTCGGCTTGTTTGCGAAATCTAAATAACCTTGTTCATCAATTGATGTATAATGAGTTTGTATTGTTCCACGTGTGATTCAGATTACTATATTCGATTGAAAGTGTTTCGTGTTTTGGGTGATTGTACCAAGTATTTCTGTTTCTCAACCTTTCCAAATGTCGCATCATTTTATTTTTCCAGTTGTCTAAGCGTTCTTTTGCTACATATTTACACGGGTGTGTGACTTTGTGCACAATGAATTGGTAGTCTTATGTAAGACGACCTTTCCATAGAGATTTCAGGAACTAATGGTAATCAATCACAATGGTCGAGATGAAGAGCAATCAAGGCTGGGGCAAATCAAGAAAACAATAGGGGACTTAGTTGAACTTAGGCCCATTGATTTCAGGACTCTTGTAGAAAGAGTGGTTACTCTAGATATTTTTGTTATTGTGGTCATCATAGTTTTTAATACTGCATCGGCCTCCCAATCTACTAGAGTGGCATGTCCTATACTAGCTCGAGAGATGTTGAATTCTTTTAAGACCCATTCATGAAATGAACCCTTTAACTTGTTCTTAATAGTGTATCATTTTTATTATTGGTACAGTACACTGATACTGGTATGTTTTTGCGTACGTTTTGAATTTGCCACTATAAGTAAAGGAAACTAAATCAACCATTTTATCTACTCAAAGGGATTTTAAAATAATCCATCATAATTTTGGACTACTTAAAAAGGGCCAAAAAACATATTAAATAACAACTAAAAGAAGTTCTCTAAATGTAGGAATTAAATAAGTATAAAAGTTTTTTTTTTTTATTTTATAGCAATTGACAGACTCGAGGAGACTTGAGTACAAAAAAAAATGCTATTATTTCAGAAAATTTATATAGCAAATTTCACAAGAATGATGTGATAGTAACATTTTTGAAAATAAGAGTCACAATCGTGGGTGCTTTATTTTTAAATGAATGACTCTCATTTAACCATATTATTCTAGTGTTAAATTTTGTATGAATTTTTCTCTTTATATTGCATTACCCAAATAAATAAGAGGACAAAGTGTCTTTTTTTTTTTTCTTCTTCCCCCTATTCTTGCTTTTGACGATTCATTGTTCATTCTAGGTTCCTAACTTCGCTTTAGGAGGTTAAGGATTTGATTCTCCCTTCCCACATCTTCTCCCTGCCTTAGACCATCCTTTTTGTAATCCCTTTTGATGTACCAAAAAAAAAAAAATGCCTTTAGTCGCTTCAATGCATTGCGGTCGAGTGTGCTTCAATTGCTGGTAAGTTATGGTACAAAACGAGATTGGGCGAAAACACCCAAGATGCCCGAGACACTCCGGAAATTGCCAGAAAATTATCCATAACGAAATAGGTGGTTCTGTGTATCGTTATTCAGCAGGTACAGTACATATCTGGTCGTTCCGGCTAAAATGGAACCAATATTCATAACCATGCCTATGAGACATCTTAATGGGGCCAAGTCACATTTAATGGGGTCGTCAAGTTATATAAATATTCATACTCAAAATATCATATTGATTAAAGTTTTTTTTAAAATTTCAGAGAGTCAAGTGATCCCACGTCCTAGACAAGGTGCTGCCGCCAACAAGCGGATGCATGCACATATTCAAGTGTTTGTTCCAAGCAAATATTAAAAAAAAAAAAAAATACATACAATCACCAAATTTAGTTGTATTAGACCATAACAATAACTATATTCATTTAGTTTATTTTTTAGCAAGTAACCATAACAAGAAGCTAACAACAGCAACAACAAAGAAATGAAGAATTATGATATCAAAGAAAAGTGAAGAAAGACCTGATCCAGTTCCTTGTGGAAGGAGAGAGCCATGGGAGTCATGGTGTTTTTTTGCTAGCTAGGTTGAAATTTCTTAATGATGCGAGGAAAGTGTACAAGTCTCCTTCCTTATATATTGGAATTGGCACTAATAAATAAAAAACCCACAGCTTTGTTTGTTTTCAGAAATATCTTATATTGTATGTTGTTGGATATTTAGAATACAATATAGTGTATTGGTCCTCCGAAAGTTTTTAAATTGCACTTCATCCTTGAAGATTTTTGAATATTTAGAATACTACATAGTGTATTGATCCTCCAAAAATTAAAAAAATTTCCTAAACCCTCCTTTCACAAAAAAAAAAAAAAAAAAAAAAATTTCTGGGGCCCCTCAACTTAAATCTTGGGTCCACCACTGCTCGCCTGTCTTTTTTTTACTTGCAGCAGGCCGTTGGTTCTGCTAAACCCTTGAGTTTTTGTTAAGTGTTCATTTGCGATTTTCCCATAAGTTGCTGAGAAGAATAATTAAGAAATCATTTTTGGTAAGTATTGGTTGTTCAGTTTTTCCCAAGTTTGATCACTATTTTTTGGTAAACGTACATTGACAGGCACTTTGCACCATATGAATTCAGGAAAATTGAAAGCTTTTTTATTTTTTTGAACAGCAAAGAACTTCATTAATATGAAGAAAGACACAAGAAAGAAAGGAACTCCACAAGTCTAAAAAACTACAGATCTTCCGATCTAACACCTTCCATGAGTTGCTTGGTATTAGATCTTCCTATCTAATACCCATTCAAGAAATTCCTGTGTATCAGTAAGAGGTGTACCACTGCATGCTTGGAATGAGAATACGTTCCAAAAAATCGCAAGTTTGAGGGGCAATGTCATTGCAGTGGATTATCAAACGTCATCTAAGGAAGTTCTTGAGTGTGGTAGAGTATTCCTTCTAACGGAATCTCACAAGAGAGTTCAAGATACCCGCAATTTAAAGGTAGAAAAATGGTTTTATGATATCAGAGTTCTGGAAGATCATGTTCAGCCAAACTGCAGCAGGTGTGGAATCAAAAAGCAGGATGGGAATAACGAGCAGCTGGAAGGCAAATTCCCGGTAAGCCAGAATACTCATAGCGGATCACTGTCAAAATCAATTCTGGGTAAAAGGTACAGAAGGGAAGATGAGGATGAAGGGTCCCAAAATCATAACCTGATACAGAGGGAAGATACTGAGCTGGACTCTGACTTGGCACTAACCAGCCAGGTGGAAGAATCTGAGCTACCTGAGGTGGGGTACATTAGTTAAATGAATGTCTCAGATGGGGGAGGGTTGATGAAAGTGGATGTATTGGAAAGGCCAATGCCTTTAGTATCATAGATGGGAGGTGGGACTGATAATGGCAACGAAGGGGATTGGTTTACAATATTGTTGGAAGAGGGGAATGGTAGAATCGAGAACGACAAGGGTACCAATAAAGAGATATCTGCGTCAAATTTGAATGAAGAAGAAGATAGATCCGTTGGAGGGAAGGGAAGTGGATCAGTGCATGAAGTCGGGTTGGTGGAAGAGGAAAATGGCTGTAGGACAATTTTTGGTATTAGGCCTCATCATAAAAATGTTGACTAATTGATTACGCTCTAAAAGTGTAATTATAAGACTTTAAGGTGTGCTTTGTCAGCTTAGTTTAGGATGTTATATTTCTTTTTAGTTATATTTTAGTATTATTTAAGTTTGTTTTGTATATGTCGCGCCCAGATTTTTCACGCCCGAGAAATACTCACCCAAGCGGGAAAAATGCTGTACTCTCTCGTTAGAACTCACCCTTTTAGAAGAATGAATGCGACTAGGTTTGAATTGAAAATAGATTTGAATAAAGGGCTTTTGAAAAAGATTCGGAGTCGCCACCTAACTTGATTAAGGTGAGTTAGGTCACCTAAAAACTAAGCATAATCCGAAGACTACACTTAGGGTTTTTGAAAAATAAATTTGAAAAACATCTCCTCAAGAGACGGTTTTAAGGAAAACAGGTTGTTTGGCAACCTTTGCTAAACATCTAACCCTTTTTAGAAAAATAACTCCTTTTTTGGTCTTTGAAATCAGTGATAAAAGATTCGGAGGTTGGTTACGTGTAGAGAAGACGCATTAAGCTATCACCCTACCCCGCCCTTTTGGTACCTATATGTCAATCTACCATAGATTCACCTATGAGAGTCTTTAATTAACTATAGTTCAATCCCATTCACTTTAGAAAAACAATGTTCGGATGCCGAGGGGCAAACTGGTCATCTTGACCAGAAAGTCTCGGAAAAGGTCCTAAGGGTAGTTTGGTCCTTTTCCACCGAAGTGGGCTAACAGCCACTGGTGTTGACCTAGGTTTTGAGTGTTTCCGCCACTCAAACGGTATGAGTATTTCCGCTACTCGGACGGGGTTGATGATTTGTGAGTATTTCCACTACTCGGACGGGATTGATGATTTGTGAGTATTTCCGCTACTCGGACGGTTCTGTGAGTATTTCCGCTACTCTAACGGTTCTGTGAGTATTTTCGCTACTCTAACGGCTTTGTGAGTATTTCCGCTACTCTAACGGTTTTATGAGTAGTTTTGCTACTCGGACCGTCTCGAGGAATAAACTGTCTCGAGAGAGGGATTGAAAAGGGGTCTTATCGACTCCGAAGAGACGTGCCTGGATTGGAACTGTCTCGAGGAATAAATTGTCTCGAGAGAGGAATTGGAAAGTTTGAAAACTTGGAAATTTGAAAATAGAAATTTTGAAACTAGAATTTTGAAAATTGATTGGAATTTGAGATTTGGAAAGATTTTGAAAACCGCACCCATGAGGGTGGAATTGAAAGTTTGAAAGGCATTGTGACCGCACCTATGAAGGTTACCTACGTATCCCTTTGGGGGAATCAGGTCAGTAGTAGTTCGGACCGGAGTCCGATTGAAAATAGAAGAGTTGATTTGAAGAAAGAGATTGAATAAAAAATTGGGTTTGATTTGAGATTAGAAGAGGAGATTGGAAATTGAAATTGAGAAGATTGGACTTGCTTTGGAAAGATTGATTTTGGAAAGATGGAGGTTTAGGAAACCTAGACTTAGGAAAGGTAGGAAACCTAGGAAAGACTCAAGAGTTTAAGAAAGATTGGATTTAGGAAATGTTTGAATTAGGAAAGGTTCGATTTAGGAAAGTGTCATTTTTGGAAAAGTTCAAAATTAGGAAAGTTTTAGGTTTAGGAAAGTTTTCACTTTAGGAAAGTTTTGAATTAAGAAATGTTTTGAATTAGGAAAAGTTTAGTTTAGGAAAGACTTAGAATTTAGAAAGTTTCAAGTTAAGAAAGTTTTGAATTTTGGAATGTTTCGAAAAAGGGAAGTTTTGAAAGTGGGAAGTTTTGAAAACAAGGAAGTTTTGAAAATAAGAAAGTTTTGTTTTGAGAAAGGTTTGAAAAAGGAGAGTTTTCATTTTCGGAAAGTTTTTGAATTAGAAAAGTTTTGAAATAGGGAAGTTTAGAAAAGTGGAAAGTTTCGTTTTAGGAAATGTTTGAATTAAGAAAGTTTTAACTTAAGAAAGTCTTGAATTTAGAAAGTTTTGAATTTAGAAAAGTTCTAGATTTGAAAAGATTTTGAAGTTTTGGAAAGTTTAGAATTTAGAAAGATTTGAAATTTAGAAAGTTTAAGATTTAGAAAGTTTTAGGGTTTTAGGAAATCTTGAAATTAGGAAAGGTTTGAGTTTAGGAAGAGTTTGAAAACTTGAATTTGGAGAGTTAAGATTTGGAAAGGGGGGTTAAATTAGGAAAGGGTTGAATTAGGAAAGATTTGAAAGTTGAGTTTTAAAGTTTAGGAAAGATTTTTATGTTCAAGTTTAAGATTTAGAAAAACGGAAGTTTAGGAAGGATTCGAATTAAGAAAGGGTTGGATTTTGAAATTTAAGGAAAGATTTAAAATTTAGGTTTAGGAAACTTATGGTTTAGGAAGGCAGGAAATTAGGAAGAAGTTGAATTAGGAAAGGTTTGAGATTTGTTTCCAAAAACGGAGGATTAGATTTAGTTTCCTAAACGGGGAGATTGGATTTGGTTTCTTAAAGGGAAGATTTGATTTGACAAGGATTTGGAAAGGGAGATTCTAGAAACCCTAGTTTTGAAAGCGTGGAATTTTAACGTAGAAAAGTGGTTTTGAAAATATGTATAGCTTGGATGTAGAAAACGAGAGATTTTGGAAACCTAGGTTTGGGGCAAGGTTTGAAAACCATATTTTTGGAAAAAAAATTAGGGTTTCCTAATTGTGGGTTCTAGGGAAAGAGTTTTTAGAAAGTGTGTTTTTAGAAACGTAGATTTTCTAGAAGGGAATCCTAGGAAGGAGTTTTTGGAAAGTGTGTTTGAAGAGGGAGTTTTTGGAAGGAAAATCCTAGAGGGGAATTTCTAGAAGGAAGATTTTGGAAAGAGAGTTTTTTGGAAAGATTTTTTGGAGAGAGTTTTTCTATAAAGGTTTTTGGTTAAAGATTGTTGAAGAGAGTTTTTGGAAAGATCTTTGGGGAAGGTTTTTAGAAAGTGGATTTTGGGGAGAGGATTTTGGAAAGGAGTTGAAAAAGGGAGTTTTGAAAAATAGATTTTGGAAGGGAGTTTTTGAAATCAATTTTGAAGAGGGGAGTTTTAGGAAAGTATGTCGGAAAAGAGATTTTTAGGAAAAGATTTTTAAAGAGAGTTTTTAGAAGGTGTAAAAACATCTCACTTTCCTGAAGCAATTCTAACCATAAGAAGGCTAGAACCACTTTAGGAAAGCGGTTTTGAAAACAACAAGATTTGAAAATATAGACCAAAGGTCACTTTTAATGTAACACTTTCCTAAAGTAACCCTAGCCATGGAAAGGCTAGAATCACCCTAGGATTGTGATTTCGAAAACATGTTTTTGAAAAAGAGCTTTTGATGCAATTTTGAAAACAAGTTTGAAAACGATTTTTGAAAACAACTTTTAAAAACGAATTTTGGAAGATGCAAGACTATGATATGCACAATGCAATTTGGGGTCGTGAACATACAAGGTTAAGGCTTCACCACATAATCAAGGGGGCTAGACCCACGTGGTCTTTGGTTAGACCAGAAGAAAGCCCCCGACACGGTGACTCTCCAATAGCCCAATCCTACACATGGACCGGGAGTCCCTTTGTTTCAAGCATGCAAAGAAAGGGGGGGAAAGAGATGGGGGATTAAAATAGAGAAAACCCAAGTAGGTTGGAGAGAGAAGAGAGAGGGGGGAAGTGCAGAAAATTAAAGAGGGAGCCTACCTTGTTTCTTGTTTATTTTGCGCGCCGTGCAGTCTTCGGTCTTCAGTCTTTGTCTTGATCTTCACCTTCAGAATTCAAGAGTTGTCTTCAAGCTTTGGATGGCAGCTCTTCAAGTCTTCAAAGGATGGTTGAAGGCTAGCGTATGAGTATATGGGGGAGTGTATAAGTGTATGGGAGGTTAGGGTTTGTATAGGGTGGCTAGCGTTTGAGAAAACCTAGGGAGGCTAGGGTTTAGAAGATGCTCGAGCTCTGTATATCGAAATATAGGATTTTTAGGTTAAGTTTGCAGTCCCTTTTCACGTTGAATAAGGCTCTGTATTTATATAGGGAAGACAAACCTGGCGCCTGTTGTAGTGGCGCAAGGCCATTTTTTGGCTTGGCGCCACTACTAGTGGCGCCAACCATTTAGGAAACAATTAAGGTCGGCAAGAAACGTATCTTTGACTAGATTTGGGCGCCTGTACTAGTGACTACCATGTAAACTTTAGCCTAGCTTCACTAGGAGTGACTCCGGAAAGTCCGGGAATGATTTGAAGGAGCCGGGAGTGACCCGGAAGGCCGGAAAGGAGCAAGAACACTTAAAATAGTGTCCTGGAGGTATTTGACTTGAAAAGTGAGGATAAGATGTGTCGGAAAGGTTGACCGAGCCTTTAGGGGCAAAACGGTCAACCGGACCGGAAAACTGCTGGGACAGACTCGGACTGTCCTGGAACAAGGCTTGGGATCTAGAAACATTATTTAGAATGTTCCCAGAGGTTTCTGGTTTGATTCCCAGAGCCGGCGTGGTTGGAAAAGGAGACTGGCCCACTAGGGGCAAAACGGTCATTTTGTACCGGGTTTGCCGGAACTGACTCGGAATGATCCGGAAAGGTAAGGGGAGGTTGAGAATACTATAAAAAGTATTCTCGGGTCATTACCGGTTTGATACCCAAAGCCGGTGTGGTTGAAGAAGGAGACCGGCCCTCTAGGGGCAAAACGGTCATTTTGTACCGGGTTCGCCGGAACTGACTCGGAATGGTCCGAAAAGGTAAAGGAAGGTTGAGAACACTATAAAAGGTATTCTCGGGACATTACCGGTTTGATACTCAGAGCTGGTGTGGTTCCCGGGGCGTTCGGATGCCTAGGGGCAAAATGGTCATCTTGACCGGAAAGTCTCGGAAAAGGACCTAAGGGTAGTTTGGTCCTTTTCCACCGAAGTGGGCTAACAGCCACTGGTGTTGACCTAGGTTTTGAGTGTTTTCGCCACTCAAACGGTGTGAGTATTTCCGCTACTCGGACGGGGTTGATGATTTGTGAGTATTTCCGCTACTCGGACGGGGTTGATGATTTGTGAGTATTTCTGCTACTCGGACGGGATTGATGAATTGTGAGTATTTCCGCTACTCGGACGGTTCTGTGAGTATTTCTGCTACTCTAACGGTTCTGTGAGTATTTCTGCTACTCTAACGACTTTGTGAGTATTTCCGCTACTCTAACGGTTTTATGAGTAGTTTTGCTACTCGGACCGTCTCGAGGAATAAACTGTCTCGAGAGAGGGATTGGAAAGGGGTCTTATCGTCTCCGAAGAGACGTGCCTGGATTGGAACTGTCTCGAGAGAGGGATCGGAAAGGGGTCTTACCATCTCCGAAGAGACGTGCCTGGGTTTTGAGTGTTTCCGCCACTCTAACGGTTTGGTGAGTACTTCCGCTACTCTAACGGTTTGGTGAGTACTTCCGCTACTCTAACGGTTCTGTGAGTATTTCCGCTACTCTAACGGTTTGGTGAGTACTTCCGCTACTCTAACGGTTTGGTGAGTACTTCCGCTACTCTAACGGTTCTGTGAGTATTTCCGCTACTCTAACGGTTTTGTGAGTAGTTTCGCTACTCGGATCGTCTCGAGGAATAAACTGTCTCAAGAGAGGGATTGGAATTGGAATAAGAAAGGACAATGCCCCTAAGGGCATTTTGGTTATTTTGCCTCTATTTGGGCCTGACAGGCCCGCGAAGCGATGGAAAGACGGAATTTGGACTAGAGGATTGGTTTCGATTGGAATATGTCCATAATGACTTGAAAACAAGTCTGAACGGAGTGTAGACTGCCGAGCGGTAAAAAATGGGGTGCTTACAGTATAGGTTTTGAGTCTAAATTGGAAGACTTGGGGCACAGTTCAGGCAAAAGTTTCAAGAGAATGCTGTCAGAGTACAAGTTACTGAGAATGTGGTACAACCTGATGAAGTACACAGAGCTAAAACTCTGAAAGATCATATCTCTTAAACTAGAAGGGTTATTGATTGTACTCTAAAAGTGCAATAACATGTCTTAATTAGTTAATTGTTAGTTTTATATTATGTTTAATTATGTTAATTTTAATCACAATTCGTACTAACTTAGATTTGTGTTTATTTCAGGAATCCAAGCTAAAAAGGGATTAATTCGCGCTGAAACAGAATAGCTATTCGAACAGTCAATTAGGCGTTCAAACGGTGGGCCAGGCCGTTCGAATGGTGTGGCAGGGTTTCCTATTATTTCTGCTGCCTATATAAGCTGGGATTGTTGTTATTATTGGGAGAGGTTGATATTCTAGGTTTGACGTTTTTCTAGGGTTTTAGGAGTAGTTTTAGGAATAGATTAGAGTAGTTTATTCATAGTTTTCATTCAGTTTTTAATTCCTGTAATCAGATTACTCAGTCTTTCAATATATTTTCAATACAACTTTGCATATCTTTGATTATGATAAGTAGCTAGATTCCATCTTGAGATCAATTGTGAAGATTAATTGAAGATCTTGGATGAACGAAAGAGGTATGGTTTTGGTTTTAAAGTTAAATTTTCTGATTTTCTTTCTTCTTCTTCTTCGTTCTAAAAACCTTCGAAAACGTGGGCATCCTATTATGTTTGGTAACACTTATGCGTGAATACCACACTCAGTACATACGCTGCCTTGTTACATTTATGTTTGAGTTGGGTTCAGTATATGTGCTGCACGAACCGATGATGCACGTCTTTGATTCTAACAACTCGATTTATTCTAGAAGTTGAAGTTTTGAAGAACACTTGTTTTTATCGCTAAATCTTTTGAATTCGAGACTCGCGACGTAGTCGAATGATTTGAGTTATTAAATTATCTTCTTCAGAATTTCAAGAGATGCAATTGATTGGATCGATTGACCCCATGACTTTTTTCTTTATTTCTTAGTGTAAATTAGATAACAAATCTTTTCTTAACCTAAACTCATATTTTTGTTTATTTGAGTGTTTTTCTAAGATTTTTGATTCACGATAAGTTTTCCTATTTACGTAAACCATCTTCCCTATGGGATCGAGCTCATACTTATGAGAAATTATTACTACATTGTGGCTGTGCACTTGCGGTTAAGTGTCACCCTTTTAGGGAGCGATCAAGTTTTTGCATGTGCATGGCCGCGATGTAGTAATAATTTCTTGTAACTACGAAGTCGATCCCACAGAGAAGATGGTTTACATAACTAGGAAAACTTACCGTGGATCAAAAATCTTAGGAAAAACACTCCAATAAACAAAAATTTGAATTTAGGTTGAGAAAAGATTTGTTATCTAATTTAAACTAAGAAATAAAGAAAAATTCCTAGAATCAATCGATCCAATCAATTGCGTCTCTTGAAATTCCGAAGGAGATAATTTAATAACTCAATTGCGTCGCGAGTCTCGGATTCGGAAGATTTAGCGATAAAAACAAGTGTTCTTCAAAACTTTAACTTCTAGAATAAATTAGGTTGTTAGAATCAAAGACGTGCATCATCGATTCGTGCAGTGCATATACTGAACCCAACTCACGCATAAACATTACAATGCATGTAATACCATTCTTAGTACTGCATTACATTTAAACTTATGCATTATGGAAATCATGGAATTCCTACTGGGCTTTATAGCTCACTCGTATCTTATAGGGAAACAAGTTCCATTGATATATTGTCTCCTTGGAGCATATGAGTTAATTAGTTTTCTTTTGACTGTAACTGCAATGAGACTTAAATGTAAAAGTTCCACTAGTTTTTTTTTTCGTGATGTAACAATCATAACATACCCTTTTGGATTGCGATAAGAACTGTGCTTATGAAACATTGTAATCTATAAGCCCCTTGTCCTGACCTAGAGAGAATGCAGTGGGTCGTGACAAAAGGTATCAGAGCACGATTTTAGGTAATTTGGGAATTAAACCCCTTACTTGTGGAATATGTCATTTATATTACCTTTTTAGTATCGACTGAGTACTAATTCTAACTCTCATATGTAGATGAATCTATCCGTATGGGATGACTTGCTTATACATCAGTTAGAGGTTGAGGGTAACTTGAGAGTTAACCGTAGAACAGTAACTTGTAACCAGGCTAAGGCTTTTCTTAAAGCCAAGATTTTGGGAGTTGCTCAGCGATGGGGAGATCTTCCTATTAGTGTTCAGGACTCTATTATCCAATACCAAGTGACTTCTCTAAAAAGGATAGTTCAGGAGATTGCAGAGATTGTGAGGAGTCCCGTTGAGTATTAACAACTGATACTGAGCATGCAATTATCTGGAGAGTTACCACTTTTGGGAGTTTAAGGATAACCTAAGCCACCCCCACCACACCCAGCTACACAGGGATAATAGTCTGTCCCGCCTATGACACCGCCTCCTGCTTACCAGCCACAATCCCCCAAGTATCACCCACTAACTCTCGAGATGTCTGTGGATGACCCTACACCAGTAGTTAGCCCTGTTATAGCGGTGGTATCCTGCATCCCGTTGATAGACATATCTGACATTGAGGAAGAACCAAAGGAGGAGATGAGTATGTGATCTAGGAAGGAGTGTAGTAGCGTGACTATGGTTATAAATATATGTGTATCTATTTCTACTAGTGACTATGTTAGTGTTTGCGATCCTCAGTGTTTTGGATAGTCGTAGATGGGAGCAACGAATCGGAGAGTGTTAAGTTATTTTGCTATACTTACATAGCACCTTATGTACTTGTCTTTTTCCATATAACTACTATTGGCTTAGTGAATCATATAATGGCATCTTGATTTATGATTTAGCAAGATAGGAATCTGACTTGACTTAATAATAATTTTAGATGACAAGAATAAGAACCGGAGTGGGAACTAGTACTGGTAACGAAACCCTATCTAATACACAATTGAATAATACATAATTTTAGCTATGACCAATCTACTGCATGAACAGCAGCAAAATCACCAGGCACCACCTGCTCCTCAGTAGCCACCACCAGCCCCTAAACCCTAATGAGCAGCATTGATTCCAGTTCCCAACCTAAACCCTGAGGAAAGAAAGACAAAGCTACTTCGGGAATTTCAAAAACAAAATTCTCCAAAATTTGTAAGAAAACCATGGCTCAAACAGACCAGTAAGGTGTTGGATATTGTATGGACACTTACAGAATATTAGGTAGAATTCGCATCTTACCATCTCGAGGGAGAAGTAGATTTTTGGTGGGATTCTATAAAACATATGAGGGATGTGGGAAATTTAACCTAGGAGGAGCTTGTAGTTCTTTTCCATAATTATTATTTTTGAGAGATAGTGAAGGATGTAAAGATGGAGGAATTTATGTAGTTTTAACAAAATAGCGAGACAGTGAATCAGTACATGGCCACAGTCTTGGAGTTATCAGGATTTGCCCCAGATTTTGTGTCCACGAAGAAAAGAAAAACTCAAAGGTTTCTTAAGGGATTGAGACCTACAATTCGATCTCGAGTTACCGCTTTCATAGGTTAACAATTTTCTAAAATAATTGACCAAGCCATGTTGATAGAACAAGAACTAGAAGAACAATAACAAGTAATAAGTCAGTGAGAATCTGGCAAAAATATAAGGAATTCCTCCAGCTTTAATAACACTAAATGCCTGTAAGCACCCCATTTTTGCTCGCTAGGCAGTCTCCAGTCCATCCAGACTTGTATTCAAATCAATATGGACGTTTTCCAATCTAAATCCACTTTCCAAGTCTAATCCCAACAATCAATTGTTTCGCGAGCTCTTTGAGGCCAATAAAAGCAAAATGACCAAAATGCCCTTGGGGGCACTGTTTGGTCCAATTCTAATGGGCACGTCTTCTCGAAGGCGGTAAGTCCCCTTTTCCAATCCAATTCCAGTCCAATTCCAATTTTAATTCAAAATCCACTCTGGCACGTCCCTCGAGAAAGTTGATTCCTCAAGGCGGTAAGTCCATCCTGTCCAACACGTTTTCGAGATAGTTCTTTGGAACGGTAAGTCCCTTCAAACCCGTCGACCAGGACGAGACCCCAAGTCCCTTAGATGGTAGAACGGTCCACCTTTGGTGCCTGTTAGCCCGCCAATACAGAAATGTCCATTTTGGCATGCCTTCCGAGAAAGTTGATTCCTCAGGCGCTAAGTCCACCTAGCAGCTTTCCAAGATTAGGTAGTCTCTGGAATGATCGCGACCCGTTAGAGTAACGAAAATACTTGTAAACATCGTAACCGCCAGAGTGGTAGATACACTCGTAAACAGGTCAATATAGGAAATTGCCAACAAACCCCTATATCACGGGACCGCCGTCAGAGTGACAAAAATACTTAAAACACAAGTCAACACCAGTGCTTGCTAGCCTACTTCAGTAAAAAAATGACCAAACTGCCCCTAGGGCTATTTTTGACACGTTTCTCAAGACAGTATCTAAGTTCCTAGAATGGTAAGTCCACCCTTCTATGTTTGTTGTTGCGCCCAAATTTTTCGCACTTGAGGAATACTCACCCAAGCGGGAAAAATGCTGTACTCTCTCGTTAGAACTCACCCTCCTAGAAGAACGAGTGCGACTAGGTTTGAATTGAAAAATTGATTTGAATAAAGGGCTTTTGAAAAAGATTCGGAGTCGCCACCTAACTTGATTAAGGTGAGTTAGGTCACCTAAAAACTAAGAATAATCAGAGAACTACACTTAAGGTTTTTGAAAAAACGATTTTGAAAATATCTCCTCAAGAGAAGGTTTTTTAGGAAAACAGGTTGTTTGGCAACCTTTGGAAAACATTTAGCCTTTTTTGAAAAATAACTCCTTTTTGGTCTTTGAAAACAGTGATTCTAGGTTCGGAGGTTGGTTACGTGTAGGGAAGACGCACTAAGCCATCACCCTACCTCGCCCTTTCGATACCTACATGTCAATCTACCCTAGATTCACCTATGAGAGTCTTCAACTAATTATTGGCTAATCCTATCCACTTTGAAAAACAATGTTTATAAATTATCATGATGCATGATATGCAAGTGCAAGAAAAGAGACTTGAAAAATAGATTTGAAAAGAGATTTGAAGAGATAGAATTAAAATTGAAAAGTTTGAAAATTTGGAAATTGAAATTTTGAAATTGAAATTTTGAAAATAGATTGGAATTTGAGATTTGGAAAGATTTTGGAAACCGCACCCATGAGGGTGGAATTGAAAGTTTGAAAAGTGATGTGACCGCACCTAAGAAGGTTGCCTACGTATCATTTTGGGGGAATCAGGTCAGTCGTAGTTCGGACCGGAGTCCGATTGAAAAGAGATTGATTTGAAGAGAGAGAGATTAGATTGGAAGAAAGAAATTGAATTGAAAATTGGATTTGATTTGAGATTAGAAGAGGAGATTGGAAATTGAAATTGAGAAGATTGGACTCTGATTTGAAAAGATAGATTTGGACTTGTTTTAGAAAGAGAAGGTTTAAGAAACCTAGACTTAAGAAAGGTGGGACTTAGGAAAGACTCAAGAGTTTAAGAAAGATTGGATTTAGGAAAGGTTCGAATTAAGAAAGATCCGATTTAGGAAAGTTTCATTTTTGGAAAGTTTTGAAATTAGGAAAGTTTGGAATTTAGGAAAATTTGGAAATTGAAAAGTTTTGAATTTAGAAAGTTTTGAGATAGGGAAGTTTCAACTTAGGAAAGTTTGAATTTGAAAAGGTTTGAAAAAGGAAAGTTTTCGATTTAGGAAATGTTTGCATTAAGAAAGTTTTGAGTTTAGAAAAGTCTTAGATTTGGAAAGATGTTGAAGTTTTAGAAAATTTAGAATTTAGAAAGTTTGGAAGTTTAGAAAGATTTAACTTGAGAAAGTTTCAAATTTAGAAAGTTTTGAATTTGGAGAGATTTGAAATTTAGAAAGTTTAAGATTTAGAAAGTCTTAGAGTTTTAGAAAATCTTGAAATTAGGAAAGGTTTGAGTTAAAGAAAGGTTTGAAAGCTTAGATTTGAAAAGTTGAGATTTGGAAAGAGGTAGAATTAGGAAAGAGTAGAGTTAGGAAAGATGTGGAAATTGAGTTTTAAAATTTAGGAAAGATTTTTATGTTCAAGTTTTGGAAACTTAGGATTTAGGAAAGGAGAAGCTTAGGAAGGATGTAAATTAGGAAAGAGTTGGATTAGGAAGGGATTGGATTTGGTTTCCTAAAGGGAAGATAGGATTTGGCAAGGATTTGGAAAGGGAGATTCTAGAAATCCTAGTTTTTGAAAGTGTAGAATTCTAACTTAGAAAAGAGGTTTTGGAAATATGTATAGTTCGGATGTAGAAAACAAGAGGTTTTGGAAACCTAGGTTCGGGGCAAAGTTTGAAAACCATGTTTTTTGGAAGAAAATTAGGGTTTCCTAAGGGCTTGACTTGGGTTTTAAGGAAAGAGGATTTTGGAAAGTACGTTTTTAGAAATGAAGGGTTTCTAGAAAAGAAATCCTAGGGATGAGTTTTTGGAAAGTGAATTTGGAAAGAGAGTTTTTGGAAGGAGTTTTTGAAAAGTGTGTTTTTGAAAACGTAGATTTTGGAAAGAAATCCTAGAGAGGAGTTTCTAGAGGGAAGATTTTGGAAAGAGAGTTTTTGGAAGGGAATTTTTGTTGGAGGATTTTTGGTAGAAGATTGTTAAAGAAAGTTTTTGGAAAGATTTTTGGGAAACGTTTTTAGAAAGTGGATTTTGGGGAGAGAATTTTGGAAAGGAGTTGAAAAAGGGAGTTTTGAAAAATAGATTTTTGGAAAGAGTTTTTAGAAAATAATTTTGGAGAGGAGAGTTTTAGGAAAGTATGTTGAAAAAGAGATTTTCAGGAAGAGATTTTTGAAAAGAAGAGGTTTTAGACGGTGTAAAAAACATCTCACTTTCCTAAAGCAATTCTAACCATAAGAGGGCTAGAACCACTTTAGGAAAGCAGTTTTGAAAACAACAAGATTTGAAAATATGAACCGTAAAGGTCACTTTTAATGTAACACTTTCCTAAAGCAACCCTAGCCATGGAAAGGCTAGAATCACCCTAGAATTGTGGTTTTGAAAACAAGTTTTTGAAAAACAGATTTTGATGCAATTTTGAAAACAAGTTTGAAAATAGTTTTGAAGACAACTTTGAAAACAGTTTTTGGAAGATGCAAGATCATGATATGCACAATGCAATTTGGGGTCATGAACATACAAGGCTAAGGCTTCACCACATAATCAAGGGGGCCGGACCCACGTGGTCTCTGGTTAGACTAGAAGAAAGCCCCCGACACGGTGACTCTCCAATAGCCCAATCCTACACATGGACCGAGAGTCCCCTTGTTTCAAGCATGCAAAGAAAGGGGGGGAAGAGATGGGGGATTAAAATAGAGAAAACCCAAGTGGGTTAGGAGAGAGAAGAGAGAGGGGGCAAGTGTGGAAATTTAAATAGGGAGCCTACCGTATGTCTTGTTTATTTTGCGCGCCTTGCTTTCTTCGGTCTTCAGTGTTCGGTATTTATCTTGATCTTCACCTTCAGTCTTCAAGAGTTGTCTTCAAGCCTTGGATTGCAGCTCTTCAAGTCTTCAAAGGATGGTTGAAGGCCAATGTATGAGTGTATGGGGGTGTGTATGAGTGTATAGGAGGCTAGGGTTTGTGTAAGGTGGCTAGGGTTTGGAAAACCTAGGGAAGCTAGGGTTTTTGAGGTGCTCGAGCTCTGTATATCGAATTATATGATTTTTAGGTTGAGTTTGTGGATCTTTTAAATGCTGGAGGAGGCTTTGTATTTATAGAGGTTGGACAACACTGGCGCCTGTTGCAGTGGCGCTAGGCCAAACTTTACACTGGCGCCACTAGGAGTGGCGCCGGGCCAATTTTTGGCTTGGCGCCAGCCATTTAGGAAATATTTAAGGTCGGCAGGCAACGTATCTTTGACTAGATTTGGGCGCCTGTACTAGTGACTACCATGCAATCTTTAGCCTAACTTCACTAGGAGTGACTCCGGAAAGTCCGGGAATGATTTGAAGGAGCCGAGAATGACCTGGAAAGTCGGAAAGGAGTAGAAACACTTAAAATAGTATCCTGGAGGTATTTGACTTGAAAAGTGAGGATAAGATGTGTCGGAAAGGCTGACCGGGCCTTTAGGGGTAAAACGGTCAACTAGACCAGGAAACTGCCGGGACAAACCCGGACTGTCCCGGAAGAGGACTTGGGAACTGGGAACATTATTCAAAATGTTCCCAAAGGTTGCCGGTTTGATTCCTAGAGCCGGCGTGGTCGAAAAAGGAGACCGGCTCACCAGGGGCAAAATGGTCATTTTGTACCGGGTTGGCCTGAATTGACTCAGAATGATCCGAAAAGGTAAAAGGAGGCTGAGAACACTATAAAAGGTAGTCTTAGAAGGTTACCGGTTTGATACCCAGAGCTAGTGTGGTCAGAAAAGGAGACCGGCCCACCAGGGGCAAAACGGTCATTTTGCACTGGGTTTGCCAGAACTGACTTGGAATGATCCGGAAAGGTAGAGGAAGGTTGAGAATACCATAAGAAGTAATCTCAAAAGGCTACTGGTTTGACACCCAGAGCCGGTGTGGTTCCCTAGGTGTTTGAATGCCCAGTGGCAATACGGTCATTTAGCTTCAAGTGGGCCCTACGGGCTCGAGAAGCGACTGGTGGACTAAATTCAAGTTAAAAAGGCTGGCTTAGAGTCTAAATATGCATGTGATGTGTGAAAGTGAGCTTGGTCAGCTCGGAGATTGCCGAGCGGGCAAAAATGGGGTGCTTACATTTGTCTTAAAGATAATCCGGCATGATTAAATGCCTTCAAGTCAGTTTCGGGCCAATTCTGAGACATTCCAATCAAGATGACCATTTTGCTCCTAGGCATTCGAATGCCTCGAGAACCACACCGGTTTTGGGTATCAAACCGATAACCTCCCAAGAATGCTTCTTATAGTATTCTCGACCTTCCATTATCTTTCTAGATAATTCCGAGTCAGTTCCGGGCAAATTCAGTGCAAAATGACTGTTTGCCCCTAGTGGGCCGGTCGCCTTTTCTAACCACACCGGCTCCGGGTATCAAATCGGTAACCTCTTGGGACATTCTGAGTAATGTTCCCAAATCTCGAGCCTACTTTCGGGACATTCTGAGTCCATCCCGGTAGTTTTCCAGCCCGATTGACAGTTTTGCCCCTAATGGCCCTGTCAACCTTTCTAATAAATCTTGTCATCATTTTTCAAATCTATTACCCTTGAGACACTGTTCTAAGGGTTCTTGTCCCTTTCCGACCTTCCGTGCCATTCCCAGCCCCTTCAATTCATTCCCGGACCTTCCTGAGTCACTCATAGTGAAGCATAGCTAAAAATTGCATGGTAGTCACTAGTATAGGCGCCCAAATCTTTTGAAGATATGTTGCTTACAGACCTTAAATATTTCTTAATTCACTAGCGCCACTAGGAGTGGCGCTAAGCCAAAAAATGGCCTAACGCCAATAGGAATGGCCCTAATGTAAATTTTTGCCTGGTGCCACTGCAACAGGTGCCTGGTAAATCCTCTCTCTATAAATACAAAGTCTCCTCCAGCATGAAAAGGGTCGGCAAACTCAGTCTGAAAACTCTTCTCTTTGATACATAGAGCTCGTAGTCTCCTTAAACCCTAGTTTCCTTTAGGTTTTCCAAAACTCTAGATACACAAACCCTAGCTCTCATATACTCACGTACACCCCTATACACTCCTACACTAGCCTTAAAAGCCTCCATTGAAGACTTGAAGTGCTGCAACTCTAAAGTTTCCTAAGATCCAAGCGGGCACTCGAAGATCAAGATGAAGATTGAAGCAAAGACCGAAACAAAGCAAGCAAAACAACGTGAATAAAACAAGACACAAGGTAGACTCCTTATTTACATTTACGCAACTCCCCCTCCCTCTTCTCTCTCCTAACCCACTTGGGTTTTCTTTTATTTTAATCCCCCATCTTATTCTCCCCCTTTTCTTGCATGCTTGAAATAAGGGACTTCCCGGTACATGTGTAGGAATAGGTTATTGAAGGTCACCGTGTCGGGGGCTTTCTCTTAATCTAATCAGAGACCAAGTGGGTTTGGCCCCCTTGATTATGTGGTGAAGCCTTTAACCTTGTATGTTCACGACCCCAACTTGTATTGTGCATATCATGATATTGCATTCCTCTAAAATTCGTTTTCTAACTTGTTTTTAAAACTTGCATTAAAATTGTTTTCAAACTTGCATTAAACTTTTCTTCTTCAAAACTTGTTTTCAAAATCACAATCCTAAAGTGATTCTAGCCTTTTCATGGCTAGGGTTGTTTTAGGAAAGTGTTACATTTAAAGTGATCAATATGGTCTATATTTTCAAATCCTTGTTGTTTCAAAACCACTATCTTAGAGTGGTTCTAGCCTTCTTATGGTTAAAATCGTTTAAGGAAAGTGAGATATTTTTATGGACTCTCTAAAAACTCTCTTTTCAAATATCTCTTTGTAAGAAATCTCTTTTCTAACACACTTCCTAAAAACTCTCTCCAATCTTATTTCCAAAATTGTTTTCTAAAAACTCTCTTCTAAAATCTATTTTTCAAAACTCCTTTTTCAAACGTCTTTCCAAAAAGCTCTTTTTAAAATTCACTTTCTAGAAACACTTCCTAAGTTTCCTTCCTAACAACTTTTTCCAAAAGTCTCTTTCCAACATTCTCTTTCCAAAACTCTCTTTCCAAAAGTTCACTTTCTAAAAACTCCTTTTTAAGACCTCTTTCCAAAAACCTTTTCTTTTCAAAAATTTTACTTTCCAAAAATCTTGTTCCTTAGATTCTAAGCCAAGCTCTAGAGCCAACGATTAGAAAACCCTAATTTCCTTGCTTAAAACATAATTTCCAATCTTGTCTCAAAACCTAAGTTTCTAAAATCTCCTTTTTTACATCTAAATCATAAGTTTCCAAATCCAATTTTCGATATCAAAACTATAGTCTTCCAAATGTAGGATTTCCAAAACTTCACATTCCAAATCCATGCCAAATCCAATCTTTCCTTTAAGACGCCAAATCCAATCTTCCCATTTAGGAAACTAGATCCAATCCTCCATTTTTGGAAACAAAATCAAATGAAATCCTAAACTTTCCAAATCCTACACTTTCTAAATTCAAAACTTTCTTAAGTTATAACTTTCTAAATTCTAAACTTTCCAAATTCGTAATCTTTCTAAACCCAAACTTTTTCTAATTCAAATCTTACCGAAAATCAACTCTTTCTTAAAAAGGAAACTTTCCAATTTCAAAACATTCCAATTTCAATTCTTTCCCAAATCCAAAAATTTCTAAATTCAAAACTTTCTTATTTCAAAAAGTTTCCTAAAAAGATACTTTCCCAAAACGAAACCTTTCCTAAATTGAAACTTTCCTAAAATGAAACTTCCCTAAAATGAAACTTTTCCTAAAATGAAACTTCCCTAAAATGAAACTTTTTCTAAATTGAAACTTTCCTAAAATGAAACTTTCGTAATTTGAACATTTCCTAAATTCAAACTTTCCAAATCTTCCAAGTCCAACATTCGAGTCAATTTTTTTCTGAAACCCTTCCAAGTCAAGTCAAATCTTTCTTAACCTTAAGTCTTTCCTAAATCCCATCTTTCCTAAGTCTAGGTTTCCTAAAACCAAGCTTTTTGAATTTTCCAATCAAAGTTCAAATTTCCTAATCTTCCAATCCAAATTCCAACTCCAACTCTTTTTCAAGTCAAATCTTCTATTTTCAATAAGACTTTTGTTCGAACTACGGCTGACCTGATTCCTCAAAAAGAATATGTAGGCAACCTCATGGGTGGGGTCACAACCTTTTTCAAGTTTCTATTTCCACAATCTTTTTTAAATCTCTAATTTCATAATCTATTTCCAAGTTTCTAATTCCAAAAATCTATTTTCAAATTTATATTTTCAATTTCTAAAACTTTCTTTCAAAATCAAATCTATCTTTTCAAACCTTTCCTCTATAATCAAATCAAATTCTTCGTTTCAAATTTATTTCCATATCAAAACTTTTTCTTACACTTGCATATCTTGCATCATGTCTTTTTCTTTTAAATATTCTTTTTAAAAGTGGATAGTTTTGGACATATATTAATTGAAGACTCTAATAGATGAATCTAGGGTGAATAGACATATAAGTACCACAAGGGCGGGGTAGGGTGATGGCTTAGTAAGTCTTCCCTACACGTAACCAACCTTTGAACTTAGAATCACTGTTTTCAAAGACTAAAATGGAGTTACTTTTAAAAAAGGCCTTAAATATTTTTCAAAGGTTGCCAAACAACCTGTTTTCTTAAAAACCCTCTCTTGAGGAAGTATTTTCAAAATCGTTTTCAAAAACCCTAAGTATAGTCTTCGGATTGTGCTTAGTTTTTAAGTGACCTAACTCACCTTAATCAAGTTAGGTGGCGACTCCAAATTGTTTTCCAAAAGCCCTTTATTCAAATCAATTTTTAATTCAAACCTAGTCGCACTCATTCTTCTAGGAGGATGAGTTCTAATGAGAGAGTACAGTATTTTTTCCACTTGTGTGTGTATTCCTCGAGTGTAAAAAATCTGGGCACGACAGCTGGCGACTCCACTGGGGACACTTAGAGGGTTAGGCCATAGTCATGTCTCTTCACCCTTCACCCATGTAGAGTTTTCAATTAACTTGTCTACTTCTATCCGCTTTAGATTTCCAAAATCAAATTTTCAAAGTTATTTTAAAAAACATGCATTTAACTCCATTTATATTATTTTGCATTAAGTTTGCCATCTACATACTAACTCTTGCATCTTTATTTTGTAGGTGGGCTTTTGTTTGCCTTATTGTTTTGTACTAACTGCTATGCATGAATGAATATGATGAACATGATGCATGGGAGTTATTGGGCTCTTTCCTCCGATTTCAAAAATCACACACACACTGCACGTGCACTTGCATTTTGCATACTTGCCTTTTTTTATCTTGATCTGTTCCTTCTAGTTCGAAGGAGGAACGATATATTGGTTGTGGGCAAGATGTTGTGTCAGTTTCTTCGCCTATGGTCTCTTGATGGTTCCCCCGCTCGAATCACCAACCGATCATGGCACCACCTCGGGGAGTGGGCCTAGGTTTGAAGATCTGGGAACTGAGCCTTTTTAGGATGCATTAGTAAACCCTCAACCTCATGCTCATATAAACACCATGCATAGCCGAACCTTTATCGAATTTAAGACACGTACACCGTTTTCCAAAACCATGGAGGAAAGGGCGACCCTAAGGAATCATTGTATTAGTAACCCTAAGGAATCATTGCATGTATTTTAAGTTATCCCATAAAGGGTCCCCAATTTCTCTACGCTCACAGAGATAGGGTTGCTAAGAAGACAAGGGGTAATCAATCAATAAGGTCTCTCAACGATCTCCTCGACATCAAATCTAATGAAGGTGAATCCAAAAACTCAAGAGTAGTTTAGGTTTTCTTTTGTAAAATTAGATAGGTGGAAGTCCAAAGAAACATGTTCCCCCTCCCCCTATTAAAATGTACTTTTATTCCTTTGTTCAATGAGTTTCCTTATTTTCCTAATCAATGGTGAGGTGCTTGCATACAAAGGCAAACCCCCTATCTCCAAAAGTGAGCCAGTACATCATGATTAGTTGCCCTCTAGAGTAGGGACATCCTTAAGGCATGCATTGCATAAAAATTTGTTAAAATAAGACACTGACTTTTTTTTCTTTTGCTAGTTTTAGGTACCTCTCCTCGTCACCCCCATCGTTATAGGCCGAAAGCTAAGGAATGCCCATGGAGTCACTCACACTTGATACCTTAACTCTACTATTAGCAGAGGCAAGAGGAGTCAGACATAGGATGACTAAAATAGAAGGCATACTCTCTTCACTCATATCCTATGCAACCCATGAACAGGCAGAGTCCTCACAAGCCCAGACCCATGAGGGATGAAAAAGGATGAAGAGGGAAGACCAAGGTCATACCTCGACCATTGCTCACCAAAAACCTCCCCAGGTCGATCGCCGCATTTCAACACCTATCAAGCTGACATTTAACCAAATCCCTGAATCCTATAGTCTATCCTACGAGTATAAGTCCCACCCGTTTGGCCCTGACAGTAGAAATTATCCCACTTTGAAGCATAAAAGCCAAAACCCATTCAATTTCCAAACCACTAGCCCAATAATCATTACCCCAGAACTTGATCCCCGACCTTTTAGGTCATCTAGGACACCTAGGCGAATGAGACCAAAAGATCGAGTTTTCACTAAACTCGCTTGCACGCAAACCACAACTTACTTCGGTTTCCCAGCCGCGAGATATTTGAAACTTATACCCCCCCCGACCTCGATCTAATCCTCTGCCACCTTATTTTAACCCAAAGGCGCACTGCGAATACCATTCAGGCGGCCAAGGACATGATACCAAAGACTGTTGGGCCCTCAAACAAAAAATTCAAGATCTGATAGATAACAAGGTCATCGGTTTACGACTAGAGAATCCTCCATCGAATGCCACTACGGATCCTCTACCAGACCACACTGTCAATGTCATTACGGAGTTTGGTAACGATAAGGTTTTCTTCGCCACTTGCTAGGAGATATATTACAAGGATGGGGAGGAAATAGAATGCGGAGATGACGAACAATGTCAGCCCTGGTCATGGTGCAACCCCGATAATATTCCAGTCCCCGAAGATGAACTCATAGATGAATCTGCCAAGAAGGTTGATCAGGAGCTAACCAAACTCAGTGATAAGTGTAAGCACCCCATTTTTGACCGCTCAACAGTCTAAGGTCCGTCCAGACTTACACTCAGATCAATATGGACATATTCCAATCGAAATCAACTTTTCAAATCTAATCCCGTCAATTTATCGCTTCATAGGCCCACCAGGCCCAAATAGAGGCAAAATAACCAAAATGCCCCTGGGGGCATTGTTTTTTCCAATTCCAAATTAAGCGCGTTTTCCTGGAGACGGTAAATTCCCTTTCCAATTCCAAATCAGGCACGTCTTTTCGAAGACGGTAAGTCCCCTTTCCAATCCTATTAGGGGCGTCTTTCCAAAGATGGTAAGTCTCCTTTCCAAATCCAAATTAGGCACATCCTTCTGAAGACGGTAAGTCCCCTTTCCAATTCCAACATACGCGTTTTCTTAAAGACAGTAAGTCCCCTTTCAGAGTCTAATTCCAATTCCAATCCCTCTCTCGAGACAGTTGATTCTTTGAGACGGTCCGGCACATTTTTCAAAAAAAATCTCTTTGAAACGATAAGTCCCTTTAAACCTGTCAACCGGGACGAGACCCCAAGTCCCCTAGATGGTAAAACAGTCCACCTTTGGCGCCTGCTAGCCTACTAATGCAGAAATGTCCATTTAGGCACGCCTTTCGAGAAAGTTGATTCTCAGGCGCTAAGTCTCTTTAGCAGCTTTCCGAGATCAGGTAGTCTCGGGAATGATCGCGAATCATTAGAGTAGCAGAAATACTCGCAAACATCGCAATCGTCAGAGTAACAAAAATACTTGCAAACAGCTCGATATAGGGAATTGCCAACAAACCCCTGTATCACGCAGCCGTCGTCAAAGTGTCAGAAATACTCAAAACCCAGGTCAACACCAGTGCCTGCTAGCCCATTTCGGTGAAAAATGACCAAACTGCCCCTAGGGCCATTTTCCGGCATGTTTCTCAAGAACACATTTGAATCCCCAGAGTGGTAAGTCCAACCTTCCAACATTGTCTTAAAGGCAATCCGGCATGATTAGGTGCCTTCTAGTCAGTTTTGGGCCAATTTCGAGACCTTCCGGTCAAGATGACCATTTTGACCCTAGGCATTCGAATGCCCCGGAAACTACACTGGCCTTGGGTATCAAACCCGTAACTTCTCGAGAATGCATACTACAGTATTCTTAACCTTTCTTTACCTTTTTGGATCATTCCGAGTTAGTTCCGGCAAATCCGATGCGAAATGACCATTTTGCTCTTGGTGGGCCGGTCACCTTTTCCAACCACACCGGCTCTGGGTATCAAACCGGTAGCCTTTGGGTACATTCTAAATAATGTTTCCAAATCTTGAGTCTTCTTCTAGGACATTTTGAGTCTGTCCCAGCAGCTTTCCGGCCCGATTGACCGTTTTGCCCCTAATGGCCCAGTCAATTCTTTTGACACATCCTATCTTCATTTTTCAAGTCAAATACCTTCGAGACACTGTTCTAAGTATTCTTGCCCTTTTCCCGGCCTTCTGGGCCATTCCCGGTCCCTTAAATCATTCCCAGACTTTCCGAAGTCACTCCTAGTGAAGCCAGACTAAAAATTGCATGGTAGTCACTAGTACAGGTGCCCAAATCTCCCAAAGATACGTTGCTTGCCAACCTTAAAACTTTCTTAACTGGCTGGCGCCACTAGAAGTGGTGCCAAGCCAAGAAATGGCCTGGTGCCACACCTAGTGGCGCCAAGAGGAAATTTGGCCTGGCGCCACTACAATAGGCGCTAGGTCTATCTTATTTCTATAAATACAGAGCCCCTTCCAGCGTGAAAGGGATCCGCAAACTCAGTCTAAAAACTCTAATTCTTGATATACAGAGCTCGTATACTCCCAAAACGTTAACTTTTCTAGGTTTTCCAAACCCTAGCCACTATACACCAAACCCTAGCCTCCTATACACTTCTATACACTCTCATACACTTATACACTAGCCTCCAACCCTCCTTTGAAGACTTGAAGGGCTACGATTTGAAGGATTGAAGATTGAAGACGAACTCTTGAAGATTGAAGTGAAGATTGAAGCAAGACAAGCAAAACAAAGCACGCAAAACACATTAAAATAAAGAAGATACAAGGTAGGTTTCTTATTTAAATTTTCGTACTTCCCCCCTCTCTCTTCTCTCTCCTAACCCACTTAGGTTTTCTCTATTTTAATGCCCCACATCTTTCCCCCCTTTCTTTGTATGCTTGAAACAAGGGGACTCCCGGTCCATGTGTAGGATTAGACTATTGGAGGGTCACCGTGTCGGCGGCTTTCTTTTAGTTTAACCAAAGACAACATGGGTTCGGCCCCCTTGATTATGTGGTGAAGCCTTAACCTTGTATGTTCACGACCCAAATTTGCATTGTGCATATCATGATTCTTGCATTCTTCCAAAAGTCGTTTTCAAAGTCGTTTTCAAAATTGTTTTCAAACTTGTTTTCAAAATTGTATCAAAATCTTCTTTTTTAAAACTTGTTTTTAAAATCACAATCCTAGGGTAATTCTAGCCTTTCTATGGCTAGGATTGCTTTAGGAAAGTATTAAATTTAAAGTGACTAATATGGTCTATATTTTCAAATCCTTATTGTTTTTAAAACCACTTTCTTAAACTGGTTCTAACCTTCTTATGGTTAGAATTGCTTTAGGAAAGTGAGACGTTTTCATACTTTTCAAAAAAACTCTATTTTCAAAAGTCTCTCTTTCTAAAACCCTCTTTTTCAACATGTTTTCTAAAAACTCTTCTTTCCAAAATTGTTTTCTAAAAACTCTCTCGAAAGATCTATGTTCAAAACTCTCTTTTCAAACTTCTTTCCAAGACCCTCTCCTCAAAATTCCTTTCCTAAAAACACTCCCTAGTTTTCCTTCGTAGAAAATGCCTTCCTCAAAATTTACTTTCATCAAAATTCTTTCCAAAAAGTTTCTTCCAAAATCTCTTTCCAAAAGCTCTCTTTTTAAAACTCATCTTCTAGAAACTCCTCTCTAGGATTTCCTTCCAAAAACTTGTTTCCAAAAAACACACTTTCCAAAAATCCCTTTTCCTTAGACCCCAAGTCAAGCCCTAGAGTCACGATTAGGAGACCCTATTTTGCTTTTCAAAAACATGGTTTTCAAATTTGCCTTAAAACCTAGGTTCTCAAAATCTCTTGTTTTTTTACATCAAAACTATACATATTTTCAAAACCTATTTTCTACGTCAAAACTATAGTTTTCCAAATCTAGGGTTTCTAAAAACTTCCCTTCCCAAATCCATGCCAAATCCAATCTTTCGTTTAGAAAACTAGATCCAATCCTCCGTTTTTGGAAACAAAATCCAATCCATTGTTTTAGAAAATAGGAATCTTAACCCTTCCTAGTCTGAATCTTTCCTAATTCAAATCATTCATAATCTTCTACTTTCCTAAATCTTAAGTTTTCAAAACTTGAACATAAAAATGTTTTCTAAATTTTAAAACTCAACTCCCAAATCTTTCCTAATTCAACTCTTTCCTAATTCTATCCCTTTTCCAAATCTTAATTTTCCAAATCTAAGTTTTCAAATCTTTCCTAATCTCAAAATTTTCTAAAACTAAAACTCTAAAACTTTCTAAATCTTAAACTTTCTAAATTTCAAAATCTTTCCAAATCCAAAGCTTTCTAAATTCAAAACTTTCTTAAGTTAAATCTTTCTAAACTTCCAACCTTTCTAAAATCTACACTTTCCTAAAACTTCAAATCTTTCTAAGTCTAAAGCTTTCTAAATTCAAATCTTTCCCAAATTCAAATCTTTCTAAAATTCTAAGCTTTCCAAATTCAAAACTTTCTTAAGTTGAAACTTTTCGAATTCTAAACCTTTCTTAAACTGAACTTTTCCTAATTCAAAACAATTCTAAATTCAACACTTTCCTATTTTCAAAACCTTTCTTAAAATAAAACTTTCTTAATTCAAAACTTTCCTAAATTGAAACTTTCCTAATTCCAAAACTTTCCTAAGTTGAAACTTTCCTAATGTGAAAACTTTCCTAAACCTAAAATTTTCTCAAGTTGAAACTTTCCTAAATCAACATCTTTCCTAATTCCAAGTTTCCTAATCTTCCAAGTCCAATATTCAAGTCAATTCTTTTCTAAAATCTTTCCAAGTCAAATCTAATTTTTTTTTTCTAAGTTCCTAAGTCTAAGTTTCCTAAAACCAAGTCTTGCAAAACCAATCTTTTCAAATTTTCCAATCAAAGTCCAAATTTCCCTACTCTTCCAATTCCAATCCAAATTCCAATTTCAACTCTTTTCCAAATCAACTTTTCTATTTTCAATCGGACTCTTGTCCGAACTACGACTGACCTAATTCCTCCAAAAGGATACGTAGGCAACCCTCATTGGTGCGGTCTCAACATTTTTCAAATTTCAAATTCCACAACATTTTTCAAGTTTCTATTTCTACAAAATCTTTCCAAATCTCCAATCTATTTTCAAACTTCCAATTCCAAATTTCTATTTCCAAATCTCTATTTTCAATTTCCAAAACTTTTTTTCCAAATTCAAATTTCTATCTTTTTCTTTTCAAATCAAATCGATCTCTTTCCAAATCTATTTTCAAATCAAATCTTCTTCTTGCACTTGCATATCATGCATCATGTTAAATTTCTTTTTAAACATTCTTTTTCAAAGTGGATAGGATTGGACAGTTTGTTAGTTGAAGAATCTCATAGGTGAATCTAAGGTAAATAGACATGCAGGTACCGAAAGGACGGGGTAGGGTGATGGCTTAGTGCGTCTTCCCTACATGTAACCAACCTCTGAACATAGGACCACTAATTTCAAAGACCAAAACGGAGTTATTTTTCAAAAAAGGGCTTACATATTTTCTAAAGGTTGCCAAACAACCTGTTTTCTCAAAAACCCTCTCTTGAGCAGATATTTTCAAAATCGTTTTCCAAAACCCTAAGTGTAGTTTTCGGATTATGCTTAGTTTTTAGGTGACCTAACTCACCTTAATCAAGTTTGGTGGCGACTCTAAATATTTTCTAGAAGCCCTTTATTTAAATCTATTTTCAGTTCAAACTTAGTCGCACTCATTCTTCTAGGAGGGTGAGTTCTAACAAGAGAGTACAATGTTTTTCCCGCTTGTGTGAGTATTCCTTGAGTGCAAAAAATCAGAGCGCGACAATAAGAATCTGCCACTATACACACCTGAGGAGTACCGAGGCACGACCAGATGCCAAAACAAAAAACCCTAGGCTCAGGTCAAGTGTATTAAGCTGGAAGAAGACCAATTACCTAACTGGTTTATTAGAGAAACTAAGGAGCTAGCAAGGGAAGGCAAGATGGAAAAGGAAGCTGACAATTGCATCATCACTGCCAATTCACTTGGAACTTCGGGAGAAACCTCTACTTGTCTTGCCTCGGGCAAAGATCCCAATCATGGATGGAATGTTGATATGGGCATCATCCCAAAGCCCTATTAAAGAACATAGGAATCCCTTCAAAAGCGTACAATAGAGGGGTATTTTCACTCACTTTCCTTCTATCCCTTTTACATTTTGTTCTTAAATTAATATTTGCACTTCTATTTTTTTACAATAGAACTATATGCTTGTCACTAATATAATAAAATGATTAAGTCCTTTTATTCATTACTGTTATCTTATATGTCTCTTGTGAATGGTGAATTTTTCCTACATAAAGGGGCATGGTTTATCCTACAGAATAATCTGACTTGAAGGGATGATAGCATGAGTTAACCACTCGCCAAATGATCAGTTTTTCAAAGAGAGAGAGAGAGGATAGGGATGAGTGAGGAAACTACCTAGAGGCAACACTTGCAAGACGCCAAAGCTAAGTGATGTGTGGCCAAACTATCAAGATGAAGAGGAGCCACCTTTCATTTCCCTATGTAAAAGAAAAAAAATGTGTTTATATTCCTTTTGCTTAGCCCCTAGCATCTTGCCACGAGCGAAATATTCCTTGTCAACCCCGTTCCAAGACCTTTCCCCCCACACTGGGACAGACAATAATTGAGAACTCTAGGAATGGTATCCACCTCTATCGTGCTAGGAAAGTATCGAAGGCTTTATGGATTAAGCAATCTAGTTCAAAGTGAAGAGAGGCCCTCATTTCATTTCTCATATAGTCAGAAGCAACCCTTTGTCAAACCCGTTGAGCTGTTCATCTTCGTTTGAGAAAACCCTAACCTAGGGATTGCCGCCCGCAATGGGTTAGATTGAATTGTTATGAAAAAGATTTACAAAAAAAGAAGAAGAGGGGGATTGCAGAAATGTTCATTTTAGGAAAGGAAAAAAAAAGGGAAAAAAATCAATCAAAGGAAAAGAGTTGCCGAGGGGCAAGAGGCTGAAAAAAAATATGGTAAGAAGGCTGAAGAAAATCATAATTGTGCCATCTTGAAAAGCATGGTAAGAAGGCTGAAAGAGAAGTGAGTCATGTTTATCTCAAAAAGCATATAGAAAGGTCGAAAGAAAATAGGCATTTTCACCCTGAAAAGTATATAGTAAGAGCAAGGAGGAAATTAAAAGATGATCCTATGTTATAAAGAAGCCCAGTAGAAACAGTAAGTTCGAGCCTTTACCCTTTCTTGCAAAACCCCGAAACCATAACCTACGTTACAACCCTACTAAAGTCCACTTTGATTGAAAATGGATTGCTTGATCTAAATGAGCTAGACACGCTGCCAAAGCTAAGAAGGGATGCTAATCCTACTACAAGAAAAATAGTCAAGGATGGTTTGGATCTAAACCGTGCTAAAAACAACATTGAAATTGAGCCTACATATCACATTGCTTCGAAAACCCGATAACCTAACTTATATTACGGTCCTAAAGCAAAGTCTCCTCGGATTGAAAGATTGGTCGCTTATCGCTTTGCTAAAGGTCATGTAAGTTGTTGCTAAAACCCCGAGAGTTTAGAGTTTCAGCCCGATAATCCTATAAACTAACCCCGAGATAGAGAATCGAAGGCGGTCAAAAGGTTGAGAAAGGTGCGAAGTGCTATCATCCAGTTAAGGTAAGGCTGAGCCAAAGGAGAGGCCAAGCCCCGAAAAGGAAGGAGTTACCATTCCAAAGATACTGAGTTTGACAGCATCCCTTGTCGGTTTGTTAGCTAGTGTATTTCTAATATGTGCATACATTTTCTTAAAAATAAAAAAATAAAAAATAATTGGCACGAGCTCCGTACACATAGGATATAACTCCCTATAGAAACAAAAGTCATTAGCATAGTTTAATATCAACTAATAAATATGCAACATCGTCATCCATCGCATGCATCTGATCATATACTTAGCTGTAAAAATCATAAATATCTTTGCCTGTCCATGCATCTAACTATCATAAACATCCATCTTCGTACAAAATTCATAGTATAAAAATGTCTAACATAAATACATCGCCAGGATAGGGGCAAAAGAAGATCAGGGCCTACGACAAGGGGCATCTGTCAAAGATCAAAGTCAATATCCTCGGGATTGAAATCCCCAAACTTGGATCCGGAGGAGGTGGATAGCAACTAGAAGTACCAACGTCTTGCAAAGAAGACAGAACCAGAATTAGCAGGGCAAAGGAATAACTAACCAATAGCAGAGCGAAAAGAAGAAGGGAAAGGACAACATACCCCGTCACCTCTCATCTGGGCTAACCGGGCTGTTAAGGAAGTTACCTTTGCCTGGTACTAATCTCGCTTCGTCTGGTATCGATCCCTCTAGTCCCTCACAGCATTAAACTCAACCTGGGGCACGTATCCCCTGACACGACACCAGAAGTTGACCACATCTTGGCCCACAACGTATCCACCAACTACTACCTCAAACCGGGTGAAGGCATCAATAGAATGAGCCCCGAAGTGTGCAGCGTAGTCCGTATCCGGAGGAAGCAAAAACTCGGCACCCGGCTGGCGCTCTTGATAGGGAATAGGCACTCTTGCCACCAAAGCTCCAAACATATACTCCAATGAATCTCTTGCTGATCGGAACTCCTCATGAAACTACCGCCAGTGTTGATCTCCTAGATAGGACTCCCAAGAATCGTCGCTGAGAAAAGCAGCCCTCGACAGGGACAACAGGACCAAGTACCGCACCGTCTCATAATGAATTGACCCATAAAGGGCCGACAAGTCACGTCCCTCACCTCAATCAACTTCAGGTTCGCTCATAGCGTCGCAAAGTTAGTAATCTTCGGTCGCTGAGCTACCTGGTTATGAGCCCATCTCAAGGCACGAGGGTAAAGGTCATCCATGATAACTACTGGGCGACGGACAGGCAGGTACTTGTAGATCCACCAGATAAGAAAAGGCCAGAAACCAATCATGCTGCCCCAACAAGAGGAGGCCCGGACCCACATCGATTGCAGGAAGCAGCCGAAGGAAAAAGACCCCCAATCCAGCTCAGACAAAGCTCTAAGATCAGCTATTATGCTCACCAAATGAAAAGACTCGAGTGACTTGTTATTGCAGAAGTAGCTGAAGATGATGTACAGAACAAGTCGCCGCCTCATGATGTCTCGTCGGGCAGGTGATGGCTTAACAGCAAAGGTTTTGTCATCCTGACTAAGCTAGGAAACCGGGAAAGCAGAACGCTTGAGAGGGGGCAAGTCTAGTAGAATGTATGCATCATCTCTACTGAATGGCTGCAAAGTGATCCGCCGACCGACGAAGGAAAGACCTGGGATGATAGCCAATCCAAGGGGGGTGGGACCCAGCTCAAAGCCAACAAAATAGAAAGTCCCAGTCTCTTCAAACCATCTCTCGATAAGCGCCAACACCACATGTTGGTTCAGGCGATTAGCCCATAATCCCATGAAAGCCTCGAACCCAATCTCTACTAAGAAGGCACGGTAGGATGGAACGGCTCACTGCATGGTCACAAACACTTGATGGACGGCCCCTTGTAAGCACCCTATTTTTGCCCGCTCAGCAATCTCTAAGCTAACCAAGCTCAATTTCACACATCACATGCATATTTAGACTCTAAGCCCGCATTTTTAATTTGAATTTAGTACACCAGTCGCTTCTCTGGCCCGTAGGGCCCACTTGAAGCTAAATGACCGTTTTGTCCCTAGGTATCCGAATGCCTCGGGAACCACACCGGCTCTGGGTATCAAACCGGTAACCTTTTGAGAATGCTTTTTATAGTATTCTCCACCTCTCTTTATCTTTCCGGATCATTCCGAGTCAATTCCGGCAAACCCGGTACAAAATGACCGTTTTGCCCTTGGTAGGCCGGTCGCCTTTTCCGACCACACCGGCTCTGGGTATCAAACTGGTAACTTTTTGAGAATGCTTTTTATAATGTCCTCAAACTTTCTTTGTCCTTTCGGATCATTCCGAGTTAGTTTTGGCAAACCCGGTACAAAATAACCATTTTACCCCTGGTGGGCCGGTCGCTTTTTCCGACTACACCGGCTCTAGGAATCAAACCAGTAACCTTTGGGAACATTCTGAATAATGTTTCCAATTCTCGAGTCTTCTTCCGGGATAGTCTGAGTCTGTCCTGGTAGCTTTCTGGCTCGATTAACTATTTTGCCCTTAAAGGCCCGGTCAACCCTTCCGACACATTCTATCCTCATTTTTCAAGTCAAATACCTCCGGGACACTATTCTAAATGGTCCTGCTTCTTTCCGGCCTTCCGGGTCATTCCCGGACTTTCCGGAGTCACTCGTAGTGAAGCCAAGCTAAAAATTGCATGGTAGTCACTAGTACAAGCGCCCAAATCTAGTCAAAGATACGTTGCTTGCCGACCTTAAACATTTCCTAAATGGTTGTCGCCACTAGCATTGGCGCCAAGCCAAAAAATGGCCTGGCGCCACTGCAACAGGCGCTAGTGCATTCCTCTCTCTATAAATACAAAGCCTCTTCCAGTGTGAAAGAGGTCCGCGAACTCAGTCTAAAAACCCTAAAATTTGATATAAAAAGCTCGAACAATCCCTAAACCCTGGCCTCCTTAGGTTTTCCAAACCCTAGCCATCATACACTAAACCCTAGCCTTATATACACTCCTACACACCCTCATATACTTATACATTAGCCTCCAACCCACCTTTGAGGACTTGAAGAGCTGCAAACCAAAACCTTGAAGATTAAAGATGAGCCCTAAAAGATCAAGACTGAAGTGAAGCAAAGACTGAAGAAAGCAAGGCGCGCAAAATAAACAAGGCACAAGGTAGGTTTTCTATTTAAATTTCCGTACTTCCCCCATCTCTCTTCTCTCTCCTAACCCACATGGGTTTTCTCTATTTTAATCCCCCATCTCTTTCCCCCCCTTTCTTTGCATGCTTGAAACAAGGGGACTCCCGATCCATGTATAGGATTAGACTATCGGAGGGTCACCATGTCAAGGGCTTTCCTTTAGGCTAACCGGAGACGACATGGGTCCAGCCCCCTTGATTATATGGTGAAGCCCTAACCTTGTATGTTCACGACCCCAAAATTGCATTGTGCATATCATGATCATGCATCTTCCAAAAAATCGTTTTCAAAATCGTTTTCAAACTTGTTTCCAAAATTGCATCAAAATTTCCTTTTCAAAAACTTGTTTTCAAAATCATAATCCTAGGGTGATTTTAGCCTTTCTATGGCTAGGATTGCTTTATGAAAGTGTTACATTTAAATTGACCAACATGGTCCATATTTTCAACCCTTGTTGTTTTTTAAAAACCACTTTCTTAAAGTGGTTCTAACATTCTTATGGTTAGAATCGCTTTAGGAAAGTGAGACGTTTTGATACTTTCTAAAAACTCTATTTTCAAAAATCTTTTTTCCTAAAACCTCATTTTTCAACGTGCTTTCCTAAAACTCTCCTTTCCAAAGTCGTTTTCAAAAACTCCCTCCAAAAATCTATTTTTCAAAACTCCTTTTTTCAACTCCTTCAAAAATCCTCTCTCCAAAATCTACTTTCTAAAAAACGCTCCCTAGAAAAAATCTTTCCAAAAAAAAAAAAAAAACTCTCTTCAACAATCTTCTACCAAAAATCTTTCAAAAAACTCTCTTCCTAAAATCTTCCCTCTAGAAATTCCTCTCTAGGGTTTCCTTTCAAAAACTTGTTTTCAAAAAATACACTTTCCAAAAATTCCTTTTCTTGATGCCCAAGTCAAGCCTTAGAGCTAACAATTATGAAACCCTAATTCCCTTTCCAAAAACATGGTTTTCAAACTTGTCTTAAAACCTAGGTTTCCAAAACCTCTTGTTGTCTACATCCAAACTATACGCATTTCCAAAACCTATTTTCTACGTCAAAACTATAGCCTTCCAAATCTAGGGTTTCTAAAACTTCCCCTTTCCAAATCCTTGTCAAATCTAATATTCCCTTTAGGAAATCAAATCAATTCAAATCCTCCCTTTAGGAAACCAAATCCAATCTCCCCGTTTAGGAAACTAGATCCAATCCTCCGTTTTTGGAAACAAAATCAAAACCTCTCTTTTTTTAAACAAAATCCAATCCCTTGTTTTAGGAAATAGGAATCTCAATCCTTCCTAGTCTAAACCTTTCCTAATTCATTCCTTCCTAATCTAGTACTTTCCTAAATCTTAAGTTTCCAAAACTTGAACATAAAAATCTTTTCAAAATTTTAAAACTCAAAATCTAAGTCTTTCCTAATTCAACTCTCTCCTAATTTCCTACCTTCCTAAACCATAGGTTTCCTAAAAATCTTTCCTTAAACATTAAGCTTTCAAATCTTTCCTAATTCAACCCTTTACTAATTCTACCCCTTTCCAAATCTTAACTTTCCAAATCCAAGTTTTCAAATCTTTCCTAAACTCAACCTTTCCTAATCTCAAGGTTTTCTAAAACTCAAACTCTAAAACTTTCTAAATCCTAAACTTTCTTAAGTTAAACCTTTCTAAACTTCCAAACTTTTCTAAATTCTAAACTTTTCTAATACTTTAAATCTTTCCAAATCCAAAACTTTCTAAACTCAAAACTTTCTTAATTCAAAACTTTTTTAAGTTGAAATTTTCTTAATTCAAATCATTTTTTTAAATCTTTCCTCATTTAAAATCTTTCTAAAATTCTAAGCTTTCCAAATTCAAATCATTTCTTAAAACGAAACTTTCCAATTTCCAAACTTTCCTAAGTTGAAACTTTCCTAAACATAAAACCTTCCTAAGTTTAAACATTCCAAATTTCAAACTTTCCTAAAACGAAACTTTTCTAATTCGAACCTTTCCTAATTCCAATTTTTCTCCAATCTTCCAAGTCCAAGTATTCAAATCAATCATTCTCCAAAAACTTTCCAAGTCGAGTCCAATCCTTCTTTTCTAAGTTCCTAAGTCTAGGTTTCCTAAACCTTTGTCTTTCCAAAACAAGTCTAAATCTTTATTCCAAGTTCTATCTTTTCAAATCAAAGTCCAATCTTTTCCAAAGTTTTAAATTTCACTCTCCTCTTCTAATTTCAAATCAAATCCAATGTTCAGTTCAATCTCTTTCTTCCAATCAATTCTTCTATTTTCAATCGGACTTTTGTCCGAACTACGACTGACTTGATTCCTTCAAAAGGATACATAGGCAACCCTCATGGGTGCAGTCACAACTTCTTTCAAATTTCAAATTCCATAATATTTTTCAAATTTTCAATTCTATAAAACCTTTCCAATTCTCCAATTCTACAATCTTCTTCAAGTTTCCAAATGCTATGTTCTATTTCCGATTTTCAAATCCAAAAATCTATTTTTCAAATCTCATTTCTAAAACTTTCCAATTCCAATTCTGTCTTTTCAAATCTCTTCTAAAATCAAATCAAATTCTTCTTTTCAAATCTATTTCTAAATCAACTCTCTTCTATTGCACTTGCATATCATGCATCATGTTAGTTTCTTTTTAAACATTCTTTTTTCAAAGTGAATAGGATTGAACATTAGTTAGTTAAAGACTCTCATAGGTGAATCTAGGTTAAATAGACATGTAGGTACCAAAAGGGCGGGGTAGGGTAATGGCTTAGTGCGTCTTCCCTACACGTAACCAACCTCCGAGCCTAGGATCACTGATTTCAAAGACCAAAAAGGAGTTATTTTTCAAAAAGGGCTAAATGTTTTCCAAAGGTTACCAAACAACCTGTTTTCCTAAAAACCCTCTCTTGAGGAGATATTTTCAAAATTGTTTTCCAAAACCCTAAGTGTAGTTTTCGGATTATTCTTAGTTTTTAGGTGACTTAACTCACCTTAATCAATTTAGGTGGCGACTCCAAACTTTTTCTAAAAGCCCTTTATTCAAATCTATTTTCAATTCAAACCTAGTCGCACTCATTCTTCTAGGAGGGTGAGTTCTAATGAGAGAGTACAATATTTTTCCTGTTTGTGTGAGTATTCCTCGAGTGCGAAAAATCTAGGCGCGACACCCCTCTGAAGGCTGTGTGAATGCGTGGAGGAGGCAAATGCTATCTAGAATATACACTAGGATGATAGGCAAGGTCCCCCAACGGTGGAATGTCTGGTACCTCCAAGTCACCTAACTCAGCGTCTGTCTATCTGTGCCAGACAGAGGCTCTCCCGTAACAAGTCACCTGATCCCCAAGACCCGATACCTCTTCCTTTGCACCAATATCCTCCTCAAATGCCTGTTCGACCGGGAAAAAGGGGTCGATAAGTGGTCTACTCCCCTGTCCACTCTAATTAGACGATGCTTGTCCAGTAGATCACTGGCTACCCCTGGATCGACTGGAACCGCTGACAGAATCTGTCCAAGCCGCCTTCTCGGAGCAGCGTCTCCTATCGAAACCATCATCACCCGTATCCGCCATCCTGAAACGGTAAGTCAAGGTAAGATGTGTTAATATACGGTCTATGCAGATAAGAAAATAAAAGTAGAAGAAAAATAATAAAATAAATAAATAAATAAATAATAAAAACAAACAAAAAATAAACAAATAATAAAAAGATTTCAAGTGATAAGTCAAAACGAAATTTCTACACATTTTTTATTTTAAAATTCCAAGTCAAAATGAATTTCCTACACCTTTTGATTTTCCAACTTCAAGTCAAATCTCAAGGATTTTCTGTTTTTTTCCTTCAAAAAGATTTTGGCAGAATTTTGTTTAAAAATGATCCCTACAACACCCACGACATCACAATAAAACACAAGCCATGCACTCTACAATATCATAATCACATAGCACCAACACCTGCACACTTTTTTCTAATTTTCAAGTTTTTCAAAAGACTTGTTTTATTTTTCAATAGTTTTCCAAGTTATCCTAAAATTTCTCAAAATCATTCCAAATATTTTCTAAAATATTCCTACGTTTTTCTAAATTTTAAACTGCATTAATTTCATCCCTTTCTCAATTTTCTCCAATTTTCCTATTTTTCTAAGTATTTTTCTATTTTTTAAAAAATCAAAAATTCAAAAAGTTTTCAAAAAATCATGAAACTTCACAATGTTGCTAAACACATTTTTCTAAGGCACATGGTATAAAAATCTACTCTAAAATCTCAATGCCCAAAGCTGTAGGATAAACCCCTAATTATTGCAGAAACCCCCTTCACATAATCATGTAAAATCACTCAAATTCAATCAAACAAGTACCGAAATGCAAAAATAACTTCACCATAGTGTTCAAAACATATTGAAACATCAATTTTCATAATTCATATGGTTCAAACGGTATTCTATACATTAAAATTAAAATAAAATAAAAAACTTACCTCTTAGAGTTCTCCAGTGAAATCTTCCTTTCTGGTAACTTCTCCGGCAACAGTGTCTACTTTCACCAATTCCTCGTGGTCCCTAACAGGCACTCCTTCAATGTCCAAGTCGGTTTCCTCACGAAGATTCTCGATTTTCCAAAAACTCTTCAACTTCAGTGTGAATGTCGAACCAGCAGTTTGTTGGTTTTGATCCCAAGCCTGCTAGTGGCGCCAATCCAATTCTTCCAAAGGGGCCACTAGTGGCGCTAGTTCCAAATTCCAGGTAGTTTTGCCCTTTTTTTGGCCAAAACTTGATTTTAAAGGCCTTTGGGCCCAATATCTATTTCCAAACTCCCGTTTTCAAAAATTTTCAAAGTTTGTCCCTCCGACCACCTCACGGTCAATATAAGACTCTTACTCTATCGTTTTTTGTCTTCGTCAAGCAAAGACAGAAAAAGAGGGGCAACTGTAAGCACCCCATTTTTGCCCGCTTAGTAGTCTCCAGTCTATCCAGACTTGTATTTTAGTCAATATAGACATTTTCCAATCTAAATCAACTTTCCAAGTGTAATCCCGACAATCTATTGCTTTGCAGGCCCTTTGGGCCTGAATAGAGGCAAAGTGACAAAATACCTTTGGGGGCATTGTTCGGTCCAATTCCAATGGGCATGTCTTCTCAAAGGTGGTAAGTCCCCTTTTTTGATCTAATTCCAGTCCAATTTCAATTCCAATTCCAAATCCACTCCGGCATATCCCTTGAGAAAGTTAATTCCTCGAGGTGGTAAGTCCATCCTATCTAGCACATTTCAGAAATAGTTCTTCGAAACGGTAAGTCCCTTCAAACCCATCGACTGGGACGAGACCCCAAGTCCCTTAGATGGTAGAACGATCTACCTTTGGCGCCTGCTAGCCCACCAATGCAAAAATGTCCGTTTCGGCACGCCTTCTGAGAAAGTTGATTCCTCAGGCACTAAGTCCATCTAGCAGCTTCTCAAAATTAGGCAGTCTCTAGAATGATCGCAACCCTTTGGAGTAACGGAAATACTCGTAAACATCACAACCGCCAGAGTGGCGGAAACACTCGCAAAAAGGTCGATATAGGGAATTGCCAGCAAACCCTTATATCACGGGACCGCTGTTAGAGTGACGGAAACACTAAAAAACTAGGTTAACACTAGTGCCTGCTAGCCCACTCCGGTGAAAAATGACCAAACTACCCTTAGGGCCATTTTCGGCACGTTTCTTGAGACAGTACTTAAGTCCTCAGAACGGTAAGTCCACCTTTCCAAGGTTGTCTTAAAGATAATCTGACATGATTAGGTGTCTTCTAGTCAGTTTCGGTCCAATTCCGAGACATTTTGGTCAAGATGACAATTTTGCCCCCTGGCATCCGAATGCCCTGGGAACCACACCAGCTCTGGGTATCAAACCAATAACCTCCTGAGAATTCTTCTTATAGTATTCTCGACCTTCCATTATCTTTTTGGATCATTCTGAGTCAGTTCCGGGCAAACTCGGTGCAAAATGATCGTTTTGCCCCTGGTGATCCGGGCGCTTTTTCTAATCACACTGGCTCTGGGTATCAAACTGGTAACCTCTTGGGACATTTTAAGTAATGTTCCCAAATCTCGAGTCTTTTTCTGGGACATTCTGAGTCCATCTCGGCAGCTTTTCGACCCGATTGACCGTTTTGCCCCTAATGGCTCGGTCAACCTTTCCAATAAATCCTGTCATCATTTTTCAACTTTATTACCCCCGAGGCACTGTTCTAAGGGTTCTTGTCCCTTTCCGGCCTTCTGGGTCATTCCTGGCACCTTCAAATCATTCCCGGAGTCACTTCTAGTGAAGCCAGGTTAAAATTTGCATGGTAGTCACTAGTACAGACGCCCAAATCTTCTGAAGATACGTTACTTGTTGACCTTAAACATTTCTCAATTTGCTGGTGCCACTAGTAGTGGTGCCAAGGCAAAAAATGACCTGGCGCCAGTGGTGGCGTAAATGTAAACTTTTGCTTGGCGCCACTGCAACAGGCGCCAGGTCAATCTTCTCTCTATAAATATAAAGCCTCTTTTAGCGTGAAAAGGGTCTGCAAACTTAGTCTGAAAACTCTCCTCTTTGACACACAAAGCTTGTAGCCTCCCTAAACCCTAGTTTTCTTTAGGTTTTCCAATACCTTAGCCTCCATACACAAATCCTAGCTCTCATATACTCACATACACCCCTATACATTTCTACACTAGCCTTAAAAGCCTCCATTGAAGACTTGAAGTGCTACAACTCTCAAGTTTCCAAAGATCCAAGCGGGCACTCGAAGATCAAGATGAAGATTGAAGCGAAGATAAAAACAAAGCAAGAAAAACAACGCGAATAAAATAAGACATAAGGTAGGCTCCCGATTTATGTTTACGCAACTCCCCCTCTCTCTTCTCTCTCCTAACCCACTTGGGTTTTCTTCTATTTTAATTCCCCATTTTCTTCCCCCCTTTTCTTGCACGCTTGAAACAAGGGACTTTCCGGTCCATGTGTAGGATAAGGCTATTGAATGTCACCGTATTGGGGGCTTTCTCGTAGTCTAACTGGAAACCACGTGAGTTCGGAACCCTTGATTATGTGGTGAAACCTTTAACCTTGTATGTTCACGACCCCAACTTGCATTGTGCATATCATGACCTCATTCCTCCAAAGGTCGTTTTCCAACTTGTTTTCAAAACTTGCATTAAAATTGTTTTTAAACTTGCATTAAACTTTTCTTTCTTCAAAACTTGTTTTCAAAATCACAATCCTAAGGTGATTCTAGCCTTTCCATGGCTAGGGTTGCTTTAGAAAAGTGTTACATTTAAAGTGACCAATATGGTCCATATTTTCAAATCCTTGTTGTTTTCAAAACCACTATCTTAGAGTGGTTCTAGCCTTCTTATGGTTAGAATCATTTTAGGAAAGTGAAATATTTTTATGGACTCTTTAAAAACTCTCTTTTCAAATCTCTCTTTCTAAAAAATCTCTTTTCCAACACACTTCTTAAAAATTTTCTCCAATTTTCTTTCCAAAATTGTTTTTTAAAAACTCCCTTAAAAAATCTATTTTTCAAAACTCCTTTTTCAAACGTCTTTTCAAAAAGGTCTCTTTAAAAGTCACTTTCTAGAAACACTCCCTAAGTTTATTTCCTAACAACTCTTTCCAAAAGTCTCTTTCCTAAAAACTCTTTCCAACAATCTTTTGCCAACCCTCTCTTTCCAAAAGTTCACTTTCTAAAAACTCCATTTTAAGATCTTGTTCCAAAAACCTTTTCTTTCCAAAAATCTCTTTCCTTAGAGTCTAAGCTAAGCCCTAGAGCCAACGATTAGGAAACCCTAATTTCCTTGCTTAAAACATGATTTTCAATTTTACCTCAAAACCTAGGTTTCCAGAATCTTCTTTTTTACATCTAAATCATAAGTTTCCAAAACCAATTTTCTATATCAAAACTATAGTCTTCCAAATCTAGGATTTCCAAAACTTCACCTTCCAAATCCATGCCAAATCCAATCTTCCTTTTAGGACTCCAAATCCAATCTTCCCATTTAGGAAACTAGATCCAATCCTCCGTTTTTGGATACAAAATCAAATCATTTCTTTTTAGAAACAAAATCTAATCTTTTGTTTTAGGAAATAGGAATCCAAACCCTTCCTAATCTTAATCTTTCCTAATCCAATCCTTCCTAATCTCATACTTTCCTAAACCTTAAGTTTCCAAAACTTAAACTTTCCTAATCCAAATCTTTCCTAATTCTAAATCTTTTTCTAATTCCACACCTTTCCAAATTTCAACTTTCCAAATCTAGGTTTTCAAATCTTTCTTAAACTCAAACCTTTCCTAATCTCAAGTATTTCTAAAATTCAAAACTTTCCAAATCCTAAACTTTCTAAATTCGAAACTTTCTTAAGTTAAAATTTTCTAAATTCTAAACTTTCCAAATTCTTAATCTTTCTAAACCCAAACTTTTTCTAATTCAATTTTTTTCCAAAAATCAACTCTTTCTTAAAAAGGAAACTTTCCAATTTCAAAACATTCCAATTTCAATTCTTTCCCAAATCCAAAAATTTCTAACTTCAAAACTTTTTTATTTCAAAACTTTCCTAAAAAGACATTTTCCTAAAATGAAACCTTTTCTAAATTGTAACTTTTTAAAAATGAAACTTTCTTAATTTGAACATTTCCTAAATCCAAACTTTTCAAATCTTTCAAGTCCAATATTTGAGTCAAATCTTTTCCAAAACCCTTCTGAGTCAAGTCAAATCTTTCCTAAATCTCATCTTTCCTAAGTCTAGGTTTCCTAAAACTAAGCTTTTCAAATCTACCAATCAAAGTTCAAATTTCCTAATCTTCCAATCCAAATTCCAACTCTAACTCTTTTTCAAGTCAAATATTCTATTTTTAATCAGACTCTTGTCCGAACTACGGCTGACCTGATTCCTTAAAAAGGATATGTAGACAACTCTCATGGGTGCGGTCACAACCTTTTTCAAGCTTCTATTTCCACAATCTTTTTCAAATCTCCAATTCCATAATCTATTTCCAAGTTTCTAGTTCCAAAAATCTATTTTCAAATTTATATTTCCAATTTCTAAAACTTCCTTTAAAAATCAAATTTATCTTTTCAAACCACTCCTCTAAAATCAAATCAAATTCTTCTTTTTAAATCTATTTCCAATTCAAATTTTTTTTCTTGCACTTGCATATCATGCATCATGTCTTTTTCTTTTAAATATTCTTTTTAAAAGTGGATAGTTTTGGACATATATTAATTGAAGACTCTAATAGGTGAATCTAGGGTGAATAGGTATGTAGGTACTGCAAGGGCAGGATAGGGTGATGGCTTAGTGCGTCTTCCCTATATGTAACCAACCTCCGAACTTAGAATCATTGTTTTCAAAGGCCAAAATGGAGTTATTTTCAAAAAAGGGCTTAAATATTTTTCAAAGGTTGCCAAACAACTTGTTTTCTTAAAAACCCTCTCTTGAGGAAGTATTTTCAAAATCGTTTTCAAAAACCCTAAGTGTAGTCTCCGGATTGTGCTTAGGTTTTAGGTGACCTAACTCACCTTAATCAAGTTAGGTAGCAACTCCAAATAGTTTTCCAAAAGCCCTTTATTCAAATCAATTTTCAATTCAAACCTAGTCGATTTCATTTTTGTAGGAGGATGAGTTCTAATGAGTGAGTACAATATTTTTTCCGCTTGTGTGTGTATCCTCGAGTGCGAAAAATCTGGGTGCGACAATGCCCAAACTTGAGATATCAACCCTATCCTCTCAATTCTAGGGAAACATTAGAGAACAGACCTATTTGCTTTAATTGCAACCAGAAAGGGTATTTTTGAATGAGACTGCCCTCAGGTCATGAGAAAATGGAATGGTAATGGCAACTGGATACCTCCACGAGTACCGATAACTCGAAGTTTCCCAGCTGCTTCCACATCAATGTCCTAACAAACTACGGTGGGAAGACCTACAACTACCTCATTCAATTCCAACCGAGTGAACCTAGGAGGACCAGAAAAAGGGAAACAAGTCAGTCGTACTAGTGCACCTATGACCAAAGGAAACTGTGAGAACCCCAATACCGTGATCGAATGTATGATCTTACTTTACAACTCATGGGTCATAGTGTTCTTTGATTCAGGAGCTACGCACTCATTCATCTCTAAGAAGTGTGTAGACTATCTAGAATTAACCACTGAATTGCTAACTATACCACTTAGCATTCAAACACCCACTAGTGGAACAGTTGTGGTACGGGTAGGATCTCCATCCAGTAGTATGCAGATAGGTACCTTTGAATTTATAGTCGATTTGGTCTAAATAGACATTGAGGAATTGGACGTAGTCTTAGGAATGGATTGGTTAGCAAAGAACAAGGTAGTCATGGATTGCAGTCAGAAGACCTTAACTTTATGGCATCCTAGTGGATGTATAGTATATTTTCCAGATGAAAAGGGCACAAACTTGGTACAACCTCTTGTGACTCTTCGAGAACAGTAGAAGATAGTAGAAGAGTGTTTTTGTTTTCTTAACACTTTGTCAGAAGAGAGTGAGAACTTGATTGAGACTAGGCACTTACTAGTGGCAGATGAGTTCCTTGATGTATTTCCTAATGATCTACCCAGAATACACCCATTTTGGAAAATAGAATTCATAATTGAATTGTATGCAGAAATAGCTCCTATATCCATTACACCCTATAGGATGGCCCTAATAGAACTTAAAAAACTAAAAACACAATTAGATGAGTTATTGGAGAAATGTTATATCTACATTAGCACATTGCCATGGGGAGCACCAGTGTTATTCATGAAAAAGAAGGATGGAACCCTCAGGTTATGTGTAGACTATCGGCAGTTGAACAAGGTTACCATTAAGAATAAATATCCACTTTTGAGAATCGATGACTTATTTGATCAACTCAAAGGAGCCACATACTTTTCTAAGATAGACCAAAGATCAGGATACCATCAGCCAAAAGTGAGGGAGTCTGACATACCCAAAACTGCCTCTAGGACTCGCTATGGTCAGTTTGAATTTATGGTATTGCCCTTTCGATTGACTAATGCACCTGCTACCTTTATAAATATGATGAATACAGTGTTTCGAGCCTAGCTAGATCATTTTGTAATCATTTTTATAGATGATATTCTTATATACTCGCCTGATGAGAAAACCCATAAGGAACATCTAAGAATCAATCACCCTTCAGATCTTGAGGAAACGTCAGCTTTACGCCAAGAAAAGTAAATATGATTTTTGGATGAAGGAAGTGATGTTCTTGGGGCGTGTAGTGCCAAAAGAAAGGATATTAGTAGATCCTACAAAGATAGAAGCAGTAATAGATTGGAAGAGACCCTCTACTGTACCAGAAATTTGAAGTTTTTTAGGATTAGCAGGATATTACCAAAGGTTTGTGGAAGGGTTCTCTAAAATAGCAGGCCCTCTTACTCAGCTAACCAGGAAAGGAGAAAAGTATGTTTGGACAAACAAATGTGATGAAGCATTCCAACTATTGAAGGAAAAACTAACTACCGCACCCATTCTCACTCTTTCAATAAGTGGAAACCCTTACATAGTTTACCCGATGCCTCTTATAGAGGATTGGGATGTGTTTTGACGCAAGAAGGAAAAGTTGTAGCTTATGGATTGAGACAACTCAAAAAGCATGAACAAAATTATCGTACTCACGACCTGGAAATGACCGCAGTAATCTTTGCCCTTAAGATCTGGAGATGTTATTTATATGGATAAAAGTTCAAATTATTTATAAACTACAAGAGTCTTAAATATATCACCACTCAGAAAGACTTGAACTTAAGGCAAAGAAGGTGGTAGAATACATGGAGGACTATGACTTCATCTTACAATATCACCCGGGCAAGGAAAATATTATGGCAGATGCCTTAAGTAGGAAAAATCAAGGGCACATAAGTAGTATTGTGTTAGAAAAATGAAAGACTGTTAAATTACTAGAATCCTATGAAGGGCTAGAAGATAGAAAGCGAGTACTATTTAGTATCCGAATACAATCCCAAACATTAGAATAATTCAGATAGGCCCAACAAGGGAATCCAGAAGTACAAGAGATAAGGGAAAGAATGGGAAAATGGACAATTGAACTAGGATGGGCCATAGATGCTAAAGGTAAACTCTGATACAAAGATAGGTATTTTGTAGTAAATGAGGATGAGTAAAAATGAAAGATTCTGTTTAAAGCACACCATTCTAAGTTTATAATCCATCCAAGAAATACCAGGATGTACTAAGATCTTAGGCGATAGTATTATTAGAAAGGAATGAAGAAGGACGTCACAAAGTCTGTTAAATTACTAGAATCCTATGAAGGGCTAAAAGATAGAAAGCGAGTATTATTTAGCATCCGAATATAATCCTAAACATTAGAAGAAATCAGACGGGCCTAACAAAGGAATTCAGAAGTACAAGAGATAAGGGAAAGAATGGGAAAAGGGACAATTGAACTAGGATGGGCCATAAATGCTAAAGGTGAACTCTGATACAAAGATAGGTATTTTGTAGTAAATGAGGACGAGTTAAAACGAAAGATTCTATTTGAAGCACACCATTCTAAGTTTACGATCCATCCAGGAAATACCAAGATGTACCAAGATCTTAGGCGACAATATTATTGGAAAGCAATGAAGAAGGACATCGCAAAGTTTGTGGCACATTGCCTCACTTGCCAACAAGTAAAAATAGAACATCAACGACCAGGTGGATTATTACAACCCTTGCCAATAGCAGAATGGAAGTGGGAACATATCACCATGGACTTTATCACCGGACTACCCACAACCCGTCAAGGATGTGACACGATTTGGGTAATCGTAGACTGATTGACAAAAATTGCATATTTCTTACCTAATAAGTCTATTGACAGCCTTAGTACTCTAAGTAAATTATATCTAAAAAACGTACTATGATTGTATGGAGTGCCTAGAACCATTGTATCATATAGTGACCTAAGGTTTGCTTTGTAGTTTTGGCAAAGTTTACAAAAAACCTTAAGAACCCAAGTATGCATGAGTAGAGCCTATCACCCACAGATTGATGGCCAATCCAAAAGAGTTATCCAATTTCTAGAGGATATGCTTCGTGCTTATGTGTTGGATTTTCAAGGAACTTGGAGTGATCACATACCATTGGCTGAGTTCGCCTATAACAACAGTTGCCAATCAAGTATAAAAATGGCTCCTAATGAAGCCTTGTATGGGTGACCTTGCTGAGCACCTAATTGTTGGTTAGAACCTGTCGACAGATTCTTATATGGACCAGCGATGATTCTAGAAAACACAAAGAAGGTAAGACTTATTCAAGAACAGCTTAGAATTGCCCAAAGCCAATAGAAGAGTTATGCAGATCAGTGTAGACAACCCTTGGAATTCTAGGTAGGCGACCAAGTGTTTTTAAAGGTAATGCTTCATAAAGGTGTGATATGTTTTGGCAAGAAAGGAAAGCTTGCACCTCGATTTATTGGATCTTTTCGTATTTTGGAAAGAATTGGGCAAAGTGGCATACCGACTAGAATTACCTTTGAAATTGGATCGGATACACAACGTGTTCCATGTATCTATGCTAGGACAATACCACCCTGACCCTACTTGTATAATTCAATGGGAGAATATCGTGGTTGTAAGCACCCCATTTTGGCCACTCGGCTATCTTCGGCTTGACCGGACACACACCCAAACCAGCACAAGCACACTCAAGCCCAAACCAACTTTCTAAGTCCAACCCAATCTGTCAACCGCTTCGCGGGCCCATTGGGCCTAATAGAGGCAAGATGACCAAAATGCCCCTATTGCATTAGTTAGTCCAATCCAGACCGGCACGTTTTCCATAAGGCGACAAGTCCATTTAAATCCAAAGTCAAATCCATTTGTCCCATCATTTGAGAAAGTTGATCCCTCATTGGTGGTAAGACCAATCAATCTAGCACGACATGATCACCGAGAAGGCTTATTCCTCGAATGGATAAAGCCCCTTTCACAGTCATCTTCGAAAAGTACCTAAGTTCCTGAGATGGATGAGCGATTCACTTCTGGCGCTTGCTAGCCCACCAATGTAGAATGTCCATTAATTCGGCAGACTGTCCAAGCTTGGCACGTTCTTTGAGAAAGTACAAATCCCTTAATAATGTAAGACCGTCCAAGCTTGGCACGTTCTTTGAGAAAGTATAAATCTCTTAAGAATGGAAGACCGTCCTAGTCTAGCACGACCTTTAAGAAAGTTTATCCCTTAAGGTAGTAAGAGCCTTTCAAGCTTGTCTATTGAGAAAGTACCAATTCCTCAGATAGAAGTCCAGACCAGATCTAGATCGGTCAACACCGACACCTACTAGCCTATCCCACTAAAAAATGAACATTTCTGCCCCTAACAGGCCTAACACATTCCTCGAGAAAGTACAAAGTCCTCAGAACGGTAAGTCCACCTTCCAAAGCCGTCCCTTGATGGTCCGGTATATCCAGTGCCATCAAATCAACCCCGATCCTTTCTTGGAGGTTCCCAAGTCAAAATAACCATTTTGCCCCTAGGCATCCAAATGCCCTAGGAAACCACACCGGCTCTGGGTATCAAACCAGCAACATCCCAGTCATCTTTGGTCAACCCTAGTTAACTCTGGTCAACTTGGTCAACCCAGTCAACTCCAGTCAATTTTGGCCAACCTTAGAACTCCCGGGATGAGGTGACTGCCATCCGATCACTCTCTTTAGCCATACCGGCTCTGGGAAACAAATCAGCAACCTCCGGGACACTTTCCAAAGTATTCCCTTCTATTTTTAGCCGAGCCCCGTTGTTTGGCACCTTCCCTATTCGAACCAGAATCTCCTTGCTCCACTTCAAGTGAAGCATTACCTTTCTTTGGTCGTGTGCCATTAATAGTGGTGCATAACCCCCTAGAATCAATTACAAATCACCTAGCTTGGTATCTAGCCTTTTTTTGAGTCTGCAATAATTCCCTTTGCGCTACTTGTCTACCATTTTTGCACTATAAATATTGACCTCCCCTTTCATCGTTTTGGGTAAAAAAAATCCTTCGGAAACTCTTCCCCTCCACTCTAGATAGCTCTCGAAGCCCCCTCTCTCTCTCTCTCTCTCTCTCTCTCTCTCTCTCTCTCTCTCTCTCTCTCTCTCTCTCTTTCAGTCCCGTCGGCCGAGTCCAAACTCTCGAAGCCTTAGCTTCCAAGCTCCACCGAAGGTTCGCCTCATTGCCCAAAAGTTCCCAAGGCCTTCCTAAGTCAAAGGTCAGAGCCTCTATCAAAGAAAGAAGCAACGAGACAAGGTAATCCTCATTTTACCTTTCTGTACTCCCCCACTTTCTCTTCTTCCTCCGAACCCACTTGAGTTCTTCTCTGTTTTAATCCCCTATCTCTAAACCCCTATTTCTTGCATGCTTGAAAACAAAAGGATGTTAAGTCCATGTTGAGAGTGAACAAGAGGAGATTACCGATCGGGACTCTCTTCTTGGCCCTTACTTGCTTTGCGGCATGGCCTTAGGGCCCTCTTGCAATGTGGTGATACCTAAGCCTTGTATGTTTCATGCCGCGTCAAATTGCATTTGCATTCATATAATTTCTCTACCCTTAAAACCTTGTAGTTTTCTTTAAACCACAATTCTAAGTAGATTCTAACCCCTTATGGTTAGGGTTTTTGTAGAAAAGTATGACATTTTAAGTGGCTTCTAATAGCCTAACATTTGCCTCCTTTCAAAATCTCGTTCTTGAAATGATCCTAGTCTTTTCATGACTAGGGTTGTTTCAAGAAATGTGTGACATTCAAAATGACCCGAAAGGTCTACATTTTTGGCCCCGTGCCTTTAATGTTTTTTTCAAAGCCACAAGCCTAAAGCGATTCTAGCCTTTCAATGGCTAGAATGGCTTTAGGCAAAGTGCAATATTTATTTAGATGTTTAAAATCCAAGTTAGGATTTTGGGCCCTAAAATATGTTTTCAAAAGACTCGGTTTTCGAACCATTTCCAAAACTCATATTTGTTAAACCATAGAAGACCAATATTAGGAAAACCCTATTTTTGCCAACTTGGAACACTTTCATTTTTAAATCAAAACGTTCCATTTTAAAATCAAAACCTTCCATTTCAAATCCTTCAAATTGCTTCTTTTTCAAATCTTCCAAATTTAAACCTAATTCAACTCCTTCCATTTTGGAAACAATTCAAGCTTACTTTTAAAAACCAAATCAAATCAAATCTTTTCAAATCTCAAATCTTCTTGAAAAGGAAACATTTCAAAAATCAAATCTTCTTGAAAAAGAAACATTTTCAAAACACAATCCTTTCAAATCAACTCAAATCTTTTCAAATTAAATTTCAATCATCCTGAAAAGGAAATATTTCAAAATCAAATCAAATTTTTCTGAAAAGGAAACATTTTCAAGTCAAATCTTCTTGAAAAGGAAACATTTCAAAAGTCTAATCTTCCTGAAAAGGAAACACTTTCAAACTCAAACTTTCCTGAAAAGGAAATTTTCTAAAAATGGAAACTTTTTAGAAATAGGAACCCATTTCAAAATTCCAATTCTTTTAGATTCTTGTTCAATCTATGATTAATCTGATCCTCTTTAAGGAGGTACGTAGACAACCCTTCACGGGGTGCGGTTACAACCCTTTTCAAATTCCCAATTCCAATTTTCAAACTCAACTCCTTTCAAATTCTTTTTCAATTTTGTTTTTCAAAATTTTTCTAAATGGATAGCATTAAACATAGGTAACCGGTGAGTCATAGTTAGGTGAGTAAAAGGTGATTAGGCATATAGGCACCGTAAGGGCGGGGTAAGGTGATAGTCGTAGGACATCTTCCTTACACGTAACCAACCCTTGGACTTAAGAATTTTTGTTCCAAAGACCAAAACATGAGTCAATTTTCAAAAGGACTTTCCAATGTTTTTAGGGTTGTCAAACAATCCTACCTTCTAAAACCCTCTTATGAGGATGTTTTTTTAAAAATCCTTTTCCAAAACCCAAGTTTAACCCCCGGGTTCGACTTGTTGTAAATGACCTCGTCCATCTTTAAATATGTTAGGTGGCGACTCCAAAAGGCTTTTTAAAAAGTCCTAATCAATTATATTCCAAAGATTCAAATCTCTTCGTATTCGTTCTTCTAGGAGGACGAGTTCTAACAATAGAGCACTGTGGATGTTCCCGTGCCAAGAGAGCTTGGTCTGGTAAAAAAACGGGGCTCGAAAGCTTGGCAACTCTGTTGGGGACAATCAAAGGGTTAGGCTTATGTCATGTCTAGTCACCCTTCACTCACCTTAAGTTCGCCTGTTACCTTGTTTAGTTATATCCACTTTCTAAACTTTTCAAAATTCCAAATATTTCTAAATAATCTTTGTTTTGACAAAAGTCAATCATTGCTTCATTACATGCTCTTGCATTATTCATAACATCATACTTTATTTTGCATTTGAGTTCCTCAAAAGTTATAACTCTGTGTATTTTTTTGTAGGTGGACCCTTGTTCACATTTTAATTTATGTTCATAAACTATCATAAATGCTATGAATGACAGGATGTATGGGAGTTGTTGGGCTCTTTCCTCTAATTTCCAAAATCACACACACACTTGCATATGCATTTTTAAGGAATATTGACCCTGGTTACTACATTCTAGTTAGAAAGGGGAATAATACATTGACTGTTGGTGGTAGGCAGATGTGTCACCTAACCAATGGTCTTTAGATAGTTCCCCTGCTCGGATCACCGACCTCAGGGAGTGGGCCTAGGTTTGAAGATCTGGGAGCCAAGCTTTTTAAGAAGAATTAGTAGCCCTTAACCTCATATTATATAGCACCCATGCATAGCTAAACCTCTGCCCGATTTAAGGCACCCTGTTTTTCAAAAACCATAGAGGAAAGAGTGACCGCTTTTCAATTTTCTTATTTCTATTGTTATTATGCTTACATAAATGCCTTGTTATCAATATCTTATCATTCATGCTATTAAGCTGCCCATGCATATGTAAACATCCCATGACGAGTTCTAAAGTAACTCAAGCCACTTGCACTCCATGCACATGATCAATCTCCAAGAGAATGGCCCACTGTAAGCACCCCATTTTTGCTTGCTCGGCAGTCTCCAGTTTGTCCAGACTTATGCTCAAGTCAATATGGACATATTCTGAGTCAAATCAATTTTTTTAAGTCTAATCCTGTCAATCAATCTCTTCGCGAGCTCTTTGGGCCTAAATAGAGGCAAAATGACCAAAATGCTCTTGTTGGCATTACTCGGTCCAATCCAGTAGGCATATTATTGCGAAGACGGTAAGTTCCCTTTCCAGTCGAATTCCAATTCCAATTCCAAATCCTGCTCAGCACACCTTTCGAGAAAGTTAATTCCTCGAGGTGGTAAGACCATCCAATCCGGCACATTTTTGAGTGAACTATTCGGAATGGTAAATCCCTTCAAACCCGTCGACTAGGATGAGACCCTAAGTCCTTGAGATGGTAGAGCGGTCCACCTTTGGCACCTGCTAGCCCGCCAATGAAGTAATGTCCGTTTTGTCATGCCTTCTGAGAAAGTTGATTCATCAGGCGCTAAGTCCACCTAGCAGCTTCCAAAGATTAGGCAGTCTCTGGAATGATCGTGACTCGTTAGAGTAACGGAAATACTCGTAAACATCGCAACTGCCAGTGTGGCGGAAACACTCGCAAACAGGCCGATATAGGGAATTACCAGCAAACCCCTATGTCACGGGACCGCCGTCAGAGTGACGGAAACACTCAAAACCTAGGTCAACACCAGTGCCTACTAGCCCACTCAAAACCAAACTACCCCTAGGGTCATCTTTGGCACATTTCTCGAGATAGTACCTAAGTCCTCTAACTGGTAAGTCCACCCTTCCAAGATTTTCTTAAAGACAATATGGCATAATTAGGTGCCTCCCAGTTAGTTTAGGGCCAATTCCGAGACATTCTGGTCAAGACGACCATTTTCCCCTTAGGTATCCGAGGGCCCCGGGAACCATATTGGCTCTAGGTATCAAACCGGTAACCTCCCAAGATTGCTTTTTATAGTATTCCTGACCTTTTATTATCTTTTTCGAATCATTTTGAGTTAGTTCTTGCAAACACGGTGTAAAATAACCGTTTTGCCCCTGGTAGGCCAGTCGTCTCTTCCAACCACACTGGCTTTAGGTATCAAAATAGTAACCTCTTGAAACATTCTAAGTAATGTTTCCAAACCTCAAGTCTTCTTCTGGGACACTCTGAGTCCATCCCGGTAGTTTTTCGATCTAGTTGATTGTTTACCACTAATGGCCCGGTCAACCCTTTCAACACATGATGTCATCATTTTTCAAGTCTACTACCTTTGTGACATTGTTCTAAGGGTTCTTGTCTTTTTTCGGCTTTCCGAGACACTCCCAGCCCCTTCAAATCATTCCCAGACCTTCCGGAGTCACTCTTAGTGAAACCAGGCTAAAAATTGCATAACAGTCACTAGTACAGGGCCCAAATCTTCTGAAGATACATTGCTTATCGACCTTAAACATTTCCTAATTGGCTGGCGCCACTAGTAGGGGCCCCAAGCCATTTTTGGCTTGGCGCCAATGTAATTTTTGGCTTAGCGCCATTGCAACAAGCGCCAGGTCATTCCTCTATCTATAAATACAGAGTCTTCTCCAGCATGAAAATGGTCCACAAACTCAGTCTGAAAAATCTCCTCTTCAATATGCAGAGCTCTTAGCCTTTCTAAACTCTAGTCTTCTTTAGGTTTTCGAAAACCCTAGCCCCCATATACAAACCCTAGCTCTCATATACTCCCATAAAATCATACACACTTATACACTAGCCTCCAAAGCCTCTATTGAAGACTTGAAGTGTTGCAACCCGAAGCTCTCAAAGATCAAGACAAGCCCTTGAAGATTGACACAAAGCGAAGCGAGGACTGAAGCAAAGCGAGCAAATAAAAGAAAGCAAAATTAGAAGATACAAAGTAGGTTCTCCATTTAAATTTACGCATCTTCCCCCTCTCTCTTCTCTCTCCGAACCCACTTGGGTTTTCTTCTATTTTAATCTCCCATCTTCTTCCCCCCCCCCCCCCCCCCCCCCCCCCCCCCCCCCCCCCCCCCCCCCCCCATTTTCTTGCATGCTTGAAAGAAGGGACCTCTCGGTCTATGTGTAGGATTAGGCTGTTGAAGGTGAGCATGTCAGAGGCTTTCTCTTAGTCTAACCGGAGACCACATGGGTTCGGCCCCCTTGATTATGTGGTAAAGTCTTTGACCTTGTATGTTCACAACCCCAACTTGCATTGTGCATACCATGATCTTGCATCTCTCCAAAATTCGTTTTCAAACTTGTTTTCAAAACATGCATCAAAACCGTTTTCAAAACTTGTATTAAATTTTCTTTTTCAAAACTTATTTTCAAAATCATAATGCTAAGGTGATTCTAGCCTTTCCATGGTTAGGGTTGCTTTAGGAAAATGTTACATTTAAAGTGACCAATATGGTCCATATTTTTAAATCATTGTTGTTTTCAATCCACTATCATAGAATGGTTCTAATCTTCTTGTGGTTAGAATCGTTTTAGGAAAGTGAGATATTTTTAGAGACTTGTAAAAGTCCATATTCAAATCCCTCTTCAAAATCTCTTTTTAAACTTACTTTTTATAACCTCTTTTTAAATCCTCTCCAAAATCTCTTTTTACATCTACTTTCTAAAATCTCTCTCCAACCTCTTTTCCAAAACTGCTTTCTAAAAATACTCCCTAAGTTACTTTCCTAAAATCTCCTTCCCAAAAACTCTTTCCACAAATCTCTTTCCAAAAACTTGATTTTCAAATTCACTTTTTAAAAATGCTCCCTAAGGTTCCTTTCCAAAAACTTTTTTCAAAATCCCTTTCCAAAAACTCTTCTTTTTAAAATTTCACTTTCCAAAAGTCTCTTTTCTTAGAGTCTAAGTTAAACCCCAGAGCCAACGATTAGGAAACTCTAATTTCCTTTCTTAAAATATGATTTTTAATCTTATCTCAAACTTTAGGTTTCCAAAATCTCTTTTCTTTACATCAAAACTATATATTTCCAAAACCTATTTTCTACCCCGAAATCTAGGATTTTCAAAACTTCATCTTTCCAATTCCATGCAAAATCAAATCCTCCGTTTTAGGAAACCAAATCCAATCTCCCCATTTAGGAAACTAGATCAAATCCTCCGTTTTTGGAAACAAAATCAATCCAACTCTTTTCGAAATAAAATTCAATCCTTTGTTTTAGGAAATAGGAGTCTCAATCCTTCCAAATCCAAATAATTCCTAATTCCAATCCTTCCTAATGGCATAGCTTCCTAAACCTTAGGTTTCCAAAACTTGAACTTTCAAATCTTTCCTAATCTAAATCTTCCCTAATTCCAACCTTTCTAAATTTCAAATCTTTCCAAATGCAAAACTTTTGTAAGTTAAAACTTTCTAAATTCTAAACTTTCCAAACTCTAAATTTTTCTTAAACTAAACTTTTCCTAATTCAAACTCTTTCCAAAAATCAACTCTTTCTTAAAAAGAAGACTTTCCAATTTCAAAACTTTTCAATTTTAATTCTTTTCTAATTCAAAACTTCCCTAATAAAACTTTTCTAATTCGAAACCTTTCCTATTTCAAAATCTTTATTAAAATAAAACTTTCCTAATTTAAAATCTTTCCTAGAATGAAACTTTCCTAAAACAAAATTTTCCTATTTTGAAACTTTCCTAATTCGAACCTTTCCTAAATCTAATTTTTCCCTAATCTTCCAAATCCAACATTCGAGTCAAAACTTTTCTAAAACTCCATCTTTCCAAAACAATTCCAGTCTTCCTTAATCTCAAGTCCTTCTTAAATTTTATCTTTCCTAAGTCTAGGTTTCCTAAATCTCAATCTTTCTTAAACAAGTCCAAAACCTTCTTCCAAGTTCTATATTTCCAAATTGAAGTCCAAATCTTTTTAATTCCAAAATTTCAACTTCTAATTTTTTATTCTAAGTTCAAATAAAAATCTCTTTTTCAAATCAAACATTCTATTTTCAACCAGAGTCTTGTCCGAATTACGACTGACCTGATTCTTCATAAAGGATACGTAGGCAACCCTCATGGGTGCGGTCATAACTCTTTCCAAATTTCTAATTCCATAACTTCTTTCAAATCTCCAATTCCAAACTTCCAATTTCATAATCTATTTCCAATTTCTAATTCTGAAAATCTATTTTCAAATCTCTATTTCTAATCTCTAAAACTTTCTTTCAAAATCAAATCTATCTTTTCAAATCTCTTTTCTAAAATTGAATCAAGTCTTTTCAATTCTGTTTCAAAATCAAATCTATCTTTTCAAATCTCTTTTCTAAAATTGAATCAAGTCTTTTCAATTCTGTTTCAAAATCAAATCTTTTCCTTGCACTTGCATATCATGCATCATGTCAATTCCTTTCTAAAATTTCTTTTCTAAAGTGGATAGTTTTGGACATATATTAATTGAAGACTTTAATGGATAAATCTAGGGTGAATAGACATATAGGTACCGTAAGGGCGGGGTAGGATGATGGCTTAGTGGGTCTTCCCTACACGTAACTAATGTCCGAACTTAGAATCACTATTTACGAAGACTAAAATGGAGTTATTTTCAAAAAAGGGTTTAAATATTTTCCAAAGCTTGCCAAACAACCTGTTTTCTTACAAACCCTCTCTTGAGGAAGTATTTTCAAAATCTTTTTTAAAAACCCTAAGTGTAGTCTTCGGATTGTGCTTAGTTTTTAGGTGACCTAACTCACCTTAATCAAAGTTAGGTGGCGACTCCAAATTGTTTTTCAAAGCCCTTTATTCAAATCAATTTTCAATTCAAACCTAGTCACACTTATTCTTTTAGGAGGATGAGTTCTAACGAGAGAGTATAGTATTTTTCCCGCTTGTGTGTGTATTCCTTGAGTGCAAAAAATCTGAGCGCGATAGCCGGCGACTCCATTGGGGCCACTTAGAGGGTTAGGGCATAGTCATGTTTTCTTCACCCTTCACCCATGTAGAGTCTTCAATTAACTTGTCTACTTCTATCCACTTTTAATTTTCAAAATCAAATTTTTAAAGTTATTGTCAAAAACATGCATTTAATTCCATTCATATTATCTTGTATTAAGCTTGCCATCCACATACTAAATCTTGCATCTTTGTTTTGTAGGTGTGTTTTTTGTTTACAATATTATTTTATTAACTATTATGCATGAATGTGATGAACAGGATAGATGGGAGTTGTTGGCTCCTCCGCTTTAAAAAATCACACACACACTGTACGTGCACGTGTGTAAGCACCCCATTTTTGACCGCTCGGCAGTCTACACTCCGTCCAGACTTGTTTTCAAGTCATTATGGACATAGTCCAATTGAAACCAATCCTCTAGTCCAAATTCCGTCTTTCCATCGCTTCGCGGGCCTGTCAGGCCCGAATAGAGGCCAAATGACCAAAATGCCCTTAGGGGCATTGTCCTTTCTTATTTCAATTCCAATCCCTCTCTCGAGACAGTTTATTCCTCGAGACGGTCCGAGTAGCAAAACTACTCACAAAACCGTCAGAGTGGCGGAAACACTCACAAAATCGTCAGAGTGGCGGAAACACTCACAAAACCGTTAGGGTGGCGGAAACACTCACAAAATCGTCAGAGTGGCGGAAACACTCACAAAACCGTTAGGGTGGCGAAAACACTCACAAAACCGTCAGAGTGGCAGAAACACTCAAAACCCAGGCATGTCTCTTCGGAGACGGTAAGACCCCTTTCCAATCCCTCTCTCGAGACAGTTTATTCCTCGAGACGGTTCCAATCCAGGCACGTCTCTTCGGAGACGATAAGACCCCTTTCCAATCCCTCTCTCGAGACAGTTTATTCCTTGAGACGGTCCGAGTAGCAAAACTACTCATAAATCCGTTAGAGTAGCGAAAATACTCACAGAATCGTTAGAGTAGCGGAAATACTCATAGAACCGTTAGAGTAACGGAAATACTCACAGAACCGTTAGAGTAGCGGAAATACTCAACCGTTAGAGTAGCGGAAATACTCACAGAGCCGTTAGAGTAGCGAAAATACTCAACCGTTAGAGTAGCGGAAATACTCCCAAATCATCAACCCCGTCCGAGTAGCGGAAATACTCACAAATCTTCAATCCCGTCCGAGTAGCGAAAATACTCACACCGTTAGAGTGGCGAAAACACTCAAAACCTAGGTCAACACCCGTGTCTGTTAGCTCACTTCGGTGGAAAAGGACCAGACTACCCTTAGGACCTTTTCTAAGACTTTTCGGTCAAGATGACCATTTTGCCCCTAGGCATCCGAATGCCCCGGGAACCACACCAGCTCTGGGTATCAAACCGATAACCCCTTGAGAATAATTTTTATAGTATTCTCAACCTTCCTTTACCTTTCCGGACCATTCCGAGTCAGTTCCGGCGAACCCGGTACAAAATGACCGTTTTGCCCCTAGAGGGCCGGTCTCCTTCTTCGACCACACCGGCTTTGGGTATCAAATCGGTAATGACCCGAGAATGCTTTTTATAGTGTTCTCAACCTCTCCTTACCTTTCTGGATCATTCCGAGTCAGTTCCGGCAAACCCGGTACAAAATGACCGTTTTGCCCCTAGTGGGCCGGTCTCCTTCTTCGACCATACTGGCTTTAAGTATCAAACCGGCAATGACCCGGGATCACTTTTTATAGTGTTATCAACCTTCCTTTACCTTTCTGGACCATTCCGAGTCAGTTCCGGCAAACCCGGTGCAAAATGACCGTTTTGCCCCTAGTGGGCCGGTCTCCTTTTCCGACCACACCGGCTCTGGGAACCAAACCAGCAACCTCTGGGAACATTCTAAATAATGTCTCCAGATCCCAAGTCTTCTTCTGGGACAGTCTGAGTCTGTCCCGGCAGTTTTCCGGTCCGGTTGACCGTTTTGCCCCTAAAGGCCCGGTCGACCTTTCCGACACATCTTATCCTCACTTTTCAAGTCAAATACCTCCAGGACACTATTTCAAGTGTTCCTGCTCCTTTCCGGCCTTCCGGGTCACTCCCGGCTCCTTCAAATCATTCCCGGACTTTCCGGAGTCACTCCTAGTGAAGCCAGGCTAAAGTTTACATGGTAGTCACTAGTACAGGCGCCCAAATCTAGTCAAAGATACGTTGCTTGCCGACCTTAATTGTTTCCTAAATGGCTGGCGCCACTAGTAGTGGCGCCAAGCCAAAAAATGGCCTGGCGCCACTCCTAGTGGTGCCAGTGTAAATTTTGCCCTAGCGCCACTGCAACAGGCGCCAGGCTTGTCTTCCCTCTATAAATACAGAGCCTCATTCAACGTGAAGGAGGTCTGCAAACTTAACCTAAAAATCTCATATTTCGATATACAGAGCTCGAGCACCTCCAAAGCCCTAGCCTCCCTAGGTTTTCCCAAACCCTAGCCACTATACACAAATCCTAGCCTCCTATACACTCATACACTCTCCCATACACTCATACACTAGCCTTCAACCACTCTCTAAAGACTTGAAGAGCAGCCATCCAAAGCTTGAAGATAATCCTTGAGGACTGAAGGTGAAGATCAAGACCGAAGACCGAAGATCGAAGACTGCACGGCGCGCAAATAAACAAGAAACAAGGTAGGCTCCCTATTTAATTTTCTACACTTCCCCCCTCTCTCTTCTCTCTCCAACCCACTTGGGTTTTCTCTATTTTAATCCCCCATCTCTTTCCCCCCCTTTCTTTGCATGCTTGAAACAAGGGAATTCTCGGTCCATGTGTAGGATTGGACTATTGGAGAGTCACCGTGTCGGGGGCTTTCTTTTAGTCTAACCAAAGACCACGTGGGTCCGGCCCCCTTGATTATGTGGTGAAGCCTTAACCTTGTATGTTCACGACCCTAAATTGCATTGTGCATATCATAGTCTTGCATTTTCCAAAAACTGCTTTCAAAATTGTTTTTCAAAACGTTTTCAAACTTGTTTTCAAAATTGCATCAAAATCTCTTTTTCAAAAACTTGTTTTCAAAACCACGATTCTAGGGTGATTCTAGCCTTTCCATGGCTAGGGTTGCTTTAGGAAAGTGTTACATTAAAAGTGACCTTTTTGGTCTATATTTTTAAATCTTATTGTTTTCAAAACCACTTTCTTAAAGTGGTTCTAGCCCTCTTATGGCTAGAATCGCTTTAGGAAAGTGAGACGTTTTCATACTTTCCAAAAAAAACTTTCTCTTCAAAAATCTCTTCTTAAAAATCTCTTTTTCAATATACTTTCTTAAAATTCTCCTCTCCAAAATGGTTTTCAAAAACTCCCTTCCAAAATCTATTTTTCAAAACTCCATTTTTCAACTCCTTTCCAAAATCCTCTCCCCAAAATCGACTTTCTAAAAACCTTCCCCAAAGATCTTTCCAAAAACTCTCTTCAACAATCTTTAACCAAAAACCTTTCTAGAAAAACTCTCTCCAAAAATCTTTCCAAAAACTCTCTTTTCTAAAATCTTCCTTCTAGAAATTCCCCTCTAGGTTTTCTTTCCAAAACCTTCATTTCCAAAAACACACTTTCTAAAAATCCCTTTTCCTTAGAGCCCAAGTCAAGCCTTAGAGCCGACAATTAGGAAACCCTAATTTTCTTTCCAAAAACATGATTTTCAAACTTTGCCCCAAACCTATATTTCCAAAACCTCTTTTCTACATCGAAACTATAGTTTTTCAATTCTAGGGTTTCTAGAATCTCCCTTTTCAAATCCTTGCCAAATCCTATCTTCCCTTTAGGAAACCAAATCAAATCTCCCCGTTTAGGAAACTAGATCCCGTCCTCCGTTTTTGGAAACAAAATCCAACCTTTCTCTTTTAGAAACCAAATCCAATTCCTTCCTAATCCAAACCTTCCTAATTTCCTACCTTCCTAAACCATAAGTTTCCTAAACCTAAACTTCAAATCTTTCCTTAAGTTTCAAAATCCAACTCTTTCCTAATTCAAATCCTTCCTAATCCTCCACTTTCCTAAATCTTAGGTTTCCAAAAATCTTTCCTAGTTCAATCCTTTCCTAATTCTACCCCTTTCCAAAATCTTTTTCAAATCCAAGCTTTCAAATCTTTCCTAAACTCAAACCTTTCCTAATTTCAAGATTTCCTAAAACCCTAAAACTCTCTAAATCTTAAACTTTCTAAATTTCAAATCTTTCTAAATTCTAAACTTTCCAAAACTTCAAAATCTTTTCAAATCTAGAACTTTTCTAAATTCAAAACTTTCTAAATTCAAGACTTTCTTAAGTTGAACCTTTCTTAATTCAAACATTTCCTAAATTGAAAACTTTCCTTTTTGAAACCTTTCCAAGTTCTAAACTTTCCAATTTTCAAAACTTCCCTATTTCAAAACTTTCCAAAATCAAAACTTCCCTTTTTCAAACATTTCTAAATTCAAAATTTTCTTAATTCAAAACTTTCCTAATTTCAAAACTTTCTTAATTTCGAAACTCTCCTAATTTGAGAACTTTCCTAATTCAAAACTTTCCTAAGTTGAAACTTTCCTAAACCAAAAACTTTCCTAATTCACAACTTTCTTAATTCAAAACTTTCCTAATTCCAAAACTTTTCAAAAATGACACTTTCCTAAATCGAACCTTTCTAATTCGAACCTTTCTTAAATCCAATCTTTCTTAAACTCTTGAGTCTTTCCTAAGTCTCATCTTTCTTAAGTCTAGGTTTCTTAAACCTCCATCTTTCCAAAACCAAGTCTTTTTAAAGCAAGTCCAATCTTCTCAATTTCAATTTCCAATCTCCTTTTCTAATCTCAAATCAAATCCAATTTTCAATTCAATCTCTTTCTTCCAATTCAATCTCTCTCTTCAAATCAATCTCTTTTCAATCGGACTCCGGTCCGAACTACGACTGACCTGATTCCCCCAAAGGGATACGTAGGTAACCTTTATAGGTGCGGTCACAACACTTTTCAAACTTTCAATTCCACCCTCATGGGTGTGGGTTTCAAAATCTACTTTCAAATCTCAAATTTCAATCAATTTTCAAAATTCCAATTTCAAATTTCTATTTCCAAATTTTCAAACTTTCCAATTTCAATTCTATCACTTCAAATCTTTTTCAAATCAAATCAATTTCTTTCCAAATCTATTTTTCAATTCTCTTATCTTGCACTTGCATCTCATGCATCATATTTATTTCAAACATTATTTTTCAAAGTGAATAGAATTGAACCATTAGTTAGCTAAGGACTCTAATAGGTGAATCTAGGGTAGATTGACATGTAGGTACCGAAAGGGCGGGGTAGGGTGATAGCTTAGTGCGTCTTCCCTACACGTAACCAACCTCCGAACCTAGGATCACTGATTTCAAAGACCAAAAGGAGTTATTTTTCAAAAAGGGGCTAAATATTTTCCAAAGGTTGCCAAACAACCCATTTTCCTAAAAAAACCCTCTCTTGAGGATGTTTTCCAAAATTGTTTTTCAAAAACCCTAAGTGTAGTTTTCGGACTATGCTTAATTTTTAGGTGACCTAACTCACCTTAATCAAGTTAGGTGGCGACTCCAAATCTTTTTCAAAAACCCTTTATTCAATCCATTTTTCAATTCAAACCTAGTCGCACTCATTCTTTTAGGAGGGTGAGTTCTAACGAGAGAGTACAACATTTTTTCCGCTTGGGTGAGTATTCCTCGAGTGCGAAAATCTGGGCGCGACAACGTGCATTCTACATATTTGCATTTTTTACCCTGATCTGTCCTTTCTAGTTAGAATGGGGAACGGTATATTGGTTGTGGGCAAGATGCTGTGTCAGTTTCTGCGCCTACGGCCTCTTGATGGTTCCCCTGCTCGGATCACCAACTGATCATGGCACTACCTCGGGGAGTGGGCCTAGGTTTGAAGATCCGAGAACTGAGCCTTTTTAGGATGCATTAGTAAACCCTAAACCTCATGCTCATATAGACACCTTGCATAGCCGAACCTCTGCTGGATTTAAGTCATGTACACCATTTTCAAAACCGTGGAGGAAAGGGCGACTGCTTTTATTTTTCTTTATATCTGTTTATTCCTGTTGTTATAATGACTGTATTCTTACTATTATAATGTCTGTCTAACTACTCATGCATGCATGTTTACTTTACCATTGCATTCTCTCTCTCTTTACTCTTCGCATCCATATTCACTGCATTCTCATGCATATGATCAACCCAAGGAGAGTGACATCGAGGTTACTCTCCCTTGCATTAAACCTACCCAAACCCTATGGGTTCCCACGTAACCCTAAAGAATCATGGCATGCACATCAATTCATTCCATAAGAGGGGCCCCAATCCCTTTATACTCATGAAGATAGGATCGCCAAGAAGACAAGGGGCAATCAATCAACAAGGTCTCTCAGCGACCTCCTCGACATCGAATCTGAATAAGGTGAATCAGAAGACTTAAGAGTAGTTTAAGATTTCATATGTAAAACTAAATAGATGGCAGTCGAAAGAAGAATGTTGCCCTTTCCCCCTTTAAAGTGTACTCTGTTTCCTCTTATATTCTAAATTCAAAGTTCAACGTATTCTTTTACTTTTCGCATGAGTGAATGTAGGTTCCTGATCAATGGTAAAGTACTTTCATACAGGGGCAAACCTCCTATCTCCAAAAGTGAGCCAATACATCATACTTAGTCTCCCTCTCAAGTAAGGGCATCCCTAGGACAAGTATTGCATAAAAAATTTTCAAATCAAGGCACTGATTTTTCTTTTGTTTCTTGTCTTCTATCCTCCCCCTCCTCATCTCCAAGTACAAAGAGAACCAAAGATAGAAGGAAGACAAGAAGGGGGTTTCCTAAACCATTCAATTATTATTATCATACTGCTCACACGTTCGCTTCTATTATGCTCATGCATTCATATCCATTCTGAGACGAGAGTTCTAAGAAACTTAAGTCATTTCATTCTCATGCATTCAATCAACCGTGGAGAGAAATGAGCAATCCAATGTCAAGTTAATCGAACCTACCAAAACTCCTGAGGGTTTTTCAACTCTAAGGATTCATGGCATGCATAGAACCATATCTCGAGAGAGGTCCAAATCTCTCTTAGTCCATAGAGGCAAAATTTCCTAAACAAAGAAATATCAATTGGCCCATGCTGAAGAGGTATTGTATTGCGTAAGAGGCAAAACCTTGACTCCAAAATGGACTCGGCATCATGCCTTGATTCCCTCAAAAAAGGGACCTCTATAGGACACGCATCGCATAAAACCTCCAACTCCACATGCTGATTACATTTTATTTTTCTTTTCCTTTGTTAGGTCAAAGAGCACAACTGAACTCATGGAAACCCCTCTAGTATCATGCCCAATTCAAACTCATGCAAGGATAAGCCCGGCTATTAAAGGAGGCCAAACCTACATGAAGGAATAAGAAGAATTAACCATCCATCTGCAAGACATTACCTCTATGCAACTACCCTTGCGTCATGCCAAGACAATCACTATCCATGCAGAAGAGGACTTCACCATTTGGGAAGTTTTGTCAGACCCGTGCATTGCAACAACATATCCTCTAACTTCCAAATGCATGCCAAATGTCATGAACTCGCCTTCCATTGATACACTCGATGAATGAAGCACCAAGGAGGTTGATGTAGTCCCAAAACCCTATTAAGGGTTCTCACCAAAAGGCCCACAAGAAAATGGAGGTTTTCATAAAATTCGTCTGTTTCCTTTTTGTCTGTCTATTTCTTGCATATCTTATTTAAATAAATACACATGCCATGCATTTATGATTTGAAATGAAAAATATGAAGTTTCTGGTTTATCCCCTTTGTCTCACACTCTTGTGGATGTTTGTTGCGTTTAGGGATTCTTCCCCATTTGGTAAATGACTTGACTTGAAGGATGGGATAGCATGGGCAACCCATTCAAACGGGGGTTAAACCCTTTGAGAGACAAAGAGAGAATGAGAGATAGGAAGAAAATAGTCTCAATAGAGAGGTGTGGAGTTCAACGAAGAGGCGACACTTGCATGATATCCTGGTTAGGCGATGGGTAGCTAAGTTCTTAAAATGATGAGAAACCATTGTTCTATTTATCCCAAATAAACACTATCCTTTCCTCAACCCACTAGAGCCATAAGTGGTTTCTATTCAGATATCCCCAAACCAAGAACCATCCCCCACATCGGGGTAAGCAAAAAGTAGTTGATTTGATAAGAATATGTAGGGGCTTACTGGCAGAAACACACCATCTCTAAGAACATTATCTAAATTTTGTACAAAGGCTTTATGGACTAAGCAATTTAACTTGAAGTGATGAAAGGCTCTCATTTCTTCTACCATACACAAACAAATCGCTTTACAAAGCCCATTTGAGCTGGTTACTTTCCTCAAGAAAACTGACCAGATGATCATCACCCATACTGGGTTAAGGCAAAAGTCATAAGTAGGAACTAATGTGCAATGATGAAAATGGTGATTTTCAAGAGGATATAATGAGCAATGATGAAAAAGGAGATTTTCAAGAAGATATAATGAGCAACGACGAAAATAGTGATCTTCAAGAAGTTATGGCGTCAAAGGCGTCTCTAGTAAAGAAGATATTATGTTCGTGGGGATCTTCAAAAGAAGATACTATCATCCCAAAATATAAATAAAAAAGTTGGCATCCCCAAAAGTCAACTTAGCAACAAATTTCTTGGTGAAGAAAAAAGAATCTTAAATTAGAAGGCAGAAAGCGATCTGGAAGAACAACAAGAGTATGAAGGAAAGAAGAAAGCACTGAATGGAAGTTAAGTCGCCAAAGGTGATCATTGGTCTTTTAAAACCCTACAAGTGATAATGTTTGAGCCCTTATACCCTTTTCATTCATAAACCCCTTACCCTAGCCTATGTTATGGTCCAAATTAACGTCCTCTCTGATAAAAAAAAATTGCTTAGTCCAAATAAGCCTGAACAATACCAAGATAAGTAGGATGAGAAATGAGAACTGGGGAAGAATACAACGGCAATCTCATGCTCCACAGTGTGCTCAGATGGTTTTGGTTCAAACGGCCCACTAAAAAAAGATCTTTGAGCCTAAATATCCCTTCATTTCTTAAAACCCCTAAACTCAGCCTGCATTACGATCCTAAAAGAAGTCTTCTCAAATTAAAGGCTTAGTTGTTTATCGCTCTGCAAAGGGTATATGAGTTGTTGCTTGAGCCATGGTAGCATTTTGGAGATCTGAGAGAGAAAACCAAGTGAGATTAGAAAAACCCCAAACAACAACCCTCCAAAAAGTAGGGATAGAATAGCAAACCAAAAGGTCAAGATCCTTGGAGAATGGTGCAAATGCTATCACACCCCGATGAGAATGGGACAAAATTAAATGGGGCAAAATCTTAAGAGTATGGGCCCTGAGGCAATCCTGGGACATTCTTTGTAAATAGTTTATATACGTGTAGTATAATGCATCCATGACATGTATAACTTGTAAATTCCTGTGTAGTTTGTATCTATTCATGTTTTCATCAAAGACATGACATGCATTCAATTCCATTCCTGTATATACATTCATCCAAAAAGTATAATTGCATTAAATTCCATTCCTGTACGAACCTGTGCATTCATAAAATATATATAAAAAGTAGGACATGCAAAATAAGTCATACATCTAATTCCATGTGCATTCATAATAACAAAAAAAATGTATAACATGCATTCGCCCATTTACTTGTGCATTTTTAGAATTGAAATAAGTAAACTCTTTTGTACAAAACTAACTCTATGTCTTTCTCTTTCTCTCAAAAAAGAAACAGGGAATAAGGTAAAACGCAAAAAGGAGCTAAAGCCACCCCTTAGACGTCTTGAGCACCGGCACACACCCTAGAAAGCTCAAATTTCCATGGCTAATAAGAAAAAGAGAACGGAGCAATGGCCCACCTTCGACCTCCCCAATCAAATGACTCCTGACTCAAGATACCATGTATGTTGAAAAGGGGAGTAACGAATAAGTGTCCAATCACCCAAAGCTGGAATAATGAAGCATATCCTCAGAAGTGAGCATTGACCCCTTGCTAGAGTCTAGTAAGGCTCTCGAAGGTCTCTCTCACAACTATAGGAGTATAGGAGTGTCCCTTATGAATCCTGGCAAGTAGTACACGTAATCGGCAGTCAACCACGTCATTTCCTCGAGGAGAACACCAAGAATCCTAAGAAGAGCAAAGCCAGGGCCATCATGTAACACACTGACCAATCTTGAGAAAAGTGTCAATCAACTAGATGAGCTGTCATGTCTATCACAAACTAAAAGTGGGAAAACAGAAACTCTACTGGAACATAAGAAAACTGGGGCAGGGGATCAGAAGAAAGGACTGCACGACAGAGCCCAAGCTGAGACGAGACAACTGTGATGCAACCATCTGGAAAAATAGGTCGCACAATGTTAGCCAAATCCTTTCGAAGACCTAGGAGGAAACCATACTCGTGGTAGGAGGGAGCAAGCTCATGGAAGAAAGACAAGTTAGGGGGCTAGAAGGGAACCACTACCTAAAATAACCTGCACCGATAGGAGAGAAGCCGTACAACCAAAGGACCAGCGAAAGATGTCCTACTCATATGGAGGATACCCGTCATACCAAATCCGTAATAGACTCAAAATAGCGTCGACCATCCTAAAGGTCAAAAGTGGGAAATCTCGGCATCCATCTCCTTTTCAAAGGCTAGCTTGACTGAAGGAAGGGGTCGACTAGAGGTCTACTCCCCCTGTCCGCTCTGGTTGAAAGATGCATGTCCAGTAGATCGCCGATTACCCCTATATCAACTGGAGCTACTAACAGAATCCGTCCGAGCCGCCTTCCTGGAGCGCCGTCTCCTCTTGGAACCGTTAACACCCACGTATGCTATCCTGAAATGTAATTCAAGGTAAGAGTTATTAATGTATGGCATATGCAGTTCAAAAGATAAGAAATAAAAGTAAGGAAAAAAATAATAATGGTAATAACCAAAGATAAAATATAAATGAAAATGAATGACACTCAAACCAACCTAAAAGGTTTCTTAAATTTTTCATTCAAAGTTTCTTTTCTAAAATTAACTCTCAAAGGTTTCTTAAAATGTGCTCGAATAGTTTCTTAACTTCTTTGCTTCAAAAGTTCTTTTTCAAAATCAGTCTCCCAAGGGTTCCTATTATTTTCCTCCAAAAGTTTTCAAAAACTCTTTCTTCTAAAAGTTCCTTTTCAAAATCAGTTTTCAAAAGGTTTTCTAATTCTCTCTTTCAAAAGTTCATCTTCAAAATCACTTCTTAAAATCAAATTCTACTTCAAAAATCAAGGTCAAAAAATCATTTTCAAAATCAAATCTCAATTTTTTTCAATCCATCTCTAAGCTTTTCTGATTCAGTTCTTCAAGAAAATTTCTTTACCGATCAGGTTTAAGATTCTCCCAAACTTTTTCTTTCAAAAAAAAAAAAAAAAAAAAAAAATTCTTAGTCAAAATAAATCCTTAAAAATGTTCAAAGTATCACTCCAAAAATTCATCATTCCAAAATTTCTATCAAATTTCAAAGCTTTCCATCCTAAATCTTTGTCAATCTCAAAATTTTCCAAATCCAAAAGAGTTCCTAAGATCATACCTCCAAAATGTCTCCTAAAATTTTATTTTCCAAAATCTTTCCAAGTTTTCTGTCCAAAAAGATTTCAAAATTCAAGTCTCAAGTCAAAATGAATTTTCTACACATTTTGATTTTCCCGTTTCTAAGTCAAAATGAATTTCTTACACATTTTGATTTTAAATTTCCACTTCTAAGTCAAAATGACTTTCCTACACATTTTGATTTTAAATTTCCACTTCTAAGTCAAAATGAATTTCCTACGGATTTTGATTTTCCGACTTCAAGCCAAATCTTAGGGTTTTTCTATCTTTTTCCTTAAAAAAGATTTTATTCCAAAACTTTTCCAACTCTTTTTCCTAATTTCGATAGAGTTTCGTTTAAAAATGGTCCTTACAACACTCACGACATCAACACAAAATACAAACCATGCACTCTGCAACGTTACAATCACAAAGCACTAACACCCGCGCAGAATTTTCAAATTTTTCAAAAGACTTGTTTTATTTTTTTTAACAAAAAAATGATTTTCAAAATTATTCCAAAAATTCTCAAAATCATTTCTAATGTTTTCTAAGATATCCCTAAATTTTTCTAAATTTCAAACTCTATTAATTTCATCGCTTTCTTGATTTTCTCGATTTTTCCTATCTTTCTAAGTATTTTTCTATTTTTCAAAAAATTAAAAATTCAAAAAGTTTTCAAAAAATCACGAAACTTCACACGGTTGTTAAACACATTTTTCTAAGGCACGCGGTATAAAAATCTAGCCTAAAAGCTTAATGCCCAAAGCTATAAGGATAAATCCCCAATTTCGGCAGAAACCCCCTTCACATAATCACGTAAAATCACTCAAACTCAATAAAACAAGCACCAAAATGTAAAAATAACTTAGCCACAGTGTTCAAAACATGTTGAAATATCAATTTCCACTATTCACATGGTTCAAACGGAATCCTACACATCAAAATCAACATAAAATAAAAAACTTACCTCTTGGAGTTCTCTGGCAAAATCTTCTTTTTCGGCGACTTTTCTGGCAACAGTGTCTACTTTCGGTAATCCCCCATGGTCCTTAGGAAGTGTTCCTTCAATGTCTAAGTCGATTTCCTCACAATGCCTCTCGATTTTTCAAAAATCATTCAACTCTTGCAGCAGCGTCGAACCAGAAATGTTTCTGGTTTTGATCCCAAGCCAATTCTACCAAAGGCACCGGTTCTAAATTCTGGATAGTTTTGCCCTTTTTCCCGGCAAAACTCGATTTCAAAGGCCTTTCCAGACTCTTGTTCTTGAAAATTTCCAAAGTCTGTCCCTCCGACCGCCTCACAGTTAACATAGGACTCTTACTCTATCCTTTTCTGTCTTCGTCAAGCAAAGATAAAAAAAGAGGGGCAGCTGTAAGCACCTCATTTTTGCTTGTTCGGTAGTCTCTAGTCCATCCAAACTTGTGTTGAAGTCAATATGGACATATTCTGAGTTAACTCAATTTTTCCAAGTCTAATCCTATCAACCAATCGCTTTGCGGGCCCTTTGGGCTCAAATAGAGGCAAAATAACCAAAATGCCCTTGCTGGCATTGCTCGGTCCAATTCCAGTAGGCACTTCTTTTCGAAGCTTGTAAGTCCCCTTTCTAGTCCAATTCTAATTCCAAATCTTGTTCGACACACCTTTCGAGAAAGTTGATTCCTCAATGTGGTAAGACCATCAATCTGGCACGTTTCTGAGTGAACTCTTCGGAATGGTAAGTCTCTTCAAACTCGTTGACTGGGATGAGACCCCAAGTCCTCGAGATGGTAGAGCAGTACACCTTTGGCGCCTGCTAGCCAGCCAATGAAGCAATGTCCGTTTCGGCATGCCTTTCAAGAAAGTTGATTCTTCAAGCACTAAGTCCACATAGCAACTTCTAGAGATTCGGTAGTCTCTGGAATGATCGAGACCCGTTAGAGTAATGGAAATACTTGTAAACATTGCAACCGCTAGAGTGGCTGAAACACTCGTAGACAGGTCGATATAGGGAATTTTCAGCTAACCCCTATATCACGGGACCATCGTCAAAGTGACGAAAACACTCAAAACCCAGGTCAACACCAGTGCCTACATGGCCACTTTGGTGAAAAATGACCAAACTGCCCCAAGGGCTATTTTTGGCACGTTTCTTGAGACAATACCTAATTCCTCAGAATGGTAAGTCCACCTTTCCAAGATTGTCTTAAAGATATTCCGGCATGAATAGGTGCCTTCCAGTCAGTTTTGGGCCAATTTCGAGACATTTCGGTCAAGATGACCGTTTTGCCCTTAGGTATCTGAGCGCCCCGGGAACCACATTGGCTCTGGGCATCAAACCAGTAACCTCTTGAGAATGTTTTTTTATAGTATTCCTGACCTTTCATAATCTTTTTGAATCATTCCGAGTCAGTTCTTGCAAACCAGGTGCAAAATAACTATTTTGCCCCTAGTGGGCCGATCATCTCTTCCAACCACACCGGCTATGGGTATCAAACCAGCAACCTCCTAGATCACTCTAAGTAATGTTTTCAAACCTCGAGTCTCCTTTTGGGACACTCAAAGTCCAACCCGGTAGTTTTTTGGTCCAGTTCACCATTTTTCATGGCCCGGTCAACCCTTTCAACACATCTTGTCACATTTTTCAAGTCTATTACCTCAGGGACACTATTCTAAAGGTTCTTGTCCCTTTCTGGCTTTCCGAGACACTCCTGGTCCCTTTAAATCATTTCCGGATCTTCCAGAGTCACTACTAGTGAAGTCAGACTAAAAATTGCATGGTAGTCACTAGTGCGGGCGTCCAAATCTTCGGAAGATTCGTTGTTTGCCGACCTTAAACATTTCCTAACTGGCTGGGGCTATTAGTAGTGGCTACTAGTGGCGCCAAGCCAAAAAATGGCCTGGCGCCACTACAACAGGTGCCAGGTCATTCCTCTGTCTATAAATATAGAGCCTCTTCTAGCGTGGAAAGGGTCCGCAAACTCAGTTTGAAAAACCTCCTCTTCGATATACAGAGCTCGTAACTTTTCTAAACCCTAGTCTTCTTTAAATTTTCCAAAACCCTAGCCCCCATATACAAACCCTAGCTCTCATATACTCCCATACACTCATATACACTCATACACTAGCCTCCAAAGCCTCCATTGAAGACTTGAAGTGTTGCAACCCGAAGCTCTCGAAGATCAAGACAAGCCCTTGAAGATTGACGCAAAGCGAAGCTGAGGACCGAAGCAAAGCGTAAATAAAAGCAAGCAAAATAAAAAGATACAAGGTAGGTTATCTATTTAAATTTAGGCATCTTCCCCCTCTCTCCGAACCCACTTGGGTTTTCTTATATTTTAATCCCCTATCTTCTTCCCCCCCCCCCCCCCCCCCCCCCCCCCTTCTTGCATGCTTGAAAGAAGGGACCTCTGGGTCCATGTTTAGGATTAGGCTATCGAAGGTGACCGTGTCAGGGGTTTTCTCTTACTCTAACCGGAGACCATGTGAATTTGGCCCCCTTGACTATGTGGTGAAGCCTTTAACTTTATATATTCGCGACCCCAACTTGCATTGTGCATATTATGATCTTGCATCTCTCCAAAATTCGTTTTCAAAACTTGCATCAAAACCATTTTCAAAACTTGTATTAAATCTTCTTTTTCAAAATTTATTTTCAAAATCGCAATTCTAAGGTGATTCTAGCTTTTCCATGGTTAAGGTTGCTTTAGGAAAGTGTTACATTTAAAGTGAGCAATATGGCCCATATTTTTAAATCATTGTTGTTTTCAAACTACTATCCTAGAATGGTTCTAATCTTCTTGTGGTTAGAATCGTTTTAGAAAAGTGAGATATTTTTAGAGACTTGTAAAAGTCCATGTTCAAATCCCTCTTCAAAATCTCTTTTTAAACTTACTTTCCAAAACCTCTTTTTAAATCCTCTCCAAAATCTCTTTTTACATCTACTTTCTAAAATCTCTCTCCAATCTCCTTTTTAAAACAGCTTTCTAAAAATACTCCCTAAGCATCTTTCCTAAAATGTCCTTCCCAAAAACAATTTCCACAAATCTCTTTCCAAAAATTCTCTTTTCAAATTCACTTTCTAAAAATGCTGCCTAAGTTTCCTTCCCAAAAACATTTTCCAAAATCCCTTTCCAAAATCTGCACCTTCCAAAAATCTCTTTTGTTAGAGTTTAAGTTAAACCCTAGAGCCAACGATTAGGAAATCCTAATTTCCTTTCTTAAAACATGATTTTTAATCTTACCTTAAACTTTACGTTTCCAAAATCTCCTTTCTTTACATCAAAACTATATATTTCCAAAACCTATTTTCTACCCCGAAATCTAAAATTTTCAATACTTCATCTTTCCAATTCTATGCCAAATCAAATTCTCCGTTTTAGGAAACCAAATCAAATCTCCCCATTTAGGAAACTAGATCCAATCTTCCATTTTTGAAAACAAAATCAAACCATCTTTTTTAGAAACAAAATCCAATCCTTTGTTTTAGGAAATAGGAATCTCAATCCTTCCAAATTCAAATCGTTCCTAATTCCAATCCTTCCTAATGGCATAGCTTACTAAGTCTTAGGTTTCCAAAATTTGAACTTTCAAATCTTTCCTAATCTAAATCTTCCCTATTCCAACCTTTTTAAATTTCAAATCTTTCCAAATCCAAAACTTTCTTAAGTTAAAAATTTCTAAATTCTAAACTTTCCAAACTCTAAATCTTTCTTAAACTAAACTTTTCCTAATTCAAATTCTTTCCAAAAATCAACACTTTCTTAAAAAGAAGACTTTCCAATTTCAAAACTTTCAAATTTTAATTCTTTCCTAATTCAAAACTACCCTAATAAAACTTTCTTAATTCGAAACCTTTCCTATTTCAAAATCTTTATTAAAATAAAATTTTCCTAATTCGAAATCTTTCCTAGAATGAAACTTTCCTGAAGCAAAACTTTCCTATTTTGAAACTTTCCTAATTCGAACCTTTCCTAAATCCAATTTTTCCAAATTTCTAATTCCATAACTCTTTTCAAATTTCTAATTTTATAACTTCTTTCAAATCTCCAATTCCAAACTTCCAATTTCAAAATTTATTTCCAATTTCTAATTCCGAAAATCTATTTCTAATCTCTAAAACTTTTTTTGCAAAATCAAAACTATCTTTTCAAATCTCTTTTCCAAAATCAAATCAAGTCTTTTCAAATTTGTTTCAAAATCAAATCTTTCCTTGCATTTGCATATCAAGCATCATGTCAATTCTTTTCTAAAATTCCTTTTTTAAAATGGATAGTTGTGTACATATATTAATTGAAGACTTTAATTAATGAATCTAGGGTGAATAGACATGTAGGTACTGTAAGGGCGGGGTAGGGTGATGGCTTAGTGCGTCTTTTCTACACGTAACCAACCTCTGAACTTATGATCACTGTTTTCAGAGACCAAAATGGAGTTATTTTCAAAAAAGGGTTTAAATATTTTTCAAAGCTTGCCAAACAACTTGTTTTCTTAAAAACCCTCTCTTGAGAAAGTATTTTCAAAATCTTTTTCAAAAACTCTAAGTGTAGTCTTCGGATTGTGCTTAGTTTTTAGGTGACTTAACTCACCTTAATCAAGTTTGGTGGCGACTCCATTTTGTTTTCCAAAATCCCTTTATTCAAATCAATTTTCAATTCAAAGCTAGTCACACTCATTCTTTTAGGATGATGAGTTCAAACGAGAGAGTACAATATTTTTTCTGCTTGTGTGTGTATTCCTCGAGTGCAAAAAATTTGGGTGCGGCACCCACAAGCCAATCTCAAATCATAAGCCTTCCTAATTCCTAAGGGTTCCAAACCCTAAGGGTCATGGCATCCGTGCCACAAGACAAGGGGCAATCCGAAGATAAGGTCATTCAACGACCTCCCAATATCAACAAGGGGAAACTGAAGACTTGCAAAGTAGTCTAGGTAGATAGGTGGAAAGTCCAATGGAAAATGTTCCCTTCTCTTAATTTATGTAATTTTAGCTTTCTATCTCAAATGAAATAAAATTTCTCTTTCTATTTCCCTTGAATAAATGGTTGTACAGGATATATGTTACAGGCACAGGTATGGTATTGCATGTAGGGGCAACCCTCTGTCTCTAAAAGTGAGCAAACACAACATGCTTAGTCCCCCTCTCAAAGTAGGGGCACCCATAAGGCATGCATTGCATACAAACTTTTAAACCAAGGCACTAACTTCTCATTTGTTTTGTGTCATTTGTCCTCCCCCTCATCTCTCAAGTACTAAGAAAACCAAAGACAAAGCAATGACAGAAAAGGGGGTTTCCTAAACTGCTTATCTATTGTCATTATGCTATGTACACATTCACTACTATCATACTCATGCATCCATATCCATTCTAAGACATGAGTTCTAAAAAACTCAAGTCAGTGTGTTTTCATGCATCTAACTAGCTGTAGAGAGAAAGGAACAATTTGATTTCATGTTAATCGAACCTACCAAAGCTCCTAAAGGTTTCCCAATCCTGAGGATTTATGGCATGCATAAAACCATATCTCAAGGGAGGCTCAAATCTCTCTACATCCATAGAGGCAAGATTGCCCAAACAAAGAAGCATCAACTGGCCCGTGCCAAAGAGGTATTGTATTGCATACAGGGGCAACACCTACTTTCGAAATGGACTCAACATCATGCCTAGATTCTCGTGAAGAAGGGACCTCCATAGGACATGCATTGCATAAAGTCTTCAACTCCATATGCTAATTCTATTTGCTTTTCTTTTTCTTTTTCTAGGACTAGGAGCACAACCTAAACTATGGAATGCCTCTGTAGTCCCACCCAGTCCATAACTCTTGCTAGGATGAGCCCATTAGAGAGTCGAAGGGATTGACCACTCATCAATAAAGTGTTACCTCTCAAGCAACAACCTCCACACCATATCATGACAATCATCATCCATGCATCGACCTAACAAAACCCTCCAGTCACTTAACAGTTAGGAAAATGGTCACCAACTACCTCAGCAACAGAAGGTACCAACCTAAGAAGGGACTAGGGGCATAGCTATGGGGTGATCCTCCTAAATAAAAAATAAAAAAATAAAAAACAAAGCACCATTCTATCCTTGATCATCGACTAAAAATCCATGCCTCATCTTCTATCGGCTCACTCTCCTCAAGGTCTCACCAATCTGGAAGTTGGTCGACAGAACCATCCATCAAATTTCCAGACCCTAAAGGCCTTGGTAAAGCCTATGGGAGGAACCTTTGATTTTAGCTTGTCGAAGTGTCATGTAAATATCAAGTGTATAACAGGCTAATCTGAAATAGAGGACTCTTGATCATGAAATGCTTTATCTGCCATGCTAAAATATTTTTTCTAAAAAAATAAAAATTGTTGGGTATTCCAAATGCTGGCATCTTTTGACCCTAAAGACTCCCCAGAGATCCTCTATAAATTGCCACGGATAGCGCCAGCAACCTAAAATAGCACATGATAGCAAAAATTCAAAATCAATTACAAATAGCTTAGTATGGCAGCACCACCCTCATTGATCTATTGCAATAAAGCAGTTCTACTGGTTAAAGAAAGAACCCCCTCTCTCTAAATCCTCGAGGAAACTCAAACCACAGAAGCGGTATGAGTAGCCTTGCCTCCTAAAGAACAACATGCCATCTACTATGCCCAGTACAATAAAAGACGCATCTCCAAATCCGTTAGCAGAAAAATCAAACCTCAACAGGAGACTTCGTCACCAAAAAAACATCTCTGGCCTGGCAGAAAACTAGAAATAAAGTTCACTCCCAACAATGAAGACTCAAAGTCATTGATCCTGGCAGAGATGAATAGGAAAGTTTTCCTAGCACCCATTAACTCAGATTAGGTTAAGCATTACTATGTGTAATTTGAAACTCTGACAAAGCAATGGTAGCAATGATTGAAATGAAGAGAGGCCCTCAATTCCTCTTCCATACAGTTAAATAGAACCCTTGCAAAACCCCCTTTGAGCCGGTCACATTTCTATCATATAACCAGCTCGGTGATCACCACCCACAATGGGTCGAAAGCCAAAGCATAGGGCCAAAAAACAATAAAAAAAGAATAGCTCGATCAATATCGTTTTCTACCAGGTAAGTGGTAGAAAACAAATAGGAATAGTTTGGCAATTTTTTGCCAAATAAGTGCAAGAAAATGAATAGGGAAAATTTAGCAATGCCAAGGTCAAAGTCATCAAATAAACGACCTTAGCATTAGTCATAAAAAGGGTAGCAAAAGGGAAGAACTGTTAAGAGTGATCATAGGAATTGAAGTTGAGTAGAATGATAGGTTTGAGCCTTCTATCATATTCTTTCAAAAACCCGACTCCTAGCTCACGTTACAGTCCAAAAAAAAAGACCTTTTGGATTGGTCATTGCTGTCATTGCTCTTCAATGTAAGATGGTTACATTGGAAAGTGCTCTATCCAGCAGAAGGAGTTCTGAGAAGACAACTTCTATCCCAACTCAACAAGTGTTTTAATGCACCCCTGTCAAAAACAACATCAACAATCTTCAACCAAATCAACAACTTCAGTCAACAATAGGTAAGGAGTCATCTTCATTGGCATCAACGAGAGAAACCACAAGAAAAGGCATGACCTGAGGTCATAGTAAAAACCCTCCGGGGCACTATGTGTAAAAGAGTACTGTCATGATAAGATACAAAACTACTGACGCAGTGAAAACCCAAAAACGGGTGCTGACGTGCAATAATGGTAAAGCTGGCATTTGTGAAAACCCGCAAGGGCATAGGTGGCAAAAATGAGAGAAAAATAAAAAAATAAAAAAGAGAAAAGAAAAAGGATTAATTCTCTTGATCAGCAATCTAAGATGGCCTCAACGAAGTAGCAAAGTCTCCTGCCTCAACAAATGGGTCAAGGGGTGCCAACCTATGGAGAACCTGCATTGGTAACAGCTTTCTAAACTCAACATGGAAAAATAATAAGTATGAATGTGATAAGTCATTTATTAAGATTACTCTGTTATATCTTGATATTTGCTAATGAGATATTGAGATAGATACAAGTTGAAGGGGCATCTACCTAAGTTTTTTCAGGTCCCAAGGTGTCCTCAAGCCTAGCATCCTGGTGTCTCAGCCTAACAAAGTTCAATATCCAGCTATCTAGAGCATTTAACTATCTAGAGCGTCTAGCTATCCAGAACATCCCGCTATCCATAAGCGTCTAGCCATCCGGAGTACAACCCAACTGGGGCAGGTCAGAAGCCCAAAGTCTCTTCAACACAACTCCTAGATAAGAGCCTAAACTATCTGTAGCCCTCCTAGATAAGAGATTAAACTATCTATGCTACTTATAAACTGCTCCCCTCAGCCAATTGAGTCTATTTCGGCCACCCGAGCCATAATCCTACCTTCCAAAAACAAAGAATGGGGTAATAACCCGCCCTCGACCTCCTTAATCAACCTTTAACTCCCCTAGAAGAGTATCATTTTGCTAGACGAAGTGTCTGTTCAAGAAGTATTAGATTCCAGACATCAACCTTGGACCTCTCCAGAGGAGTATCATTCCGCCAGACAGAGTTTCGGTTCGAGGTAACTTTTCTATACAATTTATCTTCAAAAAGTTCAAGTGTCAAGTTAAGATGAATTTCCTAAACGTTTTGCTTCTTTTTTTTTTTTTTTAAAAGAAAAGAGTCTCAAGTCAAAATGAATTCAAAAGTGCAAATTTTGAGTTAAAATAAATTTTCTATATATTTTGTCTTCAAAATTTCAAGTTTCAAGTCAAAACGAATTTTCTATACGTTTTGCCAAACAATGTGAATTTCCTACACATTTTGTCCAAGTTTCAAATCAATCTCGATTCCTAAACTCTTTCCTTCTAAAAATCATTCCTAGTTTTTTAAACTTTTATCCCAAAAAGTTTCCAGTTTCAAACTTTATCCTTCAAAAGTTTGTCTCAAAAAATCAAATCCCGGTTCCAAACTTTTTCCTTCAAAAGTTTACTTCAAAATTCAAATCCTGGTTTCAAATTTCATCCTTCAAAAGTTTATCTAAAAAAAATCAAGTTCCGGTTTCAAACTTTTTCCTTCAAAAGTTTTTGTTCAAAATCAACGCTATCAGTTTCTTAAAACTTTTTCCTCCAAAAGTTTTTATCTCCTGTCAAATGACGTTGTTGCTTGGACTTTCTTCCCTTGCAAAAGAAAGAAGTTCAACTCTAGGTTTTCTACACTTCTTCCTTTAAAAAGTTTGTTTTGAATCAATTTTCCAATTTTTAAAAATTTTCCCTTCAAAAAGTTTCTATCCAATTCAAATGTTCGGTTTCCCAGGCTTTCATTTCAAAAGCCCCATTTCAAAAGTTTTTCAAAACTTTTTGTTCAAAAAACTCATTTTAAAATCATCTTCAAAAAGCAATTTCAAAGTTCATCAACTCCGGTCCCTCTGATTGCTTCGCGACCCAAATAAGGCCCTTACTTTATCATTTTCTGTCTCCGACAAGTAAAGACAGAAAAAGAGGAGCAGCTGTTAGCACCCTATTTTGGCCACTCGACTATCCCTGGCTTGACCGGATGCACACCCAAACCAGCACAAGCACACTCAAGCCAAAATTGGCTTTCCAAATCCAACCCAATCTGTCAACCGCTTCGTGGGTCCACTGGGCTTAACAGAGGTAAGATGATCAAAATGCCCCTACTGCATTAGTCAATTCAATCCAGACTAGCATGTCTTCCATAAGGCGATAAATCCATTCAAATCCAAAGTCAAATCCATTTGTCTCGTCATTGAAGAAAGTTAATGCCTCATTGGTTGTAAGACCATTTAATCCAGCATGGCACAATCATCGAGAAGGCTTATTCCTCGGATTGGTAAAGCCCCTTTCACACTCATCCGGCTAGAACCTAAGTCCTCGAGATGGAAGAGCGATTCACTTCTGGTACTTGCTAGCCTGCTAATGTAGAATGTTTGCTAATTCAGCATGTTCTTTAAGAAAGCACAAACCCCTCAAGAATGGAAGACCGTCCAAGCTCAGCACGATCTTCGAGAAAGTACAAATCCCTCAAGAATGAAAGACCATCCTAGTCCAGCACGACCTTCGAGAAAGTTTATCCCTCAAGGCGGTAATACCCTTTCAAACCTGTCCATCGAGAAAGTACCAATTTCTCAGACAGAAGTTAAGACCAAATCTAGACCGGTCAATACTGACGCTTGCTAGCCCATCCTGGTGAAAAATGATCATTTCTGCCCCAGCGGGCCCTACATGTTCATTGAGAAAGTACAAAGTCCTCAAAATGGGTTGACCACCTTCCAGAGTATTCCCTTCTGTTTCTAGTCAGGCCCTTCTGTCCGGCACCTTCCCTTTTCGAACCAGAATCTCCTTGCTCCACTTTGAGTGGAGCATGGCCTTTCTTTGGTCGTGCGCCACTCATAGTGGTGTATAACCACCCAAAATCAGTTACGAATCACCCAGCCTCGTATCTAACATTTTTTTAAGCCTATATTAAATCCCTCTGCGCCACCTGTAGTGGCGCACGGCCAAAAGTGGGCCATGCACCATTAAGAATGGCACTCCACTCTGCCATTTTTGCATTATAAATACATGCCTCCCCCTTCACTAGTTTGGGTCAAAACAATCCTCTAGAAACTCTCTCCCTCCATTCCAAGTAGCTTCCGAAGCCCTCTCTCTCTCTCTTGAAGTGCCGCTGGTTGAGTTCGAGTCCGAACTCTCTAAGCCTTAGCTTCCAAGCTCCACCGAAGGTCCACCTCGCTGCTCGGAAATTCCCAAGGCCTTCCTAAGTCAAAAGTCCGAGCCTCCACTAAAGAAAGAAGCAATGAGACAAGGTAATCCTCATTTTACTTTTTTGTACTCCCCCACTTTCTCTTCTCCCTCCAAACCCACTTGAGTTCTTCTCTTTTTTAGTCCCCCATCTCTAAACCCCCCTTTATTGCATGCTTGAAAACAAGAGGACGTTAAGTCTATGTCGAGAGTGAACAAGAGGAGATTACCGATCGGGACTTTCTTCTTGGCCCTCACTTGCTTCACAGCATGGCCTTAGGGGCCCTCTTGCAATGTTATAATACCTAAACCTTGTATGTTTCATGCCGTTACTATTGTCAAATTAAATTTGCATTCATGTCATTCGTCTACTCTTAAAACCTTTTTCTAAAGTAGTTTTCTTTAAACCACAATTCTAGGTGGATCCTAACCTCTTATAGTTAGGGTTTTTCTAGAAAAGTGTGACATTTTAAGTGGCTTCTAATAGCCTAACATTTGTCTCCTTTCAAAAACTCATTCTCAGAATGATCCTAGTCTTTTTATGACTAGGGTTGTTTTGAGAAATGTGTGACATTTGAAAGGATCTGAATGGTCTACATTTTTGGCCTTGTACCTTTATTGTTTTTTTCAAAGCCACAAGCCCAAAGCAGTTCTATCCTGTCAATGGCCAGAATGGCTTTAGGAAAATTGCAATATTCATTTGGATGTTTAAAATCCAAGTTAGGGTTTCGGGCCTTAAAACATTTTTTCAAAAGACTCGGTTTTTGAACTATTTCCAAAACTCATATTTGTTGAACCCTAGAAGCCATATCCTAGGAAAACCCTTTTTTGCCAACTTGGAACACTTCCATTTTTAAATCAAAACCTTCCATTTTCAAATCAAAACCTACCATTTCAAATCCCTCAAATCGCACCTTTTTCAAATCCTCCAAATTTAAACCTAATTAAACTCCTTGCATTTTGGAAACTATCCAAAATTACTTTTTTCAAACCAAATCAAATCAAATATTTTTAAATCTCAAATTTCTTGAAAAGGAAACATTTTAAAAATCAAATCTTTATGAAAGGAAACATTTTCAAAACCCAATCCTTTCAAATCAACTCAAATCTTTTCAAATCAAATCTCAATTGTCCTTAAAAGGAAATATTTCAAAATCAAATCAAATCTTCATGAAAAGAAAACATTTTCAAGTCAAATCTTTTTGAAAGGGAAACATTTCAAAAGTTTAATCTTCCTGAAAAGGAAACACTTTCAAACTCAAACTTTCCTAAAAATGAAACTTTCTAAAAATGAAAACTTTCTAGAAATAGGAACCCATTTCAAAATTCCAATTTTTTTAGACTCTTCTTCGAACTACTATTAACCTGTTCCTGTTGAAGGAGGTACATAGGCAAGCCTTCACGAGGTGCAGTCACAACCTTTTTCAAATTCCCAATTCCATTTTTCAAACTCAACTTCTTCTTCCAAATTCTTTTTCAATTCTATTTTTCAAAAGTTTTTTAAATGGATACCATTAAACACAAGTAACCGATGAGTCATAGTTAGGTGAGTAAATGGTGATTAGGCATATAGATATCGCAAAGGTGGGGTAGGGTGATAGTCTTAGGACATTTTCCCTACACGTAACCAACCCCCGGACTTAAGAATTTCTATTTCAAAGACCAAACTTGGAGTCACTTTTCAAAAGGGCTTTCCAATGTTTTTAGGGTTATCGAACAACCGTACCTTCTAAAATCCTCTCATTAGGACGTTTTTTAAAAAATCTTTTCCAAAACCCAAGTTTAATCCTCGGGTTCGACTTGGTGTAGATGACCCAGCACATCTTAAAATATGTTAAGTGGCAACTCCAAAAACCTTTTCAAAAAGCCTTGATCAATTCTATTTTAAATATTCAAATCTCGTCACATTCGTCCTTCTGGGTGGACGAGTTCTAATAAAAGAGCACTGTGCATGTTCCTGAGCCAGGAGGGCTTGGTTCGGTCTAAAAATGGGGCGTAATAGCTTGGCAACTCTGCTGGGGACAATTAGAGGGCCAGGCCTATGTCATGTCTAGTCACCCTTCACTCAGCTTAAGTTCACCGATTACCTTGTTTAGTTATATCCACTTTCTAACTTGAATGTTCGAGGGTTAGGACCGTTCGAGACTAATTTTGAGGATGAAATTTCCTAAAAGAGGTAAGACTGTAATACCCATGATTTTTTAATTGACTGTATTACATCCCTAATTGGACTGGAACGTCTGTCACTTGAAAATTAGGCTAGAAAAATGTTTAAAATGTAGTTAAATAGTGAAAACACCGGTACAACACCTTACTTGTAGATGGTAGTGCGCGCGAAACATTAAGGCTATAAGCTGACTCTTTCAACACCAATTTAAAACTTCATACATTAGTGAAGGCCTCGGATATTGTACATTTAAACAAATTTAATCATCACATGCAAAACCTTATTTTTCTAAGCCATTACATTAAGTTACATGTATTTTTACTAAAAACACCAAATTGGAGTGCATGGCTGAATTTTTGCTTGTGGATTGAAGCACCACTTGGCTTGATAACCGGGTATACATTATTGGGATATAATGTATATACACATACACATTAGGGAGCACCCCTTGGCTATATGTATGGCCAAAATTTTTGCCCTTAATATATACATACACACTTATATGTTAGTGCTCTTAATATAAGGTTAGGAATGTTAATACATAGAATAAATAACATACCCACTATACACACTTTGCACCCTAAATGCTAGACATAGCATATCCTATACCAGCCAACTAGTAGTTGGTTATATATATATAGAGAGAGAGTGTGTGTGTGCATTATATAAAGAAACCGAGAGAGACAAAGAGAGAGAGGGAGCCTCCCCATGAAGCCATGGTACGACCCATATGTTAGGCATGAAAAGCCCATACAAGCCACCTGGTACTTGAACTACGAGAGACTGAGAGAGATATAGAGAGAGATGGAGAGAGAAAGAAACCAGGGAAGAAATGCTCCCCACGCGTTGACCAAAGCCATGCACCACTCCATTATAGCCTCGTGCAACCCCCATACCAAATAGATAGTGCTTATAGAAGCCACCTAGTGGCTGGTCAATGAGAGAGGGCGAGATATAAAGAGAGATGGAGAGAAACTAAGCCAGTGCTCCACTTGTATTGGCCAATCCAGCCACTAACCCGCCATTCAAGGCACTCACCTATTCTATAAATATGTGAGCTGAACCTCACCCTCCTCCCCTGATTGTGGTTTGAAGAAATAGAGAAAGATATAGAGTTTTAGAGAGAGGGAGAAACCGGGGAAGAAGAAGATGGGGAGAGAGAGACTCCTCATCATATCACCTTCCCAAACCCATTGGAATCATGACCTTAGACCCGTCGTGGTGCTAGAGAAACCAGAAAGAGAAAAATGGGCGTTTCACAACTAAGTTGGGCAACCAGAGCCAAAGGCCTATCACAAAGATGTGAGGGTCCTCTTAGACCTCCTTGGAGTCCTAGAAAGGCCTCATATCTTGATGCATGTGTCGGACTAGCTCTGGAAGGCAAGTTTTGCCAGAAAAATGAGGAAACTATGAACGTTAGCCACCAGCAACTATTGTTGACGAATTTTGTTGGGTCCTCTTCATCTCGAAATCAGGAAAAAAATTCATGAAGGACATTTCTCCAAAAAACCACGGGAAGGGAGCTAAAATCCCAGTTATAGGTCTGGAACCCTAGGGTTCTACCATGCAGCTGGGATTTCGGCCCCAAAATGGCCACCTCCGGCCACCGTAGGTTGAGCTATGGCCATGAGTGTGTAGTTCAGGTCCTTATCTATCTTTGGAACACACATTCATGGCCTACTGTCGCGTCCAGATTTTTCGCACTCGAGGAATACTCACACAAGCGGGAAAAACACTGTACTCTCTCGTTAGAACTCACCCTTCTAGAAGAATGAGTGCGACTAGGTTTAAATTGAAAATAGATTTAAATAAAGGGCTTTTAGAAAAGATTTGGAGTCGCCACCTAACTTGATTAAGGTGAGTTAGGTCACCTAAAAACTAAGAATAATATGAAGACTACACTTAGGGTTTTCGAAAAACGATTTTGAAAATATCTCCTCAAGAGAGGGTTTTTAAGAAAACAGGTTGTTTGGCAACCTTTGGAAAACATTTAGCCCTTTTTTTTGAAAATAACTTCGTTTTGGTCTATGAAAACAGTGATTCTAGGTTCGGAGGTTGGTTACGTGTAGGGAAGACGCATTAAGCCATCACCCTACCCCGCCCTTTCGGTACCTACATATCTATTTACCCTAAATTCACCTATGAGAGTCTTCAACTAACAAATGTCCAATCCTATTCACTTTAAAAAAATAATGTTTAAAAAGACATGATGCATGATATGCAAGTGCAAGAAAAGAGAGTAAGAAAATAGATTTGGAAAAAGATTTGAAAAGATAGATTTGAAATTGGAAAGTTTTAGAAATTGAAAATAGAGATTTAGAAATAGATTTTTGGAATTAGAAAAATAGATTATGGAATTGAAAACTTGAAGAAGATTGTAGAATTGGAGATTTAAAAAAGATTGTGGAAATAAAAATTTAAAAAATGTTGTGACCGCACCCATGAGGGTTACCTACGTATCCTTTTGGAGAAATCAGGTCAGTCGTAGTTCGGACAAGAGTCTGATTGAAAATAGAAAAGTTGATTTAGAAAAGAGTTAAAGTTGGAATTTGAATTTGATTTGAACTTAGAATAAAAGATTGAAGATTAAAATTTAGAATTTTGGGATTGAAAAAGTTGGATTTTGATTTGGAAAGATAAAACTTGGAAGAAAGACTTAGACTTGTTTTGGAAAGATTGAGGTTTAGGAAACCTAGACTTAGGAAAGAGAAGAGACTTAGGAAAGATTTGACTTGGAAGAGTTTTAAGAAAAGATTTGACTGAAATGTTGAACTTGGAAGATTTAGAAAAAGATTGGATTTAGAAAGGGTTCAAATTACGAAAGGTCCAAATTAGGAAAGTTCCAAAATAGGAAAGTTTCGGTTTAGGAAAGTTTTGGCTTAGGAAAGTTTTAACTTAGGAAAGTTTTAAATTAAGAAAATTTCAACTTAGGAAAGTTTTGAATTAATAAAGTTTTATTTTAAAAAAGGTTTTGAAATAGGAAAGTGTTGAATTTAGAAATGTTTTGAATTAGGAAAAGTTTAGTTTAAGGAAGGTTTAGAATTTGGAAAGTTTTAATTTAAAAAAGTTTTGAATTTGGAAAGCTTAGAATTTTAAAAATATTTTAAATTAGGAAAGATTTGAATTTAGAAAGCTTTAGACTTAGAAAGATTTGAAGTTTTAGGAAAGTGTAGATTTTAGAAAGGTTGGAAGTTTAGAAAGATTTAACTTAAGAAAGAAAAACTTTGGATTTGAAAAGATTTTGAAATTTAGAAAGTTTAAGATTTAGAAGGTTTTAGAGTTTTAGTTTTAGAAAAGGTTTGAGTTTAGGAAAGATTTGAAAACTTAAGATTTGGAAAAGGGATAGAATTAGGAAAGGGTTGAATTATGAAAGATTTGCGAGTTGAGTTTTAAAATTTAGAAAAGATTTTTATGTTCAAGTTTTAGAAACTTAAGATTTAGGAAAGTGGAAGATTAGAAAGGATTTGAATTAGGAAAGATTTAGACTAGGAATGGTTAAGATTCCTATTTTCTAAAACAAGGGATTGGATTTTATTTCTAAAAGAGAAGGTTTGATTTTGTTTCCAAAAACGGAGGATTGGATCTAGTTTCCTAAACGGAAGATTGGATTTGGCATGGATTTGAGAAGGGAAGTTTTTAGAAACCCTAGATTTGGAAAACTATAGTTTTGACGTAGAAAATAGGTTTTGGAAATATGTATAGTTTTGATGTAGAAAACAAGAGCTTTTGGAAACCTAAGTTTTAAGGCAAGTTTGAAAACCATGTCTTTAGAAAGAAAATTAGGGTCTCCTAATTGTGGCTCTAGGGCTTGACTTGGGCTCTAAGGAAAGAATTTTTCGGAAAGTGCGTTTTTTGGAAACAAGTTTTTGGAAGGAAATCTTAGAGAGGAGTTTCTAGAAGATAAGTTTTAAAAAGAGAGTTTTTGAAAAGAGATTTTGAAAGAAGCTTTTTGAAAAGAGTTTTTAGGAAAGTGAATTTTGAGGAAGGCATTTTCTAGGAAGGAAACCTATGGAGTATTTTTAGAAAAGGAATTTTGGGGAGAGTGTCTTGTAAAGAAGTTTGAAAAGAGAGTTTTGAAAATAGATCTTTGGAGAGAGTTTTTAGAAAACAATTTTGGAAAGAAGAGTTTTTAGAAAACATGCTGAAAAAGAGGGTTTTAGAAAGAGAGACTTTTGAAAATAGAGTTTTTTGAAAAGTATCAAAACGTCTCACTTTTCTAAAACAATTCTAACCATAAGAAGGCTAGAACCACTTTGAGAAAGTGGTTTTTAAAACAACAAAGATTTGAAAATATGGACCATATTAGTCACTTTAAATGTAACACATTCCTAAAGCAATCCTAGCCATAGAAAGGCTAGAATCACCATAGAATTATGATTTTGAAAACAAGTTTTGAAAAAGAAGATTTTGATACAATTTTGAAAACGACTTTGAAAACGACTTTTGGAAGAATGCAAGAATTATGATATGCACAATGCCAATTTGGGGTCGTGAACATACAAGGTTAAGGCTTCACCACATAATCAAGGAGGCCGAACCCACGTGGTCTCCGGTTAGACTAAAAGAAAGCCCACGACACGGTGACCCTCCAATAGCCTAATCCTACACATGGACCGGGAGTCCTCTTGTTTCAAGCATGCAAAGAAAGGGGGGGAAAGAGATGGGGGATTAAAATAGAGAAAACCCAAGTGGGTTAGGAGAGAGAAGAGAGAGGGGGGAAGTACGAAAATTTAAATAAGAAGCCTACCTTGTATCTTCTTTATTTTGCTTAGCTTTGCTTTTCTTGCTTTAATCTTCACTTCAATCTTCAAGAGTTCGTCTTCAATCTTCGAACCTTCAAATTGCAGCCCTTCAAGTCTTCAAAGGAGGGTTGGAGGCTCGTGTATAAGTGTATGAGAGTGTATAGGAGTGTATAGGAGGCAAGGGTTTGGTGTATGGCGGCTAGGGTTTGGAAAACCTGGAGAAGCTAGGGTTTTGGGAGTGTACGAGCTTTGTATATCGACAATTAGGGTTTTTAGATTGAGTTTGTAAACCCCTTTCACGCTGGAAGAGGCTCTGTATTTATAGAGATAGGATAGACCTGGCGCTTGTTGCAGTGGCGCCAGGCCAAATTTCCTCTTGGCGCCACTAGGAGTGGTGTTAGGCCACTTCTTGGCTTGGTGCCACTGCTAGTGGTGCCAGCCAGTTAGGAAAGTTTTAAGGTCGGGAAGCAACGTATTTTTGGAAGATTTGGGCGCCTATACTAGTGACTACCATGCAATTTTTAGCCTGGCTTCACTAGGAGTGACTCCGAAAAGCCCAGGAATGATTTAAGGGACCAGGATTGGCCCGGAAGAGCCGAAAAGGGCAGGAACACTTAGAATAGCATCCCAAAGGTATTTGACTTGACAGATGAGGATAGGATGTGCCAGAAGGGTTAACCGAGCCATTAAGGGCAAAACGGTCAACTGGGCCGGAAAGCTGCCGGGGCGAACCCGGAATGTCCCGAAAAAAGACTCAAGATTTGGAAACATTATTCAAAATGTTCCCAAAGGCTTGCCAGTTTGATACCTAGAGCCGGTGTGGTTGGAAAAGGCAACCGGCCCTCCAGGGGCAAAACGGTCATTTTGCACAGAGTTTGCCGGAACTGACTCGGAATGATCTGAAAAGATGAAGAAAGGTTGAGAACACTATAAGAAGCATTCTCGGGAGGCTACCGGTTTGATACTCAGAGCCGGTGTGGTTCCCAGGGCATTTGAATACCTAGGGGCAAAATGGTCATCTTGACTGAAAAGTTTCAGAATTGGCCCGAAACTGATTAGAAGGCACCTAATCATGCCGGATTGCTTTTAAGACAATCTTGGAAGGTTGGACTTACCGTTCTGAGGATTCAAATGTGTTCTCAAGAAATGTACTGGAAAATGGCCTTAGGGGCAGTTTGGTCATTTTTCACCAAAGTGGGCTAGCAGACACTGGTGTTGACTTGGGTTTTGAGTGTTTCCGCCACTCTGACAGTGGTCGCGTGATACAGGCGTTTGTTGGCAATTCCCTATATCGTCCTGTTTGTGAGTATTTCTACTACTCTGATGGTTGTGATATTTGCGAGTATTTTCGCTCCTCTGATGGTTCGTGATCATTCCCGAGACTGCCTGATCTTGAGAAGCTGCTAAAGGGACTTAGCGCTTGAGAATCAACTTTCTCGAAAGACGTGCCTAAACGGACATTTCTGCATTGGCAGGCTAGCAGGCACCAAAGGTGGATCGTTCTACCATCTAAGGGACTTGGGGTGTCGTCCCGGTCAACAGGTTTAAAGGAACTTGTCGTTTCGAAGAGATTTTCTTCAAAAAACGTGCCAGATCATCTCGAGGAATCAACTGTCTCGAGAGAAGGATTGGACTTGGAATTGGAATTGGACTTGGAAAGGAGACTTACCGTCCTCAGGAAGACGTGCCTGTTGGAATTGAAAAGGGGACTTACCGTCTTCGAAAAGACGCGCATGTTAGATTTGGAAAGGGGACTTATCGTCTTCAGAAAGACGTGCCTGATTTGGGATTGGAAAGGGGACTTACCGTCTTCAAAAAGACATGCCTGATATGGAATTGGAAAGGGGACTTATCGTCTTCGGAAAGACGTGCCTCATTTGGAATTGGAAAGGGGACTTACCGTCTTCGGAAAGACGTGACTTATTTGGAATTGGTAAGGGGACTTACGGTCTTCGGAAAGACATGCCTGATTTGGAATTGGAAAGGGAATTTACCGTCTTCGGAAAGACGTGCCTGATTTGGAATTGGAAAGGGGACTTACCGTCTTCAGAAAGACGTGCCTAATTTTGGAATTAGACCAAACAATGCCCCTAAGGGCATTTTGGTCCTTTTGCCTCTATTTGAGCCCGGCGGGGCCTACGAAGCGATGAATTGACAGGATTAGACTTAGAAAGTTAATTTGGATTAAAATATGCCCACAATGACTTGAACACAAGTCTGGACGGAGTGGAGACCACCGAGCGGTAAAAAATGGGGTACTTACACCAGAAGGACCACAAATCAATGGAAAATCGACGAGAGAGCTCTCATCCTTGTAAGGAAGAAGATGAAGTCTCTCCCTTCCTTTCCCACACATTGGTGGTGGCGCGTGTACATGAGTCTAAGCAGCCCTCACCCTGAAATTTTGATGGTGTCTTTCTGACATCCAAACATGCCTTCACCTAATTTTCTAGAATTTTCTAATATTCATATGATTTTTTATGAATTAAAAGCAATGGTTTAGCATGAAAAATCATAAAAAAAATACAACAATAAAGGGAATAATCTGAAATTTTATCGAGAAAACTCTAAAAATATGAGGAACCCAAAAATGGGAGAGTAGGGGTCATTGAACCTCCCGGTATAATTCCAGATAATTCTCTTAGGTTTTAACACTAGGCAATTTCGTTCCTGACGGGAGATGGGAAGAATTCCAAGGACTCACATCACCAAAGTTAACAACTGTATTATGATTATTTTCATTATTTAACATTGCTAAATTGGTTGTAAGATTTACAACTCTTTGACTCTGGGAAAAGGACAATTGTGAGAAATAATGATAAATAGGCAAAAAGGCTAACTACTGACTCTTTGTCCAACAGATAATACGTGAATTAGGGATAACTTTGATCCAGACATATCAACAGTGTAGGAAACTATGTATTCTTTAAGAAACGTGCTTATTTCCATTATATTAAATGTTTTTTTAATTGCTTTATCGATTATATTCCTTGCTATAATGATTTCAAAATTGCATTACAAGATTGCTTGCATCACTAGAGAGGAGTAAGGGAGAAATAACTCGAATGTTAAAAGACCCCAGGTTTATATCATGGATGAGCCTAACCAATTGGTAAACATGCTTGCCACGAGTCAGCATTCATTGGCTCGATATGAGCTAGATGATTATAGATGGGATTCATTGTCTTGATGAAGGAGGAGCATCGTGGGTGAACCCATTGGCATGAATTGCTCCTCGCAGGATGTACTTACAGGATCCTAGTATTGATATGAAGAAACTATAAGGGAAATATGCTTGTGATACCATTCTTTCTATTGTACTGCATTTAAACTTGTGCATTATGAAAATCATGGAATTCCTACTCGGCTTTATAGCTCACTCCTATCTTGTGGAACATTTTTAAGGAGTTGAGGCATCAACTGGACTTCCAAGGATATGAATATGGAAACAAGTCCCACTGCTATCTTGTCTTCTTGGAGCATATGAGTTAATTAGCTTTCTTTTGACTGCAACTTTACTGAGTCTTAACAATGAGTCTTAAATGCAGAAGTTCCACTAGTTTTCTTTTGTGATGTAATAATCATAACATACCCTTTGGATTGCGATAAGTACTATGCTTATGAAACATTGTTATCTATAACCGCCTTGTCCTAACCTAGAGAGTGTGAAGTGGTTCGTGACATGTGGAGCTACTATCAGATATGTGACTAGTAATATAGGTGGATCGCATATGCATGCAAAGTGTAGGGGTTGACATGGTGAGCAACAGTTGTGAAGACGCACATGTAATAGTTGTAGGGGTACGTGGAGGCTGCATAGAGGTGCATGGGTGAACAAATTGAATAGTATGCAAAATTCTAGCTAGAAGCGGGAGCAACAACTGTTGGATATTCATAAGAAAGCTCTGAATAGCAAGATTAAGACAATTGTCATAGTAAGAAGGCGCATGGCTGGTATGAAGCAAGTTTCTTTTGCACTGGATTTGGTTAGTGGTGGTGATCTCTCTAGTTGTACTCCAGTAGGAGGAGAGGTGGAGCCATTTCAGTTAAAAAGCAGTGAGCTTTACTGGCATCCCTGGGGAGAGGTTGCGAGCACCTTAGTGTAGAGGTGAGAGCCATGCTGGATTGAGCGGGGCGAATTCGACAGCAGTATAATTGACATCGACACTAGTTATATTCTGGGTGGTCTGCAGAATTTAAGTGAAGTTGGAGACAGTTAGGTGTGTGTCTTGTATTCAATATTGCCTACATAATTATTTGGTTGTTCATGTATTTGTGTTGAATTGTAGGAACTCAAACCTATTAGGGGACTTAGTATATATAGGGTTCTTCTAATTATATGAGGACTAGATTCTAGGGTTGGCCTACAAATAGGGAACTTATGAGAATTATAGTTTAGAGAGAGACATAAGGCTTTTAGAGATTAGTAGGGATTGTACTCTTTCATGGACGTAGTGAAATTTTTGCACTCTTGCCTGTGGATGTAGATAGGTTCATTGTTCATCAAACCATATAAATTCTTTGTGTTGTGTCTTATTTTTTGTATATGTGAATCGTGAGTGTTCTTCTGTACGTTTGCGCATGGGTTGAATCCCAATAACTTGATGGCCTAGATGAAAGATAATACCCTAGAATGAACAAAAATTCTCGGATTGGCACCATATACTGACTAAGAATCCTTCAATGCTAAAATATGAGTATCTGTATATTGAGATAAGATAAGGTAATTTATGGTTGATTGCCTTTGTATTGGTTGTTCCCTATTCTATTCCCTTGAATAAGATGTCGAGTGTTATGTAATTAACGAAATATAAATTATAATATCTTAAAGATTGAAATCAATCACTCAAAACATTCTTATTCTTCTTTTTCTTCCTTCTCTTTGTATCTCTCAAAGGCTTCTTTTGTTGGCATATAACCATAGGCAAGAGTTACAACCATGCCAAGACTAAATACACTGAAATAACCTAATTTCCTAGATTGATTAAACCAGAGGGTAAAACTCTTCTGGATTATAGGCTCAATAACTCTATAAAAAATAAAAAAAAACTCTTCGCTCAATTATGCATGCAATTCAATCATAAGCAATAAATCATAACGTACAATAAATAAGAAGACAAGAGATTTTTGTCGTGGAAACCCAATACGTAAAAAAAAAATCACGTGGACAACCTCTTTTGGTTTGGGTTAACCAAGCACTATAATGAACAGTTTACACAGGTCCACTTACAACCTAACACCAAACTATATGGTTCCCATTCGAATCACCACAAACTATGGTTTAAGTTAACTTGCTCGGCTCCTTGATTTTATATTCCCCAGTCGCTCGACTCTAACATCGAATCACCACGATGCTATCGGTGGCCTTCGAAATCCACAAAGATGATCTTCTCTAATGTTCTTCAATGGTGGAATGATCTATTTCCTTGTAGAATTTCTAGGGAGTTCATCTCCACCAATACACATCTCTCTTATCTTTATAGCACATCAAACCCCATCTCTTTAATAGGCATATTATCTATCTTTGGACTCTTTATCAAGAGTCTCTTTAATCGTAATCTTCCCATATGGCTAGTGCTATGGTCTTATCATACTTCCTGCCATCTTTTGATGACTCCTTAAGTTCTCTGTGAGCATGGAAAGTGCTATTATCTTGCCATTGTTTATCAACTCTCTAGAATCCATTCTTTGAGTATGGCAAGTGCTATCAACTTGTCATTGGTCATGCCATCATTTGTCAACTCTCTGGACTCCATTGTGACCAACATGGCAAGTGTCGTTCCAAAGTTGGCCAGTGCCATCTGTGACTTTTCACCATAAATCATTCTCTGAACTCTGAAACCTTAAGCAATACTTTGATCTTCTTCATCAGACCTAATATGACTTAACAAGATGTTTGAAACACAAATCATTATAACAAAAACCTTACAATCTCCCCCTTGGTGATTTTGTGACAAAACTAAGAACATGAACTACCCTTTGCACATTAAGAGCTCAAACTCATCATTACAAACCCAACCCATTACATCTTACATTTATTGCTCAAAAATAACCCTTTTGATGAAGTTGTTCAACCTGTACACTTCAAGAATGCACAACCTTGTGAAAGGTAAGTGATATATATTATTTATAACAAAAATTAAGATAATGGAGGCTCCCCCTCAATTCAATAATCACACAAGACAATTAGCCAAAGAGGGCAATTATCATATATTCATTGAAGTGATCATCAAAGGAGATAGACATCTCCCAAAGAACATCTCCTAAAAAATAGAAGCAAGTATCAATGAAACCATAACCAGAACATATATCATACTTCTCCCCCTTTTTGACACAAAAACATTGAAAATTGAGTAATAAACAATTTAAGGCCTAAACAGAATAAGAACTATAAGAGCTATAAGCCTAAACTTTCTATGAAGGAAGTGCTAAAGGACATCCCTCCAACAAAGCATGGATAAAAAAAACCCTAGTTCACTAAAGCCATGCCTAAGTTTGCTTGAGTCATAAGTTAGTTTTGAAAAACTTTTACACCAAAGAACTATAAAACAAAGTCCTATAAAAAGGACATACTAAATACTTTGTTTAATAACATCATATTCTCAAGGGAACTGTGTCACACCATTAATCTCATAAGAAATCCATAATTCATGACTTGGAACATGTACACTTTGGTAAAACAATTCACTCTCAACACTTGAAACAAGATGAACAATTTAATACGAGTGTAGGATCGTGTGAGTGAATATCAATTCAGAGATAACATGTTATTCAAATCCTAGTTGTGATATATGTTGCTATAACACATTTGAATTTAATAATTAAACCTATTGTCATCCTAAACACAGAAGTTGTTAAAGAGCACTTACTTCCCCTCACAGATGTGATACCGTATGAAACTTCAAGGGTTTATTTGCCTTACTGAATTTTTTTTGTTGTAGTCATATGGCGTCTTTCACACTATTTGACTGTGGTAACCCTTATTATAGACTGAATATTCTTTGAATATACATGATTTTTCATTGTTTGATAGCGGCTTTCACACACAATCATAGGTAGCCCTTTTCTCACGAAAAAGTTTTATGTATTGATTTTCATTTGAAGAGAGGGTTCAACAATTGTGAAGGCATTTTAATGCTTGGTCAATCTAGAACGTGAGCATCTTCAAATCTAATAAAGACACAAAAAAATATTCAACCACATATGCGAACAAACAACTTGTCGATTCGAAAATGATATGTGTACAAGTGTTATAACTTGAAATCTTTTAGGTAGAGATCTCAAAATTTTTTGGACAATTCTATTGTCAGAAATTCTCTCACCAAGGTTAAAGCTAGTGTTGACTATATCACTCAGCTTGGCATAGAATTCATCAAAGGTTTTGTTGTCCTCCCTTTTTAGAATTTCAAACGATGTGGCTAACTTATGAAGCTTCGAGAGCTTTACACCTTGGGTACCATCTTGGGTGAGTTAAAGTATGTCTCATGCCTCCTTAGCATGCTCATAGTTAGAAATTCTACAAAACTCATCTGAGGTAACAGCATTGTATAGGGCATTAAGGGCCTTGCTATTCTAATTGGCATTAGCATAATTGGTAGCATCCCACTGTTCAACAGGTTTAGGTGTAATGATAATAGCAGTCATGATAGTGGGCACACTATACCCATGAACAACATATAACCAAGCTCTCTCATCAATAGACTTGATAAAAGCTCGCATTTAAACTTTCCATTAGGGATCATTACCACATTCAAGTAAGGGTGATCTTATGGTAAATAAACCTTTTTTAGGAAAATCCATAGGAAAATAGGTCAAGATTGCACTCTAAATAGATATGAGTGACCCGCTCTAATACCAATTGAAATAACCTAATTTCCTAGATTAATTAAACTAGAAGGTGAATTTGTAGTGACTGGCTTAATAACTCGAAAGAAAAACTCTTTGCTCAATTATGAATGTAATTCAATCATAAGCAATAAAGCATAACGCACAATAAATAAGAAGACAAGAGATTTTTGATGTGGAAACCCAATATGGAAAAAAAACAACGTTGAATAACTCTTTTGGTCCGGGCAAGCCAAGCACTATAATGAATAGTTTACACAAGTTACTCTTACAACCTAACACCGAACTTTACGAATGTCATTTAAATCACCACAAACTATGGTTTAAGTTAACTTGCTCGACTCCTCGATTTTCTATTCCCTAGTTGCCTAACTCTAACACCAAATTACCTCAATTATATCTGTCACCTTTAAAATCCACCAAGATGATCTTCTCTGATGTTCTTTACTGGTGGAAGGATCAATTTTCTCTATAGAATTTTTGGAAAGTCCGTCTCCACCAATATGCCTCTCTCTTATCTTTATAGCACATCAAACCCTATCTCTTTGATAGGTATATTATCTATCTTTGCATTCTTTTACTTCCACTTAGTATGTCTAGAAATATACCTAAGTCAAATAGGAAAGATCTGGTCAAGAGTCCCTTCAACCGCAATCTTCCTATATAGGTTGCTTAAAATTTGATCAGTGATTTTATCGTATGGCTAGTGCTGTGGTCTTGCCATCTTTTGAAGACACTATGTATTCTCTATGACCATGGCAAGTGCTATCATCTTGCCATAGTTTATTAACTCTCTGGAATCCATTCTTTGAGTGTGGCAAGTGTTATCAACTTGCCATTGGTCATGCTATTGTTTGTCAACTCTCTGGACTCTGTTGTGACCAATATGGTAAATGCCATTCCAAAGTTGGCTAGTGCCATCTGTGACTAGGAATCATTCTCTGAGCTCTAAAACCTTAAGCAATGTGTTGGTCTTCTTTATTGGACCTAATGTGACCTAACAAGATGTTTGAAACACAAATAACCACAACAAAAACCTTACATACACCATTACGATAGTATAATAATGTAACATTATGGTGTACACTAATGGGACATTATGGGTCATTCACTATGTATTCACAACACTCTCTCTTAAATGACCATTTCACAAAGATCACGAAGAATATGCTTTACTAAAAACTGGCTAAGAAAACCTAATGGGAAAAAATCTTAGCGAAGGAAAAAAAGTACAAAATTCTAGTGTAGTATAAAATAGAGTTGAGCCCGCTAAGTCTGCCTAGTTAAAAACCTTGCTAAGAAAAACTAAGTGGGACAAAAACTTAGCGAAGGAAAAAGAGTACAGTATGCATACCCTTCAACATCTTCCCTTCATGATCAAGCCCAACTAGAATTTGGTTGTTGCAATTATTCAATATGGAACTTCTTGAGATGACGCATTCTAATGCTGTGCACCAGTTTCTCAAATGTCACAATTAGCAACGCTTTGGTAAATAAATCAGCCAAATTGTCACTAGAACATATTTGTTGAACCTTAATTTTACCATTCTTTTGGAGCTTATGTGTATAAAATAATTTTGGTGAAATATGCTTAGTTCTGTCATCTTTAATGTAGCCTCCCTTGATCTATGTAATACACATAGCATTTCAACATTGTTGAAGTATCTTTTAGTAAACTTAATCCACACTTTTGTTGAATATGTTGGACCATAGATATCAGCCAAATACACTCTCTACTCGGTTCGTGGACTGTGATTATTTCTGAATGATTTGATGAAGTTGTAGTCATTGTCTTTTTAATAGATCACCATGAGATAGCAGTGTCTCCATAAATGAACAGATATCCAGTTTGTGACTGAACTTTTTGTGGGTCAGATAAATAACCAGCATCTTCATATCCAACTAACTACGGCTTTGACGCATCTATCTAGAAAAAACCCATATCAACTGTTCCTTGAAGATAACCGAATATGTGTTTGGTTCCTTTCCAACACCTTTGGATGGTGCAGAACTATATCTTGCCAATAAGTTAATAGAAAATGCTATGTCGGTTCTTGTACAATTTGCAAGTTACATAAGTGCACCTATTACACTAAGATATGGTACTTTAGGACCAAGAAATTGTTCATTTTCTTCTTGAGAATGAAAGAGATCTTTCTGTACATCTAGTTACCAATTAACCATGGGAGAACTTAATGGATGAGCTTTATCCATGTGAAACTATTTTGAAACATTTGTTGTGAATGTTGACTGGTGTATGAGGATTCCACACAAGTGCTCAATTTTATAAATCATTGCAAAATTTCGTTTGCCCAAGATCTTCCATCTCAAACTCTTTCTTTAAATAACTTGCAACCTCAATAAGCTCTTCCATTGTTCTAACTAAATTCAAATGGTCGACATGTTCAATAATAATAGTAAAATTAGATTGTGATTTTCTAATGAAAATACATAGGCAAATTGGATCATTTGCATATCCTTATTTTAATCGATGTTCACCGAGTTAATTATACTACATGCGTTCAGATTGTTTTAACATATATAATGATATTTGAAGCTTAATAGAATATATACTTTGGGCTTTTGAATTATGTGCTTAAGACATTTTAAATCCTTTAGGGATCTTCATATATATATCATCATCTAATGATCCCTGTAAGTATGCTGTAACAACATCTATTAGACGTATATCTAGTCTTTCTATGATTGCTAAACTAATTAAAAATCAAAATGTAATTGCATCAATTACAGGAGAGTATGTCTTCTAACAATTAATACCCGATCTTTACAAGAAACCTTATGCTACAAGTCGTGCTTTATATCGCACAATTTAACTCTTCTCAGCTTGTTTTCACATAAATACCTATTTGTATCACATTGGTTGGACATCTTCAAGTGTCTGAACTACAGGTCCGAAGACTTTATGTTTTGATAGTGAGCTTAATTATATCTTAATTGCTTCTTTCCACTTTGGCCAATTATCTCTACTTCGACATTCTTCAATAGGTTTGGGTTCAAGCTCATCGTTATTAAAATGTCAAAAGCAACAGAAAAAGAGAATATGTTGTCGACAACAATTTGATTTCTATCCCATCTTTCTCCAATAAATAAATGATTTATCAAGATCTCCCTATTTTCAAGGGTCGTTTCCACTCCAAGGGTCATTAGTTCAGTTATTGTTGTTGCTTGTTATGTGAGTGTAGTCTCTTCAAGAGTATTAACTTGTGGTAATAAAGGTATAACCTCTTCAGGAGTGTTAACTTCCTTATATGTTGTGCCTTGTGTCTTTCTCTTTCTTGGAATTGAATCCTTTTGCACCGACAGGTCTCTCACGTTTCAAGCGTTTTTTAAACTCATTACATGCTATACTAATAGATTTTCCTATAGGGATTTCAATTCTAGATGGAGTATTTGCAATAGGTATGTACAATTTCGTAACTTTCTTTGTGTCGATGAATGCATCTGGCAATTGATTTGCAATACTTTGCATGAAATGATACTCTGAACTTTTAGTTCACGTTGACTTGTATGAGGATCAAAGTGAGATAATGCTTTAGCATTCTAAGTGATCTCACTCTTCTTTTTTGGTTATGTCTTGTCTCCTCCTAATGGTCGAGAAACAGTGTCATTAAAGTGACAGTGTACAATATATACTTTAAATATATCACTTGTTAAAGGTTCAAAATATCTAGTAATAGATGGAGAGTTAAAACTAATATAAATTCTAAGTTGATGTTGGGGACCCATCTTGGTATGCTATGGGAGTGAAATTAGAATTTTTAAAGCATAACCACAAACTTGTAGATGGAAAATATTTGGTTGTTGACTAAGAACAAGTTGCAAGGTTGAATATTGATGGTAAGCAGTCGGGCGGACACAGACTAATGATGTAGCATGGAATATGGCATGTCCCCAGGCAGAAATGGGTTATTTGGTCTTTATAAGTTAGGGCCGAGCAATTAACTAAAGATGTTTGATAAAAGACTCTGCCAAACCATTTTGTGTGTGAGTATGTGCAACAGGATATTCAATACCAATCCTTAATGATATGCAATAGTCATTAAAAGTTTGGGAAGTAAACTCACCAGCATTATCTTGTCGAATTAACTTAATTGAATAGTCTAAAAATTGTGCCTGTAATCGAATGATTTGGGCAAGAAGTCTGGAAAATGCTACATTACAAGTAATTAACTAAAGACGTTTGATAAAAGACTTTGCCAAACCATTTTGTGTGTGAGTATGTGCAACAAGATATTCAATATCAATCCCTATAGACATGTAATAGCCATTAAAAGCTTGGGAAGTAAACTCACCAGCATTGTCTAGTTGAATTAACTTAATTCAATAGTCCAAAAACTGTGTCCGTAATTAAATGATTTGGGCAAGAAGTCTAGCAAATGCTACATTACGAGTAGAAAGTAAAGAAACATGTGACCACCATGTGGATGCATCTATCAATACCACGTAAGCACCTCATTTTTGACCGCTCGGCAGTCTATGGTCTGTCCAGACTTGCACTCAATATGGACGTATTCCAATCAAAGTCAATTCTCTGAATTTAATCCTGTCTATTCATCGTTTCGCGGGCCCTGCCAGGCCAAATAGAGGCAAAATGACAAAAATGCCCTCAAGAGCATTGCTCGGTCCAATTCTAAATCAGGCACGTCTTCCTAAAGACGGTAAGTCCCCTTTCCAAATCAAAATCAGGCACATCTTTTCGAAGACGGTAAGTCCCCTTTCCAATTCCAAATTAGGCGCGTCTTTCCGAAGACGATAAGTCCCCTTTCCAATTCCAATAGGCACGTCTTTCTGGAGACGGTAAGTCCCCTTTTCAATTCCAACAGGCACGTCTTTCTGAAGACGGTAAGTCCCCTTTCCAAGTCCAATTCCAATTTCGATCTCTCTCTCGAGACAGTTGATTCCTCGAGACGGTCTAGCACGTTTTTCGAAGAAAATCTCTTCAGAACGGTAAGTCCCTTTAAACCTATCGACCGGGACGAGACCCCAAGTCCCCTAGATGGTAAAAAGGTCCACTTTTGGCGCTTGCTAGCCCGTCAATGCAGAAATGTCCGTTTAGGCAGGCCTTTCGGGAAAGTTGACTTCTCAGGCGCTAAGTCCCTTTAACAGCTTCCCAATATTAGGCAGTCTCAAGAATGATCGCGAACCGTCAGAGTAGCAGAAATACTCGCAAACATCACGACTATCAGAGTAGCGGAAATACTCGCAAACAGGTCGATATAGGGAATTGCCAACAAACCCCTGTATCACATGACCGTCGTTAGAGTAGCGGAAACACTCAAAACCCAGGTTAACACCAGTGCCTGCTAGCCTACTTCAGTGAAAAATGACCTAACTGCCCCTAGGGCCATTTTTTGGCATGTTTCTCGAGAACACACTTGAGTCCTCAGAATGGTAAGTCCAACCTTCCAAGATTGTATTAAAAGCAATCCAGCATGATTAGGTGCCTTCTAGTCAGTTTCGGGCCAATTCCGAGACTTTTTGGTCAAGATGACCATTTTGCCCTAAGGCATTCGAATGCCTTAGGAACCACACCGGCCCTGGTTATCAAACCGGTAACCTCCCGAGAATGTTTCTTATAGTGTTCTCAACTTTTCTTTATCTTTCCGAATCATTCCAAGTCAGTTCCGGCAAACCTAGTGTAAAATGACCGTTTTGCCCCTGTGGGCCGATCTCCTTTTTCAACCACACAAGCTCTAGGTATCAAACCGGCAACCTTTGGGAACATTTTGAATAATGTTTCCAAATTTCGAATCTTCTTTAAGGACGTTCCAATTCCATCTCGGCAGCTTTCCAGCCTGATTGACCGTTTTGTCCCTAATGGCCCGGCCAACCCCTCTGACACATCCTACCCTCATTTTTCAAGTCAAATACCTCTGGGACACTATTCTAAGTATTTCTCTCCTTTTCTGGACTTTCGGGCTAATCCCGGTCCCTTAAATCATTCCCGGACTTTCCGTAGTCATTCCTAGTGAAGCCAAGCTAAAAATTGCATGGTAGTCACTAGTACAGGCGGCCAAATCTTCTCAAGATATGTTGCTTGTCAACCTTAAAACTTTCCTAACTGGCTGGTGCCACTAGTAGTGGCACCAAGAGGGAATTTGGCCTGGCGCCACTGCAACAGGCGCTAGGTCTATCTCACCTCTATAAATACAGAGCCTCTTCCAGCGTGAAGGGGCTCCGCAAACTTAGTCTAAAAACCCTAATATTCGATATACAGAGCTAGTACACTCCTAAAACCCTAGCTTCACTAGGTTTTCCAAACCCTAGCCACCATACACTAAACCCTAGCCTCCTATACACTCATACACACCCCTATACACTTATACACTAGCCTCTAACTCTTCATTGAAGACTTGGATTGCTGCAACTCGAAACTCTTTGAAGACCAAGACAAAGCTCTCAAAGACTGAATCGAAGACCGAAGAAAAAGCAAGAAAGCAATGCGTGCAAAGCAAAGTGAAATAAGCAAGACAAGGTAAGCTTTCTCTTTAAGTTTCTGCACTTCCCCCTCTCTTTTCTCCCTCCTAACCCACTTGGGTTTTCTCTATTTTAATCCTCCATCTTCTTCCCCCCTTTCTTTCATGCTTGAAACAAAGGGATTCTCGGTCCATGTGTAGGATTAGACTATTGGAGGATCACCATGTCGAGGGCTTTCTTTTAGTCTAACTGGAGACCACGTGGGTTCGGCCCCCTTGATTATGTGGTGAAGCCTTAACCTTGTATGTTCACGACCCCAATTTGCATTGTGCATATCATTATCTTGCATTCTTCCAAAAATTGTTTTCAAACTTGTTTTCAAAGCTTGCATTAAACTTGTTTTCAAAATTGCATTAAAATCCCCTTTTTCAAAACTTGTTTTTAAAATCCCAATCCTAGCTTGATTTTAGCTTTTCCATGGCAAGGATTGCTTTAGGAAACTATTACATTTAAAGTGACCGATATGGTCTATATTTTCAACTCGTTATTTTCAAAACCACTTTCTTAAAGTGGTTCTAACCTTCTTATAGTTAGAATCGCTTTAGGAAAGTGAGACATTTTTTTACTTTATGAAAAACTCTCTTTTCAAAAGTCCCTCTTTCTAAAGCCTTCCTTTTCAATGTGCTTTCCTGAAACTCTTCTTTCTAAAGTTGTTTTCAAAAACTCTCTTTTTAAACTCATTTCCAAAACACTCTCTTCAAAATTCCTTTCCTAAAAATATTCCCTAAATTTCTTTCCTAAAAACTCTTTCTAACATTCTCCTTCCAAAATTTTGTTTCCAAAACTCTCTCAAAGTTTTACTTTTCAAAAACTTCCTTTCTAAAATTCTTTTCAAAATACGCTTTCTAAAAACCCCTCTTAGAATCTTCATTTCCAAAATCTCATTTTCCAAAAATTACTTTTCTTGGTGCCCAAGTCAAGCCCTAGTACTCACATTTAGGAAACCCTAGTTTTCTTTCCAAGAACGTGGTTTTCAAACTTGCCTTAAAACCTAGGTTTTCAAAACCCCCTGTTTTCTATGTCAAAAATTATATTTTTAAAAACCTATTTTCTACGTCAAAACTATACACTTCCGAATTTAGGGTTCCTAAAACTTCCTTTTCCAAATCCTTGTCAAATCAAATCTTCCCATTAGAAAACCAAATCCAATCTCCTGTTTAGAAAACTAGATCCAATCCTTCTTTTTTGGAAATAAAATAAAATCTTCTCTTTTAGAAACAAAATCCAATCCCTTCCTAATCCAAATCTTTCCTAATTCAACTCCTTCGTAATCTTCTACTTTTCTAAATCTTAAGTTTCCAAAACTTGAACATAAAAATCTTTTCCAAATATTAAAATTCAACTTTCAAATATTTCCTAATTCAACCTTTTCGTAATTCTACCCCTTTTTAAATCTTAACTTTCCAAATATAAGTTTTCAAAAATTTCCTAAACTCAACATTTCCTAATCTTAAGGTTTTCTATAACTCAAACCCTAAAACTTTCTAAATCCTAAATTTTCTAAATTCGAAACTTTCAAACTCTAAAATTTTCTAAGTTCTAAATCTTCCTAAACTTCAAATCTTTCAAAGTCTAAACCTTTCCTAATTCCAACCTTTCTTAATTCCACATCCTTTCCAAATTTCAACTTTCAAATCTAGATTTTCAAATCTTTCTAAAACTCAAACTTTGAATCTTCCAAAAATCCTAAAGCTTTCTAAATTCAAATCTTTCCTAATTTAAAATCTTTTTAAAATTCTACGCTTTTCAAATTCAAAAATTTCTTAAGTTGAAACTTTCCAAATTCTAAATTTTTCTTAAACTAAACTTCTCCTAATTCAAAATATTTCGAAATTCAACACTTCCTTATTTCAAAACACTTCAAATTCAAACTTTCGTATTTCGAAAACTTTCTAAATTTGAAATTTTCTTAAATTAAAACTTTTCTAAATCAAAATTTTCCTAAAGTGAAACCTTTCCTTTTTTCAAAACTTTCCTAATTCAAAACTTTCCTAAGTTTAAACATTCCTAAAACGGAACCTTCCTAAAATGACTCTTTCCTAAAATGACACTTTCCTAAAACGAAACTTTTCTAATTTGAATCCTTCCTAAGTCCAATATTTCCTAATTGTCCAAACCCTTCCAAGTTAAGTCAAATCATTCTTAAACCTCTCATCTTTCCTAAGTCTAGATTTTCTAAATCTCAATCTTTCAAAAACAATTCCAATTCGAATTCCAACTCCAACTATTTTCCAAATCAACTCTTCTATTTTTAATCGGACTCTTATCCGAACTACGACTGACCTGATTCCTCCAAAAGGATACGTAGGCAACTCTCATGGATGCGGTCACAACATTTTTCAAATTTCTATTTCCACAACCTTTTTCAAATCTCCAATTCCATAATCTACTTTTCTAATTCCGAATTTCTATTTCTAAGTCTCTATTTTCAATTTTCAAAACCTTCTTTCCAAATTCAAACTTCTATCTCTTTCTTTTCAAATCAAATCAATTTCTTTTCAAATCTATTTCTAAATTTATTTTCCAACTCTCTTTTCTCTTTTCTTACACGTGCATATCATGCATCATGATTGTTTTTAAACATTATTTTTATAAAGTGGATAGGATTGGTCATTTGTTAGTTAAAGACTCTTATATGTGAATCTAGGGTAAATAAATATGTAGGTACAGCAAGGGCGGGGTAGGGTGATGGCTTAGTGCCTTCCCTACACGTAACCAACCTCCGAACCTAAGATCACTGTTTTCGAAAGACCAAAAGGAGTTATTTTTCAAAAAGGGCTTAAATGTTTTCCAAATGTTGGCAAACAACCTGTTTTCTTAAAAACCCTCTCTTAAGGACGTTTTCCAAAATCTTTTTCAAAAACCCTAAGTGTGGTCTTCAGATTATTCTTAGTTTTTAGGTGACCTAACTCACTTTAATCAAGTTAGGTGGTGACTCCAAACCTTTTCTAAAAGCCCTTTATTCAAATATATTTTCAATTCAAACCAAGTCGCACTCATTCTTCTAGGAGGGTGAGTTCTAACGAGAGAGTATATTATTTTTTCCGCTTGTGTGTGTATTCTTGGAGTGTGACAAATCTGGGCACGGCATACCATAGAGTAACGAAATGGTCCACATGAAGGTTGAATTGCCCAATATATATCCCTGTGAATCCAATGTAAAAAAAACTTGGAGATTCAACACCAATTTTGAAGGCAATGGTTTAATCACTAATTTACCTTGGGAACATGCAATACAAGACCAATCGCTTGATAAAAAATGTTCTGGTTCTTTAAGGGATGTCCAATTGAGTTCTCAATAGTTCAATCCATCATTATTGATCCTAGATGACCAAGACGATCATGCCAACGTGTAAAAATATTTGGATCAGAGCACTTCTAGTGTATCACAACAGGTGATTCTACGATACGTATAGTTGTATAATATAACCCATAAGAGAAAGTATAAAGTTTTTCTAATATAAGCTTCTAGCCTGAAATAATGCAAGTAATGTAGAGATATTCTCTATTATATTCATTTGTATTCTCCAAATAATATCCATTTCAGTGGCTTAGTAAATTTTTTTTTGATATGATAGAATACAAGGCATCATCAACATAAAGTTTTGCTCCTTCTGGTAACATAATATGAGCTCTTCTGGAGCTTTCAATCAATCTTGTAGTGCTTGATATTGTCTTGACATTAGATTTAGCTAAAGTTAAAGATAAGAAATATTTGTTATCATAAAGAATTGTGTGTGTTGTTGCACTATTTCCTAGACATAAGTCATCAACATTCATCTTGGAGCCAGTAAATATGTTTATACCATCCATGCCTCACTATATACAAAATATTAAATTGTATTTATTTTATAAGAAAACAAAAGAGTAGTTTTTATCCATAATAAAACAAAAGAGAACTTCAAACATAATAGAAATGCGTTGAAAGTAAGAAAACAAGAAAATAAGGTTAATCGGTATGGATGTTCCCATCACCAATTAAATGATTAATTTTTACATTAGGTTCTGCAAATAAGTCAGAAATGTCAAGATGAATAATGAACACAGAACCATCAAAATCTGTAAAATTTATTTCAACATTTTTTCTTTTTTCTTTCATTGAAGCTTGGTAAAGATCCACTAAATGTTTAGGCCTATGATAGATACGTGATTAATGCCTTTTCATGCCACATCGGTAATAAGCATCTTCATAATTCTTGGGAGGTTTATTCTGTAAAGCTTTTCCTTTTTCTTATTTTACCTCAGTATTGTTACACTTCTAGTGACACAATATGGTATTTTTATTCTGTACATAAGAATAATTTTGACTAGAACTTTCACGATAACCCTCACAACGTCGGTAAAATCTATCACAACCATGTTCGCGATTATATCCATATCCCTGACCATGAAATGAGATTACATTCGTTCTAGGGAATGGTGTAGAATCAGCTAGACGAGGTTGGTGATTTTTCATAAACAACTCATTATTTTGTTCACCACAAGAAGATATGAGATTAATTCAAAATATTTTTTGAATCCACGCACTCGATATTGCTACTGCAGGAGCACATTCAAGGTATGGAATGTAGAGAATGTTTTATTTAACATGTCTTTATTAGTAATTTTCTCACCACATAATTTCAATTAAGAGCTTATTTTAAGTAATGTAGAATTATACTCACCAACACTCTTAAAATCTTGTAATCGCTGGTGTATCCAATTATAGAAAGCTTTTGGGAGGATTATGGTCTTCTAGTGGACGTATCTCTCATGTAAATTATTCCATAAAACAAATGGGTCTTTTATTGTGACATACTCAGATTTTAATTCTTCCTAAAGATGATGACGAATGAAAATCATTGCTTTTAAGCGATCCTACAGGGATTGTCATAATTTGATTTTGGACCACCTAAATATCTTGTGAATGAGACGGGGCCTAGAATGGGGTTTTTTATGTGACCTGTGTCGCGCCCCGATTTTCACCTCGAGTTTAGGTCTTGATTTCAAATAAAACCCAATACTCTTTCAATTAGAATCACCCTCCTGATAGGACAAGTGCGATGGGGTTTGAACTTGAAATTAATTTAATTAAGAAATTTTTTGAAAAAAGTTTGGAGTTATCACCAAACATGGTTAAAGATGTGTTAGATTACCTAAAACTACGTGTAATCCAAGGATCAAACTTAGATTTTTCGAAAATGTTTTGAAAATGTCCTTCTTCAAAAGGCTTTTTGGAAAAAAGGTTTTCTTAGCAACCTTTGAAAATGTTTAAAACCCTTTTAAAAAATGACTCTAGTTTTGGTCCTTGAAATAGAGATCTATGGTCCAAGGATTGGTTACGTGTATGGAAAATATCCTAAGATTATCACCCTACCTTGCCCTTGCGGTACCTACATGTCTATTCACCCTGTATTCACTCACTTGAATCTTTGGTTCCTAAATGTCGGTTTATGTCCACTTAAAAAGATTTTAAAAAATGATTTTGTCATCGCTTATGGGGTGGATGATGCATGATGTAAGTTTAAAAAACTAGAAATAGAAGTTTGAAAAGGGGATTTGATTTTAAAATAAAAGTTGTGACTGCACCTATGAAAGTTGCCTATGTATCCCATTTAGCGAGAATCAGGTCAATCGTAGTTCGAATTTAGGGTTCAATTGAAAATTGGCACATTAGGGGCTTTAGAAACTTTTGAAGAGTCATTGGGGTCTAGTTTTGAAAAAGAAAACTTGAGAGATTTTGACTCGAAATTTGGAAACAACTTAAGAGAGTTTTGATTTGAAATTGGATGTTGGAATGTTTTTTAAATAGAACTTGAAGGTTTTTGGAAGTGTTTTTGAATTGGGATTTAAAGTGTTTTGAAATGTATTTGAACATGACTTATGAGAGTTTTGAAAGTTTTAGAAGCTTGATTAGGGGTCCTTGAAAATGGATTTGGATTTGGTAAAAACAATTGTGAACTTGTCTTGGAAAGGTTTGTAAAAATAGTTTTTATGTACCTTATGAAAGGTATGTTAATGTTTCATCGCCTTTGAGAGGTTAGCTATGTGAGAACTAAACTCCTTCAAGGCCATGAGTTTTGAAAAATATTTTTAGAAAAGGGGCTAGACACTTTCCTTAGGTTTTTGGGTTTTAGGGTTATAGAACCAATGTTTGCATGTCTCACTTGACCTTTACCAGAGAAGGCTTATGATTGCTTCAAGAGTGTGATGTTTGAAAGTTGGTTTTGAAAAATATTTTTGAAATATGTTTAGGTTTAAGAACCCTAAAAGAAACAATGTAAGTTTCATTTGATGTATCACTTTCTTTAGGCAACCCTAACCATGAAGAGCGTTAGGATTACCTTAGAGTTGTGAGTTTTCAAAATCATTTTTGGAAATAGTTTTTGAAAAATGGTAAGTATCTAGCCATTTTAGATTGAGACAAGTTTCAAAGAGCTTTTGAAAATATTTTTAGGACTGAGTTAAGGTTGAAAAAGGGTCGCGGAGTTAAAATCTTGAAGTCACCTAACCTTTGTTAGGCAAACTAGGGTTAGGTTGACCTAGGGTTAGACCAACTACGGTTTGGTTGACCTAGGGTTTTGGAAAGTAGTTTTGAAAAGTGGTTTAGGGTTAAGGTTCGACCCTAATGGTTCAAAGATGGTTTAGGAATGTGGTTTTATGTATGCACTTGAAATGGAAACTTTGAAAATCAATAATTTTATGTGAAAAAGGAAAGTTATGATTTCATGCTAAAAATGAAAAGATTTGATTTGAAGCTAGGAATAGGAAAGATATGACTTGGTGCTAAAAAAAAAAAAAAAAGGAAAGATTCGTTTTTGTTCCCAAAATGGAAAGATTCAATTTTGTTTTAAAAAACAGAATATTTGATTTGGTTTCCAAAAGGGAAATGTTTGATTTTGTTTCCAAAATGAAAAGATTTGATTTTGTTTCCCTTTTGGAAATGTTTGATCTTGTTTCCAAAATGGAAAGATTTGATTTTGTTTCCAAAAGGGAAGGGTTTGATTTTGTTTCCAAAATGGAAAGATTTGATTTGGTTTCTAAAATGGTGGGATTTCAGAAATCTTTGATTTTATGTGTCGCTTTTTTTAAAACAACTCAAGAGAGTTATACACTTTTTGAAAACATAAAGCAACAATGACTTTGAGAACTATTTTTGATGCAGTGAATGCAAGGATGCAAGACTGAAGGTTAGAGGACAAAGCTAGGGTTTCCTGGGACAGTAACTTCTAGGGCATCAAGAAAACAATTCTTTGACCAATTTTTGAAAAAATCATTGAATATGAAATTTAAAAAGGTTTAAAAACTAGGTTTTGAAGGAGGTGATTTAAGGCTTGAAACCCTAATATGGACTGTTAAGAGTCTCATTGAATATGCCACTTCTTTTGAGGAAACCCTAGCCATGAAAAGGTTAAGATCACCCTAAGATTGTGAGTTTGAAAACAAGTTAGGGTTTTGAAATTCTAACATGGACCTTGGTGGCGATTTCGAATATGTCACTTTCCTAAGGAAACCCTAACCACAACGAGGTTAGAATCATCCTAGGATTGTAAGCTTGAAAGCAAAGCAATTGCAACAAATGAGGTTAGAATCATCCTAGGATTGTGAGCTTGAAAGCAAAGCAATTGTAACCAATGCATAAACATAACAGTTATAATAATACAAAGGTTCGTGATCATACACGATTTAAGGCTTCACCACGTAATCAAGAGGGCTCAAGACCACACCATCGCAAGGTAAACTATAGGAAGGTCTTCGACCTGTGACCTTCCCAAGGCTTTCCCTAGGCATGGAACCAAGGTCCTCTTGTTTCAAGCATGCAAGAAAGGGGAGAAGAAGATGGGGTTAAAAATAGAGAATAGCCCAAGTGGGTTAGGAGGGAGAAGAGAAGAGTAGGGGATAACACAATTTAAAGAAAAACCCTACCTTGTCTTTAATCTCCTTCATGCTTCAATGGTTTCTTCACCTTGGACTTGAGAGGGCTTAAAGAGTCTTAAGTGGGCTAGAGAGAGCCTTCAATGACGCTTGGAGGCTAGGGTTTGAGTGTAGGAGGCTAGAGCCTTCGAGAAAACTAAGGTTTTTGGGATTTTCAGGGGCTACAGAGATTTTGACAGAACTCTACTGCCTTTTTTCTGGACTTGGAATACGCTAGGGGGTGCATTGTATTTATAGGAAAAAATCAAAGGAGGTGGCACCACTAGAAGTAGTGCTAGGCCAAAATTTGGCCAAAGTGGCGCCAAGCCATTTCTTGGCCCGGTGCCACAAGTGGTGCCCCCTCAGTGTCGCTCCCAGATTTTTCGCACTTGAGGAATACACACACAAGCGGGAAAAATACTGTACTCTCTCGTTAGAACTCACCCTCCTAGAAGAATGAGTGCGACTAGGTTTGAATTGAAAATAGATTTAAATAAAGGGCTTTTAGAAAAGATTTGAAGTCGCCACCTAACTTGATTAAGGTGAGTTAGGTCACCTAAAAACTAAGCATAATCCGAAAACTAAACTTAGGGTTTTGGAAAATGATTTTGAAAATATCTCCTCAAGAGAGGGTTTTTGAGAAAACAGGTTGTTTGGTAACCTTTAGAAAATATGTAAGCCCTTTTTTGAAAAATAACTCTGTTTTGATCTTTGAAATCAGTGATCCTAGGTTCAGAGGTTGGTTATGTATAGGGAAGACGCACTAAGCCATCACCCTACCCCCGCCCTTTCGATACCTACATGTCTATTTACCCTAGATTCACTTATGAGAGTCTTTAACTAATAAAGTGTCCAATATTATCCACTTTGAAAAAGAATGTTTAAAAAGAAATTTAACATGATGCATGACATGCAAGTGCAAGAAGAAGATTTGATTTCAAAATAGATTTGGAAAGAATTCGATTTGATTTGAAAAGAAAAAGATAGAAGTTTGAATTTGGAAAGAAGATTTTAGAAATTGAAAATAAAGATTTGGAAATAGAAATTTGGAATTGGAAATTTGAAAATAGATTGGTGATTTGGAAAGATTTTGTGGAAATAGAAACTTGAAAAATGTTGTGACCGCAATCATGAGGGTTGTCTACATATCCTTTTGGAGGAATCAGGTTAGTCGTAGTTCAGATAAGAGTCCGATTGAAAACAGAAGATATGACTTGGACAAGAGTTGAAATTGGAATTTGGATTGAAATTGGAAGAGTAGGGAAATTTGGACTTTTATTGGAAGATTTGAAAAGATTGGTTTTGAAAGACTTGGTTTTAGGAAACCTAGACTTAAGAACTTAGAAAACAAAGATTGGACTTGACTTGGAAAGATTTTTGAAAATAATTTACTTCAATATTGGACTTGGAAGATTAGGGAAGGTTGGATTTAGGAAGGGTTCGAATTAGGAAAGCTTCGTTTTAGGAAAGTGTCGTTTTAGGAAGGTGTCATTTTAGGAAAGTTTTGGTTTAGGAAAGTTCCAACTTAGGAAAGTTTTGACTTAGGAAACTTTCAACTTAGGAAAGTTTTGAATTTGGAATGTTTTGAAATATGGAAGTTTTGAAAGTTGGAATGTTTTGAAATATGGAAGTTTTGAAAATTAGGAAAGTTTTGAGTTTAATAAGTTTTAGATTTGGAAAGATTTGAAGTTTTGGGAAAGTTTAGAATTTAGAAAGTTTGGAAGTTTAGAAAGATTTAACTTAAGAAAGTTTTGAATTTTGAAAACTTTGAATTTGGAAAATTTTGAAATTTGGAAAGTTTTAGAATTTGAGTTTTAGAAAATTTTGAGATTAGAAAAGGTTTGAATTTAAGAAAGATTTGAAAACTTAGATTTGAAAAGTTAAGATTTGGAAAGGGATAAAATTAGGAAAGGGTTGAAAGCTTAAAGTTTAAGAAAAGATTTAAAAGTTTAAGTTTAAGAAACTTAAGGTTTAGGAAAGTAGAAGATTAGGAAGGAGTTGAATTAGAAAAAGGGTTGAATTAGGAAAGATTTGAAAGTTGAATTTAAAAATTTAGGAAAGATTTTTATGTTCAAGTTTTGAAAACTTAAGATTTAGGAAAGTGGAAGATTAGGAGGGAGTTGAATTAGGAAAGATTTGGATTAGGAAGGGATTGGATTTTGTTTCTAAAAGAGAAAATTTGATTTTGTTTTCAAAAACGGAGGATGGGATGTAGTTTCCTAAACAGGAGATTGGATTTGCTTTCCTAAAGGGAATATTTGATTTGACAAGGATTTGGAAGAGGAAGTTTTTAGAAACCCAAGATTTGGAAGTGTATAGTTTTGACATAGAAAAGAGATTTTTAAGAAACTTATGATTTTGACGTAGAAAGGGAGGTTTTGGAAACCTAGGTTTGGGGCAAGGTTGAAAACTATGTTTTTGGAAAGAAAATTAGGGTCTCCTAATCATGGCTTTAGGGCTGGACTTGGGCTCTAAGGAAAGAATTTTCGGAAAGTGCATTTTTTGGAATCAAGTTTTTAGAAGGAAATCCTAGAGAAGAGTTTCTAGAAGATGAGTTTTAAAAAGAGAGCTTTTGGAAAGAGATTTTGAAAGAAGCTTTTTAGAAAGAGTTTTTAGGAAAGTGAATTTTGAGGAAGGCGTTTTCTAGGAAGGAAACCTAGAGAGTGTTTTTGGGAAAGGAATTTTGAGAAGAGTGTTTTGGAAAGGAGTTTAAAATTAGATTTTTGAATAGAGCTTTTGAAAACAATTTTGGGAGGCAGAGTTTTTGAAAAGCATGTGGACAGAGAGACTTTTGAAAATAGAGTTTTTTTTGAAAAGTATAAAAACGTTTCACTTTCCTAAATCGATTCTAACCATAATAAGGCTAGAACCACTTTAAGAAAGTGGTTTTGAAAACAACAAGGAGTTGAAAATAAGGACCATGTTGGTCACATTAAATATAGCACTTTCCTAAAGCAACCCTCGCCATGGAAAGGCTAGAATCACCCTAGGATTGTGATTTTGAAAACAAGTTTTGAAAAAGAAGATTTTGATACAACTTTGAAAATGATTTTGAAAACGACTTTGAAAACGACTTTTGGAAGAATGCAAGAATCATGATATGCATAATGCAAATTTGGGGTCGTGAACATACAAGGTTTAGGCTTCACCACATAATCAAGGGGGCCGAACCCACGTGGTCTCCGGTTAGACTAAAAGAAAGCCCCCGACACGGTAACCCTCCAATAGTCCAATCCTACACATGGGCTGGGAATCTCCTTGTTTCAAGCATGCAAAGAAAAGGGAGAAAAGAGATGGGGGATTAAAATAGAGAAAACCTAAGTGGGTTACGAGAGAGAAAAGAGAGGGGAAAGTGCAGAAATTTAAATAAGAAGCCTACCTTGTGTCTTCTTTATTTTGCTAGGCTTTGCACGCCTTGCTTTTCTTCGGTCTTCGCTTCACTTCAGTCTTCGAGAGCTTGTCTTCGGTCTTCAAATCTTCATAGTTGCGGCAATCCAAGTCTTCAATGGTGGGTTGGAGGCTAGTATATAAGTGTACAGGAATGTGTATGAGTGTATAGAAGGCTAGGGTTTGTGTATGGTGGCTAGGGTTTGGAAAATCTAGGGAAGCTAGGGTTTTAGGAGTATACAAGCTCTGTATATCGAGAATTAGGGTTTTTAGACTGAGTTTGCGGACCGTTTTCACACTGGAAGAGGCTCTGTATTTATAGAGATAGGATAGACCTAGCGCCTGTTGTAGTGGCGCCAGGCCAAATTTCCTCTTGGCACCACTGCTAGTGGCGCCAGCCAGTTAGGAAAGTTTTAAGGTCGGCAAACAATGTATCTTTGGAAGAATTGGGTGCTTGTACAAGTGACTACCATGTAATTTTTAGCCTGGATTCACTAGGAGTGACTTCGGAAAGCCCGGGAATGATTTAAGGGACCGGGATTGGCCCGGAAGAGCCAGAAAAGGGCAAGAACACTTAGAATAGCGTCCTAGAGGTATTTGACTTGAAAGATGAGGATAGGATCTGTCGGAAGGATTGACCGGGCCATTAAGGGAAAAACAGTCAACTGGGCCGGAAAGCTGCCGGGACAGACCTGGAATGTCCCGAAAAAAGATTCAAGATTTGGAAACATTATTCAGAATGTTCCCAAAGGCTTGCCGGTTTGATACCTATAGCTGGTGTGGTTGGAAAAGGCGACCGGCTCTCCAAGGGCAAAACGGTCATTTTGCACCGGGTTTGCCGGAACTGACTCGAAATGATCTGAAAAGATGAAGAAAGATTGAGAACACTATAAGAAGCATTCTCGGGAGGTTACCGGTTTGATACCCTGGGCCGGTGTGGTTCCCAGGGCATTCAAATAGGCCCTAAACTGACTAGAAGGCACCTAATCATGCCGGATTGCCTTTAAGACAATCTTGGAAGGTTGGACTTACCATTCTGAGGATTCAAATTTGTTCTTGAGAAACATGTCGAAAAATGGCCCTAGGGGCAGTTTGCTCATTTTTCACCAAAGTGGGCTAACAGGCACTAGTGTTGACCTGGGTTTTGAGTGTTTCCGCCATTCCGACGGCAGTCGCGTGATATAGGGGTTTGTTGGCAATTCCCTATATCGGCCTGTTTGTGAGTATTTCCGCTACTTTGACGGTTGCGATATTTGCCAGTATTTTTGCAACTCTGATGGTTCATGATCATTCCCGTGACTGCCTGATCTCGAGAAGCTGCTCAAGGGACTTACCACCTGAGAATCAAATTTCTCGAAAGGCGTGCCTAAACGAACATTTCTTTATTAGCAGGTTAGCAGGGGCCACAGGTGGACCGTTTTACCATCTAGGGGACTTGGGGTCTCGTCCCGGTCAACAGTTTTAAAGGGACTTATCGTTTGGAAGAGATTTTCTTCGAAAAATGTACCGGACCGTCTTGAGAAATCAACTGTCTCGAGAGAGGGATTGGAATTGGAATTGCACTTGGAAAGGGAACTTACTGTCCTCAGGAAGACGCGCTTGTTGGAATTGGAAAGGGGATTTACCGTCTTCAAAAAGATGTGCCTGTTGGAGTTGGAAAAAGGACTTACCATCTTCGAAAAGACATGTCTGATTTGGAATTGGAAATGGGACTTACGGTTTTCGAAAAGACGTGCCTGATTTGGAATTGGAAAGGGGACTTACCATCCTCGGAAAGACGTGCCTAATTTTGGAATTAGACCAAACAATGCCCCCAAGGGCATTTTAGTCCTTTTACCTCTATTTGGGCCCCGCGGGGCCCACGAAGCGATGAATTGACGGGATTAGACTTAGTAAGTTAATTTGGATTAAAATATGCCCACAATGACTTGAACATGAGTCTGAATGGAGTGGAGACCGCCGAGCAGTCAAAAATGGGGTGCTTACAACTGCCCCTCTTTTTCTGTCTTTGCTTGTTGAAGACAAAAAACGATAAAGTAAGAGGCCCATATTGACTGTGAGGCGGTCGGAGGGACGGATTTGGAAAACGGGAATTTGGAAATGAATATTGGGCCCAAAAGGCCTTCGAAAATGAGTTTTGGCAAGAAAAGGGCAATGCTGCCCAGAATTGGAAACTGGCGCCACTAAGAGTGGCGCCTTTGGCAGAAGAAGCTTGGCGCCTCTGCTAGTGGCGCTAGGCTTGGGAACAAAACCAGAAAATTTTCTAGTTTGAACAGTTGTGGTATTTGAGAGAAGTTTTGCAAATCCGAGAGACATTGCAAAGAAACCGACTTGGACATTGAAGGGGCACCTCTTGGAGACCACGGGTGATTGCCAAAAGGAGACCACGTCACCGGAAAAGTCGTTTGAAGAGAAGATTTCACCGAAAAATTCCAAAAAGTGAGTTTTAAAATTTTGGTTAATTTTGATGTGTAAAATTTCGTTTGAACCATGTGAATAGTAAAATTTGATGTTTTGACATGCTTTGAACATTATGGAGAAGTTATTTTTGCATTTTGGTGCTTGTTTAATTGAATTTGAGTGATTTTACATGATTATATGAAGAGGGTTTTCTACAAGAATAGTGAATTTATTCTTATAGGCTTGGGCATTACGTTTTTGGGCTAGATTTTTGTGCAATGTGCCTTAGAAAAATGTGTTTAACAATCGTGTGAAGTTTCTTGATTTTTTGAAAACTTGGTGAATTTTTTATTTTTTGAAAAATAGAAAAGTATTTAGAAAATTGAGAAAATTAAGAAAACTTGAGAGATTGATGAAATTTGAAATTTGAAAAAATATTGGAATATTTTAGAAAACATTTGAGGTGATTTTGAGAAATCTTAGGACAACTTAGAAAACCATTGATTTATTTTGAAAAATAAAACATATGTTTTGAAAATTTTGAAAAATTGACAAGTGTGCACGAGTGCTGATGTTATGTGATTGTAACGTTGAAAAGTGCACGTTTTGTGTTTTGTGTTGATGTCATGGGTGTTGTAGGGACCACTTTTAAAGAAAACTCAGTCGAAATTTTTAGAAATTAGGGAAAGAGTTGGAAAAGGTTTAAAAATAAAATCTTTTTGAAGGAGAAAGATGGAAAACTCTTGAGATTTGATTTGAAGTTAGAACAACAAAAGGTGTGAGTAGGAAATTTGTTTTGACTTATCATTCAAAATCTTTTATTTGTTTTGTTTGTGTTAGTTGTTTATTTTATTTTATTATTATTTACCTACGTGTATGGTACATTAACACCTCTTACCTTGTCTTACATTTTCAGAATGACAAATGCAGTTTTGAGTCGACTGAGAGCTTGGCACGACAGTTACCCTCGAGATGAGCAGGATATCTTTCGCCAATCCTTTGGTCAAATGGCTTTACTTCTATCCGTGCGGCTTATTCTCAGGCTTATGGAGGCAGTGATTCCCTTCTAGCAGCCTGACTTATCTCTTTTTCGCTTTGGGGAGTGCGAGCTTACCCCTATCCCTCACGAATATGGGTTTCTTCTTGGTTTCCGAGATGTTTCTGCTAACATTGTGGAACCCCTCATTCCAGATGGCTGTATTACAGTGGTCTCGTCTCAGCTCGGACTTAGACGTGCAGTTCTTTCATCTTCTTCTTTGCCCCAATTTCCTTACATCCCAGTAGAGCTCCTCTTTTCTCGCTTTGAGTTTCCCACGGGTATGCGAGTCCATTCAGGTGATTGGCACACCTCCCAGGATTGGGTTGTTTCTCGTATGGTTGTTTTGGCCTTGCTTCTGCTGAACTACTTGGTGTTCCCACGAGGAGATGATTTAGTGGACTGTTGACTATGTGCATTGCTGGCCCTGATTTGTAAGGGGCATTCTTATGCACCCATGATTGTAGGGGAGACCTTTGTGAGTCTTACGAGATTCTAGCAGATCGTTAACGCTCGTTTCTGGGGATGCAGTACTTTCTTCCAGCTTTGGGCGATTGGGCACTTGTTTGTTACTCCTTTATTCCAGCATACATGGTATCCCGAGCTTGACCATATACACTCCCTAGCAAGATCTCAGGGCGTCATGGCAGATGAGGGGAGATTTCCGTAGATCGTTGCATCTTGGATTGACTACCTCTAGAGCATGAGGTCAGGCACGATCAGGTGATATTCAAGACTGGTTGGTAGGTATTGCTTGAGTGTTCGGCCTTTCGGGAGAGCCTTCGTGCCCCTAGCAGGCCTGCGGGGCATTGCCCCTTACTTCGGGATTCGGGTTCTACGACAACTTGGTAGAAGTCAGGATATCCCTTTTTCAGCATCTACAACCGAGTTCACTCTTTTCTTCGAGGCGTCGATCTCAGGAGCATTGGTGGAGAGAGTTATGGATACATGGAGATCTTTGCTTCCTCACATTGACGATGATGATCCGTTCTTTGTCATGCCACTTACGACTAAGGCCTATCACTATTGGCTTCGACGCTATATGCTAGGTCCTAGTAGACTTGGAGATCTTCTCATTGAGACTCCTTTACCCCTTGTAGGGTATACTGACTTCTTGACTGCTATGATTATTCAGGGGCGTCGTCACAGGCGGGAGAACCGCCGACTGATACGGATATTGCATGACCGGTTGAGGATGAGAGACCCTGAGGTAGCTTCACTGGAGATGCAACTAGCAGCAGCCAAATCGACACATGATGACCCACCTTTGAGTGCTGCCAGGGTACGTAGGTGGGCACGAGGTGTTCTAGGCAGTTCCACTTCCCTAGAGGGTGATGTGATGGATAGTCAGTCCTTGCAGGAGACTGTGAAGTCCCTTACCCGAGAGAGGGACATGCTTCTGGCCAGATGTGCTGATTACTAGCAGGGTCGACCTGGGTCTTCTGCAGCTAGTACTTCTTCGAGTGCTCCTCTTGTGGTTGGCGAGCCAGTGGATCCCTACATAGCTGATTCCTCCTCTAATGATGATGGGGAGCGATATATTTTTGCCTCTCGCTCTTAGATTTATTGATTTCTTCATTTGTAGAAAAACATACTTTGTTTAGTATTATACTCCTTTTTGTCTTATGAACTCATGGCCTCCTGTGCTTTTGATATGGCTTTCCCTGTATGGTTAGTATAGCAACAAACTTGAGGAAAGTTAAATGAAAAATTGCAGCTCAATGAAAGATAACTCCCTTTTGTTTGATTCTCTGACTAACTGATTGTCCCACGAAAAGAACCCCTACTTCCTTTAACCTTAACTGGGCTAAGCCGGAGAATGCCTTTTGAGACGCCTTCTGACTTTCGCATTGTTGCTTTCATACATTAACTTCTGGGAAATGTTGTAACATGAGTTATTTCTTACATCTAAATCTCTTTCCCCCCTCCCCCCTTATTTATTTATTTATTTATTTTTGCTATTTTTACTACTAGTGCCCGTGAGGGTTTTTACCAGTCCCAGCTCTGTCATTTTTTGCACCAAGGTTCCTTTGCAGGTTTTCACTAGGGTCGACAGTTTTATATCTTGCCACATCCCTACTATTTTACCTACGGTGCCCTTTCGGGTTTTCACCACATCCTCGGGAACGCGCTTAATTTTTCTCTCTTCTTTCTCTCTCTTTCCTCAGCTTGGTCTTTGGTTTCTATTGAGAAGCTCCTAAATGCTACTTGCACCATCCTCCAGCCAATGGCATATTTTAGTAAGCTCATTTGGACTAATCAATTTAACTCTAATCTGAGAGGACTTTTAGGGTTTGTGGTGTGGGTTTTTTATTTTTGAAAGAGAAGGAAAAGGCTCAAACCTACCATTCTACTAGTGATCACCGTCAATGATTTTTGGTTTAACAACACTTTTTCTGCGTATTCCCATCTTTCTTCGGGTATCTCATCACACCTCTTTTTTTTTTTTTTTTTTACTAACGACGTTAATAACAATGTTTGTGCAAGCTTAAGGTAATACTTCAAGGGTTTTTTTTTTTTTTTCTTTTACGCATATCTCCAGTGCCTCTACTTTGACTTAGCAATATCACTCTGTTGGGGAATATTCCTAAAGGAAAGTAATCGGCTCTAAGGGTTTGACAAAGGTTATATATATATGTATATTTTAATTGTATAGGAAATTAAACGAGGGCCTCTCGTCATCTTGGAATTAGATTGTTTAGTCCATAGAGCTTTACCACTGAAAACTATCCTATTGATTAGTGGAGAATGAGGAGAGTAGATTTTATTGCTTCTTCACTGAAACCAAAGGTCTAACTTTCGGAATCATATGTAGTAGTGTTTGACAGCATCAGAATTCAATGGACTAGGGAATTCTTGGCCATCCATTTCCTCCAAAACAAGAGCTCTTCCAGACAGGACCTTTTTTACCACGAATGGCCCGTCATAGTTTGGAGCAAATTTTCCCTGCATTATCTCTTGATGGGGGAAAACCTTTTTGAGCACCAAATCTCCCGGTTGGAACGATCGAGGCCGTACCTTCTTATCAAACTCCCTGGCCATTCATCTTCTGTAACATTAAGTATGATAAATCGCGGCTAGCCATTTCTCATCTAACAGGCAGAGCTGGGCATGCCGGTCCTTGATCCATTCTGCTTCATCCAATTTGGTTTCTGTTAAGATCCTTAGGGAAGGAATCTCAATCTTGACGGGGATGACTGCCTCGGTGCCGTAGACCAGGTCGAAGGGGGTACTTCCAGTGGAGACCCTCATAGTAGTTCGGTAAGCCATCAACGCAAAAGGAAGTTTCCCATGCCAATCTCTGTAGTTGTCAGTCATATTTTGGAGTATTCTCTTAATGTTCTTGTTGGCTACTTCCACAGTTCCGTTCATCTGAGGCCGGTAGGTGACCGAATTCCGGTGCTAATGCGAAATGCTTGGCATTGCTTTGACATCAACTCGTTGTTCAGATTGGAAGCATTATCAGTAATGAATGACTCGGGAATCCCATACTGACAAATGATATGATTTTTTATGAACCTTTTCACGACCTTCTTGGTGACATGAACATAGGAAACGACTTCCACCCATTTAGTGAAATAATCAATGGCGACAAGGATGAAGCGGTGGCCATTGGAAGCTTTAGGAGTGATAGGACCAATCATATCTATCCCCCATATAGAAAAAGGCCACAGGGCTGACAAGGAATATAGCTCAATCGGCGGTGCTTTAATTTTATCCCCATGTATCTGGCATTTGTGGCATCGAAGAATGTATCTAATACAATCTGACTTCATTGTTGATCAGTAATACCCTGTCCGGAGAATCTTCTTTACAAGTGTGTGGCCATTCATGTGGGGACCGCAAACCCCTTCGTGCACTTCCTCCATGATCACTTTGGCTTCGATCGCGTTGACGCATCTTAGAGGTCCAAACCATAATCTCCTAAAAAGCTCATTTCCAGTTATGAAATAATGTCCCGCCAAATGATAAATGGTCTTCCTATCTCGTTGTGATGCTGCATCGGGGAATGTCTTGTCTTGGATGTACCTCTGGATGTCATAAAACCATGGTTTCTCATTGGGTTTAACAGTTGTGTGTAGGCAATAGAAAGGGATATCCCTGGTAAAAATCTGTAGAGAGGGTATTTCAGTGACCCTGTCAACCTTGATTGTTGCAGCTAACGTAACTAAGGCATCGGCAAAACTGTTCTCTGCTCGGGGTAAGTGATGAAAATCCACGCTTCTGAATAACTGACACAAATATTTAACCTATTAATGATACGGGAAAAGTTTGGCATCTCGAGTTTGGTATACATCCTTAGATTGCTGAATAACCAGATCTGAATCGCTGAAAACAACCAATTCGTCAATCTTCATTTCTAATGCCAATCTTAATCCCAGGATACAAGCCTCATATTCGGCGATATTATTGGTTCACCATTCAAGTTGTAGCTTAACCACAATAGGATAGTGACTGTCTACTCTTGACACTACTACTGCCAATGCTAGCTCCTTTTTTGTTAGCAGCCCCATTGAAATACATCTTCCATCCGGCTCCTGCTTGCTCTTCAGATGCATCATCAACGCATAGTATATTTTCATCGAGAAATTAGGGCTCCATGGATTGGTAATCATCAATAGGGTTCTCGGCCAAATAATCAGCTATCACCTACCCCTTGACTGCTTTACGAGTAGTGAACACGATGTCGAATTCTGACAGGATCATGTGCCATCGGGCAATTCTGCTAGACAGGGTTGGTTTCTCGAATATATACTTGAGGGAATCCATTTGAGAGATGAGGAAGGTGGTATGATAGAGCATGTAGTGCCGAAGCCTATGAGCTGCCCAGGCTAATGCACAACAAGTTTTCTCGAGATTCGAATACTTTGTTTCATATAGTAGGAATTTCTTACTGAGGCAGTAAATGGCTTGCTCTGTTCTTCCTGTTTCATCATGTTGTCCCAAAACACATCCCATGAAAGTATCTAACACTGACATGTACATCAACAAAGGGCGTCCCGGGGTTGGTGCCACTAGGACAGGAGGATTCTGTAGATATTCTTTGATTTTCTCAAAAACTATTTGACAGTTATCATCCCACTCTTTTGGAACGTCTTTCTTAAGGAGCTTGAAAATAGGTTCGCACAGGTGGGTTATTTAGGCAATGAATCTGCTGATAAAGTTTAATTTTCCTAGGAAGGATCAAACCTCTTTTTCCCCCTCTGGTGTCGGCATTTCGATGATGGACTTAACTTTGGCAGGATCAACCTCTATCCCCTTTTCATTGACTATAAACCCCAACAACTTCCCTGAAGATACTCCGAATGTGCATTTGGCAGGATTTAGCTTAAGCTGATATTTACAGAGACAGTCAAACACCTTCCGCATGTTGAACAGGTGGTTTTTTCGCTGTTTAGACTTGACGATCATGTCATCCACATAAATTTCTACTTCCTAATGCATCATGTCATGGAATAAGGTTACCATGGCTTTTTGGTAGGTTACCCCTCCATTGCGAAGTTTGAATGGCATGACTTTATAACAGTATACTCCCTAAGGGGTAATGAAAGCAGTCTTCTCTCGATCCTCTTCAGCCAGTTTGATCTGATTATATCCCAAAAAACCATCCATAAAGGAAAACAATTCATGCCCGGTCGTGTTGTCAATAAGCAAGTCTATGTGTGGGAGAGGAAAATCGTCCTTTGGATTGGCCCTGTTGAGGTCCCGAAAGTCAATACACATCCGCACCTTGCCATCTTTCTTGGGTACCAGGACAATATTAGCCAGCCATTGGGGATAGTCTACTACTTATAGGAATCTTTCCTGGAGCTGTTTAATCACTTCTTCCTTGATCTTCAGGCTCCATTCGGGCTTCAATCTTCTTAACTTCTGCTTAAAGGGTCTCATCTGTAGATCCAGGGGTAATCTATGTTCAACAATGGATTCATCCAGCCCGAGCATGTCTTGATAGGACCACGCAAGAACATCCAAGGATGCACGCAATAGTTCCAGTAATTCTTTACGCTGCCATTGTTATAGGCCTGTACTGATTCTAAGTTCTTTTGGATCCCCTTCATCCCCCAAATTAATGGTTTCCGTTTCCTCAATGTTTGGGGTATTACGATTCTCATGTCTTTCTATTTGTTCCCAAATTTCCTCTAGCACCTCCTCTGAATAATTTACGTCTTCTTCAATTCCCAGTTGTTGGTAATCAAACTCAGTGTTTAAGTCATCATTTATCAGGATTGGCATTCTCTAGATTAGTTGAGTAAGACCTCAGATGCAAGGGTCCCTGGCATGGAAAATAATGTGTAATGAATCAAACAAGGAAGGAATATTTTTCCATTAATAACTTGATTTTAAAAAGTTAAGACAAGTAACTTAAAAGGACAAAGTTTGTTTATGGCAAATCAGTTGCTCCGGGATCTCACTCTAGTGAGCTTTGTACTGAAACTTGCAAGCATGGATGATGTCTTTGCTGGCCCAATTATGCAAATTTTCGATTGGCAGCATCGCTCGAATGGATCTATCTTGAATTATTCCAATGTTGGCTGTCATGACAAGCGCTTCTTCTTGGACTTTTCTGTTCTTCTTATTTAGTGTAGACATTCCTTTCCCCATGTCCAAATGCTTGAATTGATCCGAGAGTTCCATGACAGCTTTCCTATCAACACTCTTTTTCCTTGCTGCTTCTATTTTCTCTTTTCTCGTGGGTTCAGCCGACGGTATTTCTACGACTTTAGGTCTTCCTTGTAAACATCTCCCTAAGCCTTTACTCGGATGAAAACCATTTGCTTTAAAGTACCACACTATCATCTGAGAGTTCTGGAAATATTTTGGCTCCACTTGATCTTCTTTTTGCACAACAGTGACATATTCAAACGATTGAAAGCAAAAGGGCAGTTCAATATCAGATGCAACGATATCAACTTTGTATACAGAGAACTCTTTTTCAGCTAAAATAGAGATTAGCTTGGAGCCCATGATGAACTTGACTTTCTGATGAAGGCTAGAAGGAACTGCACCTACCGAATGAATCTAGGGCCTTCCGAACAGCAAATTGTAGACAACCGGAATGTGCAAGACTTGGAATTTAGTTGTGAAGGTTATTAGTCCTATTTCAACAGGCATTTCAATTTCCCCTATAGCTTCCCTTCGAGAACCGTTAAAGGCACGAATGATCATACCACTATTTTTCAAGTAAGTTTGGTCCATTCCCAGCCTTTCTAGGGTAGAATACGGGCACACATTCAAAGCTGACCCATTATCTACCAATACTTTGGCTACCATTTTTCCTTTTGTTCTTATAGCGATATGCAGAGCCTAGGTATGGCTTGTTCCATCAGCAGGAATCTCGTCATTAGAGAAGGTGATGATGTTTGGGGCCATGATGAGGCTCACCATGTTATGTAGATTATCTAGCGTGAAACTCTCAGGCACATGAGCATCCTTGAGGATCTTTACTAGAGCATCCCAGTGCACTTCAGAAGTGAGCAACAAACTCAATATCGAAATATGGGCTGGGGCTTTTCTAAGTTATTCCATGATGTCGTAGTCAACCTTTCCTAGAGCTTTGGTGAATTCTGACATCTCTTGATCTGTCGGTTGGTTGGAGCATTCTCCCTCTTTATCCTTCCCTTTCCTTTTTCTTTCCACTTCAGCAGAGGTGTAGAGGCGCCCTGACCGAGTCATCCCCCATATGTTTGTTACGGGCTCTCCGGGGCCCCTATCAGGTGGGTAATTCCATGGGATGCTATGAAGACTAGGTATTGGTAGTTGGGTTACAATGGGAAGAGTTATCCTTGGATTTATGAGCAAAGGGATTACCACAGGAGAAGGGTTGGTGAGGACGGGTAGGGTGGTGGGTATAATTGGCTTCTTTGGCAAGACTAAAGGTAGCTTAGGTCGTATAACTCTATGGATGTTCGTTTAAGGTTCAGGTCGAGCCATAGCGATCATAGGTTCAGGTTCAAATAATGGAGTAAGGACAAGGTGATAATGGGAAGGGTCCGGTGAGGTTTCTATGGTTAGGTTCATGTCGGGTTGGTGAGATTGCTTGGTTAGGAAGGAATGATCTTGGTAGTTGGGCTCCTCTAGGTTATAAGTTGTCCCTTCTGGAATTGTAGCAAGTAGACTGCATAGGGTGTTTCTGCCAACATTCTTGCTTTCCAACGGTATGTTCTCTTGAAGCTTGTGAACCATGGCCTTCACTATTACGGAAGATATTGGACTAGTAGTCATTTCCCTAGCCGACAAGAATATGGACAACAATTGTAAGTTAGAGTTTGATTCTTGGAGAGTTCTATGCAATGCATGTCCTAAGGTGCCCCTCTTTAGGAGGGAAACTAATCATGAGGTATTGGCCCACCTTTGGAGATAGGGGATTTGCCCCGGTATGCAGATACCTTACCGTTAAGTGGGAATCTTCAACCATTCATGCACTCATTCGCAAAAGTAAAAAAGTACATTGAATTTTGGGTTTAAAATACAAAAAAATTGAAATACATTTTAATAGGGGGAGGGAGAAAATTTTCCTTTGGACTTCCACCTATCTAACTTTACAAAGGAAATACCCAAACTACTTTTGAGTCTTCAGATTCGCCTTCGTTGGATTTGATGTCGAGGAGGTCACTGAGAGATCTTGTTAATCAATTGCCCCTTGTCTTCTTGGCAATCCTATCTCCGTGGGTATAGAGGGATTGGGGCCCCTCTTATGGAATGAATTGAGATGCATGCAATGAGTCCTTAGGGTTATATGAGAACTCTTAGGGTTTAGGTAGGTTTAATGCAAGGGAGAGTGACTTTGGTGTCACTCTCCATGGGTTGATCATATGCATGAGAATGCAGTGACTTGAATTGCTTGGAACTCTTGTATTGACATGGGATATTGAATGCATGAACATGGATATGCAAAGAGTATAAGGAGAGAGACTGCAATAGCAATGTAAATGTGCATGCATGAGTAGTTAGACAGTCATTATAATAGTAAGAATACATGTATTATAATAATAGGAATAGATAGGTATAAATGAAAATAAGAGCAATCGCCCTTTCCTCCATGGTTTTGGAAAACAGTGCACGTCTCTTAAATCTGGCAGAGGTTCGGCTATGCATGGTGTCTATATGAGTATGAGGTTGAGGGTTGACTAATGCATCTTAAAAAGGCTCGGTCCCGGGATCTTCAAACCTAGGCCCACTCCCCGAGGTGGTACCATCATCGGTTGGTGATCCGAGCGGGGGAACTATCAAGAGGCCGTAGGCAAAGAAACTGACACAGCATCTTGCCCACAACCAATATACCGTTCCCCCTTTCTAACTAGAAAGGTCACATCAGGGTAAAATGCAAGTGTGCAGAATGCAGGTGCACATGCAGTGTGTGTGTGATTTTTAAAAGCGGAGGAAAGAGCCCAACAACACCCATTCATCCTGTTTATCATATTCATGCATGGCAGTTAATAAAATTTAAACAACAAGCGCACCTACAAAACAAAGATGCAAGAGTTAGTACGTGGATGACAAACTTAATACATGATAATATGAATAAATGCATGTTTTTTTTTAAAACAATTTTGAAAATTTGGTTTTGAAAATTTAAAGTAAATAGGATTGAACAAGTTAATTGAAAACTCTACATGGGTGAAGGGTAAAGAGACATGACTACGGCCTAACCCTCTAAGTGTTCCCAGTGGAGTCGCCAACTGTGGCGCCCAGATTTTTCGCACTTGAAGAATACTCACACAAGCGAGAAAAACACTGTACTCTCTTGTTAGACCTCACCCTCCTAGAAGAATGAGTGCGACAAGATTTGAATTGAAAATAGATTTAAATAAAGGGCTTTTAGAAAAGATTTGGAGTCGCCACCTAATTTGATTAAGGTGCGTTAGGTCACCTAAAAACTAAGCATAATCTGCAAACTACACTTAGGATTTTGGAAAACGATTTTGAAACTATCTTCTCAAGAGAGGGTTTTTGAGAAAACGGGTTGTTTGGCAACCTTTAGAAAATACTTAAGCTCTTTTTTGAAAAATAACTCCGTTTTGGTCTTTAAAATCAGTGATCCTAGGTTCGAAGATTGGTTACGTGTAGGGAAGACGCACTAAGCCATCACGCTACCCCGCCCTTTCGGTACTTACGTGTCTATTTATCTTAGATTCACCTATGAAAGTCTTCAACTAACAAACTGCCCAATCCTATCCACTTTGAAAAAGAATGTTTGAAAAGAAATTTAACATGATGCATGATATGCAAGTGCAAGAAGAAGATTTGATTTGAAAATAGATTCGGAAATAAATCGATTTGATTTGAAAAGAAAAAGATAGAAGTTTGAATTTGGAAAGAAGGTTTTGGAAATTGAAAATAGAGATTTGGAAATAGAAATTTGGAATTGGAAGTTTAAAAATAGATTGGTGATTTGGAAAGATTTTGTGGAAATAGAAACTTGAAAAATGTTGTGACCGCACCCATGAGGGTTGCCTACGTATCCTTTTGGAGACATCAGGTCAGTTGTAGTTTGGATAAGAGTCCGATTGAAAATAGAAGATATGACTTGGACAAGAGTTGAAATTGGAATTTGGATTGAAATTGGAAGAGTAGGAAAATTTGGACTTTTATTGGAAGATTTGAAAAGATTGGTTTTGAAAGACTTGGTTTTAGGAAACCTAGACTTAGGAACTTAGAAAAGAAAGATTGGACTTGACTTGGAAAGATTTTTGAAAAGAATTGACTCGAATATTGGACTTGGAAGATTAGGGAAGGTTGGATTTAGGAAGGGTTCAAATTAGGAAAGTTTCGTTTTAGGAAAATGTCATTTTAGGAAGGTGTCATTTTAGGAAAATTTTGGTTTAGGAAAGTTCCAACTTAGGGAAGTTTTGACGTAGGAAAGTTTCAACTTAGGAAAGTTTTGAATTTGGAATGTTTTGAAATAGGGAAGTTTTGAAAGTTGGAATATTTTGAAATAGAGAAGTTCTGAAAATAAGAAAAGTTTTGAGTTTAAAAAGTTTTAGATTCAGAAAGATTTGAAGTTTTAGGAAAGTTTAGAATTTAGAAAATTTGGAAGTTTAGAAATATTTAACTTTGGAAAGTTTTGAATTTAGAAAACTTTGAATTTGGAAAAATTTGAAATTTGGAAAGTTTTAAGATTTAGAAAGTTTTAGAATTTGAGTTTTAGAAAATTTAGAGATTAGGAAAGGTTTGAGTTTAAGAAAGATTTGAAAACTTAGATTTGGAAAGTTAAGATTTGGAAAGGGTTGAAAGCTTAAAGTTTAAGGAAAGATTTAAAAGTGTAAGTTTAGAAAACTTAAAGTTTAGGAAAGTAGAAGATTAGGAAGGAGTTGATTTAGGAAAATGGTTGAATTAGGAAAGATTTGAAAGTTGAATTTAAAAATTTAGGAAAGATTTTTATGTTCAAGTTTTGGAAACTTAAGATTTAGGAAAATGGAAGATTAGGAGGGAGTTGAATTAGGAAAGATTTGGATTAGGAAGGGATTGGATTTTATTTCTAAAAGAGAAAATTTGATTTTGTTTTAAAAAACGGAGGATGGGATCTAGTTTCCTAAATAGGATATTGGATTTGATTTCCTAAAGGGAAGATTTGATTTGACAAGGATTTGGGAGATGAAGTTTTTAAAAACCCTAGATTTGGAAGTGTATAGTTTTGACATAGAAAAGAGATTTTTTAGAAACTTATGATTTTGACGTAGAAAGGGAGGTTTTGGAAACCTAGGTTTGGGGCAAGGTTGAAAATTATATTTTTGGAAAGAAAATTAGGGTCTCCTAATCGTGGCTCTAGGGCTTGACTTGGGCCCTAAGGAAAGAATTTTCGGAAAGTGCGTTTTTTGGAAACAAGTTTTTGGAAGGAAATCCTAGAGAGGAGTTTCTGGAAGATGAGTTTTAAAAAGAAAGCTTTTGGAAAGAGATTTTGAAAGAAGCTTTTTGGAAAATAAATTTTGACGAAGGCGTTTTCTAGGAAGGAAACCTAGGAAGTGTTTTTAGGAAAGGATTTTTGAGGAGAGTTTTGGAAAGGAGTTTAAAAATAGATTTTTGAATAGTGCTTTTGAAAACAATTTTGGGAGGAAGAGTTTTTGGAAAGCATGTTGAAAGAGAGACTTTTGAAAATAGAGTTTTTTTTCCGGAAAGTATGAAAATGTTTCACTTTCCTAAAGCGATTCTAACCATAGTATGGTTAGAACCACTTTACGAAAGTGGTTTTGAAAACAACAAGGAGTTAAAAATATGGACCATGTTGGTCACTTTAAATATAGCACTTTCTTAAAGCAACCCTAGCCATGGAAAGGCTAGAATCACCGTCGGATTGTGATTTTGAAAACAAGTTTTGAAAAAGAAGATTTTGATGCAACTTTGAAAACAAGTTTGAAAATGACTTTTGGAAGAATGCAAGAATCATGATATGCACAATGCAAATTTGGGGTCATGAACATACAACGTTAAGGCTTCACCACATAATCAAGGGGGCCGAATGTCGCGCCCAGATTTTTCGCACTCGAGGAATACTCACCCAAGCGGGAAAAATGTTGTACTCTCTCGTTAGAACTCACCCTCCTAAAAGAATGAGTGCGCCTAGGTTTGAATTAAAATTTTGGTTTGAATAAAGGGCTTTTGAAAAAGATTTGGAGTCGCCACCTAACTTGATTAAGGTGAGTTAGGCCACCTAAAAACTAAGCATAATCCGAAAATTACACTTAGGGTTTTTGAAAAATGATTTGAAAATATCTCCTCAAGAGAGGGTTTTTTAAGAAAAACAGGTTGTTTGGCAACCTTTGGAAAACATTTAGCCATTTTTTGAAAAATAACTCCTTTTGGTCTTTGAAATCAGTGATCCTAGGTTCGGAGGTTGGTTACGTGTAGGGAAGACGCACTAAGCCATCACCCTATTCCGCCCTTTTGGTACCTACATGTCAATCTACCCTAGATTCACCTATGAGAGTCTTCAACTAATTAATGTTCATTCCTATCCACTTTCAAAAACAATGTTTGAAAGGAAATGATGCATGGGATGTAAGTGCAAGTTAAGAGAATTGAAAAATAGATTTGGAAATAAATTTGAAAAGAATTTGATTTGAAAATAGAATTGAAGAGATGGAATTTGAAATTGGAAAGTTTGAAAACTTGGAGATTGAAATTTGAAAATAGAAATTTTGAAATTGAAATTTTGAAAATAGATTAGAATTTGAGATTTGGAAAGATTTTGGAAACCACACCCATGAGGGTGGAATTGAAAGTTTGAAAAATGTTGTGACCGCACCTATGAAGGTTGCCTACGTATCCTTTTGGGAGAATCAGGTCAGTCGTAGTTCGGACTAGAGTCCAATTGAAGAGAGATTGATTTAAAGAGAGAGATTGGATTGGAAGAGAGAGATTGAATTGAAAATTGGATTTGATTTGAGATTAGAAGAGGAGATTGAAAATTGAAATTGAGAAGACTGGACCTGCTTTGGAAATATTGATTTTGGAAAGACTTGGTTTTAAGAAACCTAGACTTAGGAAAGATTTGACTCTACTCAAAAGGTATAGAGAAAAATTAGATTTAGGAAATGTTTGAATTAAAAAAAGGTCCGATTTAGGAAAGTTCATTTTTGGAAAGTTTCGAAATCAGGAAAGTGTCATTTTTGGAAAGTTTTGAAATTAGGAAAGTTTTGAAATGGGAAAGTATTGAATTTAGAAATGTTTTGAATTAAGAAAACTTTAGCTTGAGAAAGGGTTAAAATTTGGAAAGTTTCAAATTAAGAAAGTTTTGAATTTTGGAATGTTTGAAAAAGGGAAGTTTTGAAAATAAGAAAGTTTCGTTTTGGAAAAGTTTTGAAAAAGGAAAGTTTTCAGTTTAGGAAATGTTTGAATTAAGAAAGTTTTGAGTTTAGAAAAGTTTTAGATTTGAAAAGATTTTGAAATTTTGGAAAGTTTAGAATTTAGAGAGATTTGAAATTTAGAAAGTTTAAGATTTAGAAAGTTTTAGGATTTTAGGAAATCTTGAGATTAGGAAAGGTTTGAGTTTAGAAAAAGTTTGAAAAATTAGATTTGGAAAGTTGAGATTTGGAAAAGCGGTAGGATTAGGAAAGGGTTGAATTAGGAAAGATTTTTATGCTCAAGTTTTGGAAACTTAAGATTTAGAAAAGTGGAGGATTAGGAAGGATTTGAATTAGGAAAAAGTTGGATTAGGAAGGGGTTGGATTTGGTTTCTAAAAGAGAAAGTTTGATTTCGTTTCTAAAAACGGAGGATTAAATTTGGTTTTCTAAACGGGAAGATTTGATTTGACAAAGATTTGGAAAGTGAGATTCTAGAAACCCTAAATTTGAAAAATTTATAGTTTTGACGTAGAAAAAAGGTTTTGGAAACATGTATAGTTTGGATGTAAAAACAAGAGATTTTGGAAACCTAGGTTTGGGGCAAAGTTTGAAAATCATGTTTTTGGAAAGAAAATTAGGGTTTCCTAATTGTGGGCTCTAAGGCTTGACTTGGGCTCTAAGAAAAGAGTTTTTGGAAAGTGCGTTTTTGAAAACGAAGGTTTTCTAGAAGGGAATCCTAGGGAGGAGTTTTTGGAAAGTGAATTTGAAGAGGGAGTTTTTGGAAAAAGATTTTAAAGAGAAGGAGTTTTGAAAAGTGTGTTTTTAGATACGTAGATTTTATAAAGAAAATCCTAGAGGGGAACTTCTAGAAGGAAGATTTTGGAAAGAGAGTTCTTGGAAAGATTTTTGGAGAGAGTTCTTCTAGGAATGTTTTTGGTTGAAGATTGTTGGAGAGAGTTTTTGGAAAGTATGAAAACGTCTCACTTTCCTAAAGCGATTCTAACCATAGGAGGGCTAGAACCACTTTAAGAAAGTGGTTTTGGAAAACAATAAGATTTGAAAATATAGACCAAAAAGGTCACTTTTAATGTAACACTTTCCTAAAGCAACCCTAGCCATGGAAAGGCTAGAATCACCCTAGAATTATGGTTTTGAAAACAAGTTTTTGAAAAAGAGATTTTGATGCAATTTTGAAAACAAGTTTGAAAACGATTTTGAAGACAACTTTGAAAACGGTTTTTGGAAGATGCAAGATCATGATATGCACAATGTAGTTTTGGGGTCGTGAACATACAAGGCTAAGGCTTCACCACATAATCAATGGGGTCGGACCCACGTGGTCTCTGGTTAGACTAGAAGAAAGCCCCCGACACGGTGACTCTCCAATAGCCCAATCCTACACATGGACCGGGAATCCCCTTGTTTCAAGCATGCAAAGAAAGGGGGGGAAAGAGATGGGAGATTAAAATAGAGAAAACCCAAGTGGGTTAGGAGAGAGAAGAGAGAGGGGGGAAGTGCGGAAATTTAAATAGGGAGCCTACCGTATGTCTTGTTTATTTTGCGCGTCGTGCTGTCTTCGATCTTCAGTCTTTGTCTTGATCTTCGTCTTCAATCCTCAAGAGTTGTCTTCAAGCTTTGGATTACAGCTCTTCAAGTCTTCAAAGGATGGTTGAAAGCTAGTGTATGAGTGTATGGGGATGTATAGGAGTGTATATGAGACTAGGGTTTGTGTATGGTGGCTAGGGTTTGAAGAACCTAAGGAGGCTAGGGTTTAGGGAGTGCTCGAGCTCTGTATATCGAAATATAGGATTTTTAGGTTGAGTTTTCGGATCCCTTTCACGTTGAATGAGGCTCTGTATTTATAGAGGTTGAACAACACTGGCGCCTGTTGTAGTGGCGCTAGGGCAAAATTGCTCTTGGGGCCACTAGTAGTGGCGCCAGCCAGTTAGGAAACTTTATACTAGTGGCGCAGCCAGTTAGGAAACTTTAACGCAATGTATCTTTGACTAGATTTGGGCGCCTGTACTAATGACTACTATGCAATTTTTAACCTAGCTTCACTAGGAGTGACTCCGGAAATTCCGGGAATGATTTGAAGGAGCCGAGAATGACCCGGAAGGCCGAAAAGGAGCAAGAACACTTAAAATATTGTCCTGGAGGTATTTGACTTAAAAAGTGAGGACAAAATGTGTCGGAAAGGTTGACCGGGCCTTTAGGGGCAAAACGGTCAATCGGACTAGGAAGCTACTGGGGCGAACTCGGACTGTCCCGGAAGAAGACTTGGGATCTGGAAACATTATTTAGAATGTTCCCAGAGGTTGCCGGTTTGATTTCCAAAGCCGGCGTGGTCGGAAAAGGAGACCAGCCCACTAGGGGCAAAATGGTCATTTCGCACTGGGTTGGCCGGAACTGACTCGGAAAGATCCAGAAAGGTAAGGGGAGGTTGAGAACACTATAAAAAGTAGTCTCAAGAAGTTACCGGTTTGATACCCAGAGTCGGTGTGGTCGGAAAAGGAGATCGGCCCACCAGGGGCAAAACGGTCATTTTGTACCGGGTTAGCCGGAACTGACTCGGAATGATCTGGAAATGTAAAAGGAGGTTGATAATACTATAAAAAGTAGTCTCAAGAAGTTACCGATTTGATACCCAAAGCCGGGGTGGTCGGGAAAGGAGATTGGCCCACCAGGGGCAAAACGGTCATTTTGTACCGGGTTGGCCAGAACTGACTCGGAATGATCCGGAAAGGTAAAAGGAGGTTGAGAATACTATAAAAAGTATTCTCGAAAAATTACCGGTTTGATACCTAGAGCCGGTGTGGTTCCCGGAGCGTTCGGATGCCTAGGGGCAAAATGGTCATCTTGACTAGAAAGTCTCGGAAAAGGTCTAAAGGACAATTTGGTCATTTTTTACCGAAGTGGGCTAACAGACACTGGTGTTGACCTGGGTTTTGAGTGTTTTCACCACTCTAACGGCGGTCGTCATGACACAGGGGTTTGTTGGCAATTCCCTATATCGACCTATTTGTGAGTATTTCCACTACTCTAACGGTTTTGTGAGTAGTTTCGCTACTCGAACCGTCTCGAGGAATAAACTATCTTGAGAGAGGGATTGGAAAGGGGACTTATCGTCTCTTCGGAGACGTGCCTGGATTGAAACCGTCTCGAGGAATAAACTATCTCCAGAGTGGAATTAGAAAGGTGTCTTACCATCTCCGAAGAGACGGGCCTGGATTGGAACTGTCTCGAGGAATAAACTGTCTCGAGAGAAGGATTGGAAAGGGGTCTTATCGTCTCCGAGGAGATGTGCCTGGATTGGAACCGTCTCGAGGAATGAACTGTCTCGAGAGTGGGATTGGAAAGGGGTCTTACCATCTTCGAAGAGACGTGCCTGGATTGGAACTGTCTCGAGGAATAAATTGTCTCGAGAGAGGGCTTGGAATTAGAAAGGAAAGGACAATGCCCCTAAGGGCATTTTGGTGATTTTGCCTCTATTTGGGCCTGACAGGCCTGTGAAGCGATGGAAAGACAGAATTTAGACCTAGAGAATTGGTTTCGATTGGAATATGCCCACAATGACTTGAAAACAAGTCTGGACGGAGTGTAGACTGCCGAGCAGTCAAAAATGGGGTGCTTACAGCTGCCCCTCTTTTTCTGTCTTTACTTGTCAAAGACAGAAAATGATAAGAGTAAGAGTCCCATGTTGACCGCGAGGTAGTCGGAGGGACGGACACTGGAAATCTTTCGACAACGGGGGTCGAAAACAGATAATGGGCCAAAAAGGCCTTCGAAAACGAGTTTTGGAGGGAAAAAGGGCAAAACTGCCTAGAATTTATAACTGGCACCACTAGTAGTGGCGCCTTTGGCAAAAAGGGACTGGCACCTCTGCTAGTGGCGCCAGGCTTAAAGTTAAAACCAGAAAATTTCTGATTCGAACACCCACGGGATTTGAAAAGTTTTTGGAGAATCCGAGAGTCTTCAAGTGGAAATCGACTTGAATCTTGAAGGGGCACTTCTTGGAGACCACAGGTGATTGCCGGAAGGAGACCACGTGGCCGGAAAAGTCGCCGAAAGAGAAGATTTCGCCGGAGAACTTCCAAATAGTGAGTTTTCAAATTTTAATGATTTTGATGTGTAGAACTTCGTTTGAATCATGTGAATAGTGGAAATTGATGTTTTGATATGCTTTGAACACTTTGGTGATGTTGTTTTTGCATTTTGATGGTTGTTTGATTGAATTTGAATGATTTTTCATGATTATGCGAAGAGGGTTTTCTGCAAGAATAGGAAATTTGTTCCTACAGGCATGGGTATTGGGTTTTCTGGCTATGTTTTTGTGCAATGTGCCTTAGAAAAATGTGTTTAACAATCGTATAAAGTTACGTGATTTTTTGAAAACTCGGTAAATTTTTGATTTTTTGAAAAATAGAAAAATATTTAGAAAATTAGAAAAAATTAGAAAACTCAAGAAATTGAGGAATTTTTAAAGTTTGAAATTTGGAAAAATATTGGAATATTTTAGAAAACATTTGAGGTGATTTTGAAAAATTTTGGAAGATGTTTGAAAACCATTGATTTATTTGAAAAATAAAACATGTGTTTTGAAAATTTTGAAAAATTGAAAAGTGTGCATGGGTGCCATTGTCATGTGATTGTTGCGTTGGAAAGTGCACATTTCGTATTTTGTGTTGATGTCATGGGTGTTGTAGGGGCCATTTTTAAATGAAACTCTGCCAAAATTTTTAGAAATTAGGGAAAGAGTTGGTTAAAGTCTTAGAAATAAAATCTTTTTTTTGAAGGAAAAAGGCAGAAAATCCTTGAGATGTGATTTGAAAATTAGAAGATCAAGATGGGTAGAAATTTTGTTTTTGATTTGTTATTCAAAATCCTTCATTTGTTTTGTTTGTGTTAGTTGTTTATTTTATTTTACTGTTACTTAAACTGCATGAATGGTATATTAACATCACTTACCTTGGCTTACCTTTTTAGGATGGCAGACGCGAGTGATGACGGTTCTGAGAGGAGACGCTGCTTGGGGAAGGCGGCCTAGACAGATTCCGTTGGCAGCTCCAGTTGATCCGGGGATAGTCACAAATCAGCCAACATTTTCTATCTAAAAGGGAAGGGGGAGTAGGCCTCCAGTCAACCCCTTCGCTCTAGTTGAACCAGCCTTTGAGGATGAGATGGACGCCGAGATTTCCCACTCTTGACTTTTAGGATGGCCGACGCTATTTTGAGTTAACTACGGGTTTGGTATGATGGGTATCCTCCAGATGAGTAAGACATTTTCACCAGTTCTTTGGTTGCATGGCTTCTCTCCTATTGGGACAGCTTGTTTTCTGGCAGTGGTTCCCTTTTGGCCACCTGAACCGACTTTGTTGGGGAATGTGAGACTGCCCCTTCTCCCCATGACTAATGGCTTCCTCCTAGGACTTCGAGAAGATTTGGCTGACATGATGGGACCCATTTTTCCTTCTGGCTACATCATAGTTATCTTGTCTCAGCTTAGATTCCGTGTGCAGTCTTTTCTTTTGATCTCTTGCCCCTAGTTTCCTTATGTCCCAGTGAAACTCTTGTTCCCACATTCTGAGTTTGCGACGCCTAGGAGAGCTCATTTAGGGGATTGACAAACTTCTCAAGATTGGTCCATTTCTCCATGGTAGCCCTAACTCTACGTCCCCTAAACTTGTTGATGCTTCCACTGAGGGGGAATGACTTGGTTGACTATCGGTTATGTGCACTGCTTGTCAAGATTCGTGAGGGGCATTTCCATGCTCCTATGGTTGTGGGAAAGACCATTCGTGAGCCTTACCAGACTCTAGCTGGGGGTCAATGGTCATTATTGGAGACGTGCTTCATTATTCCAGCTATGGGTGATCGGACACTTATTCACTACCCCTCTTTCGAAGTCGTTTGATTGGGGAGGTCGAGGGTGGGTCACTGCCCCATTCTCTATTTCTTGTCGGTCATGGAAATCTGAGCTTTCTGAGGTGTGTGCCGGTATTGTAGATGTCTGAGTGATGGCTTTAGCTCCTTTTTGCGTTTTAGCTTGTTCCCTGTTTCTTATTTGAGAGAGAGGGAAAGACATAGAGTTAGTTTTTTTTTTTTTTGTACAAAAATAGTTTACTTATGCTAGTTCTAAAGATGCATAGGTGAAGGGGTGAATGCATGTTATACCCCCTTTTTTATTTTTATGAATGCACACGGAATTAGATGTGAAATTATTTTGCATGTCTTATTTATTTATTTTTATATATATCTTTTTTTTATTTTATGAATGCACAGGTTCATACAGAAATGGAATTCAATGTATGTTATACTTTTTGAATGAATGTACATACAGGAATGGAATTGAATGCAATGTCCCCCATTTTTTTTTGTAATAAATGCACAGATTTACATAAGAATTAAATTAAATGCATGACCTACTTCCTTACGAATGAACAGGTTCATACATGAATGTAGTTGAATGCATGAATAAACTACATAAGAATCTAAATGGCTGTATAAGTTATACATGTCATGGATGCATCAGTACTACAAGTATATAAGTTATTTACAAAGAATGCCCCAGGATTGCCCCAGGGCCCATACTCTCAAGATTCTGTTTCCTTTCTAGGATTCTGCCCCATTCAGTTTTGTCCCATTCATATCAGGGTGTGATAGCATTTGCACCATTCTCTAGGGATCTTGACCTTTTGGTTTGCTATCCAATCCCTACTTTTTACAGGATTGCTGTAAGCACCCCATTTTTGACCGCTCGGCAGTCTACACTCCGTCCAGACTTATTTTCAAATCATTATGGACATATTCCAATCGAATCCAATCCTCTAGTCCAAATTCCGTCTTTCCATCGCTTCGCGGGCCGGTCAGGCCCAAATAGAGGCAAAATAACCAAAGTGCCCTTAGGGGCATTGTCCATTCGTATTCCAATTCCAATCCCTCTCTTGAGACAGTTTATTTCTCGAGACGGTCCGAGTAGCAAAACTACTCACACAACCGTTAGAGTAGCGGAAATACTCTCAAATCGTCAACCCCGTCCGAGTAGCGGAAATACTCACAGAGCCGTTGGAGTAGCGGAAATACTCACAGAGCCGTTGGAGTAGCGGAAATACTCACAGAGCTGTTAGAGTAGCGGAAATACTCAACCCCGTCCGAGTAGCGGAAATACTCAACACCTAGGCCAATACCCATGTTTGTTAGCTCACTTCGGTGAAAAATAACCAGACTACCCTTAGGGCCTTTTCCGAGACTTTTCGGTCAAGATGACCATTTCGCCCCTAGGCATCCGAACGCCCCGGGAACCACACCGGCTCTGGGTATCAAACCGGTAATGTCCCGAGAATACTTTTTATAGTGTTCTCAACCTCCCTTTACCTTTCCGGACCATTCCGAATCGGTTCCGGCAAACCCGGTGCAAAATGACCGTTTTGCCCCTGGTGGGCCGGTCTCCATTTCCGACCACGCCGGCCCTGGGAATCAAACCGGAAACCTCTGGGAACATTCTAAATAATGTTTCCAGATCCCAAGTCTTTTTCCGGGACAATCCGGGTTCGCCCCGGCAGTTTCCTAGTCCGATTGACCGTTTTGCCCCTAAAGGCCCGGGCGACATTTCCGACACATCTTATCCTCACTTTTCAAGTCAAATACCTCCAGGACACTATTTCAAGTGTTCCTGCTCCTTTCTGGCTTTCCGGGTCACTCCCGGCTCTTTCAAATCATTCCCGGACTTTTCGGAGTCACTCCTAGTGAAGCCAGGCTAAAGTTTACATGGTAGTCACTAGTACAGGCGCTCAAATCTAGTCAAAGATACGTTGCTTGCCGACCTTAATTGTTTCCTAAATGGCTGGCGCCACTAGCAGTGGCACCAGGGCAAAATTTATACTGGCGCCACTAGGAGTAGCGCCAGGCCATTTTTTGGCTTGGCGCCACTGCAACAGGCGCCAGGCTTGTCCAACTTCTATAAATACAGAGCCTCAATCAACGTGAAAGGGGTCTGCAAACTTAACCTAAGAATCTCATATTTCAATATACAGAGCTCGAGCACCTCCAAAATCCTAGCCTCCCTAGGTTTTCTCAAACCCTAGCCACTATACACAAACCCTAGCCTCCTATAGACTCATACACACCCCCATACACTCATACACTAGCCTTCAACCATCTTTGGAAGACTTGAAGAGCTGTCATCCAAAGCTTGAAGACAACCCATGAAGGTTGAAGAAGAAGATCAAGTCAAAGACCGAAGACCGAAGACTGCACGGCGCGCAAAATAAACAAGAAACAAGGTAGGCTTTCTCTTTAATTTTCTGCACTTCCCCCCTCCCTCTTCTCTCTCCAACCCACTTGGGTTTCCTCTATTTTAATCCCCCATCTTTTCCCCCCCCCCCTTTCTTTGCATGCTTGAAACAAGGGGACTCCCGGTCCATGTGTAGGATTAGACTGTTGGAGAGTCACCGTGTCGGGGGCTTTCTTCTAGTCTAACCAGAGACCACGTGGGTCCGGCCCCCTTGATTATGTTGTGAAGCCTTAGCCTTGTATGTTCACGACCCCCAAATTGCATTGTGCATATCATAGTCTTGCATCTTCCAAAATTCGTTTTTAAAAAAGTTGTTTTTCAAAACGTTTTCAAACTTGTTTTCAAAATTGCATCAAAAGCTTTTTTTCAAAAATGTGTTTTCAAAACCACAATCCTAGGGTGATTCTAGCCTTTCCATGGCTAGGGTTGCTTTAGGAAAGTGTTATATTAAAAGTGGCCTTTTGGTCTATATTTTCAAACCTTGTTTTCAAAACCACTTTCTTAAAGTGGTTCTAGTCCTCTTATGACTAGAATCGCTTTAGGAAAGTGAGATGTTTTCATACTTTCCAAAAAAATCTCTTTTCAAAAATTCCTTCTTCCTAAAAATCTCTTTTCCAACATACTTTCCTAAAACTCTCTTCTTCAAAAATTGTTTTCAAAAACTCCCTTCCAAAATCTATTTTTCAAAACTCCCTTTTTCAACTCCTTTCCAAAACTCTCTCTCCTAAAAATTCACTTTCTAAAAACACTCCCTCTCTTTAAAAATCTTTCTAAAAACTCTCTTCCCAAAATTTTCCTTCTAGAATCCCCCTTTCCAAATCCTTGCCAAATCCAATCTTCCTTTTAGGAAACCAAATCAAATCTCCCCGTTTAGGAAACTAGATCCTATCCTCCGTTTTTGGAAACAAAATCAAACCTTTCTCTTTTAGAAACCAAATTCAATCCCTCCTAATCCCAAATATTTCCTAATTCAATTCCTTCCTAAACCATAAGTTTCCTAAACCCAAACTTTAAATCTTTTTTTAAATTTCAAAATTCAAATCTTTCCTAATTTGAATCCTTCCTAAACTTCTACTTTCCTAAATCTTGAGTTCCCAAAACTTGAACATAAAAATCTTTCCTAAATTTTAAAACTCAACTTTCAAATCTTTCCTAATTCAACCCTTTCCTAATTCAACCCCTTTTTCAAATCTTAACTTTCTAAATTCAAGCTTTTAAACCTTTCCTAAATTCAAACCTTTCTTAATTTTCAAGATTTTCTAAAACTCTAAAATTTTCTAAAACCTTAAATCTTTCTAAACTCTAAAACTTTCTAAATCCTAAACTTTCCAAATTTCAAATCTTTTTAAAATTCTAATCTTTCCAAATTCAAAACTTTCCAAATTTGAAACCTTCTTAAGTTAAATCTTTCTAAACCTAAAAACTTTCTAAATTCTAAACTTTTTTAAAACTTCAACGTCTTTCCAAATCTAAGACTTTCCTAAACTCAAAGCTTTCTTAATTTAAGACTTTCTTAAGTTGAGGCTTTCCTAATTCAAACATTTCCTAAATTGAAAACTTTCCTTTTTCAAACCTTTCCCAAAACGAAACTTTTCTTATTTTCAAAACTTCCTTGTTTTCAAAACTTTCCAAAATCAAAACTTCCTTTTTTTAAACATTTCTAAATTCGAAACTTTCCTAAGTTGAAACTTTCTTAAACCTAAACCTTTCCTAATTCAAAACTTTCCAAAAATAAACTTTCTTAAACCTAAAACTTTCCAAAAATGAAACTTTCCAAAAAATGACACTTTCCTAATCCAAATCTTTCCTAAATTCCAAGTTTTCAAATCTTTCCAAATCTTCCAAATCCAACATTCCAATTCAATCTTTCTTAATCTCAAGTCTAGGTTTCCTAAACCTCCATCTTTCTAAAACCAAGTCTTTCCAAAATTTATCTTTTCAAATCAAAGTCCAATCTTCTCAATTTCAATTTTTAATCTCCTCTTCTAATTTCAAGTCAAATTCAATTTTCAATTCAATCTCTTTTCAAATCAAACCTTCTATTTTCAATCGGACTCCGGTTCGAACTACGACTGACCTGATTCCCCCAAAGGGATACGTAGGCAACCTTCATAGGTGCGGTCACAACACTTTTCAAACTTTCAATTCCACCCTCATGGGTGTGGTTTCCAAAATCTTTCCACATTTCAAATTCCAATCAATTTCTAAATTCAATTTCCTATTTCCAAGTTTTCAAAATTTCCAATTTCAATTCCATCTTTTCAAATCAAATCAATTTCTTTTCAAATCAATTTCTAATTTTCAATTCTTTTCTATTGCACTTGCATATCATGCATCATATTTTTCAAACATTGTTTTTCAAAGTGAATAGGGTTGAACTATAGTTAATTAAAGACTCTCATAGGTGAATTTAGAGTAGATTGACATGTAGGTACCGAAAGGGCGGGGTAGGGTGATAGCTTAGTGCGTCTTCCCTACACGTAACCAACCTCCGAACCTAGGATCACTGATTTCAAAGACCAAAAGGAGTTATTTTTCAAAAAGGGGCTAAATATTTTTCAAAGGTTGCCAAACAACCTATTTTTTGTAAAAACTCTCTCTTGAGGTGGTATTTTTCAAAATCGTTTTTCAAAAACCCTAAGTGTAGTCTTCGGATTATGCTTAGTTTTTAGGTGGCCTAACTCACCTTAATCAAGTTAGGTGGCGACTCCGAATCTTTTTCAAAAGCCCTTTATTCAAACCAATTTTCAATTCAAACCTAGTCGCACTCATTCTTCTAGGAGGGTGAGTTCTAACGAGAGAGTACAACATTTTTCCCACTTGTGTGAGTATTCCTCGAGTGCGAAAAATCTGGGCGCGACAGCTGGCGACTCCGCTGGGGAACACTTAGAGGGTTAGGCCGTAGTCATGTCTCTTTACCCTTTACCCATGTAGAGTCTTCAATTAACTTGGTTCAATCCTATTCACTTCAAATTTTCAAAACCAAATTTTCAAAATTGTTTTCAAAAAAAAAAAAAAATGCATCTACTCATATTATCTTGTATTATGTTTGTCATCCACATACTGACACTTGCATCTTTGTTTTGTAGGTGCGCTTTATGTTTAAATTTTATTGATTACTTTGCATGAATGTGATGTACAGGATGAATGGGAGTTGTTGGGCCCTTTCCTCCACTTTTAAAAATCACACACACACTGCATGTGCACTTGCATTCTGCATACTTGCATACCCTAATATGTCCTTTCTAGTTAGAAAGGGGGAACGGTATATTGGTTGTGGGCAAGATGCTGTGTCAGTTTCTTTGCCTACAGCCTCTTGATGGTTCCCCCGCTCGGATCACCAACCGATCATGGCACCACCTCGGGGAGTGGGCCTAGGTTTGAAGATCCGGGGACCGAGCCTTTTTAGGACGCATTAGTTAACCCTCAACCTCATACTCATATAGACACCATGCATAGCCTCTGCCGGATTTAAGACACGAGCACCGTTTTCAAAATCACGGAGGAAGGGGCGACTGCTTTTACTTTCGTTTATACCTGCTGTTATAATGCTTGTATTTATACTGTTATAATGCCTATCTAACTGTTCATGTATGCATGTTTACTTCAATTGTACCTTCTCTCCTTATACTTTTTGCATATTCATGTTCATGCATTCAATATTCCATGTCTAGACAAGAGTTCCAAGTAACTCAAGTCACTGCATTCTCATGCATATGATCAACCCATTGAGAGTGACACCAACGTCACTCTCCCTTGCATTAAACCTACCCAAACCCTAAGGGTTCCCGTGTAACCCTAAGGACTCATTGCATGCATCTCGATTCCTTCCATAAGAGGGGCCCCAATCCCTCTATGCTCACGGAGATAGGGTTGCCAAGAAGACAAGGGGCAATCAATCAACAAGGTCTCTCAGTGACCTCCTCAATATCAAATCCAAGGAAGGCGAATCCAAAGACTCAAGAGTAGTTTAGGGTTTCCCTTTGTAAAAGTAGATAGGTGGAAGTCCAAAGGAAAATGTTCCCCCTCCCCCCATTAATATGTATTTCAATTCTTTTGTATTTCAAACCCAAAATTTAATGTACTCCTTTATTTTTATGAATGAATGCATGAATGAGTGAAGGTTCCTACCTAACGGTAAGGTATCTGCATACAGGGGCAAATCCCCTATCTCCAAAAGTGAGCCAATACATCATGTTTAGTTTCTCCCTTTAAAAAGGGGCACCTTAGAGCGTGCATTGCATAAAGACTTGTCAAGGTCAAACATTGACTCTTCCCTTTTGTTGGTTTTAGGTACCTTCTCTCGTTCCCCAATCTTACAAGCATGGAATTGCTTACTCTTGATACGTTAACTCAGTTACTAGCAGAGACAAGAGGAGTCAAGCATAAGATGACCGAAATGGAAGGCATGCTTTCCTCACTCTTATCCCACACAACCCGAGAGCAAGCAGAGTCCTTGCAAGCCCAAACCTATGATGGACGAAAAAGGATGAAGAAGGAAGATCATGACTGTGCCGCCACCATTGCTTCCCAACGACCTCCCCGAGCCAAGGGCCTTGCTCGCATGCCTTCCAAACCAACCCCTAACCAAACACAAGAATTATATGACCTTCCCTTCGGATATCATCCCAACCCTTTTGGCCCTGCCACCGAGAATGGTCCCGTTTTGAAACATAGAACCTGAAGCCCTTTCAATTCCCGAACCATCAACCCAGCGGCGACCTCACCAAAACGTGGTCCCCAATCATCAAAAACATCTGCAATACCTCCTCGGACTAGGCGAACAGGCAGGAAGAAACGGACATTTACAAAACTCGCGTGCTCACAGACCACGGTCTATTTTGGCCTCTTAGCAGCTGGGTACCTGAAACCTATACCTGCTCGACCCCAGCCCAATCCTCCGCCTCATTACTTCAAATCTGCAGCAAGCTGTAAGTATCATTCGGATAGCCAAGGACACGACACTGAAGATTGTTTGGCCCTCAAGCATAAGATTCAAGACCTGATAGATAATAAGATCATTGGGATATGACCTGCAAATCCTTCTCCAAACGGCTTTGCAAACCTTCCACTAGACCATGTTGTCAACATCATTACAAGGTTTGGTAACAACAAGGTTTGTTTTGCTGCATGCCAAGAGATATATTACAAGGACGGAAAGGAAATGGAATGCGAAGATGCCTGGTCACGATGTAACCCTGATGAGATGCCGACCCCCGAAGACAAACTTGTATACGAGTCTGTGAGGAAAATTGATGAGGAGCTGTCCAAACTCCGTAATAAGAATTCCCCATTGTGTATACCTGAGGAGCTTCGAGCCCCAATTGGAGGCTAGAGCAGAAAGCCCCGGGCACGACCTATCAAGCTGGACGAATACGAATCGCCCGAGTGGTTTGTTAGAGAAACTCCGGAGCAAACAAATGAAGGCCAGACAATCAAGAAAGCTGACGATTACATCATCACTGCCAACTCACTTGGAACTCCGGGAGAAGCATCTACCTATCCTGCCTTAACTGAAAATCTCAACCGTGGATGGAATGCAGACAAGGGCACAGGCCCAAGACCTTACTAGAAATGGGTTCTTCGCACAAGCGTACAAAAGAGGGGTCGTCTCACCCGCTTTCTTTCTATCCCTTTTACTTATTGTTTTTAAATTAATGTTTACATTTTCTTATTGCTGAAGAATCTTATGCTTTTCATAAAAATAGTAATAATAATCAAATGACAGTCTTTTACTCCATTGCTGTTGTCTTGCCTTTCCTGGGAATAGTGACTACTTTCCACGCAAGGGGCATGGTTTGTCTTATGGAATGATCCAACTTGACGGGATGATAGCACGAGTTAACCACTCGCCAAATGATCAGCCTTCCACAGAGACAGAGAGAATGAGGATGAGTGAGAATACTACCCAAAGGCAGCACTTGTAGGACTCTGAGGCTAAGCGATGTGTGGCCAGTTTATCAAAATGAAGAGAAGCCATCTTTCATTCCCCCACATATAAAGAATAAATAACTGAATAAATAACTAAATGTGCTCATCTTCCCCTTTGCTTAACCCCTAGTGCCTCGTGGAAAGCAAAAAATTTCTTTGTTAACCCTGATCCAAGACTGTCCTCCCCACACTGGGGCAAACAATAGTTGAGAACTCTAGGAGTGGTGTCCACCTCTATCATGTTAGGATAGTGTTGAAAAACTCTATGGATCAAGCAATTTAATTCAAAGTGAAGAGAGGCCTTCATTTCATTTCCCATACAGTCAAAAGCAACCCCTTGCCAAACCCATTGAGCCACTTATCCTTTCTTGACAAAACCCCAACCTAGGGATCACCGCCCACACTGGGTATATTTAATTACCAAGGAAAAGGTTTAAGGGAAAAGGGTTAAAGAATTGTTCCGTTTTGTAAAAGAAAAGAAAAGAAATAGAAAGGAAAAAGAAAAAGAAAGGAGTTGCCAAGGGGCAAGAGGCCAAAAAAAAAAAAAAAAGGAGGCCCTGAAGAAAATCATGATTGAGTCAACTTCAAAGGCATAGTGAGAGGATTGAAAGAAAAAAAAGTCATCTCAAGAAGTACATGGAAAGGGTGAAAGAACAAGGTCATTGTCACCCTGAGAAGTATATGGTTAAAGGCAAGAGGGAAATTTAAAGGTGATCCTAGGTTACAAGGAAACCCAGTAGAAACAATAGGTTTGAGCCTTTACCCTTTCTTGCAAAACCCTGAAACCATGGCCTACATTACAACCCTATTAAAGTCCCCTCTGATTGAAAATAGATTGCTTGATCTGAATGAGTTAGATACATTGCCAAAGCTAAAAACAAAAAAAAAAGTGGATGCTAATCCTACTGAAAAACGGTTAAGGACAGTTTGGATCTAAACCCTGCTGGAGGCAACATTGAATTTGAGCCTACATATCCCGTTGTTTCTAAAACCCCATAACTTAGCCTACATTACGGTCCTAAACAAAGCCTTCTCGGATTGAAATGACTGGCCACTTATCGCTCTGCCAAGGGTCAGGTAAGTTGTTGCTAAGACCCCGAGAGTCGAGAGTTTCAGCCCGATAACCCTATACACTAACCTTAAGACAAAAGAGTTGGGGGCGATCAAGAGGTTGAGTAAGGTGCAAAGTGCTATCATCCAATCAAGATAGGGTTAAGCCAAAGGAGAGGCTAAACCCCCGAAGAGGAGGGAGTTACCATTCCCAAGGCTACAAGTCTAACAGCACCCTGTGTCATTCTATTAACATATTTCTAACCTGTGCATACATTTAAAAAAAAAAAAATCAGCATGAGCTTTGCACACATAAGATATAACTCCCTGTAGAAATAAAAGTCATCAACATCAACTCATGTAATATACATCTAACATCATCATGCATCACATGTCTCGAATCATATGTATATGTCTATCTGTGCATCTAAGTACCATAAACATCCGTCCTTATACAAAACTAAGCAAAATAAAACTGTCTAACATCAATACATCTCAGGGACAAGGGGCAAAAGAGGATCAGAGTCTCCACAAGGGGCATCAATCACAAGTCAAAATCAATATCATCTGGATCAAAATCCCCGAAACCCGGCATTGGAGGAGGAGGATAACTACTTGAAGCACCGCCATCCTGCAGGGGAGATAAAACCAAAATCAACTGCAAGCAAAAGGAGCTAAGCAACGGCAGAGCAATAAGGAGCAAAGAGAGAATAACTTACCCCCCCACCACCCATCTGAGATAACCGAGCCGTCAAGGAAGCTACCTCGGCCTGGTACTGGTCCCGCTCCATCTGGTACCGATCTCTCTGGTCCCTCACAGCAGTAAACTCAGCCTGGGGCACATATCCTCCAGCCCGGCGCCACAAGTCAACCACCTCCTGCCCAACAGCATACCCACCGACTACTACCTCGAACCGGGTGAAGGCACCAACCGAATGGGCTCCAAAGTGCGCAGCGTAATCCGTATCCGGAGGAAGCAAGAACTCGGCACCTGGCTGGCGCTGCTGGTAGGGAATGGGCACTCCGACCACCAGAGCTCCAAACATATACTCTGGCGAAGCCCCTGCTGATCGAAACTCCTCGTGAAACTGCCGCCAATGCCGCTCTCCAAGATAGGACTCCCAGGTGTCATCACTGAGAAAAGCAGCTCTCGACAAGGACAGCGGGACCAAGTACCGGACTGTCTCATAATGGACTGATCCAATGAAAGGCCGCCAGGTCACATCCCTCGCCTCAATCAACTCCAGGTTAGCCCGGAGCATCACGAAGTCAGTAATCTCCGATCGCTGGGCTACCCGGTCACGAGCCCACCTCAAAGCGTGAGGATAGAGATCATCATCAACAACTGCAGGGCAACGCACCGACAAGTACTCGTAACTCCACCAGACAAGGAAGGGCCAAAAGCTAGTCATGCTGCCCCAACGAGAAGAAGTCCGAACCCGCATCGATCGAAGAAAGCAGCCAAAAGAAAAGGACCCCCAGTCCAACTCGGACAAAGCTCCCAGATCGGCTACTATACTCACCAGACGGCAGGGCACGAGTGACTTGTTGTTGTTGCAGAAGCAACTAAAGATGATGTACAACACAAGTCGCCGTCTCATGATGTCCCGCCGGGTAGGCGATGGCTCGGTAGCAAAAGTACGCTCACCCTGACTAATCCAAGAGACTGGGAATGCAGAACGTTCAGGCTGGGGCAAGTCTAACAGCAAACAGGCCTCGTCCCTACTGACCGGGTGCAGGGTGATCCGCCGGCCGACAAAGGAGAGTCCTGTAATAATCGCCCAATCTAGAGGAGTAGGGCCTAACTCGAAGCCGACGAAATGGAAGGTCCCAGTCTCCCCGAACCACCGCTCAACCAATGCCAGTACCAAATGCCGGTTCAGGCGGTTAGCCTGTAATCCCATAAAGGCGCCAAACCCGATCTCTGCCAAGAAAGCGCGGTATGATGGGGTAGGGCAGCCTGCTGCATGGTCACAAACACCTGATGAACAGCCCCTCGGAAAGCTGTGTGCACCCACGGAGGTGGTAAATGCTGTCTAGAATATACACTAGGGTGATAGGCTAGATCCCGGAGAGGTGGGACATCTGGTATCTGCAAATCTCCCAAGTCGGCGTTTGTCTGCCTATGCCTGGAAGAAGCTCTCCCATAGCCAGTCACCTGGTCCCCAAGGCCCGGTACCTCCTCCTCGGCATCAACCTCTTCAGCAAAAGCCTGCTCAACCGGAGGAAAAGGGTCGACAGGTAGTCCACTCCCCTGCCCGCTCTGGCTAGATAAGGATCGTCCGGTGGATCGTCGACTACCTCTGGATCGACTAGAACCGCCAGCAGAATCGGTCTGGGCCGCCTTCCCCGAACGGCGTCTCCTCTCGGAACCGTCATCACCTGCATCTGCCATCCTGAAAGGGTAAGCCAATGTAAATGATGTTAATATACCATCCATGCAGTTTAAATAACAGTAAAATAAAACAAACAAATAACACAAAACAAATAAAGGATTTTGAATAACAAATCAAAAATAAAATTTTCACATCTTGATTTTCCAACTCCAAATCACATCTCAAGGGTTCTCTACCTTTTTCCTTCAAAAAGATTTTATTTCTAAAATTTTAACCAACTCTTTCCATAACTTCTAAAAATTTCGGCAGAGTCCCGTTTAAAAGTGGCCCCTCCAACGCCCATGACATCAACACAAAACATGAAATATGCACCTTCCAGCACTGCAATCACATGACAATGGCACCCGTGCACACTCTCCAATTTTTCAAAATTTTCAAAACTCATGTTTTATTTTTCAAATAAATCAATGGTTTTTAAAAAGCTCCCAAAAATTTTTCACAATCACCTCAAATATTTTCAAAATATTCCTACATTTTTCCAAATTTCAAACTTTAAAAATTTCATTAGTTTCTTGAATTTCCTAATTTTTTCTAATTTTCTAAATATTTTTCTATTTTTCAAAAAATTAAAAATTCACCGAGTTTTCAAAAAATCACGAAACTTCATACGGTTGTCAAACACATTTTTCTAAGGCACGTTGCACAAAAACATAGCCAAAAAACCCAGCACCCATGCTTATAGGAACAAATTTCCTATTCCTGCAGAAAACCCCCTTTCACACATTTACATATAATCACTCCAATTCAATCAAACAACCATCAAATTGCAAAAACAACGTCACCAAAGTGTTCAAAGCATATCAAAACATCAATTTCCACTATTCACATGATTCAGACGAAGTTCTACACATCAAAATCAACAAAATTTGAAAACTCACCTTTTGGAAGTTCTCCGGCGAAATCTTCACTTCCGGCGACTTTTCCGGAGACGTGGACTCCCTCCGGCAATCACCCGTGGTCCCCAAGGAATGCTTCTTCAAGGTTCAAGTCGGTTTCCACTTGAAAACTCTCGGATTCTCCAAAAACTCTTCAAATCCCGTGGGTGTTCGAACCAGAAATTTTCTGGTTTTTAGCCTTAGGCCTGGCGCCACTAGCAGAGGCGCCAGTTGATTTTTACCAAAGCAGTGGCGCCAGGTATAAATTCTGGGCAGTTTTGCCCTTTTTCCCGCCAAAACTTGTTTTCGAAGGCCTTTTTGGCCCGTTATCCGTTTTCGACCCCCGTTGTCGAAAGGTTTTCAATGTCCGTCCCTCCGACTGCCTCGCAGTCAACATGGGACTCTTACTCTTATCGTTTTCTGTCTTTGCTTGTCAAAGACAGAAAAAGAGGGGCAGCTGTAAGCACCCCATTTTTGACCGCTCGGCAGTCTACACTCCGTCCAGACTTGTTTTCAAGTCATTATGGACATATTCCAATCGAATCCAATCCTCTAGTCCAAATTTCGTCTTTCCATCGCTTCGCGGGCCGATCAGGCCCAAATAGAGGCAAAATGACCAAAGTGCCCTTAGGGGCATTGTCCATTCGTATTCCAATTCCAATCCCTCTCTCGAGACAGTTTATTCCTCGAGACGGTCCGAGTAGCAAAACTACTCACACAACCGTTAGAGTAGCGGAAATACTCTCAAATCGTCAACCCCGTCCGAGTAGCGGAAATACTCACAGAACCGTTGGAGTAGCGGAAATACTCACAGAACCGTTAGAGTAGCGGAAATACTCACAGAACCATTCGAGTAGCGGAAATACTCAACCCCGTCCGAGTAGCGGAAATACTCAACACCTAGGCCAATACCCATGTTTGTTAGCTCACTTCGGTGAAAAATAACCAGACTACCCTTAGGGCCTTTTCCGAGACTTTTCGGTCAAGATAACCATTTCGCCCCTAAGCATCCGAACGCCCCGGGAACCACACCGGCTCTGGGTATCAAACTGGTAATGTCCCGAGAATACTTTTTATAGTGTTCTCAACCTCCCTTTACCTTTCCGGACCATTCCGAATCGGTTCCGGCAAACCCGGTGCAAAATGACCGTTTTGCCCTTGGTGGGCCGGTCTCCATTTCCGACCACGCCGGCCTTGGGAATCAAACCGGCAACCTCTGGGAACATTCTAAATAATGTTTCCAGATCCCAAGTCTTTTTTCGGGACAACCCGGGTTCGCCCCGGCAGTTTCCTAGTCCGATTGACCGTTTTGTCCCTAAAGGCCCGGGCGACCTTTCCGACACATCTTATCCTCACTTTTCAAGTCAAATACCTCCAGGACACTATTCCAAGTGTTCCTGCTCCTTTCCGGCTTTTCGGGTCACTCCCGGCTCTTTCAAATCATTCCCAGACTTTTCGGAGTCACTCCTAGTGAAGCCAAGCTAAAGTTTACATGGTAGTCACTAGTACAGGCGCCCAAATCTAGTCAAAGATACGTTGCTTGCCGACCTTAATTGTTTCCTAAATGGCTGGCGCCACTAGCAGTGGTGCCAGGGCAAAATTTATGTTTGCGCCACTAGGAGTGGCGCCAGGCCATTTTTTGGCTTGGCGCCACTGCAACAGGCGCCAGGCTTGTCCAACTTCTATAAATACAGAGCCTCGATCAACGTGAAAGGGGTCTGCAAACTTAACCTAAGAATCTCATATTTCGATATACAGAGCTCGAGCACCTCCAAAATCCTAGCCTCCCTAGGTTTTCTCAAACCTTAGCCACTATACACAAACCCTAGCCTCCTATAGACTCATACACACCCCCATACACTCATACACTAGCCCTCAACCATCTTTGGAAGACTTGAAGAGCTGCCATCCAAAGCTTGAAGACAACCCCTTGAAGGTTGAAGAAGAAGATCAAGACAAAGACCGAAGACCGAAGACTGCACGGCGCGCAAAATAAACAAGGAACAAGGTAGGCTTTCTCTTTAATTTTCTGCACTTCCCCCCTCTCTCTTCTCTCTCCAACCCACTTGGGTTTCCTCTATTTTAATCCCCCATCTTTTTCCCCCCCTTTCTTTGCATGCTTGAAACAAGGGGACTCCCGGTCCATGTGTAGGATTAGACTGTTGGAGAGTCACCGTGTCGGGGGCTTTCTTCTAGTCTAACCAGAGACCACGTGGGTCCGGCCCCCTTGATTATGTGGTGAAGCCTTAGCCTTGTATGTTCACGACCCCCAAATTGCATTGTGCATATCATAGTCTTGCATCTTCCAAAATTCGTTTTTAAAAAAGTTGTTTTTCAAAACGTTTTCAAACTTGTTTTCAAAATTGCATCAAAAGCTTTTTTTCAAAAACGTGTTTTCAAAACAACAATCCTAGGGTGATTCTAGCCTTTCCATGGCTAGGGTTGCTTTAGGAAAGTGTTATATTAAAAGTGGCCTTTTGGTCTATATTTTCAAACCTTGTTTTCAAAACCACTTTCTTAAAGTGGTTCTAGTCCTCTTATGGCTAGAATCGCTTTAGGAAAGTGAGATGTTTTCATACTTTCCAAAAAACTCTCTTTTCAAAAATTCCTTCTTCCTAAAAATCTCTTTTCCAACATACTTTCCTAAAACTCTCTTCTTCAAAAATTGTTTTCAAAAACTCCCTTCCAAAATCTATTTTTCAAAACTCCCTTTTTCAACTCCTTTCCAAAACTCTCTCTCCTAAAAATTCACTTTCTAAAAACACTCCCTCTCTTTAAAAATCTTTCTAAAAACTCTCTTCCCAAAATTTTCCTTCTAGAAATTCCCCTCTAGGATTTTCCTTCCAAAAAACACGTTTCTAAAAACACACTTTCCAAAACTCCCTTCTCTTTAAAGTCTTTTTCCAAAAATTCTCTTTCCAAATTCACTTTCTAAAAACTCCTCCCTAGGATTTCTTTCCAAAAACTCGTTTCCAAAAGTGTATTTTTCAAAAATCTCTTTCCTTAGAGTCCAAGTCAAGCCCTAGAGCTAACCATTAGGAAACCCTAATTTTCTTTCCAAAAACATGATTTTCAAACTTTGCCCCAAACCTAGGTTTCCAAAACCTCTAGTTTTCACATCCAAATTATTCATGTTTCCAAAACCTCTTTTCTACGTCAAAACTATAATTTTCCAAACCTAGGGTTTCTAGAATCCCCCTTTCCAAATCCTTGCCAAATCCAATCTTCCTTTTAGGAAACCAAATCAAATCTCCCCGTTTAGGAAACTAGATCCTATCCTCCGTTTTTGGAAACAAAATCAAACCTTTCTCTTTTAGAAACCAAATTCAATCCCTCCTAATCCCAAATATTTCCTAATTCAATTCCTTCCTAAACCATAAGTTTCCTAAACCCAAACTTTAAATCTTTTTTTAAATTTCAAAATCCAAATCTTTCCCAATTTGAATCCTTCCTAAACTTCTACTTTCCTAAATCTTGAGTTCCCAAAACTTGAACATAAAAATCTTTCCTAAATTTTAAAACTCAATTTTCAAATCTTTCCTAATTCAACCCTTTCCTAATTCAACCCCTTTTCCAAATCTTAACTTTCTAAATTCAAGCTTTTAAACCTTTCCTAAATTCAAACCTTTCTTAATTTTCAAGATTTTCTAAAACTCTAAAATTTTCTAAAATCTTAAATCTTTCTAAACTCTAAAACTTTCTAAATCCTAAACTTTCCAAATTTCAAATCTTTCTAAAATTCTAATCTTTCCAAATTCAAAACTTTCCAAATTTGAAACCTTCTTAAGTTAAATCTTTCTAAACCTAAAAACTTTCTAAATTCTAAACTTTTTTAAAACTTCAACGTCTTTCCAAATCTAAGACTTTCCTAAACTCAAAGCTTTCTTAATTTAAGACTTTCTTAAGTCGAGGCTTTCCTAATTCAAACATTTCCTAAATTGAAAACTTTCCTTTTTCAAACCTTTCCCAAAACGAAACTTTTCTTATTTTCAAAACTTCCTTGTTTTCAAAACTTTCCAAAATCAAAACTTCCTTTTTTTAAACATTTCTAAATTCGAAACTTTCCTAAGTTGAAACTTTCTTAAACCTAAACCTTTCCTAATTCAAAACTTTCCAAAAATGAAACTTTCTTAAACCTAAAACTTTCCAAAAATGAAACTTTCCAAAAAATGACACTTTCCTAATTCGACACTTTCCTAATCCAAATCTTTCCTAAATTCTAAGTTTTCAAATCTTTCCAAATCTTCCAAATCCAACATTCCAATTCAATCTTTCTTAATCTCAAGTCTAGGTTTCCTAACCTCCATCTTTCCAAAACCAAGTCTTTCCAAAATCTATCTTTTCAAATCAAAGTCCAATCTTCTCAATTTCAATTTTTAATCTCCTCTTCTAATTTCAAGTCAAATTCAATTTTCAATTCAATCTCTTTTCAAATCAAACCTTCTATTTTCAATCGGACTCCGGTCTGAACTACGACTGACCTGATTCCCCCAAAGGGATACGTAGGCAACCTTCATAGGTGCGGTCACAACACTTTTCAAACTTTCAATTCCACCCTCATGGGTGTGGTTTCCAAAATCTTTTCACATTTCAAATTCCAATCAATTTCCAAATTCAATTTCCTATTTCCACGTTTTCAAAATTTCCAATTTCAATTCCATCTTTTCAAATCAAATCAATTTCTTTTCAAATCAATTTCTATTTTTCAATTCTTTTCTATTGCACTTGCATATCATGCATCATATTTTTCAAACATTGTTTTTCAAAGTGAATAGGGTTGAACTATAGTTAATTAAAGACTCTCATAGGTGAATTTAGGGTAGATTGACATGTAGGAACCGAAAAGGCGGGGTAGGGTGATAGCTTAGTGCGTCTTCCCTACACGTAACCAACCTCCGAACCTAGGATCACTGATTTCAAATACCAAAAGGAGTTATTTTTCAAAAAGGGGCTAAATATTTTCCAAAGGTTGCCAAACAACCTATTTTTTGTAAAAACTCTCTCTTGAGGTGGTATTTTTCAAAATCGTTTTTCAAAAACCCTAAGTGTAGTCTTCGGATTATGCTTAGTTTTTAGGTGGCCTAACTCACCTTAATCAAGTTAGGTGGCGACTCCGAATCTTTTTCAAAAGCTCTTTATTCAAACCAATTTTCAATTCAAACCTAGTCGCACTCATTCTTCTAGGAGGGTGAGTTCTAACGAGAGAGTACAACATTTTTCCCACTTGTGTGAGTATTCCTCGAGTGTGAAAAATCTGGGCGCGACAGTTGCTGTTTGAGGTTTTTCTGATCTCACTTGGTTTTCTCTCTCAGAACTCCAAAATGCCACCATGGCTCGAGCGATAACTCGCATGCCTTTTGCAGAGCGATAAACAGCTAAGTCCTCAATTTGAGAAGACTTCTTTTAGGATTGTAATGTGAGCTGGGTTTAGAGGTTGTAAGAAACGAAGGGATATTTAGGCTCAAAGATCTTCTTTTAGTGGGTTGTTTAAACCAAAACCATCGGAGCACACCTTGGAGCGTGAGATTGCCCCTTGCATTCCCTTCCAGTTCTCTTTTCTTAACCTAGTTGTCTTGATATTGTTCGGGCTTATTTGGACTAAGCAATTTTCTTTGATCAGAGAGGACTTTAATTTGGACCGTAATGTAGGCTAGGTTAAGGGGTTTATGAATGAACGAGATATGTAAGCTCAAATTTGATGTTGCTTCCAGTAGGGTTTAGATCTGCACCATCGTTGGTTGGTCTTCCAGTGGGGTTTCATCCCCTGATATCCTCCTCTAGCTTCAGAAACATGTCTGGCTCATTTAGATAAAGCAATCCTTCTCAATCAGAGTGGACTTTAGTAGGGTTGTAATGTAGGCCATGGTTTGGGGTTTAACAAGAAAAGGTAAAGGCTCAAACCTATTGCTTCTACTGGGCTTTCTTACTACCTAGGATCACCTTTGAATATATATACTTTAAAGAGTTCACATTTCTTGTAGTTTCAATCCTTGACCTTGTAACGGAGTTGTCTGACATTTGTCCCTAACTTCTGGCCTTTTTATATGTTCTTTAAGATAATACAAATATTTTTTTTTTTTCGGCCTCCTATCCCTTGGCAACTCTTTTTCCTTTCTTTTCTTTTTTTTTTTCATCTCTTTCCTTTCTTTTCTTGTAACGAACAATTCTATACTCTCTTTTCTCGGACCTTTTCCTTAATAATTCAATCTAACCCATTGTGGGTGGTGATCCCTAGGTTGGGGTTTCTTTCTAGAGAAAAAGGTAACTGGCTCAACAAGTTTGTCAAGGGTTGCTTTTAACTGTATGGGAAATGAAATGAGGGCCTCTCTTCATTTTGAACAAAATTGCTTGATCCATAGAGCCTTCACGTTACTTCAACTTGATGGTCAATGACATTCTCTGCCAGATCTTCTACTATTTGTCTGCCCCAATGTGGGGGAATGGTCTCGGATCGAGGTTGACAAGAAAAATGTTCCACTTTCTGCGAGGCACTAATGGGTTAAGCAAAAGGATTGTTTTTGTGTATGGTAGAAGAAATGAGGGCCTTTCATCACTTCAAATTAAATTGCTTAGTCCATAAAGCCTTTATACAAAATTTAGACAATGTTTCTAAAAATGGTGTGTTTCTGCCGAATCAACTACTCTGTGCTTACCCCAATGTGCGGGATGATTTTTGGTTTGGGGACATCTGAATAAAAATCAGTTACGGCTCTAGTGGGCTGAGCAAGGGGTAGTGTTTATTTAGGATAAATCAAACAATGGTTTCTCATCATTTCGAGGACTTGGCTGCCCATCGCTTAGCTAGGATATCACGCAAGAGTAGCCTTTTCAATGAACTCTATACCTTTTTTATGAGACTATCTCCTTCCTATCTCTCACTCTCTCTTTGTCTCTCAAAGGTTTTGACCCCCTTTTGAATGGGTTGCCTATGCTATCCCATCCTTTAAGTCGAGTCAGTACTGAATGAGAAAGAATCCTTAAAAGTAATATTCATCCACAAGAGTATGAGAGAAAGGGGATAAACTAGAAACTATCCATTTTCATTTTTTTTCTTTTTTTTTTTTAGAAACATGATTACATGGCATGCAATATTTATTTAAAGAAAATATATGAGAATTAGAAAGGAAAAAGAAAATAGACGAATTTCATGAAAACCTCCCTTTTCTAGTGGACCTTTTGGTGAGAACCCTTAACCCTTAATAAGGTTCTGAGACTACATCAACCTCTTGGTGCTTCATTCATCAGGTGTATCAATAGAGGGCGAGTTTATGATATTTGTCATGCATTTGGAAGTTAGAGGATGCGTTGTTGCAATGCACAGGTCTGACAAGATTTCGCAAATGGGGAGGTCCTCTTCTGCATGGATAGTGATTGTCTTGGCATGGCACGAGGGTAGTTGCATAGAGGTAATGTCTTGCGGATGGATGGCTAATTATTCCTTCATGTAGGTTCAGCCTCCTTCAAGAGCCGGGCTTATCCTTGCATGATTTTGAATTGAGCATGATACTAGAAGGGTTTCTATGAGTTCGGTTGTGCTCTTTGACCTGAAAAAGAAAAGAAAAACAAAATGTAGTTAGCATGTGGAGTTGGGAGTTCTATGCAATGCATGTCCTATGGAGGTCCCTTCTTTGAGGGAGTCTAGGAATGATGACAAGTCCATTTTGGAAGTGGGGTTTTGCCCCTATTATGTAATACAATACCTCTTCGGCATGGGCCGGTTGATGTTTCCTTATTTGGGCAATCCCACCTCTATGGACTGAGAGAGATTTGTGCCTCTCTTGAGATATAATTCTATGCGTACCATGAATCCTTAGGGTTGAGGAACCCTTAGGAATTTTGGTAGGTTGATTAACATGAGATTAGATTGCTCCTTTCTCTCTACAATTGATTAGATGCGTGAGAATGAAATGACTTGAGTTTCTTGGAACTCTTGTCTTGGAATGGATGTGGATGCATGAGCAAATAAAGAAGTGAACATGTAAGCAATATGATGATAATAAGTGAATGATCGAGAAAACCCCCTTTCTTGTCTTGCTTTTGTCTTTGGTTCTCTTAGTACTTGGAGATGAGGAGGGAGAGGGTAGAAGACGAGAAACAAAAGAAGAAAAAGGAAGTTAGTGCCTTGATTTGAAAATTCTTATGCAATGCATGTCCTAGGGGTGCCCTTACTTGAGAGGGAAATTAAACATGATGTGTTTGCTTACTTTTGGAGATAGGGGGTTTGCCCCTGTATGCAGATACCTCACCGTCAAGCAGGTACCTTCATCCATTCATACAATCATCCATTCATTCATTCGTAGAAAAAAAAATAAAGAAGTGCATTGAACTTTGGGTTCAAGATACAAAAGAATTGAAATACATTTTAATAGAGGGAGGGGGAACATTTTCCTTTGGACTTCCACCTATCTACTTTTACAAAGGGAAAGCCTAAACTACTCTTGAGTCTTCGGATCCGCCTTCCTTGGATTTGATGTCGGGGAGGTCGCTGAGAAACCTTGTTAATTGATTGTCCCTTGTCTTCTTGACAACTCTATCTCCATGAGCATAGAGGGATTGGGGCCCCTTTTATGAAATGGATTGGTGTGCATGCCATGAGTCCTTAGGGTTACGCGGGAACCCTTAGGGTTTGGGTAGGTTTAATGCAAGGGAGAGTGACGTTGGTGTCACTCTCAATGGGTTGATCATATGCATGAGAATGCAGTGACTTGAGTTACTTGGAACTCTTGTCTTGACATAGAATATTGAATGCATGAACATGAATATGCAAAAAGTACAAGGAGAGAAGGTACAATTGAAGTAAACATGCATGCATGAACAGTTAGACAGGCATTATAACAGTATAAATACAACCATTATAACAGCAGGTATAAATGAAAGTAAGAGCAATCGCCCTTTCCTCCGTGATTTTGAAAACGGTGCTCGTGTCCTAAATCCGACAGAGGTTCGGCTATGCATGGTGTCTATATGAGTATGAGGTTGAGGGTTGACTAATGCGTCCTAAAAAGGCTCGATCCCCGGATCTTCAAACGTAGGCCCACTCCCTGAGGTGGTGCTATGATCGGTTGGTGATCCGAGCGGGGGAACCATCAAGAGGCCGTAGGCGAAGAAACTGGCACAGTATCTTGCCCACAACCAATATACCATTCCCCCTTTCTAACTAGAAAGGACATATCAGGGTATGCAAGTATGCAGAATGCAAGTGCACATGCAGTGTGTGTGTGTGATTTTTAAAAGTGGAGGAAAGGGTCCAACAACTCCCATTCATCCTGTACCTCACATTCATGCAAAGCAGTTAAAATGTTTAAATATAAAGCGCATCTACAAAACAAAGATGCAAGTGTTAGTATGTGGATGGCAAACATAATATCAGATAATATGAACGAATGCATGTTTTTTTTTTCTTTGAAAACAATTTTGAAAATTTAGGTTTGGAAATTTAAAGTGAATAGGATTGAACCAAGTTAATTGAAGACTCTACATGGGTGAAGGGTAAAGAGACATGACTATGGCCTAACCCTCTAAGTATCCCCAGTGGAGTTGCCAACTGTCGCGCCCAGATTTTTCGCACTCGAGGAATACTCACCCAAGTGGGAAAAATGTTGTACTCTCTCGTTAGAACTCACCCTCCTAAAAGAATGAGTGCGACTAGGTTTGAATTGAAAATTTGGTTTGAATAAAGGGCTTTTGGAAAAGATTTGGAGTCGCCACCTAACTTGATTAAGGTGAGTTAGGCCACCTAAAAACTAAGCATAATCCGAAAATTACACTTAGGGTTTTTGAAAAACGATATGAAAATATCTCCTCAAGAGAGGGTTTTTTTAAAAAAAAACAGGTTGTTTGGCAACCTTTGGAAAACATTTAGCCCTTTTTTGAAAAATAACTCCTTTTGGTCTTTGAAATCAGTGATCCTAGGTTCGGAGGTTGGTTACGTATAGGGAAGACGCACTAAGCCATCACCCTACCCCGCTCTTTCGGTACCTACATGTCAAACTACCCTAGATTCACCTATGAGAGTCTTCAACTAATTAATGTTCAATCCTATCCACTTTGAAAAACAATGTTTGAAAAGAAATGATGCATGGGATGCAAGTGCAAGTTAAGAGAATTAAAAAATAGATTTGGAAATAAATTTGAAAAGAATTTGATTTGAAAATAGATTTGAAGAGATGGAGTTTGAAATTGGAAAGTTTGAAAACTTGGAGATTGAAATTTGAAAATAGAAATTTTGAAATTGGAATTTTGAAAATAGATTAGAATTTGAGATTTGGAAAGATTTTGGAAACCGCACCCATGAGGGTGGAATTGAAAGTTTGAAAAGTGTTATGACCGCACCTATGAAGGTTGCCTACGTATCCCTTTGGGGGAATCAGGTCAGTCGTAGTTCGGACCGGAGTCCGATTGAAAAGAGATTGATTTGAAGAGAGAGATTAGATTGGAAGAAAGAGATTGCATTGAAAATTGGATTTGATTTGAGATTAGAAGAGGAGATTGGAAATTGAAATTGAGAAGACTGGACCTGCTTTGGAAAGATTGATTTTGGAAAGACTTAGTTTTAAGAAACCTAGACTTAGGAAAGATTTGACTCGACTCAGAAGGTTTAGAGAAAAATTAGATTTAGGAAATGTTTGAATTAAAAAAAGGTCCGATTTAGGAAAGTTTCATTTTTGGAAAGTTTCAAAATTAGGAAAGTTTTGAAATGGGAAAGTATTGAATTTAGAAATGTTTTGAATTAAGAAAACTTTAGCTTGAGAAAGGGTTAAAATTTGGAAAATTTCAAATTAAGAAAGTTTTGAATTTTTGAATGTTTGAAACAAGGAAGTTTTGAAAATAAGAAAGTTTCGTTTTGGAAAAGGTTTGAAAAAGGAAAGTTTTCAGTTTAGGAAATGTTTGAATTAAGAAAGTTTTGAGTTTAGAAAAGTTTTAGATTTGAAAAGATTTTGAAATTTTGGAAAGTTTAGAATTTAGAGAGATTTGAAATTTAGAAAGTTTAAGATTTAGAAAGTTTTAGGGTTTTAGGAAATCTTGAGATTAGGAAAGGTTTGAGTTTAGAAAAAGTTTGAAAAATTAGATTTGGAAAGTTGAGATTTGGAAAAGGGGTAGGATTAGGAAAGGGTTGAATTAGGAAAGATTTTTATGCTCAAGTTTTGGAAACTTAAGATTTAGGAAAGTGGAGGATTAGGAAGGATTTGAATTAGGAAAAAGTTGGATTAGGAAGGGGTTGGATTTGGTTTCTAAAAGAGAAAGTTTGATTTCGTTTCCAAAAACAGAGGATTAAATTTGGTTTCCTAAACGGGAAGATTTGATTTGACAAGGATTTGGAAAGGGAGATTCTAGAAACCCTAGATTTGGAAAATTTATAGTTTTGACGTAGAAAAGAGGTTTGGCAACATGTATAGTTTGGATGTGAAAACAAGAGACTTTGGAAACCTAGGTTTAGGGCAAAGTTTGAAATCATGTTTTTGGAAAGAAAATTAGGGTTTCCTAATTGTGAGCTCTAAGGCTTGACTTGGGCTCTAAAAAAAGAGTCTTTGGAAAGTGCGTTTTTGGAAACGAAGGTTTTCTAGAAGGAAATGTTAGGGAGGAGTTTTTGGAAAGTGAATTTGAGGAGGGAGTTTTTGGAAAAAGATTTTAAAGAGAAGGAGTTTTGGAAAGTGTGTTTTTAGAAACGTAGATTTTATAAGAAAAATCCTAGAGGGGAACTTCTAGAAGGAAGATTTTGGAAAGAGAGTTTTTGGAAAGATTTTTGGAGAGAGTTCTTCTAGGAAGGTTTTTGGTTGAAGATTGTTGGAGAGAGTTTTTGGAAAGTATAAAAACGTCTCACTTTCCTAAAGCGATTCTAACCATAAGAGGGCTAGAACTACTTTAAGAAAGCGGTTTTGGAAAACAATAAGATTTGAAAATATAGACCAAAAAGGTCACTTTTAATGTAACACTTTCCTAAAGCAACCCTAGCTATGGAAAGGCTAGAATCACCCTAGAATTGTGGTTTTGAAAACAAGTTTTTGAAAAAGAGATTTTGATGTAATTTTGAAAACAAGTTTGAAAACGATTTTGAAGACAGCTTTGAAAATGGTTTTTGGAAGATGCAAGATCATGATATGCACAATGCAGTTTTGGGGTCGTGAACATACAAGGCTAAGGCTTCACCACATAATCAATGGGGCCGGACCCACGTGGTCTTTGGTTAGACTAGAAGAAAGCCCCCGACACGGTGATTCTCCAATAGTCCAATCCTACACATGGACCGGGAATCCCCTTGTTTCAAGCATGCAAAGAAAGGGGGGAAAGAGATGGGGGATTAAAATAGAGAAAACCCAAGTGGGTTAGGAGAAAGAAGAGAGAGGAGGGAAGTGCGGAAATTTAAATAGGGAGCCTACCGTATGTCTTGTTTATTTTGCACGCCGTGCTGTCTTCGGTCTTCGGTCTTTGTCTTGATCTTCGTCTTCAATCCTCAAGAGTTGTCTTTAGGCTTTGGATTGTAGCTCTTCAAGTCTTCAAAGGATGGTTGAAGGCTAGTGTATGAGTGTATGGGGATGTATAGGAGTGTATATGAGACTAGGGTTTGTGTATGGTGGCTAGGGTTTGGAGAACCTAAGGAGGCTAGGGTTTAGGGAGTGCTCGAGCTCTGTATATCGAAATATATGATTTTTAGGTTAAGTTTGCAGACCCTTTTCATGTTGAATGAGGCTCTGTATTTATAAAGGTTGGACAAACCTGGCGCCTGTTGCAGTGGCGCCAGGGCAAAATTGCTTTTAGTGCCACTAGGAGTGGCGCCAGGCCAATTCTTGGAGTAGTGGCGCCAGCCAGTTAGGAAACTTTATAAGTCAGCAAGCAACGTATCTTTGACTAGATTTGGGTGCCTGTACTAGTGACTACCATGCAATTTTTAGCTTGGCTTCACTAGGAGTGACTCCGGAAAGTCCGGGAATGATTTGAAGGAGCTGGGAATGACCTAGAAGGCCGGAAAGGAGCAGGAACACTTAAAATAATGTCCTGGAGGTATTTGACTTAAAAAGTGAGGACAAAATGTGTCGGAAAGGTTGACCGAGCCTTTAGGGGCAAAACAGTCAATCGGACTAGGAAGCTGCCGGGGCGAACTCGGACTGCCCCGGAAGAAGACTTGGGATCTGGAAACATTATTTAGAATATTTCCAGAGGTTGCCGGTTTGATTTCCAAAGCCGGCGTGGTCGGAAAAGGAGACCGGCCTACCAGGGGCAAAATGGTCATTTCGCACCGGGTTGGCCGGAACTGACTCGGAAAGATCCGAAAAGGTAAGGGGAGGTTGAGAACACTATAAAAAGTAGTCTCAGGAAGTTACCAGTTTGATTCCCAGAGCCGGTGTGGTCGGAAAAGGAGACTGGCCCACCAGGGGCAAAACGGTCATTTTATACCGGGTTGGCCGGAACTGACTCGGAATAATCCAGAAAGGTAAAAGGAGGTTGAGAATACTATAAAAAGTATTCTTGAAAAATTACCGGTTTGATACCCAGAGCCAGTGTGGTTCCCGGGGCGTTCGGATGCCTAGGGGCAAAATGGTCATCTTGACCGGAAAGTCTCGGAAAAGGTCCAAAGGACAATTTGGTCATTTTTCACCGAAGTGGGCTAACAGACATTGGTGTTGACCTGGGTTTTGAGTATTTCCGCCACTCTAACGGCGTTCGTCGTGACATAGGGGTTTGTTGGCAATTCCCTATATCGACCTATTTGTGAGTATTTCCGCTACTCTAACGGTTTTGTGAGTAGGTTCGCTACTCGAACCATCTCGAGAAATAAACTGTCTCGAGAGAGGGATGGGAAAGGGGACTTACCGTCTTCGAAAAGATATGCCTGGATTAGAACCGTCTCAAGGAATAAACTGTCTCGAGAGAGGGATTGGAAAGGGGACTTATCGTCTTTGAGGAGACGTGCCTGGATTGAAACCGTCTCGATGAATAAACTGTCTCGAGAGTGCGATTAGAAAGGGGTCTTACCATCTCTGAAGAGACGTGCCTGGATTGGAACCGTCTCGAGGAATAAACTGTCTCGAGAGAGGGATTGGAAAGGGGTCTTACCGTCTCCGAGGAGACGCGCCTGGATCGGAACCGTCTTGAGGAATAAATTGTCTCGAGAGTGGGATTAGAAAGGGGTCTTACCGTCTCCAAAGAGACGTGCCTGGATTGGAACCGTCTCGAGGAATAAATTGTCTCGAGAGAGGGATTGGAATCGGAAAGAAAAGGACAATGCCCCTAAGGGCATTTTGGTCATTTTGCCTCTATTTGGGCCTGATAGGCCCGCGAAGCAATGGAAAGACGGAATTTAGACCTAGAGAATTGGTTTCGATTGGAATATGCCCACAATGACTTGAAAACAAGTCTGGACGGAGTGTAGACTGCCGAGCGGTCAAAAATGGGGTGCTTACACCGAACCCACGTGGTCTCCGGTTAGACTAAAAGAAAGCCCCCGACACGGTGACCCTCCAATAGTCCAATCCTGCACATGGACCGGGAATCCCCTTGTTTTAAGCATGCAAAGAAAGGGGGGAAAAGAGATGGAGGATTAAAATAGAGAAATCTCAAGTGGGTTAGGAGAGAGAAGAGAGAGAGAGAAGTGCTTAAATTTAAATAAGAAGCCTACCTTGTGTCTTCTTTATTTTACTTACCTTTGCGCGCCTTGCTTTTCTTTGGTCTTTGCTTCACTTCAGTCTTCGAAAGCTTGTCTTTGGTCTTCAAATCTTCGTAGTTGCGGGAATCCAAGTCTTCAATGGTGGGTTGGAGGCTAGTGTGTAAGTGTATAGGAATGTGTATGAGTGTATAGAAGGTTAGGGTTTGTGTATGGTGGCTAGGGTTTGGAAAACCTAGGGAAACTAGGGTTTTGGGAGTATACGAGCTCTGTATATTGAGAATTAGGGTTTTTAGACTAAGTTTGCGGACCCTTTTCATGCTGGAAGAGGCGCATGTTGCAGTGGTGCTAGGCCAAATTTCCTCTTGGCGCCACTAGGAGTGGCGCTAGGCCATTTCTTGGCTTGGCGCCACTACTTGTGGCCCCAGCCAATTAGAAAAGTTTTAAGGTCTGGAAGCAACGTATCTTTGGAAGATTTGGGTGCCTATACTAGTGACTACCATGCAATTTTTAGCCTAGCTTTACTATGAGTGACTTCGGAAAGCCCGGAAATAATTTAAGGGACCGGGATTGGCCCGGAAGAGCTAGAAAAGGGCAGGAACACTTAGAATAGTGTCTCAGAGGTATTTGACTTGAAAGATGAGGATAGGATGTGTCAGAAGGGTTGACTGGGCCATTAAGGGTAAAATGGTCAATTGGGCCAGAAAGCTGCCGGAACGGACCCGGAATGTCCCGGAAAAAGACTTGAGATTTGAAAACATTATTCAGAATGTTCCCAAAGATTTGCTAGTTTGATACCCATAGCCGGTGTGGTTGGAAAAGGTGACCGGCCCTCTAGGGGCAAAACGGTCATTTTACACCGGGTTTGCCGAAACGGACTCGGAATGATCCGGAAAGATAAAGAAAGGTTGAGAACACTATAAGAAGTATTCTCGGAAGGCTACCGGTTTGATACCCAAGGCTGGTGTGGTTGCCAGGGCATTTGAATACCTAGGGGCAAAATGGTCATCTTGACGGAAAGTCTCGGAATTGGCCCAAAACTGAGTAGCAGGCACCTAATCATGCCGAATTACTTTCAAAGCAATCTTGAAAGGGTGGACTTACCGTTCTGAGAACTTAGGTATTTTCTCGAGAAGCGTGCCAAAAAATGGCCGTAGGGGCAGTTTGGTCATTTTTTACTAAAGTGGGCTAGCAGGCACTAGCGTTGACCTGGGTTTTGAGTGCTTCCACCACTCCGATGGAGGTCCTGTGATACAGGGATTTTTTGGGAATTCCCTATATCGACCTGTTTGTGAGTACTACCGCTACTCTGACAGTTGCGATGTTTGCGAGTACTTCTGCTACTTTGACGGTTCGCGATTATTCTTGAGGCTGCTTGATCTCAGGAAGCTGCTAAAGGGACTTAGCATCTGAGAAATCAATTTTCTCAGAATGCGTGTCGAAACGAACATTTTTGCATTGGCGGGCTAGCAGGCGCCAAAGGTGGACCGTTCTACCATCTTGGGGACTTGGGGTCTCGTCCCAGTTGACAAGTTTGAAGGGACTTACCATTTCAAAGAAACTTTCTTCAGAAAACGTGTCGGAAAGGATAGACTTACCGTCTCGAGGAATCAACTTTCTCGAGAGAGGGATTGGAATTGGAATTGGAATTGGAATTGGAAAAGGGACTTACCGTCTTCAGGAAGACGCGCCTATTGGAAGTGGAAAGGGGACTTACCGTCTTCAGAGAAACGTGCCTATGGGAATATTGAAAGGGGACTTACTTTCTTAAGAAAGACGTGCCGATTGGAATTAGACCGACAATGCCCTAAGGGTATTTTGGTTATTTCGCCTCTATTTGGGCCTAATGGGCTCGCGAAGCGATGAATTGACTGGATTAGGACTAGAATTCTAGAATATATCCATATTGACTTGAACTCAAGTCTAGATGGACTGTAGACTGTCGAGCGGTCAAAAATTGAGTGCTTACAACTGCCCTTCTTTTTTTGTCTTTGCTTGTCGAAGACAGAAAACAATAGAGTAAGAGTTCCATATTGACCGTGAGGCGGTCGGAGCAACGGACTTTGGAAATTTTGGAAGACGGGATTGTAGAAACGAATATTAGGCCAAAAAGGCCTTTGAAATCAAGTTTTGGCAGGAAAAAGGGCCAAGTTGCCCGGAATTTGGAACTGGTGCCACTAGGAGTGGCGCCTTTGGCAAATCTAGCTTGACGCCACTACTGGTGGCACTAGGCTTAAGATCAAAACCAGCAAACTACTGGTTCGACGCTGCTGCGGGATTTGAAGAGTTTTTGGAGAATCGAGAGTCTTTGTGAGAAAATCGACTTGAACCTTAAAGGGGGCACTCCTTGGGGACCACGGGTGATTGTTGGAAGGAGACCATGTCACCGGGAAAGTCGCCAGAAGAGAAGTTTTTGCCGGAGAACTCCGAAAAGTGAGTTTTCTATCCTATGTTGATTTTAATGTGTAGGACTCCATTTAAGTCGTGTGAACAGTGAAAATTGATGTTTAGATATGTTTTGAACATTATGGTGATGTTATTTGTGCATTTTGGTGCTTGTTGGACTGAATTTGAGTGATTTTACGTGATTATGTGAAGAAGATTTTTTGCAGGAATTGGGGGTTTGTTCCTACAAGCTTGGGCATTGGGGTTTTTTTTTGGCTAGATTTTTATGTCGTGTACCTTGGAAAAATGTGTTTAACAACCGTGTGAAGTTTCATGATATTTTGAAAACTTGGTGAATTTTTTATTTTTTGAAAAATAGATAAATACTTAGAAAAAATACAAAATTGGGAAATTGATGAAATTAATAAAGTTTAAAATTTAGAAAAATGTAAGAATATTTTAGAAAATATTTGAAATGGTTTTGAGGAATTTTAGGATATTTTTGAAAACCATTGATTTGTTGGAAAATAAAACAAGTCTTTCGAGGAGTTTGGAAATTTGAAAAGTGTGCGTAGGTGTTGGTGCTATGTGATTGTGATGTTATAGGGTGCATGGTTTGTGTTTTGTGTTGATATTGTAAGTGTGCTAGGGACCGTTTTTAAACGAAACTCTGCCACAATTTTTAGAAATCAGAGAAAGAGTTGGAAAGATTTTGAAATAAAATCTTTTTGAAGAAAAAAGACAAAAAACCCTTTAGATTTTAAAAAACCCATTTTGACTCGAAGTTGAAAATTCAAAATGTGTAGGAAGTTTATTTTGACCTAGAAGTGGAATTTTGAAATCAAAATGTGTAGGAAATTCATTTTAACTTATTATTTGAAACCTTTTTATATTTTTTTTGTTTACTTGTTGTTTGTTTTTATTACTTATTTATTTATTTTATTATTTTTCTTCCACTTTTATTCTCTTATGTATATACCATATATTAACACCTCTTACCTTGGCTTACCTTTTCAAGATGGCAGATGTGGGTGATGATGGTTCTGAGAGGAGACACCGCTCTAGGAAGGCAACTCGGACGAATTCTGTTAGCAGTTCCAATTGATCCAGGGGTAGTCACAAATAAGCTAGCAAGGCACTTTCTAGCCAGAATAGAAGGGGGAGCAGGCCTCTAGTCGACCTCTTCCCTCCAGTTGAGCCAGCCTTCAAGGATGGTATGAACGCCGAGATTTCTCACTTTTGACTTTTAGGATGGCCGATGCTATTTTGAGTTGACTACGGGTTTGCTATGATGGGTATCCTCCAAATGAGCGAGACATTTTTCACTAGTCCTTTGGTTGCATGGCTTCTCTTTTATTGATGCAGCTTGATTTCTGGCAGTGGTTCCCTTTTGGCCACCTGACTTGTCTCTCTTCCGTTTTGGGGAATGTGAGCTTGCCCCTACTCCCCGTGAGTTTAGCTTCCTCTTAGGTCTTCATGATGGTTTAGCTGACATTATGGGACCTACTTTTCCGGATGGCTGCATCACGATTATTTCTTCTCAGCTTGAGCTCCATTGTACGGCCTTTTCTTTTGATCTGCTGCCCCAATTTCCTTATGTCCCAGTGAAGTTCTTGTTTATATTATTTTGAGTTTGCGACGGATAGAAGATTGACATACTTCTCAAGATTGGTTAGTCTCTCGCATGGTGGCCCTGGCTTTGCTCTTCTTAAGATTCTAGGTGTTCTCCTAGAGGGAATGACATGGTTGACTGCCGATTACGTGTACAGTTTCCCAGGATTCATGAAGGTAACTTATATACTCCTATAGTTGTGGAGGAGACCTTCGTGAGCCTTACTAGACTCCGTTAGGGGGCTAATGCACATTTTCGGGGATGTTCTTCACTATTTTAGCTCTGGGCGATCAGACACCTATTTGTTACTTATCTTTTTCAACATACATGGTATCTCGAGTCGGAAGTCATTTAATTGGGGAGATCGAGGGTGGGTCATTGCCCCATTCTCTGTTTCTTGTCGGCCATGAAAATCTGAGCTTTCTGAGGCATGTGTCGATGCTGGAGATGTTTGAAGGGTGGCTTTAGCTCCTCTTTGTATTTTACCTCGTTCCCTGTTTCCTATTTGAGAAATGGAGGAAGACATAGAGTTAGTTTTTCTTCTTTTTTTCCTTCTTTTTTTTTTCCTTTGTAAAAATAGTTTATTTATACCAATTCTAAAAATGCACAGGCAAATGGGTGAATACATGTTATACATATATTTTTATTGGTTTTTTTTATTTTTTGTGAATGCACATGGAGTTAGATGCATGACCTATTTTGCATGTCCTACTTTCTTTTTCTTTTTTTTTTATGTATATATATATTTTTATGATTGCATGGGTTCATATAGGAATGAAATTTAATGCATGTTTTACTTTTGGATGAATGTACATACAGGAATGGAATTGAAGGCATGCCATGCTTTTTTATGAATGCATGAATAGATACAAACTACACATAAATTTAAATGGATGTACAGATTATACATGCCAGGGACGCATTAATAATACATGTATATAAGCTATTTAAAAGAATTTCCCAGGATTGCCCCATGGCCCATATTCTCAAGATTCTGTTTCCTTTCCAGGATTCTGCACCATTTAGTTTTGTCCCATTCTCATCGGGGTGTGATAGCATTTGCACCATTCTCCAAGGATCTTGATCTTTAGGTTTGCTATTTTGTCCCTACTTTCTATAGGGTTACTGTTTGGGTTTTTCTGATATCAATTGGTTTTCTCTCTCAGATCTCCAAAATGCCACCATGGCTTGAGTGACAACTCGCATGCCCTTTGCAGAACGATAAATAGCCAAGCCCTCAATCCGAGAAGATCACCATTTTCATCGTTGCTCATTATATCTTCTTGGAAATTGCTCTTTTCATCATTGCTCATTATATCTTCTCGGAAATCACCCTTTTCATCATTGCTCATTAGCTCCTACTTATGACTTTTGCCTTAACCCAATATGGGCGGTGATCATCTAATCGGTTTTCTTGAGGAAAGTAATCGGCTCAAGTGGGCTTTACAAAGGGATTTGTTTGGGTATTGTAGAAGAAATGAGGGCCTTTCATCACTTCAAATTAAATTGTTTAGTCCATAAAGCCTTATAAAAAATTTAGACAATGTTCCTAAAAAAAATGGTGTGTTTCTGCCGATAAACCACTATATATTCTATCAAATCAACTACTCTGTGCTTACCCTAGTGTGGGGGATGGTTACAGGTTTGGGGATATTTGAAAAGAGATCACTGACGGCTCTATTGGGCTGAGTAAAGGACAGTGTTTATTTGGGATAAATAGAACAATGGCTCCTCATCATTCTGGGTACTCGGCTGCCCATCGCTTAGCTAGGATATCATGCAAGTGTCGCCTCTTTAATAAAATTCGCACTTCTTTGTTGAGATTGCCTTCCTCCTATCTCTCACTCTCTCTCTCAGTCTCTCAAAGGTTTTAACCCCCTTTGAGTGGGTTGCCATGCTACCCCATCCTTTAAGTCGAGTCATTACTAAATGGGAAAGGGGATAAACTGGGAATTACTTGTTTTCATTTAAAAACATGACTACATGGTATGCAGTGTTTATTTAAAGAAGATATGCGACAACCAGAAAGGCGAAAAGAAAATAAATGAATTTTATGCAAACCTCCCTTTTCTAATAGGCCTCTTGCTGGAACTCCTAGCAAGGTTTTGAAATTGTGCCGACTGCTTTGGTATTTCATTCCCCGGGTGTATCACCAAATGACGGAGGGTGAATTAATGGATCTTTTGCGGTGTTTGACATGCATTTGGCAGTTAAGAGATTCTTTTATAGCATTGCATGGGTCTGATATGACTTTGCGAACGTTGAAGCCTCCTTTTGCATGAACGGTGGTTGTCGTAGCATAGTGTGGAGGTAAAGTCTTGTTGATGAATAGTTAGTTCTTATTGCTTCCTGATGTAAGTTCAGCCTCTTCTAACAACTAAGCTCATTCTTTCATGAGTTTGAACTGGGTGGGGTACTAGAGGGATTCTATGAATTCAGTTATGCTCTCTGACCTACAAAAAGAAAAAGAAAAACAGAATGCAGTCAGCATGTAGAGTTAGAGGTTCTATGTAATGCATGTCCTATGAAGGTCCCTTCTTTGAAGAAATTCAAGCATGATGGCAAATCCATTTTGGAGGTGGGGTTTTGCCCCTATTATGCAATACAATACCTCTTCGATGTGGGCCGGTTGATGTTTCCATATTTGGGCAATCCCGCCTCCATGGATTGAGAGAGATTTGAGCCTCTCTCAAGATATGGTTCTATGCATGCCATGAATCCTTAGAGTTTAAGAACCCGTAGGACTTTTGGTAGGTTCAATTAACATGAGATTTGATTGCTCTTTTCTCTCTACGGTTGATTAGATGTATGAGAATAAAATGACTTGAGTTTCTTGGAACTCTTGCCTCTAAATGGATATATATGTATGAACATAATAAAAGTGAACATGTGACCAGTAGGATAACAATAAATGAATGATTTAGAAAAACCCCCTTCTTGTCTTGTTTCTGTCTTCGGCTCTCTTGGTACTTAGAGATGAGGAGTGAGAGGATAGAAGACAAAAACAAAAAAGAAGTTAGTGTCTTGATTTGAAAATTTTTATGCAATGCATGTCCTAGAGGTGCCCCTACTTGAGAGAAACTAAACATAATGCATTTGTTTACTTTTGGAGATAGGGGATTTGCCCCTGTATGTAGATACCTTAACGTCAGATGGAGAACTTCATCCATTCATATATTCATCCGTCCATATATTCTTCCATCCATCCATTTGCTCGAGGAAAATAGAGAAATACATTTTAACTTTGGGTTTATGATACAAAAGAATTGGAATACATTTTAATAGGGGGAGGGGGAACATTTTACCTTGGGGTTACACCTATCTGGTTTTACATAAGAAGTCCTAAACTACTCTTGAGCCTTCGGATTCGCCTTCTCTGGATTTGGTGTCGATGAAGTCACTGAGAAACCTTGTTAACTGATTACCCCTTGTCCTCTTGGCAACCCTATCTCCGTGAGCATAGAGGGATTAAGGCCCCTCTTATGGAATGAATTGATGTGCATGTTATAAGTCCTTAGAGTTACATGGGAACTCTTAGAGTTTGGGTAGGTTTAATGTAAGGGAGAGTGACCTTGGTGTCACTCCCAATGCGTTGATCATATGCATAAGAATGCAGTGACTTGAGTTACTTGGAACTCTCGTCTTGACATGGAATATGGAATGCATGAAAATGGAAACATAGAGTATAAGAAAAGAAAATACAGCTGAAGTACATATGCATGTATGAGCAGTTTGACATGCATTATAACAGTAAGAATACAGTCATTATAACAACAGGAATAAACAGGTATAAACAGAGCAGTCACCCTTTCCTCCATGGTTTTGAAAACGGTGTGTGTGTCTTAAATCCAGCAGAGGTTCAGCTATGCAAGGTGTCTATATGAGCATGAGGTTGAGGGTTGACTAATACGTCCCAAAAAGGCTTGGTACCTGGATCTTCAAACCTAGGCCCACTCCCCGAGGTGGTGCCATGATTGGTTGGTGATCCGAGCGGAGGAACCATCAAGAGGTCGTAGGCGAAGAAACTGACACAGCATCTTGGCCACAACCAATATACCATTCCCCCTTTTTAACTAGAAGGGTCATATTAGGGTAAAAATGCAAGTATGCAGAATGCAGGTGCACATGCAGTGTGTGTGTAATTTTTGAAAGCGGAGGAAAGAACACAACAACTTTTATCCATCCTGTTCATCACATTCATGCATGGCAATTAATAAAATTTAAACAAAAAGCGCACCTACAAAACAAAGATGCAAAAGTTAGTATGTGGATGACAAACTTAATACAAGATAATATGAAAACATGTTTTTTGAAAACAATTTTGAAAATTTGGTTTTGAAAATTTAAAGTGAATAGGATTGAACAAGTTAATTGAAGACTCTGCATGGGTGAAGGGTAAAGAGACATGACTATGGCCTAACCCTTTAAGTGTCCCCAGCGGAGTCGCCAGCTGTCGCGTCCAGATTTTTCGCACTTGAGGAATACACACACAAGTGAAAAAAATACTGTACTCTCTTGTTAGAACTCACCCTCCTAAAAGAATGAGTGCGACTAGGTTTGAATTGAAAATAGATTTGAATAAAGGGCTTTTAAAAAACATTTGGAGTCGCCACCTAACTTGATTAAGATGAGTTAGGTCACATAAAAACTAAGCATGATCCGAAGACTACATTTAGGGTTTTTGAAAACAATTTTGAAAATATCTCCTCAAGAGAGGGTTTTTAAGAAAACAGGTTGTTTGGCAACCTTTAGAAAATATTTAAGCCCTTTTTGAAAATAAACTCCATTTTGGTCTTTGAAAATAGTGATATAAGTTCGGAGGTTGGTTACGTGTAGGGAAGACACACTAAGCCATCACCCTATCCTGCCCTTATGGTACCTACATGTCTATTTACCCTAGATTCACCTGTGAGAGTCTTCAACTAACAAATTTTCAATCTTATCTACTTTAGAAAAAGAATGTTTAAAACGATATGACGCATGATATGTAAGTGCAAGAAAAGAAAGTTGGAAAATAGATTTAAAAAAGAAGAATTGAAGAGAAATTGATTTGATTTTAGAAAAGAGATTCGAAAAGATAGATTTGAAATTGGAAAGTTTAGAAATTGGAAATAGAGATTTGAAAATAGAAATTTTGAATTGGAAGTTGGAAAAAAGTTGTGGAATGGAAAATTTGAAAAAGGTTGTGACCGCACCCATGAGGGTTGCCTACGTATCCTTTTGGAGGAATCAAGTCAATCGTAGTTCGGACAATAGTTCAATAGAAAATAGGTTTGAAAAAAGATTTGATTTGAACTTAGAATAGGATATTGAAAATTGGAATTAAGAAGATTAGACTTGTTTTGGAAAGATTGAGGATTAAGAAACCTAGACTTAGGAAAGATGGGATTTAGGAAAAACTTAAGAGTTAAGAAAAGATTTGACTCAAGTGTTGGACTTGGAGATTAGGAAAGATTGGATTTAGGAAGGGTTCGAATTAGGAAAGTTTCATTTTAGGAAAGTTTCATTTCAGAAAAGTTTTGGTTTAGGAAAGTTTTCGAATTAGGAAAGTTTCAGCTTAGGAAAGTTTTGAAATAACAAAGGTTTTAAGATAGGAAAGGTTTCATTTTAAGAAAGTTTTGAAATGGGAAAGTTTTGAAATTGGAATGTTTTGAAATAGGAGAGTTTTGAAAGTTTAAAAGTTTAAAATTTATGAAGATTTAGAAGCTTAAAGTTTAAGAAAAGATTTAAATGTTTAGGTTTAGGAAACTTATGGTTCAAGAAGGTAGGAGACTAGGAATGATTTGAATTAGGAAAGGTTTAAAATAGGAAGGATTGAGATTCCTATTTCCTAAAACAAATGATTGGATTTTGTTTCTAAATAAGGTGATTTGATTTTGTTTCCAAAAGCGGAGGATTGTATTTAGTTTCCTCAAGGGAGATTGGATTTGGTTTCCTAAAGGGAATATTGAATTTGGTTTCCTAAAGGGAAGATTGGATTTGGCATGAATTTGGAAAGGAAAGTTTTGGAAACCCTAGATTTAGAAGACTATAGTTTTGATGTAGAAAAATAGAGTTTGGAAACCTAGGTTTTAAGGCAAGATTGAAAATCATGTTTTTGAAAAGGAAAATTAGGGTTTCCTAATCGTGGGTTCTAAGGTTTAACTTGGACATCAAGAAAAATGATTTTTGGAAAGTGAGTTTGTAGAGAGGGAGATTTTTGGAAAGAAATCCTAGAGAGGAGTTTTTAGAAAGTGAATTTGAAGAGAGAGTTTTTCGAAGGGGACTTTTGGAAGGAGATTGTTGGAAAGAGTTTTTTAGGAAAGAGATTTAGGGAGAGAGTTTTCTAATAAGGAAACTAGGGAGTGTTTTCAGGAAAAGAATTTTAAGAAGAGCTTCTGGAAAGGAGTTTAAAAAGAAGTTTTGAAAAATAAATTTTTAGAGAGAGTTTTCAAAAACAATTTTGGAAATGAGATTGGAGAGAGTTTTTAGAAAGTACATAAAATATCTCACTTTCCTAAAGTGATTCTAACCATAAGAAGGCTAGAACCACTTCAAGATAGTGGTTTTGAAAATAACAAGGATTTTGAAAATATGAACCATATTGGTCACGTTAAATGTAACACTTTCCTAGAGCAACCCTAACCATGAAAATGCTGGAATCACCCTAGGATTGTGATTTTGAAAACAAGTTTTGAAAAAGAAGATTTTTATGCAAGCTTTTGAAAACGAGTTTGAAAATGAATTTTAGAGGAATGCAAGATCATGATATGCACATTGCAAATTGGGGTCATAAACATATACGGTTAAAGGCTTCACCACATAATCAAGGGGGTCAAACCCACATGGTCTCCAATTAGACTAAAAGAAAGCCCCCAACACAGTGACCCTCCAATAGCCTAATCCTACACATGGACCAGGAAGTTCCTTGTTTCAAGCATGCAAGAAAGAGGGGGAAGAAGATAGGGGATTAAAATAGAAGAAAACCTAAGTGGGTTAGGAGAGAGAAGAGAGGGGGAAGATGCATAAACTTAAAGAGAAAGTCTACCTTGTGTCATGTTTATTTTGCTTTGCTTTGCGTGCCTTGTTTTCCTTGTTATGCTTCGATCTTCACTTCAGTCTTCAAGAGTTTGTCTTCGATCTTTAAAGTTTCGTAGTTACAGTAATCTAAATCTTTAATGGAGGGTTTGAGGCTAGTGTATGAGTATATGAGAGTGTATGAGTATATAGGAGGCTAGGGTTTGTGTATGGTGGCTAGGGTTTAGGAAAACCTAATGAAGCTAGGTTTAGAGAGGCGATGGGCTTTGTATATCGAAGAATATGACTTTTAGACTGAGTTTGCAGACCTCTTTCATGCTGGAGGAGGCTCTGTATTTATAGAGAGAAGAATGGCCTAGTGCCTGTTGCAGTGGCGCCAGTCCAAAAATCCTTCTGGCGCCACTAGTAGTTAGGAATGTTTTAAGGTCAGCAAGCAACGTATCTTGCGAAGGTTTGGGTGCCTGTACTAGTGACTACCATGCAATTTTTAGCCTGGCTTCACTAGGAGTGACTCTAGAAGGTCCGGGAAGCATTTAAGGGATCGGGAATGGCCTGAAAGGCCAGAAAAGGGCAGGAACCGTTGGAATAGGGTTCTGGAGGTATTAGCTTTGAAAAAGGATGACATAAATTGTTGGAAGGATTGACCGGGCCATTAGGGGCAAAACGATCAATCGGGCCAAAAAGCTACCGGGACGAACTCAAAATGTCCCAGAAGAAGACTCGAGACTTAGAAATATTATTTAGAATGTTCTCAAAGGCTACTAGTTTGATACCCAGAGCCGGTGTGGTCGGAAAAGGCGACTGGCCCACCAAGGGCAAAACGGTCATTTCGTACTGGGTTTGCTAAAATTGACTCGGAATGATCCAGAAAGATAATGAAAGGTCAGGAATACTATAAGAAGCACTCTCGAGAGGCTACCGGTTTGATACCCAGAGCCGGTATGATCCCCCGGGCATTCGGATGCCTAGGGGCAAAATGGTCATCTTGACCGAAAAGTTTCGGAATTGGCTCGAAACTGACTAAAAGGCATCTAATCATGCCGGATTGCTTTTAAGGCAATCTTGGAATGGTGGACTTACCATTATGAGAACTTAGGTATTTTCTCGAGAAGTGTGCCCGAAAATGGCCCTAGGGACAGTTTGGTCATTTTTCATCGAAGTGGGCTAGTAGACACCGGTGTTGACTTGGGTTTTGAGTGGTTCTGCCACTCCGACAGTGGTCCCGTGATACAGAGGTTTGCTGGCAATTCCCTATATCGACCTGTTTGTGAGTACTTTCGCTACTTTGACAGTTGCGATGTTTGCGAGTACTTTCGCAACTCTGACGGTTGCGATGTTTGTGAGTACTTCCGCTACTTTGACGATTCGCAATCATTCTCGAAACTGTCTGATCTTGAGAAGCTGCTAAAGGGACTTAGTGCTTGAGAAATCAACTTTCTCGGAAGGCGTACCGAAACGGACATTTTTGCATTGGTAGGCAAGCAGGCGCCAAAGGTGGACCGTTCTACCATCTCGGAGACTTAGGGTCTCGTCCTAGTCGACGGGTTTGAAGGGACTTACCGTTTCGAAGAAACTTTCTTTGAAAAATGTGCTAGAAAGGATAGACTTACCGTCTCGAGGAATGAACTTTCTTGAGAGAGGAATTGGAATTGGAATTGAAAAGGTGACTTACGGTTTTCGGGAAGACGCACCTATTGGAATTGGAAAGGAGACTTACCGTCTTCAGAGAGATGTGCCTATGGGAATGTGGAAAGGGGACTTACCATCTTCAGAAAGACGTGCCGATTGGAATTAGACCGAACAATGCCCTAAGGGTATTTTGGTCATTTCGCCTCTATTTAGGCCTGGTGGGCTCGCAAAGTGATGAATTGACTGGATTAGGACTAGAATTCTAGAATATGTCCATATTGACTTAAACTCAAGTCTAGACGGACTCTAGACTGCCTAGCTGTCAAAAATGGGGTGCTTACAGAACCCCCACCATTCGACCCAACTACCTTTCACCTAGACAAACAACTAGAGAGAGAGAGGATTTCGAGATTAAGGACTTCAAACAAGAATAGACGAGTGAGGATTTTGGTTTATTAGATGTTAGGAATATGCATGTCAAAGAGAACAATGTTGCTCTAGAGGTCATTCATATCATATCTATAAGTCATAAGATCCATACATTTCCACCTCTAGCACTTCGTCCTAAACCTCCGGAGCCTTTGGAGCTCCATGCCCCAACATTAAAGCCAATTATCCTTCCCATTGCCAACCAACAAAAAGAAGGGGAGGGTCAATTACTTTATATCATGAGCTTCATTGGCACTTTTGTGCATGATCATTTTGCATTTTCTACATTTTATGACCATTTTCACCATTGTGTGCTTTCATGTTGTGTCATTGAGTTCATCAAAGGAGTTACCATTATGTATTGTTATGTGTGTTTGAATTCTTTACAAGTTGCAAGAGTCGATTTGCGGGATGATAGAAAATTTTCACTTTGTGGTATTGGGTGATCTTCCCTTCAAGTTATGTAGGAGTAGGAGTAGGAGTAGTTGTTTTTGTTTCTTTGTTTTCTTAATTTGTGTTTTCTATCCTAGTTGGGGCAGGTGCATTAGGCACTCTAACCCCTCTTCCTTCACTATTTCAAGAGATTCTATGCCTTGTCTTCATGCATTGAAGATAATGCATCATTCCAATTGGGGGGTGAGGAGAGTAGCTTTAGAGGCTTAACCTCTACTCTTTCTTTGTTTGTTTTGCTTGTTTGTTTTTGAAAAAACAAAAAAAAAAAAAAATTTGAGTCAATGATGATGACTTCCACTAGTTAGAGGTAGAGTTTAGATACCATTTTTACATGCATGTATTTTATCATTCATGTCTAAAGCTCTATTCTTTATGGTGGATATCATTTTGTAGCTTTATTGCTATATGTCTCTTGTTATACTTCGGTCCCTTTGTGGTGTATTGCCTATTCTCATGTATTATATTGATGGATGATCATTCGGTTACTTAGGATCTTTGGTAGATGTTGATGTATCTCATGGTTTCGGAACTTTACTTATCTATCTTGAGCACATTCTCCATATGCTTCATAATTATCTCTTATTATTCATGGTGGATGTGTTGATACTTTAGATGGGAACTATGACATATTCATGAGATTCAATCTTTGATTTTTGAATGGTTAGAGTGTTGCATGGTTTATATTCAAAGTATGATGAGCATTTCACTCTTTGATTTTGATGTTTTGTGGGATGTTATCTTTAGTACACATTAAGTGAGGGGATTACACTCAATGAGAGCACAAATCATGGATGTAACTTTATTGTATTAGTTTGTGCATTTGTAGCCTTACTTGAGTAGAGATCTTAACCTTGTGAGCTATAGAGCTTCATACCTTCTTTGAAGAGAGCTTGCATTCACTTGAGAAGATTTCTTAATTCGTATCATTTCAATGGCTTCATCACATTTGCATTTGGCTTATTTGCTTTTTATTGACTTACATTGTTGGCACTCACATTTATTCAAGTTATATTTTATGTATGCTTTGGGAAATGATTTAGGCCATCTTTCATCCTTTTGAGCTATAAAATTTTTGTTGTTTTTATTCCCTTTGCAACCATGTATTTTTGTCCTTTTGATGTGTGATCTTACTTGAGATGTGATCATTGATAAAATAACTTTTCTCTCTAGTTGAAGAGGCACAAATCTTCATTCTATTGAAGCACATGAAAAAGTAAAGAGGAGCTATGTTGTGTAAATGTAAAAAATGGTGAATATAAGCACCCTATTTTTGCCCGCTTGGCAGTCTCCAGTCCGTCCGGACTTGTATTCAAGTCAATATAAACACATTCCAATATGAATCAACTTTCGAAATCTAATCCCATCAATCAATCGCTTTGCAGGCCCTTTGGGCCCAAATAAAGGCAAAATGATAAAAATTCCATTAGGGGTATTGTTTGGTCCAATTCCAATGGGCACGTCTTCTCAAAGACGGTAAGTCCCATTTTCCAATCCAATTTTGAGTTGAATTCAAAGTCTAATTAAATTCGGCACACCTTTCGAGAAAGTTAATTCCTCGAGGTGGTAAGTCCATCCTGTTTGGCACGTTTCTGAGTGAACTCTTTAGAACAGTAAGTCCCTTCAAACTTGTTGACCAGGACGAGACCCCAAGTCCCCGAGATGGTAAAATGGTCCACCTTTGGCGCCTGTTAGCCTGCCAATGCAGAAATGTCTATTTCGGCATGCCTTTTGAGAAAATTGATTCCTCAGGCACTAAGTCCACCTAGCAACTTCCAGAGATTAGGCAGTCTCCGAAATGATCGCGATCCGTTAGAGTAATAGAAATACTCATAAACATTGCAACCATCAAAGTGGTGGAAACACTCGCAAATAGGTCGATATAGGGAATTGCCAACAAATCCCTATATCACGGGACCGTCGTCAGAGTGATGGAAACACTTAAAAACCTAGGTCAACACCAATGCCTACTAGCCTACTCTAGTGAAAAATGACCAAACTACCCCTAGGGCCATTTTCTGCACGTTTCTCAAAACAGTACCTAAGTTCTCAGAATGATAACTCTACCCTTCCAAGATTGTCTTAAAGACAATTCGGCATGATTAGGTGCCTTCTAGTCAGTTTCAGGCCAATTTTGAGACATTTCGATTAAGATGACCATTTTGCCCCTAGGCATCTGAACACTCCGAGAACCACACCGACTCTAGGTATCAAACTGATAACCTCTTGGGACATTCTAAGTAATGTTTGCAAACCTCGAGTCTTCTTGCGGGATATTCTGAGTCCATCCCAGCAGCTTTCTAGCCCGATTAACCGTTTTGCCCCTAATGGTTCGGTCAACTCCTCTAACATATCTCGTCACCATTTTTCAAGTCTACTACCCCCGAGACACTATCCTAAGGGTTCCTATCCCTTTTCGGCCTTCTTGGCCATTCCTGACCCTTTAAATCATTCCCGGACCTTCCGGAGACACTCCTGGTGAAGCCACGCTAAAAATTACATGGTAGCCACTAGTACAAGCGCCCAAATCTTTTGAAGATACGTTGCTTGTCGACCTTAAAACTTTCCAAAGTGGTTGGTGCCAGTAGTAGTGGCGCGAAACCAAATTTTGGCATGGCACCACTCCTAATGGCACTAAAAGGATTTTTTGCCTAGCGCCACTAGAATAGGCGCCAGGTCATTCTTCTGTCTATAAATACAGAGCTTCCTCCAGCGTGAAAAGGGTCCAAAAACTCAGTCTAAAAGCTCTCCTCTTCGATACATAGAGCTCGTAACCTCCCTAAACCCTAGTCTTCTTTAGGTTTTCCAAACCCTAACCCCATACACAAACCCTAGCTCGCATATACTTACATACACCCTATACACTCCTACACTAGCCTCCAAAACCTCCATTGAAGACTTGAAGTGCTGCAACTCTGAAGTTTCCGAAGATCTAAGCGGGCACTCGAAGATCAAGATGAAAATTGAAGCGAAGACCGAAACAAAGCAAGCAAAATAACGCAAATAAAACAAGACACAAGTTAGGCTCCCTATTTACGTTTATGCAAATCCCCCTCTCTCTTCTGTCTCTGATCCCACTTGGATTTTCTTCTATTTTAATCCCCTATCTTCTTCCCTCCATTTCTTGCATGTTTGAAACAAAGGGATTTCCTGGTCCATGTGTAAGATTAGGCTATTGAAGGTCACCGTGTCGGGGGCTTTCTCTTAGTCTAACCGAAGACCACGTGGGTTCGGCCCCCTTGATTATGTGGTGAAGCCTTTAACCTTGTATGTTCACGATCCCAACTTGCATTGTGCATATCATGATCTTGCATTACTCCAAAATTCGTTTTCCAACTTGTTTTGAAAAATTTGCATTCAAATTGTTTTCAAACTTGCATTAAAATTTTCTTCTTCAAAACTTGTTTTCAAAATCACAATCCTAAGGTGATTCTAACCTTTCCATGGTTAGGGTTGCTTGTTAAATTTAAAGTGACCAATATGGTCTATATTTTCAAATCATTGTTGTTTTCCAAAACCACTATCTTAGAGTGGTTCTAACCTTCTTATGATTAGAATAGCTTTAAGAAAGTGAGATATTTTTGTGGACTTTCTAAAAACTCTCTTTTTAAATCTCTCTTTCTAAAAATCTCATTTCCAATACACTTTTTGAAAACTCTCTCCAATCTCTTTTCCAAAACTGTTTTCTAAAAACTCTCTTAAAAATATTTATTTTCCAAAACTTCTTTTAAACTCCTTTTCAAAAACACTCTCTTCAAAATTCACTTTCTAGAAATGCTCCCTAAACTTCCTTCCTAAAAACTCTTTCCAAAAACTCTCTTTCCAAAAGTTCACTTTCTAAAAACTCATTTCCAAGATCTCTTTCAAAAAATCTTCTTCCTTAAAAATTCACTTTCCAAAAACTCTTTACCTTGGACTCCAAGTTAAGCCCTACAGTCAATGATTAGGAAACTCTAATTTTCTTTCCTAAAACATGATTTCCATTCTTGTTTCAAAACCTAAGTTTCCAAAATCTCATTTTTTACGTCAAAACCATATATTTCCAAAACCTATTTTTCTACTTCAAAATCTAGAATTTTCAAAACTTCATCTTTCCAAATCCAAGCCAAAATCCAATCTTCCCTTTAGGAAATCAAATCAATCTCCCCATTTAGGAAACTAGATCCAATCCTTTGTTTTTGGAAACAAAATCAAATCACCTCTTTTTAGAAACAAAATCTAATATTTTGTTTTAGGAAATAGGAAACCTAATCCTTCCTAGTCTAAAATTTCCTAATCCACTCATTCCTAATCTCATACTTTCCTAAACCTTAAGTTTCTAAAACTTAAACTTTTAAATATTTCCTTAAACTATAAGTTTCCAAATCTTTCCTAATTCTAACCTTTCTTGATTCCATACCTTTCCAAATTTCAACTTTCCAAATCTAAATTTTCAAATCTTTCTTAAACTCAAACCTTTTCTAATCTTAAGTATTTCTTAAACTCAAACTTTGAATCTTTCTAAATTTCTATTCTTTCCAAATTCAAAACTTTCTAAATTTAAAACTTTCTTAAGTTAAAACTTTCTAAATTTCAAACCTTTCTAAATTTAAAACTTTATTAAGTTAAATTTTCTAAATTCAAAACCTTCTTAAGTTAAAACTTTCTAAATTCTAAATTTTCCAAATTCTAAATCTTTCTTAAATCAAACTTTTCTTAATTCAAATCTTTCCAAAAATCAACCTTCTTAAGTTAAAACTTTCCTAGTTCAACACTTTCCAAATCTCGAAACCTTTCTTAAAATAAAACTTTCCTAATTCGAAACTTTCCTAAACTAGAACTTTCTTAATTCAAAACTTTCCTAAAGCGAAACCTTTCTTATTTTGAAACTTTCCTAAATCAAAACTTTCTTAATTTGAACATTTCCTAAATCCAATATTTCCATAATCTTCCAGGTTCAATATTCGAGTTAAATCTTTCTTAAATCTCAAGTCTGTCCTAAATCCTATATTTCTTAAGTCTAGGTTTCCTAAATCTCAATATTTCCAAAGGAAGTCCAAATCTTTCTTCCAAGCTCTATCTTTCCAAATCAAAGTCCAATCGTTTCAATTCTAAATTCCAATTTCAAATCTTCCATTCTAAGTTCAAATCAAATCTTTTTTTTTTTTTTTCAAATCAAACTCTTTTCAAAATCAAATCTTCTATTTTCTATCAGACTCTTGTCCAAACTACGGCTGACCTGATTCCTCCAAAGGGATACGTAAGCAACCTCATGGGTGCAGTCATAACCTTTTTCAAATCTCCAATTCCCCAATCTTTTTCAAGTTTCCAATTCTATAATCTATTTCAAGTTTCTAATTCTAAAATCTATTTTTCAAACCTTCAATCTATTTCCAATTCTTCAATCCTTCTTTCAAGTTTTAAATCAAGTTCTTTTCTAATCTATTTTCAAATTAAATCTTCTTCTTGCACTTACATATCATGCATCATTTTTTTAAACATTATTTTCTAAAGTGGATAGTGTTGGATATATGTTAATCCAAGACTTTAATGAGTGAATTTAGGATGAATAGACATGTAGGCACCGCAAGGGCGGGATAGGGTGATAGTTTAATGCCTCTTCCCTACACGTAATCGATCTCCACACTTAGATCACTGTTTTCAAAGACCAAAATGAGTTATTTTCAAATAAGGGCTTAAATATTTTCCAAAGGTTGCCAAACAACCTCTTTTCTTAGAAAACCCTCTCTTGAGGGAGTTTTCAAAATCGTTTTCAAAAACCTTAAGTGTAATCTTTGGATTGTGCTTAGTTTTTAGGTGACCTAACTCATCTTAATCAAGTTAGGTGGTGACTCCAAATTATTTTCCAAAAGCCCTTTATTTAAATCAAATTTTGAATTCAAACCTAGCCGCACTCATTCTTCTAGGAGGATGAGTTCTAACGAGAGAGTACAATATTTTTTCCGCTTGTGTGTGTATTTCTCAAGTGTCAAAAATCTAGGCGCGATAGCTGGCGACTCCACTGGAGACACTTAGAGGGTTAAGACATAGTCATGTCTCTTCATCCTTCACCCATGTAGAGTCTTTAATTAACTTTGTTGGTCCAATAGGCAACCCAAGAGGGGGGGTGAATTGGGTTTTTCAGAAATTAATACAAGTTAAGATTAATTAAAATTAATCTAGACAATATAGCAATGGTTAATCTATGTGCAAAGCAAAGTTATCAATGAAAACAAAGAAAACAGAGTAATGAAGGAGAGACACAGATTTACCGAGGTTTAACCACAAACCGTAGTCTACGTCCTCACCCCAAGACCTCCTTGAAGCCTTCTTCCACCATGTAATCACCTATTACAAGATGGGCTGCTGATTGATGAAGTACTCAGCTCACTCTACAAGAACCCCTCACTGAGTTCTTCAATTCCCAATTGGTTTTGTCCAAGCTCCACTTAAACTTTACAAGAGTTTTGCTTCACACAAGAGAACTCTCAAACTCTCAGTTACAAGTGTATAAGAGTATACAACTTACAAACAAATTCTTTAACTAGAGTAGATTTACAATCAAAGCTCACAAGAATAAAACAGGAAGAATGTTTCAGGAATATCAGTGATTCAGTAGATTTTCGTCTCTTCTTGTTTCTTCCTCTTGATTCTTGTGTATAAATGCAGTTGGAGGCTAGTATATATACCCTTGCATTGATTCCATCCGTTGGAGGTAGTTGGGTATCATAAATGCACGTCCAGTCTGTTATAACGTTAAGAAAAATAGCCGTTGCGACAGAGGGAGTCGGCTCCATTTCTTGTGGTGTCGACACTTCCTGCTTCTGCATTTGCCAGATGATGTTCATTAAGTCCATAAGTCCCCTCTTCATGTCGATGAGACGACTCCTTGTTCATCTGTCTTCTTCATATCAGGCTTCTGCTGTCATGAGGCGACACTTCTGCTTTAGGTGTCCACTCATTGATCATTTGAACTTCAAGCCTTTTGCTTCTGTTACCAGGAGGCGACACTTCATCTTCAAGTGTCCGCTCATTGATTATATTATTTTCAAGCCTTTGCATCTGGCACCAGGAGGCGACACTTCATTACAATGTGTCCGCTCATTGCCTACTTGGTCTCCAGGCTTTTTGCTTCTGTGTTCAAGAGGCGACACTTTGTTTCAATGTGTCCACTCATTGTCCAATTTGTCTTCAAGCCATTTAGCCTCTATGTGCAAGAGGCAACACCTGAATTCCATGAGTCCCTCATTGCCCAAAATTCAGCCTTCAGATTTCTATTGATCAAGCTTATCAAAGCACTGGTATAAGATCTTCAAGGAGTATGTCTTTAGGGTATAAAGATCAATCAAATCTTCCTAACTCATCAGAGTTAACTTCTATTCAAATTTGGATTGGATTAACCATTGGATATTGATCTTCTTCTTGAATCTCAAGCAGTCAAAGCTTTACTTGATTAAAACTGAACTTTACTTCTTCATTTACAAAGCTTCTTCAATTCATTGTAGAACATCTTCTTGAATACCAATCTTCCTGTAAAGCTTCACAATGCTTCATTTCTGATTTCCTCTCTTTGCTAGCAATTCTTCATTCTTCAATAAACACTTCACAGAGTCCATTGCAGACTTGATGAAATCTCTTCATACATCTAGTCTTCATTGACTCTTTACACTTGTAGAAGAATTCTTCACTTGGATTCCATGTAGAGATCAGATATTCATTGTGAGCCATCTTCTTGGCAACTTCAATCACATGTCTTGAATTGGTCTTTAGCATACCAGATGAGATCATTTCTTGAGCATTTTCCAAACTCTTCAACAACCAATTCTTCTTCAACTGAGCATTGCACTACTTCAACTGATCTTTGTGTATTCTGATGAAATCTTCTTTAGGTGTTAACATCATCTCCATTCTTAACCTTTAACTGATCATTTCATTTCCTCAACTGATGAAGTCTTTAGTCTGGTGCAAATCAATCTTCATTGAAACTATGCATACTTGAACTTGTTGTTCATTCCTTTGATATGTATTAGACTTAAGATTCAACTTTAAGTCTAAGTTATGAACTTGTTAATCTGCACACTAAGTAGATTCATTAGAAACATAACATAAGGTTTAGTTATCATCAAAATCAACATGGAAATTAACCTTGAGTCAACAAGGATTAACCTTGACTCAACAAACTTGTCCAATGTTATCCACTTTCAATTTTCAAAATCAAATTTTCAAAGTTATTTTTAAAAACATGCATTTAATTCCATTCATATTATCATGTATTAAACTTACCATCCACATACTAACTTTTGCATCTTTGTTTTGTAGCTATGCTTTTTGTTTATAATATTATTTTATTAACTGCTATTCATGAATGTGATGAACAGGATGGATGGGAGTTGTTGGGCTATTTCCTCCTCTTTCAAAAATCATACACACACTGCACGTGCACTTGCATTCTGCATACTTACATTTTTACCCTGATCTGTCCCTTCTAGTTAGAAGGGGAAACGGTATATTGGTTGTTGGCAAGATGCTGTGTTAGTTTCTTCGCCTACGGCCTCTTGATGGTTCCCCCGCTCGGATCATCAACCGGTCATGGCACCACCTCAAGGAGCGGGCCTAGGTTTGAAGATCTAGGAACCGAGCCTTTTAGAATGCATTAGTAAACCCTCAACCACATGCTCATATAGACACCTTGCATAGCCGAACCTGTGCCGGATTTAAGACACGTGCACTGTTTTCCAAAACCATGCAAGAAAGGGCAACTGCTTTTACTTTCCTTTATACCTGCTTATTCCTGTTGGTATAATGCTTGTCTAACTGCTCATGTATGCACGTTTATTTTACCGTTGTATTCCCTCTCCTTATACTCTATGTATCCATTTTTATGCATTCCATATTCCATATCCAGACAAGAGTTCCAAAGTAACTCAACTCACTGCATTCTCATGCATATGATCAACCCAAAGAGAGTGACACCAAGATTGCTCTCCCTTGCATTATACCTACCCAAACCCTAAGAGTTCCCGTGTAACCCTAAGGACTCATGACATGCACATCAATTCATTCCATAAGAGGGGCCCCAGTCCCTCTACGCTCACAGAGATAGGGTTACCAAGAAGACAAGGGACAATTGATTAATAAGGTCTCTCAGCGACCTCGACATAAATCCAATGAAGGCGAATCCAAAGACTCAAGAGTAGTTTAGGATTTCATATGTAAAATTAGATAGGCGGAAATCCCACGGGAATTGTTTCCTTTTTCCCCTATTAAAATGTATTTTGGTTTTATTGTATTTAGACTCCGAAAGTCCAATATATCCCCTCACTTTTGAATGAACACATGTTCCCCCTCAAACGGTAAGGTATCTGCATACAGGGGCAAACCCCTATCTCCGAAAATGAGCCGAAACCATCACATTTAGTCTCTTTCTCTTAAATAGGGATGCCTTAGGACATGAATTGCATAGAGCTCTCTAAAAATCAAAAATTAACTTGTGATTTATGTTCTTGTTTTTCTGTTTCTTTCTTTTTCATTTACAGATATTACCCTGCATTGAGTCAACATTGCTCCCAAGAGGGGTCAACATCAACCTAGGGACCCCATTGTCACCCGGCAAAGAGCATCACTGATGGCTACCAACCCTGAAGAATTATCTCAACTCTCTCGAGAAAAGGTGAACGAAATGAGGACCAAGATGGATGAAATGTTCAAACTCATTCAAACTATGGCCATAAGGGATATTGCTGCAATCCTATCATCATCCATGACCACGTCCAAGGACCCTGAACCCGCTAACCTAAGGATCATGCTGTAATCTGATAATGCTAGGAGGAGCAAAGAAGATGCCAAAAGGATCAACGCTGAAGAGGAGGAAACCATCCTGCTCTTACCTGACGTAAAAAGGACTCCGTTAAACCATTTTAGTCTGTAAATCCAAAGGCCAAAGGATTCACTACGAAGTCTCCATGGCCATGACACCTACGGTTTCACTTCTATAACAAACTCTATTTCTTTCTGGACCACCAGAGACCTGCTAGATTCAAAATGCCTGACCTCCAGAAGTATGACGGCACCGGTAACCCTATTGCTTATCTTCGTCTCTATGTTGGGGGGCTGAGTAGTTATGGCAATGATTTGAAGCTCCTCATGCAGTTATTCCAACACAACCTCACTAGGTCTGCTCTATAATGGTTCGCTCGTCTAGACCTAAGGAAGATCATGATTTGGATCGAGCTGGTTAACGATGTTTATTTTCGGCAATCCTCCGTGGTCCCTAAGAGGCGCTTCATAAATGTCTAAGTCAGTTTCCTCGCAATGCCTCTAGGTTTTTGAAAATCCTTCGACTCTCGCAACAGCGTCAAACCAGAAATGTTTTTGGTTTTGATCCTAAGCTTGGAGCCACTGCTAGTGGCGCCAAGCCAATTCTACCAAAAGCGCCACTAGTAGTTGTGCCGGTACTGAATTTCGGGCAGATTTGCCCTTTTTCCCGACAAAACTCAATTTCAAAGGCTTTTTGGGCCCAGTATCCATTTCCAAACTCCCATTTTCAAAAATTTCCAAAGTCCATCCCTTCGTCTGCCTCACGGTCAACATGGGACTCTTACTCTATCATTTTCTGTCTTCATCAAGCAAAGACAGAAAAAGAAGGGCAGCTGTAAGCACCCTATTTTTGCCTGCTCGGCAGTCTTCAGTCCATCCAGGACATATTCCAATCTGAATCAACTTTTCAAGTCTAATCCCATCAATCAATCGCTTCGTGGGCCTTTTGGGCCCAAATAGAGGAAAAATGACTAAAATGCCCTTGGGGGTATTGTTCGGTCCAATTCCAATGGGCACGTCTTCTCGAAGATGGTAAGTTCCCTTTTCCAATCCAATTTCAAGTCCAATTCCAAGTCCAATTAAATCTGGCACACCTTTTTAGAAAGTTGATTCCTCGAGGTGGTAAGTCCATCTTGTTCGGCACGTTTTTTAGTGAACTCTTCGGAACAATAAGTCCCTTCAAACCCGTCGACCGGGACGAGACCCCAAGTCCCCTAGAAGGTATAACAGTCCACCTTTTGCACCTGCTAGCCTGCCAATGCAGAAATGTCCGTTTCGGCACACCTTTTGAAAAGTTGATTCCTTAGGCGCTAAGTTCACATAGCAGCTTCCAGAGATTAGCCAATCTCTGGAATGATTGCGACCCGCAAGAGTAACGGAAATACTCGTAAACAACGCAACCGTCAGAGTGGTAAAAATACTCGCAAACAGGTCGATGTAAGGAATTGCCAGTAAATTCCTATATCACGGGACCGCCGTTAGAGTGACGGAAGCACTTGAAACTCAGGTCAACACCAGTGCCTGCTAGCCCACTCTGATGAAAAATAACCAAACTGCCCCTATGGCCATTTTCGGCACGTTTCTCGAAATAGTACCTAAGTTCTTAGAACGGTATGTCCACCATTCCAAGATTGTTTTAAAGAAAATCTGACATGATTAGGTGCCTTCTAGTCAGTTTCGGGCCAATTCCGAGACATTCCGATCAAGATAACCATTTTGCCCCTAGGCATCAGAACGCCCCAGGAATCACACTGGCTCTAGAAATCAAACTGGTAACCTCCTGAGAATGCTTCTTATAGTATGCTCAGCTTTTTGTTATCTTTCTGGATCATTCCAAGTTAGCTCCGGCAAACTCGGTGCGAAATGACTGTTTTGCCCCTGGTGGGCCGTCGCCTTTTCTAACCACACCGGCTCTAGATATCAAACTGGTAACCTGTTGGGACATTCTAATTAATCTTTCCAAACCACAAGTCTTCTTCCGGGATATTTTGAGTCCATCCCGGCAGCTTTCCAGCTTGACTGACCGTTTTGCCCCTAATGGCTCGGTCAACCGCTCTAACACATCTTGTCACCATTTTTCTAGTCTACTACCCTTGAGATACTGTCCTAAGAGTTCTTATCCCTTTCAAGCCTTCTGGTCCATTCCTGGCCCTTCAAATCATTGACAGACACTCCAGAGTCACTCCTAGTGCAGCTACGCTAAAAATTGCATGGTAGTCACTAGTACAGGCGCCTAATTCTTTTGAACATACGTTACTTGCTGACCTTAAAACTTTCCTAAGTGTCTAGTGGCACCAAGCCAAATTTTGGAGCGGCACCAAAAGGATTTTTTGCCTGGCACCACTACAATAGGCGCCAGGTCATTCTTCTATCTGTAAATACAGAGCTTCCTCCAACGTAAAAAGAGTCCGCAAACTTAGTCTAAAAAATCTCCTCTTCAATACACAGAGCTCGTAGCCTCCCTAAACCATATTCTTCTTTAGGTTTTCCAAACCCTAGGCCCCATACACAAACCTTGGCTCTCATATACCCTTATACACTCTTACACTAGACTACAAAGCCTCTATTGAAACTTGAAGTGTTGCAACTCGGAAGTTTTCGAAGATCCAAGCGGGAACTAAAAGATTAAGATGAAGATTGAAGCAAAGACCAAAAAAATGCAAGCAAAACAACGTGAATAAAACAAGACACAAGGTAGGCTCCCTATTTACGTTTATGCAACTCCCCCTCTCTCTTCTCTCTCCGAATCCACTTAGGTTTTCTTCTATTTTAATTCCTTATCTTCTTCCCCCCTTTCTTGCATGCTTGAAACAAGGGACTTCTCGGTCCATGTGTAAGATTAGGCTATTGAAGGTCACCGTGTTAGGGGCTTTGTCTTAGTTTAACCGGAGACTACGTGGGTTCGGCCCCCTTGATTATGTGGTGAAGCCTTTAACCTTGTATGTTCACGACCCCAACTTGCATTGTGCAAATCATGATCTTACATTCCTCCAAAATTCATTTTCCAACATGTTTTCAAAAATTTGCATTAAAATTGTTTTCAAACTTGCATTAAAATTTTCTTCTTCAAAACTTGTTTTCAAAATCACAATCCTAAGGTGATTCTAGCCTTTCCATAGTTAGGGTTGCTTTTGGTAAGTGTTATATTTAAAGTGACCAATATGGTCTATATTTTCAAATCATTGTTGTTTTCCAAAACCACTATCTTAGAGTGGTTCTAACCTTCTTATGGTTAGAATCTCTTTAGGAATGTGAGATATTTTTATGGACTTTCTAAAAACTCTCTTTTCAAATCTCTCTTTTTAAAAATCTCTTTTTCAATACACTTTTTGAAAACTCTCTTTAATCTCCTTTCCAAAACAGTTTTCTAAAAACTCTTGTAAAAATATTTATTTTTCAAAACTTCTTTTAAACTCCTTTAAAACGCTCTCTTCAAAATTCTCTTTCTAGAAACGCTCCCTAGACTTCTTTTCTAAAAACTCTTTCTAAAAATCCCTTTCCAAAAACTCTCTTTTCAAAAGTTTACTTTCTAAAAACTCCTTTCCAAGATCTCTTTCAAAAATACTTCTTCCTTAAAAATTCACTTTTCAAAAACTCTTTGCCTTGGAGCCCAAGTTAAGCCTTAGAGCCAACGATTAGGAAACCCTAATTTTCTTTCCTAAAACATGATTTTCAATTTTGCCTCAAAACCTAAGTTTCCAAAATCTCCTTTTTTTACATCAAAAACATATATTTCCAAAACCTATTTTTCTACTTCAAAATCTAGGATTTTTGAAATTTCATCCTTCCAAATCCATGCCAAAATCCAATCTTCCCTTTAGGAAATCAAATCCAATCTCCCCATTTAGGAAACTAGATCCAATCCTCCGTTTTTGGAAACAAAATTGCCAAGCCCTAGTTTTTGGGTCCAAGGTCCTTTTGGCTCAGAGACAAAAACACGGAACTCTGTCCTTTTGGGTCTAAGGTCCTATGGTTCGGGGGATGGTTAAGTGTAGGGAAGATATCCTAAGATCATCACCCTACCCCGCCTTTTCGGTACCTACATGTCTAATCACTCTTTTGTTCACTCACTAGAATAACCGGTTACCATTGTCTGCTTAATATCCACTTTAGAATTTTAAAAAAGGGGTTTAGTCATCACTTTTCGGATGAATGATGCATGATGCAAGTTTTGGACTAAGTCTGAAAATATGGAGATTTTGAAGGGGATTAAGATAGGAATTTTGAATTGATAGAAACTTTTGAAAAGGGGATTGGAGTTGAAATAGAAGTTATGACCGCACAATTTTAGGTTGCCTATTATCTCACTTGGCGAGAATCAAGTCAATCGTAGTTCGGGCAAAAGCCTGATGGAAAATAGGTGCATTAGGGCCTTTGTAATGTTTTAAAGACACATTGAGGTTTTGAAAAAGAGAACTTGAGAGTTTTGATTTGGAATCGGATGTTGGAGTGTTTTGAAATAAAACTTTGAAACTCTTGAAATGAGATTTTGAAGTGTTTTGAAATGTTTTTGGAATAACTCAAGGGAGTTTTGGAAGTGCTTTGAAGTAACTCAAGAGAGTTCTGATGTCTTGTTTTGAAAACCTTGGAGGTAGGGTTTTGAGATGTTCTGTGAACTTGTCTTAGAAAAAGCTTTTGAAAGTGATTTTGGAATTCTAATATGGACAACCTTGGGGGTTGTTCTTAATGTATCACGTTCCTTTAGAATCCCTAACAATAAAAGGGCTAGGGACACCTTGTGAGTTTTTGAAAGCATTTTTGGAAATACGTTGAACATGGAATGTGGGAATATTTGAAGAGGTTATGGAGTTGGTTTTTGAAATCTCAAAAGAGTAGGAGGTTTTGAAAAAGTGAGTCATAAGAATATTTTTAAATAGAAAGATCATTTAAAATGGGTCCATGAGTTGGAACCTTGAAGTATACTAACCTAGGTTGGGTTGACCTATGGTTAGGGGTGACCTAAGGTTAACTAACTTGGGTTAGGTTAAGATAGGGTTAAGATGACCTAGGGTTTGGTTAATCTAGGGTTAAGATGACCTAGGATTTGTTTAACCTAGGGTTAAGGTGACTTAAGGTTAACTAACTAGGGTCAAGTTAACCTAGGGTTGGATAACTAGGCTCAAGTTAACCTAAGGTTGAATTGAACTAGCATTAACTGACCAAGGTTAGGTTAACCTAGGGTTGTTATGACCTAAGATCAAGTTAACCTAAAGTGGATGACTAGGGTCAAGTTAACCTAGGGTTATATTGGAGGATGGTTTGAAAGATGGCTTTATGCATTCTTAAAAAGAGTTGTAGAAAACAAATCATGTTATGCAAAGGCCTTTGGTTGACAACCCTTTTGAAGATCATTTCCATGAAAATTTGGCTCTAACCAAGAATATGGTTTATATGGTTGGTGTTTGAAAACCATTCCAAGGAAGTTTTTCTTAGGGCCATTATAACCCTTATCTTGACAAGAGCAGAGATTTCAAAAATCAACATAATGATGACAACTTTTGAAAAATCATTTTTGATACAAAGATGGAGGGAATGAATTTTTGGAAATCATTTTTTGAGAAAAAGGTTTTGAACCATTTTTAAAGGAAACCATTCCAACAAATTAGGGTTCTAATGGCCATGGTAAAGGGAGACCACTTATGAGAGGGTTCAATGGGGCTATTCCAATCACTAAACTTGAGAGAATAGAACCCTTAGGAATTAGAGACTATGAAAATCATTTTTTATGCAAGAATGAAGATAGAAGGGAACCATTCTAATAATTTAGGGCACCTATGGCCAATTTAAAAGGGAGACCACTCAAGAGAGGGTTCCATGGGGCCATTCCAATCACTAAACTTGAGAGAATAGAGCCCTTAGGAATTAGAGAGTTTGAAAACCATTTATATGCAAGTTAGTATGCAAAGATGCAAAAGTATGAGTTAAGGGTTAGTGGGAGATTTTCTATGGCATGATTTCTAAACTCACATTCCTAAACTTCAAGAGACCAACTCTTACAACCATCTTGAAGGGAATATTGGACTTAAAAATGGCATGGAAACAAGAATAATGTAAACTTTGTAGAATATGGTTATAAATATGAAAATGAAGCCAAACACACAAAATATGATGAAGATAGTAAAATGCAAGGGGGTCATGAATACATACAAAGCTTTAGGCTACACCATATAATCAAGAGCCTCCTAGGTCATACCATCTTAAAGTAGGCTAGTGAGAGATCCCCATACACGGTGGCTCCCACTAGCTTTCCTTTAGGCATGAGCTAAGAGCCTTTTTGGCTTCAAACATGCAAGAAAGGGGGGTTGAAGATAGAGATTAAAATAGAGAATAGCATAAGTAGGCTAGGAGGGAGAAGAGAAGATGGGGGGAAGACAGAAATGTAGAAGAAATACCACATTTAGCCTTCAACATACTTGTAATTCTCTATAGATGCCTTGACTTGAACTTAGATGGCTTTAAGTGGGCTTAAGGGGCTGGAAGGAGGGGTTTAATGGTGTATAAGGCTATGTAAGTGAAGTGTATGGGCAAGAGGGTGGTGAGATCTAGCCTAAGTGTTGGAGGAGTGGAATGTATGTAGAGATTCGAGGTTCTAGAGCAGTTTCAGCAAAGGTTCGCATGAATTTTTGGTTCTGGAATATGCAAAAGGGGAGGCCCGTATTTATAGGCAAAATTTTGGACACTAGCACATGTAAGACATGCACCTGTGTAAAATTTACACAAGCGCATGTCCTACATGCACCGGTACTATTCCACAAAATTAAGGCCACGTGGCACTCCCTATTTTGGCTAAATCTTAAGGGCTAAGCAAAGTTTGATCAATCTAATCAAAATCTGGGCACATGCAGCATACGCTTTGTTGCCGGGGGCATTCGTTTAAACTTTGCCTCAATAATTATGCCAATCGGGAAGGTTTCAGAGGAATCGGTTGCATCCACAGTGTTCTCCTAGGGTTTCTCGTGAACTTCTGAGTTTTTGAAAAGTCCGAACGGTGTTTGGAAGTGTGAGATATCGTCTCGGGAAGTGTGCATGAAATCACATTTTTGCAGAGCATTTGTGATACGCTCCGTGGGGTTTCCAAAGTAGCTGTTTATGTGTTGTATGATCGAGGCCTTCGGGAAGCGATCTCTTATATCGGACCGCATCGATGGAAAGTACTCTAAAAATACTTTCAAAAATTCTCTAATTTGCGCATTTCTCAAATCGTTTGATGGTGCGTTTTAATCAGGGAATTAGAGAAAAAGTCAACCTTGGCGAAGCATATGTGAGACGCTCTAGGTGTTGCTGAAAGTTACAGTTTTCAAGCCATACGATGAGGAGCCTTAGGAAGTGATCTATCTAATCGAGACGTATCGATGGAAAGACCTATGAACAAGCTTTTGGGAATTCCTTAGTTTACACATTTCTTAAGTCGTATGACGGTGCGTTATAACCAGGGAATTAAGAGAAAAGGCAATTTTGGCCGAGCATCTACGAGACGCTCTAGGGAACTTTTATTGAGTCGGGGGTGTTTAGTGTCATAATGTCCTATTTAGGTTAAACAGGGGTGTATAACAGGACCTGCCATTCAATAACCTAGGACAGGTGTTGTTTTGGGTGCATTTGGGTTGTCAGGGGCAAAATGGTCATTTTAGCTGCTTTCAGTTAAAAATGGTCAAGGATGAGTCGAAGTGGTATGTTAAGCATTTCGGGTCATTCAGGGATGGTTTCAGGAGAGTCTTTTACCATTCAGTAGGGTTTGTCCAGCGCTGGGGCATTTAGGGGCAAAACGGTCATTTTGACCGGAGTTGGCCGAAACGGGACCGGAATTGGACCGAATGGCATGTTGAGTACACCTAACCGTTTAGCAACACTTTGGAAAGTCGGACTTACCATCTTGAGGGATTTTGAACTTTCTCAAGCTGTGCCTGGAGGCCTAAGGGGTAGGTTTGGTTATCAGGTCTCTATTGGGCCCAGCGGCCCGAGAAGCAGTTGACTGATTGGATAGGGGTTTGAAAGTTGATTTGGGCTTGAATGTGCTAACAGAGTTTTGAAAGGGAGTTCGTTTAGGCCGAAGATTGTCGAATGGGCAAAAATAGGGTGCTTACAACTGTCCCTTTTTTTTTGTCTTTGCTCGTCGAAGACAGAAAATAAAAAAGGAAGGATCCTATGTTAACTGTGAGGCAATCGGAGGGATCGGAGTTGAAAAACTTTGGAGAGTACGTTATCTCAAACCGACATTTCCTCAGGTGAAATGGTACTCCTCCGGGAAGTTTTAGGGCTAACATTTGGACATTGATTCTTCTTGAACTGACACTCCTTTTGGCGGAATGCTGCTCCTTCGGGGAGATTCAAGGTTGGTGTTTGGAAATTGATTCTTCTTGAACTGACGCTTCGTCTAGTGGAATGCTGCTCCTCTAGAGAGGTTCAAGTTTGATATATGTTTTTAAAGGAAAAAGATCAAAAACCTAATATGTTTTGATATATGTTTTTAAAGGAAAAAGATCAAAAACCTAATATGTTTTTTTGGAGGAAGCTCTAAAATCCAATATGCTTTTTTGGAGGAAGCTCGAAACATAATCTGCTTTTTCGAGGGAAGCTCAAAAACCCAATCTACTTTCGTAAAGAAAACTCATAACCCAATCTGCTCTTTCAACGGAAGCTCGAAAACCCAATCTACTTTTTCGAGGCAAGTTTGGAAACCTAATCTGCTTTTTCGGAGGAAGCTCGTAATCTAATCTGCTTTTCGGAGGAAGCTCTAAAAACCCAACCTGCTTTTTCAAAAGAAGCTTCAAACCCAATCTTCTTTTTTGGAGGAATCTCAAAAACTCATTCTACTTTTTCAGAGGAAGCTCATAACCCAATCTACTTTTCGTTGGAAGCTTTGAAACCTAATCTGCTTTTTTGAGGGAAACTCTGAAATCCAATCTGGTTTTTGAGAGGAAGCTCATAACCCAATCTGCTTTTTCGAAGGAAGTTTTGAAACCCAATATACTTTTTCAGAGGAAGCTTTGAAACCCAATATGCTTTTTCGGAGGAAGCTCGAAACCCAATCTGCTTTTTTGAAGGAAGCTCGTAAACCTAATCTACTTTTTTGGGGAAAGCTCTGAAACCCAATCTGCTTTTTCAGGGGAAGCATTGAAACCCAATCTGCTTTTTTGGAGGAAACTCTGAAACCCAATCTACTTTTTCAAATGAAGCTCTGAAACCCAATCTGTTTTTTTAGGGTAAGCTCTAAAACATAATCTGCTTTTTCGGAGGAATCTCGAAAACCCGATCTGTTTTTTCAGAGGAAGCTCGGAAACCCAATCTGCTTTTTCGGGGGAAGCTCTAAAACCCCATCCGTTTTTTCGGAGGAAGCTCAAAAACCTAATCTACTTTTTCGGAGGAAGCTTGGAAACCCAGTTTGCTTTTTTTAGGGAAGCTTTGAAACCCAATCTTTGCTGCTATGAGGGATTTGCTTGTAGTTCTTTTGTCTTGAATGTTGGATAAAATGGCATTTGCTGCTTCTTGGATTGAGATTTTTTTGGAGAGTAACGTTCTTTTGATGTGTTGGTTGTTGACTTTTGCCTCTGATGGGCATGGCGGAATTCTGGGTAAGGTGCTTTCTTGGGTTCGTGAATTTGGTTTTCGAGGGGCTAAGGCCTCTTTTTGAAAGGTTTGAGGCATTTAGAAGGTCGAACATCTATAGGTCATTTTTTCTTGAGTGGATTTACTGGATTGTAATTGAATGGGAGGTGTAAGGTGGGCCGTTGCCCCAGTTTTTTTGATTTGAAGAGGTCGAGTCAGGCTGAGATTGATTGGGGTGGTCGAGGGTGGGTCGTTGCCCTATTCTTCGTGGTTTTGAAAATGGTTGGATTAGGCTATTCATGGTTGATTGGGGCAGTCGAGGGTGATTCAGTGCCCCATTTCTCTGTTTCTTGTTGTCCATGAATGAAAATTTAGGTTTTTTGGGGTGTACGACATTTCTTTTGTACAGCACTTGAACTCTGGCCGACAAACCTTCTAGGATGTTATGATTCTGCTTCGGGACACCTTTTCTTTTGTAATCACCTAAACACTTGTCAGTGTATTTCGTTAGACATGTCATTTGGTATATATTGTATAAGTCTACCACAGGTTAAAATGAATGCACATCATACTTTTGAATGAATGCACAGGTTGATACATGAGGAAATAAGTGCATGTCATATTTTTTAATGAATGCATAAGGATATAATTAAATGTATATCATGTTTTTTTATGGATACCCCTGCAGGGATGGAATTGATTGCATGTCATGCTTCTTGATGAACGCATAGAGATGGATTTTGAATGCATATCATACATTTTGATGAATGTATAGAGATGGATTTTGAATGCATGTCATACTTTTTGATAAATGCATATACATGAATGAAATTGAATGCACATCATACCTTTTGACGAATGCACGTAAAATGAAATTAAATACATATCATACTTTTTGATGAATGTATAGAGATGGGTTTTGAATGCATGTCATACTTTTTGATGAATGCACGTACATGAATGAAATTGGAAGCATGTCATATTTTTTTATGAATGCACGAATGGAATTGAACTACACAGGAATTGCATGGATGTACAAGTGATATATGTCATGAATGCATAAGTACTGCATGAATACAGGTTATTTATGAAGAATGCCCCAGGATTGCCCTAAGGCTCATACTCTCAGGATTCTGCTTCCTTTCCAGGATCCTGCCCCTTTGGTCTTGTCCCATTCTTGTCGGGGGGTGATAGCATGTGCACCATTCTCCGGGGATCTTAACCTCTTGAGTTGCTGCTATTTTATCCCTACTTACTATAAAGTTACTGTTTGGGGATTTTTTGTCCTCACTTGGTTTTCTCCCTCAGATCCTCATATTTTACTATAGCTTGAGCGACAACTTGTCTGCCCTTTGCAGAGCGATAAGCAGCTTGGCTCTCAATCCGAGAAGACTTCTTTTAGGACTGTAATGTAGGTCGGGTTTGGGGGTTGTAAGAAATGAAGGAATATTTAGGCTCAAAGATTTTCTTTTAGTGGGTTGTTTAAACCAAAACCATCTGAGCACACCTTGGAACATGATATTGCCCCTACATTCCTACTCGTTCTTTTTTTTTTCTTTTTTTCTCAAACTGGTCTTCCTATTGTTTAGGCTTATTTGGACTAAGCAATTTTTTTTTTTATCTGAGAGGACTTTAATTTGGACCGTAATGTGGGTTAGGTTAAGGGGTTTATGAACAAAGGGATGTAAAGGCTCAAACATTATCACTTATGGGGTTCTGAAAGACCTATAATCACCTTTGGCAATTTTAACTTCCCTTTCCTTCTCCATTCTTTCCTTCTTACCTTTTTTTGTTCTTTTGGACTTTTTTTTTTCTTCTCCCTTATAATTAGACCTTTTTCATAGAAACTTGTTCTTATGTTGACTTTTATTGGTGTCGACGTTTCCATTCCTGCTTTGGGATGACATTATCTTTCCCCCCCCCCCCCTTTTTTTTCTTGTCATCCGAGACTCTTCTTTGCACCAAAACTTGCTGCTATGTTTATTCTTAGGGATGTCACTACTGTCATATCCTCTTGGGAATCACCATCTTCATTGCTCATTAGTTCTTGTTTATGATTTTTGCCTTAACCTAGTGTGGGCGGTGATAATTCGGTCGGTATATATTTTTTTTTAAAGGATGTGACCGGTTCAAGTGGGCTTTGCAAGGGGTCATCTCCAACTATATGGTAGTAGCATCGAGGGCCTCTCTTCATTTCAGATTAAATTGCTTAGTCCATAAAGCCTTTTTATAGAATTTAGACAACATTTCTAAATAAATCCATGTACTTTCTATCAAATCAACCATTATGCGCTTACCCCAATATGGGGGATGGTTCTTGGTTTAGGGATATCTGAATGGAAATCACTTACGGCTCTAGTGGACTGAGCAAAGGGAAGTACATATTTCTTTTGGAAGGACTGAATGATGGCTTCTCCTCATTTTGGGAGCTTGGCTATCCATCGCTTAGCTAGGATATCATTCAAGTGTTGCCTTTTTAATAAGCTCTGCATTTCTTTGTTGAGTCTATCGTCCTCCAATCTTTCACTCTCTATCTTTCTCTCAAATGTTTTAATCTCTGTTGAATGAGTTGCCCATACTATCCCATCCTTTATACGGAGTCATTACAGATTAGGGAAGAATCCTTAAAAGCAATCATTATCCACAAGAGTATGAGTTAAAGGGAATGAACTAGAGCTCTTCATTTTCATTTCATCACATTTTTTTTTTTTTTTTACATGGCATGGCCTTAATTGAAAGCATAAGCATAAGATAGGAATAAGGGCAGAAAAAGTAGGAGATAGGAAGGAAAGTAGATGAATACAGAAAACATCCCTTTTTTCTTTTTCAATTGATAAGCTCCTTAGACAGGCTTCCAGATTATACACTCCACTTGCCAGGTGCCTCGTTGGGTTGTGCAAGGTTGATCGAGTTACTATCTGCGGCTTTTAGAGCGCCAGTGGTGACGGTGTAGTGGTGGACCACTTTTTTCTTTCCCTTTTTTGCTTCAGATGCGATGCCTCGGCTATCCCCCAGGACTTGCAGCTTCTCAATGTTATCCTTTCCTTTGCCGAGACTATTTGGATCAGCCTCATCTCTTGTGACAAAATTGATGGTATGGTCTGGTAATGGGCAGGAAGCGACAGGAGTTGGGTTGGCTTCTTGTGTGCAAATAACTTTTGAGTCAATTAAGTCCTAAATTTTATGCCTCAAAGAAAGGCATTCCTCAGTGTCATGACCCTGGCCACCTGAATGATATTCGCAGGTTGCTGCTGAGTTGAAGGTGGATGGTAGGGGATTAGGTAGAGGCCGAGAGGGTATAAGCTTTAGGTGTCCTGCTGCTAGGAGGCCATAATAAGCTGTGGTTTGTGTGCAAGCAAGTTTAGTAAACATTTGGTTTCTCCAGCTAGCTCTCTTAGGTCAAAAGGGTGCCCTAGGTGTTTCTAAAGGCAGAAGATCAAGTTCCGGCACAATAATGGCTCATTCAATGGCTTGGAAATCGTGGAGGTTTTGGATTTTGCATTTTAAAGTGGGACAATTTTTTGTGTCATGGTCGGGTGAGCTGGAATGGTATTCACATGATAGATAAGGATTGTATGATCCAAGGGTCTGGTTGAAGATAGGCATGGGAGGTACTGAGACGAGATGATTGGCTTGGCAAAGCCGTCGGTAGGCGATGGTTAGAGAGCAAGCCAACGGGGTATAATCTCGATCTTTTTCCTTGGTCCTTTTTTGGAGGACAATGTGTTCTTTATGCTTTTGGACCTAGAGAACTTCCGCCTGCTCATCGAGCGTTATACCTACATGGGATAGGAGCAAAGAGACCAATGTTTCTATTTTGGTCATCCTACTCCCAAGCCCTCTTATTTCTTCCAATAGCTGAGCTTGGCCTTGCTAAAGGGCCGAGCTTGGTGGCATGTTGAATGACTCCATGGATGCTATATGTTCTGAAATGAGTAACTACTTCTTTCTGGGATGGCAACCTATACGGGAGAGTTCTCTACAAGCGTGGGTTTCACCCCTTCTTTTCTTTCTTTGAAATGAGTGAGGAAGAGAGAGTGAAAAAAAGGAAAAGAGAAAAGTTACTGCATTAATTTGAAATTTTTTATGTATTGCATGTCCTAGGGGTGCCCCTGCTATTCGAGAGAGACTAAGCATGATGTGTTGGCTCACTTTTGGAGGTAAGGGGTTCCCCCTATATGCAATACCATACCTGTGCAAGCATATTCATTCATTCATTCATGCATTCATTCGATGAAAGTAGGAAGGACAGTTTTATTACATTCGATTTTTTTTTTAATTTTTTGTATATGGAACTGAAAGTACATTTGAAGGGGAAGCTGAACATTTTCCTTGGGACTTTTGCCTATTCTATTTTTACCTTTGAAATCCTAAACTACTCTTGAATATTTGGATTCGCCTCCTTGGATGGAGATCGATGAGAAACCTTAATTTCTGATTGCTCCTTGTCTTCTTGGCAACCCTATCTCCGTGAGCTAAGAGGGATTAGGGCCCCTCTTTATGGGATAACTTTGATGCATGCCATGAATCTCTAGGGTCACTTGGTACCCTTAGGAGTTTTGGTTGGCTTGATTTGTGCGAGACGGTCTTTGGGGCTATTCTCTGGGGTTTAATCAGATGCATGAAAGTGCAATGACTTAAGTTACTTTGAGAACTCTTCTCTTGAAATGATTGCAGATGCATGAGCAATTATGATGCAAGAAGGTGTATATATAACATAATGACGAAGATTAAGCAGCAAAATAGTATCAACTGAACAAAAAATAAAGGAAAGTAAGGTGGTCGCCCTTTCCTCCTTGGTTTTGAAATTGATGTGCGTGTCCTAAATCCAGTAGAGGTTCGATTATGCATGGAGTGCTACATGAGCATGAGGTTGGGGGTTTACTAATGCTTTCTAGAAAGCTCGGTCCCCAAACCGTCTAACCTTCAGCGTCCACCCCCGAAAGGGTGAACTCCATCTTTGGTTGGTGGTTCGAGCAGGGGAACTATCAAGAGACCATAGGCTGAGAAACTAACACAGCATCCGCCCACAGTCATTATATTGTTCCCTCTTCTATCTAGAAGGGTAATAACCTGGTGATATATGCAAGATGCAAATGCAAGTGAGCGCACCAAGTGTGTGTGGAATTTTCAAAAATGGAGGAAAGGACCCAACAACACACATCACATCCTGTTCATTCATTCACATACATGGCAATAAATAAGACATGAAATAAAATGTGAACAAAGGTCCACCTATAAAGGAAAATGCAAAGAGTTAGTAACTTTTCGAAAAACTCAATGCAAGATAAAATGGATAGTTAATGTAAGAGCATGAATGTAAGCAATGAATGCAAGTGATGACACTTATTTGAAAATCATTTTGAAAATATAAGATTTGCTTTGGAAACTTGGAAAATTTGAAGAGTATATAAAGCTGGACAAAGTAACCGGAGATTCTGGGTGAGTGAAGGGTGAAGAGACATGTTAATGGCCAAACCTTCTAAGTGGTCCCCAGTGGAGTCGCCAGCTGTTGCACTCCAATTTTTTGGTCCAAGGTCCTTTCGGCTCGGAGACAAAAACACAGAACTTTGTCACTAGAACTCATCCTCCTAGAAGGATAAGTGTGACTAGGTTTGAATTCAAATTGGTTTAATTAAGGCCTTTTTAGAAAAGCAGGAGTCGTCACCTAACTTGATTAAGGTGAGTTAAGGCACCTAAAACTAAGTGTTAATCCAAAGATTAAACTTAGGGTTTTTGGAAGAGATTTTGAAAACTCCCTCAAGAGGGGGTTTTTAATAAAATAGGTTGTTTGGCAACCTTTGAAAAGATTTAAGCCCTTTTGGAAAATAACTCTATTTTAGTCTTTCGAAAACAGAAATTTGTGGTCTTGGGGTTGGTTACGTGTAGGGAAGATATCCTAAGATCATCACCCTACCCCACCCTTTCGGTACCTACATGTCTAATCACCCTTTTGTTCACTCACTAGAATAACCAGTAACCATTGTCTACTTAATATCCACTTTAGAATTTTGAAAATGGGGTTTAGTCATCACTTTTCGAATGAATGATGCATGATGCAAGTTTTAGAAGAAGTTTGAAAATATGGACGTTTTGAAGGGGATTGAGATAGGGATTTTAAATTGATAAAAACTTTTGAAAAGGGGATTGGAGATGAAATAGATGTTATGCCCGCACCATTTTAGGTTGCCTATGTATCTCATTTGGCGAGAATCAAGTCAATCGTAGTTCGGGTAAGAGCCCGATGGAAAATAGGCGCATTAGGGCCTTTGGAATGTTTTGAAAACACATTGAGGTCTTTTGAAAAAGAGAACTTGAGATCTTTGATTTAGAATCAGATGTTAGAGTGTTTCAAATAGAACTTTGAAACTCTTGAAATGAGATTTTGAAGTGTTTTGAAATGTTTTTGGAACAACTCAAGGGAGTTTTGGAAGTGCTTTAAAGTAACTCAAGAGAGTTTTGATGTCTTGTTTTGAAAACCTTGGAGGTAGGGTTTTGAGATGTTTTTATGAACCTGTCTTAGAAAAAGCTTTTGAAAGTGGTTTTGGAATCCTAATATGGACAACCTTTGGGGTTGTTCTTGATGTATCACGTTTCTTTGAAATCCCTAACCATAAAAGGGCTAGGGACACCTTAGGCTTGTGAGTTTTTGAAAACAATTTTGGAAATACTTTGAAGATGGAATGTGGGAACATTTGAAAAGGCTATGGAGTTGTCTTTTGAAATCTCAAGAGAGTAGGAGGTTTTGAAAAAATGAGTCATGAGAATAGTTTTAAATAGAAAGATCATTTAAAAGGGGTCCATGAGCTGAAATCTTGAAGTATACTAAACTAGGTTGGGTTGACCTATGGTTAGGGGTGACTTAAGGTTAACTAACTTGGGTTAGATTAACCTAGGGTTAAGGTGACCTAGGGTTTGGTTAATCTAGGGTTAAGGTGACCTAGGGTTTAGTTAACCTAGGGTTAAGATGACCTAGGGTTAACTAACTAGGGTCAAGTTAACCTAGGGTTGAATAACTAGGGTCAAGTTAACCTAGATTTGGATAACTAGGGTCAAGTTAACCTAGGGTTGAATTGAACTAGGGTTAACTAACCAAGGTTTGCTTAACCTAGGGTTATTGTGAACTAGGGTCAAGTTAACCTAAGGTTGGATTAGAGGATGATTTGAAAGATGGTTTTATGCATTCTTGAAAAGAGTTTTAGAAAACAAATCATGTTATGCAAAGGCCTTTGGTTGACAACCCTTTTAAAGATAATTTCCATGAAAATTTGGTTGTAACCAAGAATATGGTTTATATGGTTGTTGTTTGAAAACCATTCGAAGGAACGTTTTCTTAAGGCCATCATAACGTTTATCTTGACAAGAGCGGAGATTTCAAAACTCAACATAATGATGACAACTTTTGAAAAATTATTTTTGATACAAAGATGGAGGGAATGAATTTTTAAAAATCATTTTTTGAGAAAAAGGTTTTGAACCATTTTTAAAGGAAACCATTCCAACAAATTAGGGTTCTTATGGCCAAGGTAATGGGAGACCACTCAAGAGAGGGTTCCATAGGGCTATTCCAACCATTAAACTTGAGAGATCAGAACCCTTAGGAATTAGAGAGTTTAAAAATCATTTATATGCAAGTTAGTATGCAAAGATGCAAAAGTGTGAGTTAGGGGTTAGTGGGGGATTTTCTATGACATGATTTCTAAAATCACATTCCTAAACTTCAAGGGACCAACTCTTAGAACCATTTTGAAGGGAATATTGGACTTGAAAATGGCATGGAAACAAGAATATTGTAAACTTTGCAGAACATGATTATAAACATGAAAATGAAGTCAAGCACACAAGACATGATCAAGATAACAAAATGCAAGGGAGTCATGAATACATACAAGGCTTTAGGCTACACCACATAATCAAGAGGCTCCTAGGCTATACCATCTTAAAGTAGGCTAGTGAAAGATCCCCCTACACGGTGGCTCCTACTAGCTTTCCTCTAGGCATAAGCTAAGAGCCTTCTTGGCTTCAAGCATGCAAGAATGGTGGGTTGAAGATGGGGATTAAAATAGAGAATGTCCTAAGTAGGCTAAGAGGGAGAAGAGAAGAGTGGGGGAAGACAAAAATGTAAAAGAAATACCACCTTTAGCCTTTAACACACTTGTAATCCTCTATGGATGCCTTGACTTGAACTTGGTTGGCTTCATATAGGCTTAAAGGGCTGGAAGGAGGGGTTTAATGGCGTATAAGGCTATGTAGGTGAAGTGTATAGGCAAGAGGGAGGTGGGATCTAGCCTAAGTATTGAAGGAGTGGAATGTATGTAGAGATTCAAGGTTCTAGAGCAATTTTAGCAAAGCTTCGTATCAATTTTCGATTTCGGAATATGCAAAGGGGGAGGCCTGCTATCACAGACGGAGCGTATCACAGATGCTCCACAAAGATGCATTCATTGGAACGAACACCCAAAGACGCTCCACATTTCTTAAGTCGTTTGACGGTGCGTTATAACTAGGGAATCGAGAGAAAAGACAATTTTGGCGGAGCGTCTGCGAGACGCTCCAAGGAACTTTTATTGAGTTGAGGGTGTTTAGTGTTGTAATGTCCTCTTTAGGTTAAACAGGGGTGTATGACAGGACCTACCGTTCAACAACCTAGGATAGGTGTTGTTTTGGGGCGCGTTCGGGGTTGTCAAGGGCAAAATGGTCATTTTGGCTGGTTTCGATTGAAAATGGTCAGGAATGAATTAGAGTGTTATGTTAAGCATGCCAGGTCATTCAGGGATTATTTTGAGAGAGTCTTTTGCCATTCGGTGGGGTTTGTGCTGTGTTGGGGCATTCAGGAGCAAAACGGTCATTTTGACCGGAGTTGACCGGAACAGGACCGGAATTGGACCGAATGGCGTGTTGAGTGCGCGTAACTGTTTAGCAACACTTTGTAAAGGAGAATCACCATCTTGAGGGATTTTGAACTTGCTCAAGATGTGCCTGGAGGCCCAAGGGGCAGTTTTGGTTACTAGGTCTCTATTGGACCTAGCAGGCCTGAGAAGCGGTTGACTGATTGGATATAGGTTTGAAAGTTGATTTGGGCTTGAATGTGGTTATAGAGTTTTGAAAAGGAGTTCGGTTAGGCCGAAAATTGCTGAGTTGGCAAAAATGGGGTGCTTACAAAAATCAAACCACCTCTTTTTAGGGGTCTAGGCATTCATTCTGATAGGAGGCGGATTTAGAGGTGGTTAGGCTCTATGCTAATTGTTTATTGGTGGTATTGCTTTGCATACGGAGATTGGAGGTTCGGTTGGGATAAATTACTTGTTTTGTGGGCAACGGAGTTGATATTTCTGAGGAGACTGGAGGATCGGTTGGACTGTATGTGCTTTATGTGTGCATTGCATATGTATGTCCTTATATTTTAGAGATCACACACACCGTCTAGTTCGAGCCGACCCATTGCGTAATCTTCCATCAGGTTACTTGACTCATCACCCATTCATCATAGTCCGGTAGACCTTTTCAGTTTTCCCTTGATTCTTGACTTAGGGCCCATTCCAGTGGAAAACCTTAACAACGGCAACAATGACAACCTCGAAAGAGGAAGTAACCAAGGAGATGATACTGCCCAGAACCGTACCATAAGGGCTTACATGAATCCCTAAAGGCAAACACTCACTTCCGCCATAGTACTTCCTGCACACCAGACCACGCTAAATATTAAACTAGGAATGCTACCTGCCTTACCTCAATTTCACGGTTATGATTCGGAACAATCATACACACATATTAAAGATTTTAAAGATGGATGCTCACTTTTCCAAGATAATTTATGTCTGAGGGAGGTTTTACAATTGAAACTTTTCTCTTTCACTTTAAAGGATAAAGCCAAGATATGGTTTAATTCATTGAGGCCTATGTCCATACATACGTGGCATACACTACAAGGGGAGTTTTTGAAAAAGTTCTTTTCTAAAAATCGCACTGAGGCACTACAGCGTGCTATCTCTCAATTTGCATCAAATAGTGGTGAGACATTCTTCTAATGTTGGGAGAGGTTCAAGGACCTACTTTTCGCATGTCCTCATCATGGTTTCCCTGAATGACACATCATAAACACATTTTACTCTTCGTTGACTCCTCAATTGAAGATGTTCGTTGAATCTATGTGCGCGGGAACATATCAAGGCAAAAACCCCACAAAAGCTTATAATTACTTTGACTATTTGGCCAACTTAACTAGGGACTGGGCTAACGCTAACATAGCTAAAGATTGGTCCAACACTGCAGCATAAAATCTCACACATAAGCCTACCACCACGTCACATGTCGGAGTTAATCATTAATTGGGGGAGGTAGAAGATCTACAAGCTAGGGTCACAACAATCACTTATAAATTAGAGGTTTTAGAAACTTCTAAAGCCACCATGGTAGTACCGGTTGAAACAACTTCATCGTGTTTAGTTTGTGACACAAGACCATGATACTACGTCATGTCCAGTAATACTGGGGGTACGAGAAGCACTTCATGGCCAAGTAAACGCGGTTGACCAATTTCAAGGGGGATATCAAAATCAAAGGAGCGGGAACAATCCTTACTCCAGCTCATACAACCCCGGGTGGAGGAATCACCCTAACTTTGGGTGAAAACAAGAGGGCCTTTCAAACCCTCAACCTTTTTAACAACCTCTGTCACCATTCCAAACACTACCGCAACCGTTTCAAGGTCAAACAGTCACGTATCCCACACCATCGGTACCACAACCATATGCACCTCAACTAGCATAATATCAGCCCCTACATAAGAAAAATAGTGAGGACCATCAAATGACCAATGATCTTCGATCACTCACAAACAGGGTTATGAATCTAGAACAATTGTAAAGGGAAACTAACTCAATAGTCAAAGACATCCATAAGATGTTGATGACTCAACAAACGCAAGGGCGATTTTCGACCCAACCTCAACCAAACCCTAAACCTGCAAACTACGTTGACACGACATATGAACAGGTTCAGGCCATCACCCTTAGGAGCGAAAAGCAACTAGACCAACCCAACACTCCTAACAACAATGATCAAGGGAAGAATGATGCGTCTATCGGGTTAGGGCATTAGGAAAAGAGAGAGAAGAGTGAGAATGAAAAGAACATGAGTGAACCGAAAAAACATGGGAGTCATTCTGAGCTGCCTCCTCAAATGTCTAAGGATGTGAGCATGGAAGACCTAAAACATGCTCCATTCCCACATGGGTTAACCAAAGCGAATAAACCAAACTTGAATGCTGAAATTTATGATGTCTTCAAACAAGTTCGAATTAATATCCCTATGTTAGATGCCATTAAACAAATACCATCTTATGCTAAGTTCTTGAAGGACTTATGCACTGTTAAAAGGAAATTGCATGTCAATGAAATGACAATGATGAATGAAAGTCAGAGTGCAATTCTCCAATGTAAGTCGGTGATGAAATATAAGGACCCCGGTTGTCCTACGATTTTGTGCAATATAGGGGGTTCTAGGATTGATCGCACACTTCTTGACCTAGGTTCTAATGTGAACCTTCTTCCATATTTCGTGTATAAAGAATTAGGTCTAAGAGAGCTTAAGCCAACACAAGTTACATTAGAATTAGCAGATCGGTCCGTGAAAGTCCCTAGAGGTATCATTGAGGATGTGCTCGTATAGGTTGATACAGTCTACTATTTGGTGGATTTCATTGTCTTAGATACCCAGCCCGTAGAGGTCGAGTCTTCTAAGCGTCATATTCCAGTTATTTTAGGACGACCCTTCCTAGCAACTATCAATGCCATTATCCATTGTAGGAATGGGTTGCTTAAGCTTTCATTCAGGAATATAACCTTAGAGACCAATATTTTTACAGTGGGTAAGCAATTACCGAAAGTAGACTAAATTACGGAGGTAGACTTCATCGAGTCTATCATCTAAGAGCATGTAGATCGAGAGTTCATAGAGGACCCAATTAAAAGGGCTCTAACTTGGGATGAGCCTAATGACCAACTGGAGTCTGAGTGTATGCATTTTAGAAACCAACAAAGGGTAGGGGAAGAGAGTGAACCTTGCATGCAAGTGGGTCATTGGACCCCCGTGTTTGAGTCCCTTACCTCGAGTGCCATGAAGCCAACCCCATCTGATCAGAATCCACCCATTCCAAAGAGGAAACCATTACCATCTACTTTAAAATATGCATTCTTAGGCGAGGGGGAATCCTATCCAATTGTTGTATCCTCTAGCCTGTCTGAAGGCAAAGAGGAATCATTATTAAGAGTTCTTAAACATCATAGAAAGGCTTTAAGTTGGAATATAGCGGATCTTCATGGAATTAGCCCTCTCATGTGTATTCATCGTATATATTTGGAGGAAGAAGCTAAGCCAGTGCGTCAATTGCAAAGATGCTTGAACTCAAATATGAAAGAGGTAGTTAAAGGAGAAGTATTGAAGCTTCTCAATGTGGGTATCATATACCCCATTTCTTATTCTAAATGGGTTAGTCTAACCCAAGTTGTCCTTAAAAAGTCGGGAGTTACGGTAGTTAAAAATGAGCTGAATGAACTAGTTTCTACTAGGATTCAAATAGGTTGGAGAATGTGCGTAGACTACCGCAGACTCAATGTAACCACTAGGAAAGACCAATTCCCACTTCTGTTCTTGGACAAAGTCCTAGAACGGGTAGCAGGCCAAGCATTTTACTGTTTCTTAGATGGTTATTCCGGCTACAACCAAATAGAGGTCGCACTAGAGGACGAGGATAAGACTACCTTCATGTGCCCTTTTGGCACTTATGTGTATAAAAGAATGCCCTTTGGCCTATTCAATGCACCGACCACTTTTCAAAGGTGCAGATGTCTATTTTCAGCGACATGATGGAGAAGATCCTTGAAGTGTTCATGGATGACTTTTCAATTTATGGGGACTCTTTTGAGGCCTGTCTAGAACACCTAGAAAGAGTTTTAGAGAGATGTGAAGAGAGCAACTTAGTGCTCAACTGGGAGAAGTGTCACTTTATGGTGACACGAGGCATAGTTCTTGGACACATAATGTCCAACAAGGGGATAAAGGTAGACCAAGCCAAAGTAGAGTTAATCTAACGTCTTCCTACTCCTACAAGTGTCAAAGACATTAGGTATTTTCCTGGGCATGCCAGATTCTACCGGTGTTTTATTAAAGGGTTTAGTGTGATTTCGAGACCTTTATGCCACCTCCTTGCACAAGATGTGTTATTCGTGTGGACATCTCAATGCCAAGAAGCCTTTGACAAGCTGAAAGGGCTTCTCACCACTGCACCAATTATTAGGGCACCAGATTGGTTTTTACCTTTCAAGCTAATGTGTGATGCGAGTGATTATGCGGTGGGGGCAGTTTTAAGGCAAAGGGTCGATAAGAAACCTTACGTGATACATTATGCTAGCAAAACCCTTAATGAGGCCCAATTGAACTACACCACCATAGAAAAAGAGCTCCTTGCCATGGTTTTTGCACTGGACAAGTTTAGGTCGTACTTAGTTGGATCACTTATTATCATCTTCTACACTGACCACTCTACACTTAAGTTCCTCCTAAGTAAACCCGATGCGAAACCCCGACTCATTCGATGGATTCTCCTATTACAAGAGTTCCATATTGAGATTAGGGATAAGAAAGGGGTTGAAAACATAGTAGCTAATCACCTGTCGCGGCTCCCTACTGATGGGGAAGGCCAAGATCCCCTTCCAATTAATGAACACTTTCTGGATGAGCAACTATTTCAAATCACTGCACATATAAGCATAATGACCCTATGGTATGCTAACATTGCAAACTACTTAGCCAGTTGTAAGATACCATCACATTGGTCTACCATGGATAAGAAGAAGTTCTTTAGGAATGTGAGGTATTTCTCTTGGGAAGATCCCTACTTGTTCAAGTACTGTCCTGATCAAATTGTTCGTCAATGTGTTCCCAACATCGAGGTAAAAAGCATAATAGAGTTTTGTCATTCACAGGTGTGTGGTGGGCATTTTTCATCACGTAAACTAGCTACAAAGATTTTGTAAAGCGGTTTCTATTGGCCTACCTTGTTCCATGATATCCATACCTTCTGCACATCTTGCGATAGATGCCAAGGGTTAGGAAGTCTATCATGGAGGCATATGATGCCTCTTACCCCTATTATTATTCTAGAGGTCTTTGATTGCTGGGGTATTGATTTTATGGGACCGTTTCCTAATTTGTATAACTATCTCTATATTCTAGTAGTCATAGACTATGTGTCCAAATGGGTAGAAGCCATCCCGTCGCATGCCAATAACAATGTTGTTGTGGTCAAGTTCTTAAAGGAGTATATTTTCTCTAGATTTGGTATGCCCCGAGCTATCATTAGTGATGATAGCTCCCACTTTTGTAACTGGCCCGTAGGTCTCTTAATGAGAAAGTACGGGGTGATTCATAAGGTTAGTACACCTTATCACCCCTAAACACAAGGCCAAATTGAGTTAGCGAATAGGGAGATCAAACAAGTCCTCGAGAAAACTATTAACCCTAATCAAAAGGATTGGTTTTTGAGATTAGTGGATGCATTATGGGCATATAGGATTGCATATGAGACCATTCTAGGTTCATCTCCGTATAGACTTGTGTACAGAAAGGCGTGCCACCTTCTGGTTGAAATAGAACACAAGGCGTATTAGGCAATCTGCCAATTTAACATGAGTCTAGATTAGGCGGGTCCTTTACGACAATTGTAACTCAATGAACTAGAGAAGATTAGGAATGATGCTTATGAGAACTCAAAGATCTCTAAAGTGAAGATGAAGTCAGTACATGACCAACATATTCTGCGAAAATCTTTCGAAGTGGGTTAACGAGTCCTGCTATTCAATTCTCGGTTCCATTTGTTTCCGGGTAAGCTTTAGAGTCATTGGTCAAGACCTTTTGTGGTGTGCCGTGTCACATCTCATGGTGCAATTGAAATTGAGAACCCTAAGAATGGAAATGCTTTTACAGTTAATGGGCATCGTTTGAAGCCCTACCTTGAGAACTTTGTGGGTAAGATTGAATATGTGGATCTCAAGGATCCACCTACTCTTGATCTTTAGTTGCCTTCCAGACAGTGAGTTATAAATCTTGTATTTTCCTATAAACTATTATCACTATTTCTACTATTTTGTTTTCATCCTTTTAGAGTTTTTTTTGTTTATTTTGTTTTATTTTATTTTACTTTATTTTATTTTAATTTCCCTTTTCTTTTTATTGAGTCTTGTTTTTTTCTTTGTTTTGGGTTGTTTTCTTTTCTTTTAGGTTTTTCTTGGCTAGTTTCCTTATCATTCCTTGCGCACGTATAATGCCATCTCTTGGAACCATGTTATCCAAAAGGAATCATAAACGGAGTTGAATAGACATTGAACGGTTTACTAATTCATGGGAGAGAGACATGTTCATGGCCAATTTCCATGGTCGTGAAGTCCTTATCGAGCATCGTGTTCACTTGTTAGAATTTGCAGATGATCTCTTGCAAGCTGATTTCATACATAGGGGATGGTTTCATATGCTTGGCAGAGAAGGGGCTGTAAATGTTGATATGGTTCGGGAGTTTTATGCATATCTATCTCATACATCTCATCCTAAGCTTATCTTGACCTCTACGGTGAAGGGTTGCACCATTACTATTGCCAAAGAAGATGTTTGTCGTCTTCTACGCCTACCATCCACTTGCCATCTTGATTATCTGCCATTCCCTCATTCTCCGCCTTCTAGTAAGGAACTTCTTTCGGAACTTCAACTTACCTCTGTCCCTTGGCAGCAGTCTACCATTCCGGTGGCATCTTTGAAGTGTAAGTATCAAATGCTGAACTTGATAGTTGCCACCAATATCATTCCCGAGAAGCGCTCGGTCACTTCCGTAAATTGCCCCTATTGTGTATGGTTGCATATTATTGTTAAGGGGTATGCTGTTGATCTTCCGAATTTGATTTTAAAGGCCATTGCAGAATCCCGTTTCTCTTATGATCCTATGCCCTTTGGTCTTTTGATTGATGATTTCTTGAGACTTTCTTGAGTTCCTATGTTTTTTGCCAACACAATTCATTCATCTGGCTATCTGATTTCAGGGGTAGACATTTCCTTTAAGCAACCACCAGAAGCTGACGACTCATCTTGTTCTCTTGAGGATTTGCACTCTCAAATTTGGAGGTAAAGGCGGAGATTAAGGCACTAAAGACTCGTGATGTTATTTAGCTTTGACTCTATGGTTTTTTCTGAGCTTTCTAGTGTGTAGGGAACTAGTTTCATTTTCTTTAGTTATTTGTCTTTTGTTTTTTTAGCCATCATATTGTGGACGCATAACTTTCGATCTTGGTACTTTACGTGGTATTATTATTGTGGATCATGATTTTGTTTTTCCCCTTTATTTACGCATGTTCTAAGGCCTCGAGGACTTGGCCTACCTTTAGTTTTTTTTTTTAGGGGGGGGGGGGGGGGGGGAGCTTTGCGTTTTCATTTTGTTTTTTTTTTTTTTTTTTTTGCTTTGTTTAGTCTGATTTTCTTTTCGTTTTTGCTTTGTTTAGTGTGTTTCGTTGGAGTTGAATTCTCGGCTAACTATTCGAACTGTAGTGAGGGCATTCAAACGGGACCATTCAAAGAGTCTTAGACAATAGTTCGAACAGTAGCGTTTTAAGTGGCGTTCGAATGACCATCAAACGGGTTTCCAGTTTCTATAAATAAGGGCATCTAAAGTTGAGTTCGAACTCATTTCAAATGTGAAATTAATGAGAATTAGAGTGTTTTCGAAGTTTCTGAGATAGCAAGGCCTTGCCGGAGCTCGAGCACGAGTCCGCATTCACGCTCCATCATCCATTCCTGCTTTAGGTATTACTCTTGAGCCTTCTTCATGCATTGTTCTATATTCGTAGAGTAGTTTTATACTTTAGCTACTTGCATTGTCATGGCTGGTCTAGCTAGCCAGGGCGGTAGAGCTGGTAGGGGTAGAGGCTGGGGAGCAGCATTACTGCCTCCCCCAGCATATGATGTGGAGAGATTCATTAGTAAGGCCGTCTCGGATACTTTTACCGCGACTTGGAGCGTGAGAGGGTTCCCTAGAGAGCTGGAGTTTGCTCTCCATTCTTTTAGGGGTGATATTTACCGACTAGAGGAGGAGTTTGTTAGGAGGCAGTGGCTCCCATTGGCTTGCTTCCAGGGGTCATGTCTGTTGTTGCTGATCGCCGAGGTTATGGTGAACATCCGTAGGACTATTACTACTCTGGGGCATGAGGTGATTGAGTCGTGGTTCAGGGGGCATCAGATTAGGATTACTCTAAGCACTTTTATCCAAGTATATCAGCTGCCCAGAGTTGTTGAGGCGCAGTTTAGTTACCCGGCTAAGGGGACGCCGGATTTTGATGTTGTATCCGATGAGGTATGCTTCGAGGGGACACATTGGGTAGGTAAACGACAGTTACCTGTGCGAGCGCTTACACCACGTTATCGGCCGTTTTTATTCTCGTGTCATTTGCTTCTCCCGATTACGCGTCACACGGAGGTGAGTCGGGTGAGAGCAGCTCTTCTCTAGGCCATAGGTACTCAGAGGTCTATCGATCTACCGAGATTCATGTTTATGGCATTATACACTGAGTATGCATATCCTAGAGCACAGAGGGCCATTCCATTTAGTTGTCTGCTAACTTTTGTGATAGAGGAGGCCAGGGTCGGTATTATCCTTGAATTACTTCAGGTGTAGTAGTTGTCGATTATAGATGTGTCTAGTGTGAGACATTCGGAAGGACACTTACCTCCTCCACTTGAGTAGCCACTTGAGTAGCAGGCAGAGGGAGCCCAGCCTGCGCAGCAGCCAGGACAAGTACTGAGTATTCAGCTCCTATTGGAGCAACTTAAGCAGCAATCTCAGACTTTAGCAACCGATGGGGTTATATTAGAGTAGCAAAGTTAGGCACTTGTACAGCAAGGACTTGTGCTTGAGAGGATTGAGGCTACCATGGTCGAGAGAGCAGTCGCGCAGGAGCAGCATACAAATCATGTTACTATGTTAGAAGGTTGGATTTGTGCCCAACAGAGCACTCTTGATCAGATGATGGTGTTAGTTCGTCGCTTGGATCATCGGATGCATCCACCACCAGCTGAGGACGACGAGGATGACGAGGGGTAAAGTTTAGATATTATGGTTGTTCAAGTTCATGTCATCTTATGTATCTAAAACTCAGTTGCACATTAGAGGATACATGCTTAGTGTTATTTTGTTCATATGCTGATATTTTGTTATCCTTATTTATTATACTTCAAACCTTGTTATGTGGTATGGATTAGTCTTAGGTGTGGCAATATGTTGATTACTCTTCAGACACTTGAGTTCTTCGGTACAGGTTTGGGTATCTTATGGTTGGTTTATCATGGTTTGTATTTTTAGCACATTTATCAGTATTTACATTGATTAGCTCTTATTTATGATGGATGTGTTGGAGAGGATTTCTAGTGAGAACCATAGCTATATTCATGTTAATGCACTTATAATGTTGAGGATATTTGAAGTCATGTATTGGACTGAATTTGAGTTGTTATTGATTCACCTTTGTATCTGTGATGCACTGCAAGTTTTTGGCATAAACCTATTATAAAAGAGAATTTACATTGTTATGCACTATTAGTTGTATGATGTTTTGATGTTTCTCTCTTGTCCATGCATGTCTTTATAAGGTGGAGATTTTATACCTTGTGAGCTTTAGAGCCTATTTATCGCCTTTTGAGAGTGATTTACATTTACTTAAGGTTAAATTATTGATCTTCATTCATTGAATAGCTTCATTATACTTGATTTTGGTTTACATGTTGAGTATTAGTTGGAGTTATTGACATCTTATACACTCTTGAAGTTTTGATTTGATGTGACTTTCGTATTACAAAAGTAAATGCTATTTCATTCCATTCAGCAATTCATGTTTATATTTCTTTCTCGATATTCACATACACATGAGTTTAAAAGTTTGTCAATGCTAAATTTCGGAGTTGGTGCATTGCTTATGCATTGGTGAAATTAAAAGTGTATGGATTTGAAAAGCAAAGAAAAGAATAGAAAGGGATGGAAAAAAAAATCAAGAAAAAAATTCCAAATGGGAAAAGGAAGTGAAGGAAGATGAGAAAATGTGAAATTTATTTAAAAGTGGAAGTGGGGAGTGTATATTCATTGATGATCATGTGTAGTGCGTATGTATATGTTGAAATCTATTACCGCTTTCTATCTTCTTACATGGCTGTTCTTTCATTCATCATCTATATGGCCGTAATATCCGAAATTATATGAATCTTTAATTCAATTGTGTATAAGTCATCAATGTCAATTCTCTGATGGTGCTAAAACCAAAAATATTCTTTCATAAAGCTATGTCAAGTCGATACACCTATAACTTATTGGTCTTTGCTGATTGGAATTGCTCTACTTGTATGTCTTATATATTTACTCTTCTAATGAGCTTTCCGTTGAGGGACCCTAAGTGTTCACGTTCATAATTGAGGGTATACCTGGTGAGATTTGAATCAAAGCATAAAGGACGTAAGTGTGTGAGTTTGAGACATTGAAGTTACATACTATTGGTGGTACATTCCAATATAATCTCCTTTCTTTGATGCTTTTATTCCTTTTCCTTGCATTGGCTCATGATTTAGGTGGATTGAGAGTTGCCTTGAAGGCGTTTAATACGTGCTTCATATTTTTGTATTATCATATTGACATTGCATGAATAGATGTTTATGGGTATTCATCACTGTAAACCCTCACGAAACACCACTCATCCACTAAGGGTAACCTAAGAGTTTAAAGGCTTGGTGTATATGCTAAATGCACTCATGACTCCCATGAAAGTGGAGATAGGTTCTTAGTTTTAATGTTTTGCTAGGGACTAGCAAAAGCTTAGTTGGAGGGTGTGATTATACTCTAAAAGTGCAATCTATATGTCTTAATTAGCTAATTGTTAGTTGATAATATATTTAATTGTGTTATTTTTAATCCTAATTCGTTGCTAACTTAGTTTTGTAGGTATTTTCAGGAATCTTAGCTAAAAAGGGATAAATTCACGGTGAACCAGAGTGGGCATTCGAAGGGAGTTCAAATGGTCCCCAAGGGCGTTCGAACGGTATACAAAAGCATTCGAACAGTACGTCGAAGGGTCTCACGTCAAATTCAGGTTCGAAGTGCATTCAAAATATACAGAGAGCAGGTTTTCTCATTCGAAGTGCATTCGACGAAGCGTTCGAACGGTAGTCTGAGGAATTCAAATGTTATGTGAATCTGCAAAGTTTTGGAAGCCTATATAAGCTAGGATTGTTGTGTATTTTATGGCTTGTGTTTTTACTTGTGTTTTAGGAGTAGCAGTAGCAGTAGGTTCAGAATATATATTAGTTTATTGCAAGGTTTTCATAGTTGTTCACAATTTTTGTAATCAAATTCTCAGGTTTGCAATCAATAAATTTAGTTTATTTTTATACAATTTGTGTTTGTATACTATAACGATGAGTAGCTAAACTTCTTAATCTCGGGATCAAAAGCAAAGATCAATTGAATATTTTGGATGAATGAAGGAGGTATGTTATTGGTTTTAAAGTTAAATCTTCTAGTTTTTCTCTCTTCATCTTCTCGTTCTATAACTTTCGAAAACCTAGACGTTTGATTATGTTCGGTAACGTTTATGTGTAAATTTATATTTAGTATATGCGCTCCACGAATTGATGGTACACGTCCTTGATTAAAACAACTTGCTTTATTCTAAGAGTTGAAGTTTTGAAGAATATTTATTTTTATTGCTAAATCTTTTGAATCCGAAACTCGCGACGTAGTCGAAGGATTTGAGTTATTGAATTACCTCCTTTGGAATTCCAAACGATGCAATTGATTGGAGCAAATGATCCCGGGACTCTTTTTATTAATAGTTAAATCTACATTGCTTTCCAATTAATTACTTTTAAGTTTGAATTAGTGTAGATAAATATACCATCTCAAAATAATTAGATTTTTCTTTTCCATTTAGAAGCAAGTCGTAGGATTTTTGTGAGCAACTGAAAGAAGCGTTTTAGTGCTTGTGGTTCTGTGTAACTTGCTCCCTGTGGATCGATCTCATACTTCCAAGTTATACTACTCTGCTGTCCTACACTTGGGATATGTCGAGCATACATTTGGAGGTTGAGTCAGTATGAGGTTGTAAGAGAGCTCTCTCTTCTAGAGAGAGAGACAGAGAGAGAGAGAGAGAGAGAGAGAGGGAAGCTGAGAAATGAGAAAATATGAAGGTGGAGGGGCCTATATATAGAAAATTTTTTCACGACATTGCAATGCCATGAAAAGCTTTTTTGTTTTTCATGGCATTACACTAACGTGAAGAAAGATTTCCTTCATGTGGCATTTGAATGCCGTGAGGAGTATTTTCCTTCTTCAAGGCATTGCAATGACATGTTTTGTAATGATTACTTTGATGATGTCATGCTAATGCAAGAATAAGGCATTTGATGTGCCAAATAGAGCAAAAATGGCCTTCATGGCATTGCAGTGCCGTTAGGGTAAAGTTGTGGTTCATGGCATTACAATGCCATGAAGTACAAAATGTTTCTTCATGACATTCCAATGCCATGAAGCTTGATTTCCTTAGTTTTGGCTTATTTTAGTGCTCTCTGGTAAAGGGTTATTGCTTCCGATTGATAGATTGAACTTTAGAGGATGGTATTAGGGATCACCAACCTTTGGTTTTGGTCATCAGAGCTTAACAAGGCTTTGGTTACGAGATTTCAGAAGCTTCGAACTTCTAGTTTAGGGTTTCGGAGTCTGACCTGGCTGTGGTCATTAAGACTCTTGCTGAAGATGCTAGGTGACGCTGATAGCGATCAAAGATGACAAATCTCTATGGTGATGTCATCGAAGACAGACTGGGACGTGGTCGTGTAGACTCTGGTTTGAGGTGACTCGAGATGATAGATCTTTGAGATAATGTTATCAGAGTCCAACCGGGATGCAGTTGCCTAGGAGATGACAGATCTTCGAGATGATGTCATCAAATTCGGACCTAATTGTGGTCGCTGGACTCCGGTTTAAAGTGATCGGAGATGAAAGATCTCTGAGATGATGTCATTGGAGTTGGACAGGGATGCGGTTGCCTAGACTCCAGTTTAAAGCGCTTAAAGGTAACAGGTCTTTGAGATGATGTCATCAGAGTCAGACCAGGATGTGGTCAGCTTGACTCTGATTTGAGGTTGTTTGGACCAAGGGTCAAAATTTGGGTGTCAACATGGATATTTGATTTTCTTCCTCAATCGCTTTGTCAAGTTTCATTGCTTGAAGGTGAATGTTGACGTTAAGGATCCAAGATAAGTAGTTCTCACCCAAAAATATTAAGAGCAGCAAATTCTAATTTTGTAAAGTTTGACATGATCTAAATACTATAAATGAAAAAATAACACTTTTAGAATCAGATAAAGAAAATAAACAAACACATAAATAAAGTGACAAAAACTATCATGATCTCTAGGATCATTGTCCATTGGATATAGTATGATCTTTCAAGATTACCATCCATTAAAATTATTATATTAAATAAAGAAAACAAATATAGATAACATGAGAGTAAAAATGTGTAGTGTGTATTTTTTTTTCTTTTCAAAGAACGATTAGTTGAAGTCTCGCAATAATAGATAAGAGCCTCCCTGCTGGTAACGTATTATGTAATCAACGAAATGTAAATTGTAATATTTAGAAATAGAGAAATTAATCAATCTATAAATCTTATTCTTCTTCTTCTATCTTATCCTTGTATATCTGAAAGACTTTTTTTTATATGCACACAACCATAGCCAAGAGTTATAACCATGTCAAGACTGAATACACCACTATGGTAGTATGCTAATGTAACATTATGGTGTATGCTAATTCAACATTATGGGTCATTCACTATGTATTTGGAACATGAGGATATTATGTAGGGAATTGAATCCGGTTTTCGGGGCAGCTTTCCTAATTTGATGGTGCGATCGCAAGAGAGATTGAAGGCTAGAGTCTTTTACTCTTGCGCGCAAGTCAGTCGTGTTTCTTTCCTAATGGAGATGACATCTGCTTGTTTATTGTCAAGCCGAATATGCTGGCTGAGTCGATCTTTGTTGGGTCAGATTGATATACACGAGTACTTTAACATTTTTTTAATCATAACAAGAGAACTTTGATTAGTAAGCTACTAATCAATCGATGTTATCGAGGTTGTCCCTCGCAAAGGCCAGTCTTACGGCTACAAGACCTATATATATCGAGGGACTCTCCATATATATAGTGCAACATAATATAAAGTTTCACCCATAGTTAAAAAAATATTTTAGGAAATAAGTGACATCCTTATTGCAGGCCTCATTAAGTTATCCTGCCCTAAAAGATGCATCTGGGAGTATGGTTAAGATATTGCAATATTGGTACGGATATTTTGATATTAATGAGTAAGCTCAAACTAATATCTTACAAAATTTCAAGCAAAAATACAGGGAACTTAGTTAATTGCCTAAGGGAAACTTTTATCATGGAAAACTTATTCATTTACACTATGGCACTGACTCGCATGCATGATGTAGTTAAGTGATCCATGATTCCAGCTTTACATTATTTACCTGCCCACAATCCTTCTCATCTCCATCTTTTCCTTGAATAATTATGTTAAATTAAGCAACAACTTTTTCTCATCACAATTTTTAACCTACTAGACAAGATGGTAAGGCTATATCAATAAGGACAACTGGCACCCACTTGCTTGTATATCGTAGTTAAGAAAATGTGATTAGAAAAGACAGTGATTGTAGCATTTTTTTCTCATAAATATATGATCTTAAAACAATATTTCTATGGATAGCTGGCCCTCCCCATCTATTTTCCCCCCTTGCTTTGAAATGAAAATAGAAACATCATATACAATATACGGATTTCCACACGTGTTCAAGCCTTTAACAGTAACCCATTTTTACAATTGATTAATGCTCGAGATGCTATGGAAAGAGGGCATGTAATGATTCGTTTACCTTTGGTCTCCAAATTCACCGTTATGTCAGGCACCAAAAATCTAAGGCTTAAATTCCATGGTGCCAAACAAACCATTAAATCAATTAGCCGTTTATGAATACATAAGAACTATGCATATTTAAAGACCATATCACATTAGACATTCCAAAGCCAGTTATTTGACTATTATATTTTATTTCTACTTGGATCCAACTTCAGTCTTTTGTTTGTCACTACATGAGATGATTCACTTGTATCATGAAAAATACATCCAACCGAAAATTTAAATCTCTGCAAGAAACGCAAGCAATACGTAAGTCTACAGCAAGCCCAACAATCAACAAATCAGATACAACGTGATCCACTTTTAGAGGATTCAAACTCAATATCTCAACAATTGAGGTACTAGTTGGCCAATTGGTTGCCACTAAACTATATGAAGATTCAGTCTATCGACAAAATGTTAACACTTCTTCAGATAATAATGTTCATAGATTTACAGAACCGATTCATCATATTTCTTTTCACCATCTTCCGCCATTAATGCTAGAGTTTTGATTTCACAATGCAAGCTGGGATGGATCTCTCAGGAATTTGTAATGCCTCCCACTCTTCATCATCAATGTTGTCGAAATACTGATTCACCATTTCTTCGCTGACTAGTTCTAGCTTAGGAGGGTTCCACTATTTGAAATGGACAAGTAGGTCGTTCTAATTAATTTTAGTTCAAGGACTTGTAATCGAACTAATTAAAGAAATAGATTACCTTATAACTAGGTTAAATGAGTGTATTAATTAATATCAATTTCCTAAACAAACCCAATATTGTATTATTTGATCTATTAATAATATATAAATTTATAGCATAATATGCAAAGTTAGTGTCGTTCTACATTGCTCTTTCTTTTATTTCATAAAAATACATATGAAGAAGGATATTTAACAAGTATTATCTCTATAGTATCCCATGCCACTAAGGGAAAATTTTAATTATGAGAGTTTATATATCTTTCGTGCAAATTGAATGTCCCATTCAGCATTTTTTTCCTTAGCACTTGAAGATATAAATTATAAATCGGATTGTATAGACAGGAACATCAAAGGATATGACTTTCATTTCATACATAATGCTAAAAGATTTGAACTTGATATTCGAAGGAGACCTACATATGAGATTTTTAAAGAAAGAAGGGATAGGGTTATGTAACTCAACAAGTAGACACACGGAAGATAGACGTGAGGAAGACATAAAAATTATAAGACCGCATGAAATACTGTGAAAACACTTCTTTTCTTTAATGGCTCCTTTTAGTAAAAATGTTTTACTTCAAAACGGCACTGAAATTATAGGGAATATCATAATGCCCCGTTATTAACGGTTAGGTTTTGAATTATTTAAGGATATTGGCTGAAAAGTGAAAATAAAATTATAGAAAGAAGGAAAGTTAAAGGCTCTTCCTTACATAAAATGAAAACGATAAAAGTACACCAATTAAGTTTCACACACTTGCAAACACTTGAAATATAGCCATACTTTTAGAAAGTCTATGTTATTGTGGAAGAAAATTTTCCAAGCCATAAACAATATGGAAGTGTTATTGATTTTTTTTTTTATATTTTCTCCCTCGATGTAATTGTGCATATTCTAGTTTACCAAATGCGATAAAGAAAATAGTATTTAATTGTAATATATTTCCAAACTTGTTCCCTGTCCCTTGTCTTCTTGCTAACAAAGCCCACTTTTATATTGGAAAATACAGTAATCAAAAGAAAGAAAGAGAAATAAGAAGGGAAGTGAAATAATTTCAAGAATTATAAAGTAAGCAAATTTTAAGGTCAGTTGTGATAAGAATTTAAAAATAGTTATATGCTTATGGGAAAAACAATAATCTATGTACCTGGGGCTTTTTATTTTTGTCTATTAGCATCGCTCTTGTACCCTGCAAGTAGCATTTTCCAAAGATGGATTGAAATTTGAAGAAATTTCTAAACCAAATAAAGGTAGTTATAGTAACTCTTGTGGCAACCTCAATGAAGTCATCTGTAATTGTTCCTCGAATTACGTGGCAGAAAACAGTAAACTCACGAACAAGACATTGTCCAACCATGTGCTTCCGACCTTCTCTGATCTATCAAAAGAACAAGAAAGTATGCTTCACCAAAAAAAAAAAAAAAAAAAAGGAACATAGAAAACTTTTCAAAGTGAAAAAAAGAAACCACAGAAAGTATTACCAATCTCAGAAAAAGTTTAAGGCTTGTAGGAGAGGCTGATTTCATGAAGTTTATTGCCTCAGTGATCCACTTCTCTGTCTTGTTTCCAGCTAAGTTTTCCTATGTGAAATAAATTCAATTTTTGTAGGATAACTTGGAGATGTGTTGCCAGATAGTCAGCATTTTTTAGCTAATTAACCATTTTTCCAAATGATTAAATATGTTATGTAATTTCTTGACAAACTTACCAAAGATGATAATATTTCTTCTACTGTTTCCCTTGAGAAACTTTGATTGATAATTTCCAGCCTGTTTCATCAATGCATCTCAACACCACCAGAAAACGTAGATTTTATGCATAAATGTAACAATATAAAATATAGTAAATCTGATGCTAATCTTAGAGGAAGTAAGAAGAACAAAAAATGGAATGACTAGTAATTTATTACCTTGTGTATGGGCTGTCTTGCTTTATGCATATTTTTTGTACAAATTTGCTGATAATCTGAGAAATGGTTGGTATATCCAATACATCCGATGAGCCCACCACATTAAGTGCATTCTCCAATAAAGCAAGATCCTAAAACAGAATTTCCAGCTAGTCAATTTGAAGTCAAACCAAAACTTACCTAGATATACCTACTCTCCTACAAACTATTATTGTTGCAAAATTTAAATTATCGCTTTTTTTTCTTTTATTTTTTTATTTTTATTTTTGATCAAACTACGAAAATAATGTTGCTTTAGAACTAAAATTTAATAGTACACAATGTATTTGTAGTGTGAATTATGAATCGTTGAATAAAGTTAATGATCCATCAGAATTTGGATTAGTGCCGCTGGAAAGCACTATACCATACTCATTCATCGTCAAGGTGGATTATGTTTTATTGACTTCTATAAAATTACAGTTGTTCTTGTTGATTCCAGTTCAATCAGACTTTCCTTCCATTAATCACCATTAGAAGTATAAATTATGGTGATATAAGTACTTTGGAATGGACAAAATGAGTCGCAAGGCCACATGCAAGCATCTCAGTTCCATCCAACCGGGCTCCAGTCAGCCCCAGATATTCCCCTATTCACACAGAATTTGACAAGAATTAGTTGAAAAACAAACGAATCAAAAAATACTTCTTGTTTTATAAATGAAGTTAGGAAACTTGGTTGTGAAGTTTTCTAGTATATAAGAGCAATAAGTATTACCAAAAAAGCCTGGAAGCCTAGATAGGAAATGAGATGCACCAACATCTGGAAAAAGCCCTATTGATGCTTCTGGCATCGAAAATACCTGTACAAGATATATTCAAGTGAAAAAAAAAAAAATTTAACGGGAGTTGAAATCAAGAGTGTTTACTTAAAATAATACATATTCAAGTGAAAAGAATTGATTGGAATTGGTTGTGTTTAGAAATAAATAATTAAGTAGATCATCTCTCCAACAACTTAAGTTTCTAGATGAGGTTGTTTTTCTTTTCATGCTTTTTGTTTTTCTTATTTTAAAAAGAGAGGCTCTTCTTCAGGCTTTTAAGAATTTACTATTTAATAAAATGCCCTTTGGAATAATCCAAGTATTTTACCTAACAATGATTTAAACCTCGAGCGTCAAAGAAGAAGATTGTAGTCTATAGTTAGATTCAAGTTTTAATAACTTTTATTTCTCTTCCACCTTAGAGGGAAGAATCTTCACCTCCTAATTAGATGAAGGGATATGATTTAGTTATCTTTAGGTTTTCATGCTTCTTAAATGACAAAGTTTAGGTTTTGGAATAATTCAAGGTTTCATTTCTCATCTTATTATATGGAGAAACCGTACAGAACAACGCAGGAGTTTCACCATCACAAAACAGGGTCTTCTAAGCCCTTTTTTTCTTTTTTTTAATTTTTTTCAGGCGTTTCTACGAAGCCCCACTATAGTTAGTTTTTCAGGCGATTTTTAGAAAACCCTTGCCAAAAACTGTAATTGTGCGTTTCCGTTACCCGCGCTTACATTACGCCCTATTAGTAAGTATTATCGGGTTTTATTTTTATAAAATCCCTGCAAATACTAACGCCAAAATGACATTATTTCGGTTCTCCACTACTAGAAAAAAAGGTATATTTGCAACAGAGTTTTTTGCGGCAGCAGAAACGTCGTCTCAAAAGGACTTATTTGCGATGGCACTATACATCGTAGCATATATATGTATATATATTTCACGACATATTTGTTACTCTGTCTCAAAGGTAAATCACACCATTGCATATATTTCCGAATTGCGATTATTTTTTGGGACGGTGTTGTTTCCATCACAAATACCTATTTATCATGACAAACCGTCTCAAATAAATGATCTTTTGCCACAGTAGCATTCCCGTCACAAATAATATTTGGCCAAATCAATACTATAATTGTCATGAAGAATTGTTTACAAATTTAGTGAATGAGAATGGAATCCAAGCACCAAACTTTTCTTGATTAAACAAAAGTGTGGAAATAATTTGGGAATGTCCTTTGATTCGATAAGATTTCTAATTAGGTGATTAACATCAATTGTCAAACAAAAATATAAACATTAATTGCTTATGATAACTAAGGCAAATTTTGTAATGCAATTCTTGGAAGTGAGTAGGTTTTGACACTAATTCTCTAAATTTGATACCATAGGAAATATAACCCATTAAGAAGTTCAGCAGATAAAGTAAGAGGGAAGGGAAGTACAGTTTTCTCAGTAACAATCCGAAATGTTGCATGCATAGATACTCCGGCACCTCCTCCCATTACGATACCGTTTATAAGTGAAACCTACAATAATATATACATATGTATGTATGTTAGGGTGAATCGCAAATTAACTAAGCAATAAAAATGAGGAGGAAAAAAAAAAAAAAAAACCCACTACTGAAAACATAATCCCAGGAACATACGATAAACTAATATCAAAAGTGAAAATTCTCACCGTTGGCTTCTTGTATGTTCCAAGCAAGTAGTCTAAAGTGTATTGTTTCCTGTAAAAACTTGCACCAAAGCTCCAATGCCCTGATTCATTTATGTTAATAATACAAATAAGTTATCGTCATTTTCCTTTTAGTCCTAGAGTGTGAAATTAAGTATAGTGATTCTCTTGTTATAGATCACCAACACGAGATCATTATTTTTTATTGTTAGATTTGCAAAAGCATATGCTGAAATTTGATTTGCAGAAAGTATACATGGTCATGAATTTAATTTTCTTATTAATTACTTGGTTCAAAGCAATTGAGGATGATTACCTCCAGTGATAAAACTTAATGCAGCTATAACATCACCGCCAGCACAAAATGCTTTCCCATTTCCCTACATTGGGGTTTAACAACAACAGAGCAAAGGCAATTATTTTTCAATAACTGTATGTGGGATACGATATCCATGATAATTCATCCAGAAGTGCATGCACGGGACAGTACATGCAGATAAAAGAGCTCAAATAACCTATGTTGAGGTTGCATATAAATGAAATATAAGTATAATTGTTTCAACAGCCATTTTTCTTTAAATCATCACAGTTGAAGTCAGAACCTTTCACTTGTCAATTCATAGACTATGAGCCTAGAAATTTTTTAATTTAGAAGAAGGATAAGACAGTAAGGTACGAGCATCTTGGGGTCATCTTTGTAGTAGTCCTACATGGTCTCTATTAGCAATTGAGCATGGCAAAGAAAAGTGGGTAAAAAGGTATGCAAGCATTTCGTTGGATCAAGTTGTAAAGACTGTGAAGCCAAATTGAATGCAAACAGTCAGTAAAGTTATAAAAAAAGTGGAGAAAATTGTGTGGATTTCAAGCACAAACAGCAAAATTTACGAGTCACCCACCTCCCACGGTGCAACTTAATTTGGCATCGGTTTTCTACATTCTGATGTACCAATTGTAAAAGAACCGTAATACGTTGAAACGTTGACGTTTTCCTGCTTTGGGGAAAAAATTTATTGAAACGTATTGTTTGATAATCTGCTAAGCTAGAGCAGTTTATGACTAAAAACAATAAAGCAAGCAATGACGTGAGTGGTAGTTGCAGTAGCTGGGTCAGGAATTGATGGAGCAAGATGTACGGATGGCTGGGTTACTCACTCCAAGTTGCAGTATCGTCACTCATGATAGTGATTTTACGATGATTTTTCACCGTACCTTGGAGAGTTTTCGAACTTGGAGAAGGAAAGAGAAAGGAAGAGAAAAAAAATGAAAGAAAGTGGAGAGAAGAAGAAAAAGAAAGAGAAAGAGTATGTATGACCTGTGGTTACAATAAATGTGATCCATTATTATCACAATATGATCTCATTTTAATACTTCTTGTTATTTCATTGAGGAGTAACTGTCATCGGTCCAAGTTTTGAAATCTACCTGTTCACTTTTATGATTGGTTGGTATATTCTTTAGTCTGATTCAGATTATTGACTTAAGTTTGTGATGTTATTGCGTACATAAATGCTACCCCTATTGGCAGAAATAGTTATTACCAGCATTAAAGTCTCAAATATTAGAATTTCAAATCAATTACTTAGAAATTCAACAACATAGCAAGTGTATGAACCATAAAAATAAGAATGGACATGAAACCAGTATAAAGAAGATACTAAAAATGCAAAATGCTAGAGTGGAGTTTAACAATAGTTCAAGATCTATATATGTTTCATGCAGCATTTTGATGTAGTTGCCACTTCTGAAAAAAAGCAGAGAAGCTAAATAACTTTTCTTGGCATATATATTCAATGATATTGCCAAAATTTTGAAAAAGAAAAAGGAAAAACTGGCCGTTCAGAATTGAAATAAAATTTTCATTTGTTTAGTACTTTCTAACCTTTAAAATCACAAGCTTAACCGTAGGATCATTCTCATACACTTCCAGCTTCTTCAACATTTGAGAAACCTGTAGATTACAAAATTGAAGTATTGTCCATCAATAATTGTCGTTGCATTTGATCTGGAGTTTTACTTTTAGTAATTTTATATAAGAAAGTCCCAAAATTACAACGAACCAAAAAAACATGTATATGGAATTATCAACCGGACATGTAGTAAGCACGCTTCTTGTTGCCATAGATAGGCAGGCCTTCATGTATGTGAGCTGAACTCCAGGGCCGGGTTTACTATAAAACCAACGAAGTTATTGCTTAAAATCCCTAATTTTGAAAGCCCCAAATTTATTAAAAAAAGAGTATGACTTGAAGGTTATAGATAGTGTTTACATCTTTTAAATTTTTGCATAAAAAAAAGTCCTTAGTCAAGATGAGAAAAAAAAGGCATGTCAAAAAACAAGGCCGAAAATAAATTAGAACTTCAAAAAAAATATTGGCCTAACAATAGATAAATAAATTCTATAAACACAAACAATTTGAAGGGCCCAACCCATTTAAACCTTACATACTATAGTCAAGGCCCATACAATTTCTACATCTTTTACCCAAATTCAAATGAGGAGAAAAAAAATGCTGAAAAAAGAAGGGCTAAAAAGCAATTACACTAGTGAACTTCGAAAAAAAACATTAGTTCACAAAATATTAAATAAATTTGTAAGAGAAAAAAAAATTTTGAAGGCTCCAAATCTGAAAAAAAAAAAAAAAAAAAACATACATATTGTTCTTATGGCCTCATTTAGTTTTTGTATATTTTTCTAAAAACGAGGCTTCAATCCATGTAAGAAAAAAGGGCTTGTTAGAAAAAAATAAAAAGGCTTAAAACTAATTACAATAGTTAACTTAAAAAAAAAAGGTCATTGATTTAACAAAACAATGGTACAAACAAAAAGTAATTTTTATGGCTCCAAAATTTTAAATCTTACATGCCAATAAGGCCCTATATAATTTTTTTTTTTTTTTTTTTTGACAAAAAGTCCTGATTCAAATGAGAAAAAGAAGGTTAAAAAATGAACACACAAGTTTACTTTACAGAAAAACACCGAATTACCAAAAAAAAGTTTTAAATGAAAATTTAATAAGCTATTAAGAGTATAAAAAGTTTTATTTAAAATTGTTCTATAAAACCTCAAATTGTCTTGAACCGACTTGTTGAACTCGTTATTATTATTGACATATATGGAAGCAAGGTCCACAAGGCAAATATAAGGACCTAATGGGCCCACAAGTGAGAGAAGATAAAAAAAAAATCTTATAACCCTTTAAATATAATTACACGAAAGACTTAACTCAACTTCCCTAAAATTCTTGATATGGTTAATCTAATGTTAGGAAATTCGTTCTTCTTTATTTTGTGTTTCCAGGTGGACAATTAGTTTTATAATTTGCATTTCATTGAAATAAAAGTTCATGTATAAAAAGAAAAAAAAAAAGTTCCAGTGTTGGATGAAGTTTTACAAAGGATGCCAAGATAGAATCGTTTACTTACGATGCTTGGGCAACATATAAGTATTAATGACCAAGTCAAGCATGAAAGCATACACTTTCATCATACCATTTCATAGTTGAGGCTGTTCAATTTCTTGGCTCTGTTCAAAATCACTTTTCTCACTCCTGAATTCTCTTCAAAAAGCACCTAATAACCAAAACATGATTATAAATGAGAATATTAGTCTCAAACACTTCAACATGCAAAGGAGAAAACTATTCATCACAACAGGACAAATTCATCCTGAAAATCTGATTCCAATATTAAGATGGATTTTTTTTTTCTTTAATGTAGTTGTGGATTTGTTTTTAAACGTTCTTGATAAGAGTTGTGATTTCAAAATGTGAGAATAAATAAATACACACATGCATGCAAATACCCTAATGCGTGTGTATTATCCAACAAATTTAACAAAAAAAATATCACCATATATATACACATTGAATTAGACCACAACATAAATTATTTTGTTTTATTTTATTTTTGTTAGGTACCATAACAAGAAGTTAATTAGAAAGAGCAACAACAAAGAAATGAAGATATAAAATTGTTGAAGGAAAAGTGAAGGTGACCTGATTCAGCTCCTTTTGGAAGGAGACAGCCATGGGAGATATTGTGTTTTTTGCTAGGTTGAAATGTCTTAAGATGCGAGGATAGTGCACAGGTCTCCTTCCCTAAATAGTGGAATTGACAATACAAAACAGAGACTTCAATGACCGTAGCTTGTTTGTTTCCCACGCTGGAGCACAAGGTACATTGTTGGTCCCCATTTGGACACAAGAAACTAAAAAAATGACAAATGCTAACATCTCTACCCATATAGTACATTTTAAGCATATTTTATGTAGTGTACAAAGTGTTGGAAATTCACAATTTCTCACACTGCAGACACTATTTCTCATACTTTCTACAACTAGACATAAGATGCTTAATATGTATCTTAGGGACACGTATAAGCAAGACCCAACTAAAATAACGATTGCAATATAAGACAACATCCATCAAGTATCATTTTAGAGTTTTAACATTCTCATTCTTGGACAATATAATTTATAACAAAAATAAATTTCAGAAACCATCCACCCTCTTTCATTCTAAAACAGTGACAGCATACAAAAACCTACAAACAGACTTATAGTGACTTGTCATAGTTTCAAATCCTCTTACTGAAATGAGTTCAAATGACTATCTTTATAGCATATCAAATAAAAACAAAAAAAAAAACATACAATAAAGGTAATTTATTTTAGAGACTTCACATTTAGTTCAAAGAAAGGTGTCACAGCAATTCTTTAGGTTCAACCAAAAGATTCGTCCATTAACTAGACTACTTTGACGATCATAAAATTTTCAAACCATGAAGATAAAAAAAATAATAAATTAAAACATAAAACTTGAAAGGCAGCTAAAACCCTAGAAATATGTATAAGAAACAAAGCAACAAGCACATGGGTTTCATGGTAAATCACTAGTGTACTATGACAGCCAAAAACATACAATCTTATGCAGAAACACAAAAAATGAAAAAACAAAAAAGGAAGAGAGAGAGAGAGAGAGAGAGAGCACACTCTTTTATTAAAAATCAATAGTTGGAGTGATGAAAATGAAGGGTGTGGAGAACAAAAAGGGACACATATAACTTCTTTTTTTTTTTTGGAGGGTGGGGGAAAATAAATTATAAGGCCAGTAAGGTATCTCAATGCCAACAGCTTCCAAAGGAGTCTGAAAAATGATCCCGTGGCTGGAGTTGGATAATGATCACATGGGATACCAGCTCGATCGATCAAATAATTAAGGCTGGTTAGGTGACTTGTGCCAGAAATAATAAAGACGTAAAAATGGCAAGTAGGTGCTTGGTAGGCTGTTAGCATTCATTGTATTGTTAGGTTTGTGGGCAAAAATTAAATTTTGAGGCCCCATTTTGCCGTAGCATCATGCATTTATTGTACTGTTAGGTTACTTTTATAGTAGCATCAAGCAATATTGGCTCCTCAGTCGCTTCACCACAAAAATAGTGGAAATAAATGTTAGATGATCAATTGTCTCGAAAGCTTAAAAGGTGTTAAAAGAGAGAGGTAACCTAACTAATTATATTATCAGCGTTCCTCGGCTCACAAACAAGTCAAACAGGTATAAATATTATATTTATTAAGTACGTAACGAGGCTTGAACAGAACATTTATTGCCAGCAATAAGTGTGTGTACATATTCAATTTAGTTTATTTGCTTCTCTACTGTCAGTTGGTGCTGCACGTAAGAGGGAATCTTATCTTGATATATATATATATAGATGTATATTTATTTATTTAATTATTACGATTCATTTTCCAAATTCTTAAGCAATTAGGGAGAGGTAACTGGTAAGTTAATTATTTATGATTGATTAGCCTTCCAAAGGTGCGTTGTAAATTTGCAAACTTACAGTTGGCAATTGTAGTTTAAATCCCGTGAGTTTAAATATCGATTCCCTCAAAGATGGAGATCAATACCGGCTATTGACACTTAGCAAACACTGAACCACGTAAAATTGAATAATAACTAGGTGAATTGTATCTAAAATTTGACCAAAAATCTTTTGATTGTTTAGAAATAAGATGGTAATTTACTAATGCAAATAAAATTGAGAGCCATTAATAATTAAACTATCAACTAAGCAAAGCAATTGAGATTTCTAAGGAAATTAAAGGGGATTTGGATACAATTGATCCAATCAATCAAGTCCAACAAGAGTTTCAATAGAGGATTTGTTAACTCAAATCAAGTATCACTCTGTGGATCCTTGATTTGGAGGATTTAGACCATAAAACATTGGATTCATACTTAATTGAGAGTAGAATTGTTATCCATGAATAGAATCATAGATTCAAACCTTAAATTTGTACAATCCCTATACCAATGTAGGAATTGTGCATAAGAATTAGCAAATTGTGTTATAAATCTAAGTTTTCTTATAAATCCAAACTCAATTAAGATGAATTAGAGAAATCATGAGATAAGTCATAGAAATCTAGTTACCTCCATTGAAATCCTTGAAGATCCTTGGTGAATCTTCACGATTGCATCCAAGTGGATGATTAGCTACTAGAATTCATGGTAGAAAGCATAAATAAATGTAAATCTTGCATTAAATTTAGAAAAAAAAAAAAAAAAACTAGTGTTTGGTTATAAGAAAATTAAAGAAAGCGCAAGAAAGTAAAGGAAAATAAAGTTTCTCTCTCTAAAATTACTCCTAATACAAAATATATAAGCTAACATAAGCTAAGGAGCCAAAGACACTACAAGAAAAGGCATTTTTTGCGACGGCTCAATGCCGTCGCAAATACTCATTTGCGACGGCTGAGCGTCGGCATTTAAGGCGACACAAATGGAGGGGTCGCAAATACTTTTTGCGACGGCCGTGCGACGGCATGGTGACCTTTTGCGACGGCGTGCCCCCATCGCAAATAGTGTACGCGAACCAAATTTTTTTGCAATGGTATAGCATGCCGTGGCCAATAAGACCTTTTGCGACGGATTAATTGCCGTCGCTAATGCTATTTTCATGGACTAAAATTTTAAAACGACTCCCATTTGCGACGGTTTCTGCCGTCGCAAATAATGGGTTTTGTAATATGTATTTGCAGTCGTCTCAAGTATTTGCGACGGTTCATGCCGTCGCTAATATAATTGCGAAATAAATGATTTAAAATCGTCAAAGTATTTGCGACGGTATCTTGCCGTCGCAAATACTTTCGGAAAAAAAAAAATTTTGCTGCATATTAGGCATGATTTTTGTAATTTGTTATTTACCCTGATAAAATGAACATTTAATATGATCAAAACTACTAAATTCAAACATTCAGTAAAACCAAAATGCTTAAATAAATACTTAAAAAAATTAATATTCCATTTTAATATATATATCCAAACAACAAATAAACAAACAATATTGTCTTCCACCAATATTCAAAACAAAACCAAAATACATACATAATCTCTCACAAAAAGAACAACCTAAATGAAAAATTCATACAACAAAAGAGAGTTTTAAGTCTATTACAACATAAGCCAATACAAAAAGACCATCCACCTATTCTTTATCAATAACCTGAAAAGAAGAAAATAAAACAATATTAGATATGATAATGGCATAATAAATAAAATTAATAGATATGCATGTAATATATGGGTTTATTGAAATAAAAATGTAATTTACAATAATAAATGCAATATTCTTAAATTATAAATTCAAAAAACTTAAACATAATTAGTACAATTACGCAAAACGGTTATTCTAAAAAAACTAAGGAAAAGAGAGAAAAAATGTTACTTCTCACAAACCGGAACACCGGCGGCCGTGCTGTTTGTTCCCACACATCACCGGTGGCTAAATCTTACTACGTGTCGAGTTAGATGGAGTTCTGATCTCGTTTGTGTGTTTTAGTACCTAAACGACTCAAAAACACGTTATTCTCTAAAAAAAACTAAGGAAAAGATAAGGAAAAATAATTAAATCTCTCAAACCGGGAATCTGGCAACTGTGTCGTTCATTCCCACACGTTACTCGTGCTTAAATCTTACAACAAGTTGAGTTTGACAGAGTTCGGAGTTCGTTTGTGCAATTATGTATCCAAACAACTGGAAAATACGTTATTTTCTTAAAAAAAACTAAGGAAAAAAGTGTTACATCTCCCAAACTGGGACTCCAGCGACCGTGCCGTTCGTTCCTACACGTCACTCATGCCTAAATCTTACTACGTGTCAAGTTTCACGGAGATCCGAGCTCGTTTGTGGATTTTCGTATCCAAACGACTAGAAAACATGATTTTTTCTCAAAAAACTCCAAGGAAAAGAGAGGAAAAACTGTTACATCTTCCAAACCGGGACTCCGGCGACCGTGCCGTTCGTTCCTACACATCACTCGTACCTAAATCTTACTACGTGTCGAGTTTCACAGAGATCCGAGCTCGTTTGTGGGTTTTAGTACCCAAACGACAAGAAAACATGATTTCTTCTTAAAAAAACTCTAAGGAAAAGAGAGGAAAAACTGCTACATCTCCCAAACCAGGACTCCGGCGATCGTGCCGTTCTTTCCTACACGTAAGTCGTGCCTAAATCTTACTACGTATCGAGTTTCAAGGAGATCCGAGCTCTTTTGTGGGTTTTAGTACCCAAACGACAAGAAAACATGATTTTTTTCAAAAAAAACTCTAAGGAAAAGAGAGAAAAAACTGTTACATCTCCCATACCGGGACTCCGGTGACCGTGCCGTTCATTCCTACACGTCACTCGTGCTTAAATCTTACTACGTGTCGAGTTTCACGGAGATCCGAGCTCGTTTGTGGGTTTAGTACCCAAACGACTAGAAAACATGATTTTTTTTCTTAAAAAACTCCAAGGAAAAGAGAGGAAAAACTGTTACATCTCTCAAACCGGGACTCCGGTGACCCTGCCGTTCATTCCTACACGTCACTCATGCCTAAATCTTACTACGTGTCGAGTTTCACAGAGATCCGAGCTCGTTTGTGGGTTTTAGTACCCAAACGACTAGAAAACATGAATTTTTCTCAAAAAACTCCAAGGAAAAGAGAGGAAAAACTGTTACATCTTTCAAACCGGGACTCCGGCGACCGTGCCGTTCATTCCTACACATCACTCGTGCCTAAATCTTACTACGTGTCGAGTTTCACGGAGATCCGAGCTTGTTTGTGGGTTTTAGTACTCAAACGACTAGAAAACATGATTTTTTCTTAAAAAACTCCAAGGAAAAGAGAGGAAAAACTGTTACATCTCCCAAACCGGGACTCCGGCAACCGTGCCGTTTGTTTCTACATGTCACTCGTGCCTAAATCTTACTACGTGTCGTGTTTGACGGAGATCCGAGCTCGTTTGTGGGTTTTAGTACCCAAACGACTAGAAAACATGATTTTTTCTCAAAAAACTCCAAGGAAAAGAGAGGAAAAACTGTTACATCTCCCAAACCGGGACTCCGGCGACCGTGCCGTTCATTCCTACACGTCACTCGTGCCTAAATCTTACTACGTGTTGAGTTTCACGGAGATCCGAGCTTGTTTGTGGGTTTTAGTACTCAAACGACTAGAAAACATGATTTTTTCTTAAAAAACTCCAAGGAAAAGAGAGGAAAAACTGTTACATCTCCCAAACCGGGACTCCGGCAACCGTGCCGTTCGTTCCTACATGTCACTCGTGCCTAAATCTTACTACGTGTCGAGTTTCACGGAGATCCGAGCTCGTTTGTAGGTTTTAGTACCCAAACGACTAGAAAACATGATTTTTTCTTAAAAAACTCCAAGGAAAAGAGAGGAAAAACTGTTACATCTCTCAAACCGGGACTCCGGTGACCGTGTCGTTCGTTTCTACACGTCACTCGTGCCTAAATCTTACTACGTGTCGAGTTTCACGGAGATCCGAGCTCGTTTGTGGGTTTTAGTACCCAAACGACTAGAAAACATGACTTTTTCTTAAAAAAACTATAAAGAAAAGGGAGGAAAAACTGTTACATCTCCCAAACTGGGACTCCGAGGACCGTGCCGTTCGTTCCTACACGTCACTCGTGCCTAAATCTTACTACGTGTCGATCTTGACGGAGATCTGATCTCGTTTGTGGGTTTTACTACCTAGACGACTCGAAAACAGGTTATTCTATAAAAAAAAAAAAAACTAAGGAAAAGAGAAGGAAAAAAAATTAAATCTCTCAAACTGGGACTCCGACAACTGTGCCGTTTGTTCCCACTCGTCACTCGTGCGTAAATCTTACTACGTGTCGAGTTTGACGGAGATCCGAGCTCGTTTGTGGGTTTTAGTACCCAAACAACTAGAGAATATGATATTTTCTAAAAAAAACTCTAAGGAAAAGAGAGGAAAAACTGTTACATCTCCTAAACCGGGACTCCGGCGACCGTGCCGTTCGTTCCTACATGTCACTCGTGCCTAAATCTTACTACGTGTCGATTTTGACGGACTCACAAACTTGTTTGTGGGTTTTAGTACCCAAACGACTAGAAAACACGTTTTTTCCTAAAAGAAACCTAATATGATAGCAGCATTTAAATTTTCAAGTATGATAATCAAGTAACAAAAGTGAGGAAACAAGTGATAATACCTGCTCCGATGGTGGAGGCAATGAAGCTGAATGAGGCAATGACGGTGAACGAGATGGTATATGATCATCACCCACAGACTCAACTCGTACCTGGTGTCCGCTAGATGCATCCGGAACCTAAACACAATGAAATACTGTTAATTGCAATATCAAAAAAAAAAAAAAATAACATGTATAAAAATTGTTATTTTAAGAAATTCATCAATTGCATGGTGACCTGTCGGGTTGCATCTCTAGATAAGACACCGGCTTTCATCAATTGTAAGGTGACCTGTTGAGTGATCTCTTCTTTCAGCTCCTCTCGCAATTCCTCTTTCAAATTCTCTCGCAGCTCTTCTCTTAGCTCCTCTCGCAGGCCCGTATGACACTGTGATGGACCAGTATCCTCCCCATAAACAGCAGCCCGAGATATGCCAGTGCCGTATGTGCGGCAATAGCCATGTCCATCATCCCCAAAAACTTTGTGAAATATCTTGTTACGAGCATCATCCGTCCTTTGCTCCTCAGGTACCTTCTCTAGAAGTCGATTATATTCATCCTACACATCCAAAAGACAAATTAATTGACAATATGAAACAAATTTAAATACTAAAATTGCAATAAGTACTACTTACAATGTAGGGAACCACATCTGGGTTATTTACTCGGCGAGTCCTCAAGTAGACACTCATCTTGTCTGTTCGGTCCCCAGCCGCCTCCATCTAATTTAGCAAACATACAATATGATATGTGAATGCTTACAACCCAAAACATAATAATAAGCGTTAATTTTCTTACGTATGTACCTCATGGCGTATTGTCGAGAACTGTGTCTTTCCAGTTGTATGAGGTGGGCCACGAAGCTCCCTATTAGTTGAATTATTTTTTGCAATTGCCTACAATAGATTGACATAATTAATGACATAAATATTCAATAAGGATGTTATTTCAAATGAATGTAATGACATAAATACTCAAACCTTTGCTGCCTCGGTCCTCCAATAATCCACGAGCTCTCTCCAGTGATTTGGAAGGATACCATCAGGACAATTAGGATAGCGGTCCAAAATGTCTCGATATGGCGTAAAATGCTTTTTTTTGATATGGTACTTATGATCCTTCCATAACTTCGCACATTTATCCATGCAAACCGGTTTGTACTCATCCGGACAAGGTTCCAAATTACGCTATAAAAACATTAGTCATTAAACTGATAGATAAATATTACAGTTTTACTAATTGAAGAAACAATAACGTTTTTACCTTAACATCCTGTCAAATCTGATCGATCAAATCAGAGGGTACTTGTGTCCAATCTGTATATATCAAGGGTACAATGTGACGCACTATGATGCCCAACTGCCCTGAGAGTTTGTTAACTTTTGTGTTCTCAATTGGGCACCACATCTTATCAAATACCACGTGATACTTGAAATCCTTGCTACCCCAGTCACGAATACCCAATGCCAAGCCTCGCCCTTTCTTTGAACACGATGAGGATGTCTCATTACCTGATGGCCCTGAAGTAAATGAATCTAAAATAATAATATAAATCAAAACATATGATATTAGTTGTTAGTTAAATGTGTGAACATTTATTAACTTAGTTTATACCTAATACAAGCGGCCGTGAGGATGTATCTGATGGTGCTAACCCTACTACCTCAGCTGAAATAGTCAGTAGAGGAGGAGACGGTTGCAACATAGGTTGTTGAGATGGAACTGGTGGAGTAGTCTCCTCAGACTGAGATGTAAATGACTGCAATACATCAGACACCGTCCGACCAGTAGACCTCCGCCTCTTTGACATAATAACCTGGTAAAAAATGTCCAAAACAACCTTATATAGCTTTTACAACAGTAGGGCTTCGTTAGGCGAGCGTTAGCCAAGCGCTCGGTTAGCACTCGCTCAAAGACCGAGCACTCAATTAGCTCCTAATTTAAATTGTGAACATGGCTCTTGGAAGTTTAGTAATTGATGCATTTTTTTTACGTCCGAGTGCTAGGCGAGCATTAGGCCAGTGCTCGGGCAAGCGCTCGGTGAGTTGGGGCGATCGCTTGGTGAGTTGGATGAGCGCTCGATCAGTTAGGCGATCGCTCAACTATCACTCGGTGATGCACTTTTTAGCCCTTTCTTTTACAATTAAGCACCATTTCCTACAATTAGATCAAAAAGGCATGTTTAGGAAATTTAAATATAAAATACTAATTTAATACTTAAACTATAGCTAACAATCCACTAATTAGGGGATTGAGATTACACTTATAGAGTGTAATCAGATATTCGGGATAAGAATAAAGGATAACAAGAAAAACTCTTTATTTAAAGCCAAGGATAATTTTCACTCAGATTATGAAAACATGAATTAGATTACAATATTTATAAAAAACCGTTGTAATGTAACTTTGCTAAAGAATACGTATTCAACTAATATTATGATAGTTATGACTATGACTAAGTGCATCTGTGTCAAAATAAGTAACGCAAACCAATCAGATAATTGGTGCATGATATTTAGTGTGGAAAACCCTAAGCTAAGGTAAAAAACCGCATGTCTAATCTGTCGGACAAAATCAAGTACTAAGTTCTATGCCAAATGTATACAAAAATATTTACAACCAAGTTCACAACATCAATTCCTCAATTCTTCTGTTGTCTTAAACTTTTTGAACTACTTAATACATCGTTATTGTGTTTGATCATCGTACAACTCCCTTCGTACAAATTTCATGTCTTAAACTCCTTCAAGACTCCAACTCTTCAGTGATTAAGAATATTGATTGATATGCTAAGATGCCACTGTGAGTAACTTAGATGATTAGAGAACTCCTAAGAAGTTTTTCATGATGGAGTGCTCACCTATAGACCTTGGAAAATTGGTTGGTCAAATCCATACTAACACGATCTCCAAGAATAACAATCTTGCGCATGTTGCGGCTGTGAGAGAAATGAGATGAAGCGAAAACCCTTCTTTGGATCTTCAAGCTAACTGAAGTACTGGAAGTGAGGGCGACCGAAATTGACACAACTTCTAAAACTTCAACTTTGAATATCATCCAAGCATCTTTTAAATAATGCTTGAATAATAGACTTTAATCCAAGCTAAAATGCTTGTCATAAACACTCAAAAAATTGAATATTACAATGAATTGAAAGGGTTACGAAATTAACCAATTACATAACATTACAGTTAAGAATTCTTAAAATAGGCCTAGAACAACCCTCTAGCCATAAATGAAGTTCAAGACAATTCCAAGAAAGAAAATATACAATCAAGTAACTAGGGACGCCAAGTATCGATCAAAGCTAACACAACTTAATGAGACGATAAAGAAGCTTGAAAGACATTATGTAAGACTCCAAAAACTGAAAATTAAAGTAGATAAAATTTTAAGGAAATGTATTGGACCACAAACAAAAGAAACATGGAGTTGTGAAATTCTCAATTTAGCAATCAACCTAGACACACTTTAGCAAAATGGTATACCTCCAAATGACACACTTTTCTTTTTTGAAAACTCTGATCGTAGAACTTTCCAACTATGAAATCCAACAGAAGAAACTGCTCCAATTAATACAGATTTAACTGTAAAGTTATCTCAAATGACACAACTCTTTCCTTTTAAAAACAAGTTTGATTTTGAAACGGTCTTTTGAGAAGAAGATTTAACCGTGCCAGATGATGACCCAGACTGCTTACATATCTCGCTTATACAAGAATCACGTCAACGTGGTTAGGGACCGCGATTCATTTAGATACAAAATAGCGAGGGGAGTAAAATCTGGTTGTTTTCCTTTCCGAAAAGGGTGTAAAAAAGATCATGGTGAGCTCACCACTTTATGATTTTGGGCTAGACTATTCTCCTGAAAATATTAATTTTAGTGGTGAGATTGCATTTACCAATTCAATGATTGTTTGTCCATTACGACACCTCATATTTCTGACATGGAGGATTCATATAACTACAAAAATAGAGCATATACAAAGAGGCAATTAGAAATAGTTTTTTTAAACAAATTTTGAAAGTTGAAGCCTCGTATTGCATAACAGCAATTGTAGAGCATATGCAGAGGGCTCCTATGCAGGTCTCGCTTTTGAAAACAAAATTTTAGTTTGAAAATCATGATTATGATAGCTATTTCTGGTTATACTGATATTTTTACCAATTAAAGTTGTACTTATATTGTGTGTGCGCTTTTTACTAGTTGAAAGCAGCAAAACAATTACGAAAGTCTCAAAGAAAGGGGAGAAGCAGAGATTCAAGATGCAGATGCTTTAAGTTGGTAGAATACCACATGAAGTGATTCAGGCCTGACGGCTGAGCATAGCTCTGGCTTTAGTTATCTAAACCCACTAATAAATTCGGCTCCTATTAAACGGATTAGTTTGTTGTGGTGGATAATCCAACATGGTTTTGGCTTAAACGGAGATTGATTTCACCATTTAAAGTAAGTGGAGGTTCAACAAGTAGGAAATACTTCTAGACTGGTGAGTGCACTCTGGCAAGGTCTGGCCAGGCAATGGTGCCATGCCCTAGTTTTTACACAAAGCCCTCTTAACTTGGGAAAAAGCACGATACACTCTTTGTTAAAACCTATCCTCTTAAAAGAACAAGTGTGAAGGGAATTTGATCTTGAAAATTGATTTGAAAAAGGGTTTTTGCAAAAAATTAGAGTCATCACCTAACGTAGTTAAAGATGTACTAGGTCACCTAAAAGCTAAGTGTAATCCGAAAACTAAACTTAAGTTTTTTAAAAATGCCTTCTTATGAAGGTTTTTTTGGAAAAGAGGTTTTTAACAACTTTTTGAAAAAGTTTTAAAGCACTTTTGAAATTTGAAAACATGACTTTGAGTTTGGTCTTCAAATTAGAAATCTATGGTCCGGGCGTCAGGTACGTGTATGAAAAATATCCTAAGATTATCACCCTACCCTGCCATTTCAGTACTTAAATATCTATTCGATTTTACTTCACTCACTTGAATCACTAGTTACTAATTATCTACTTAATAAAATTTTGAAAATGAGATTTGGTCATCACTTTTTGAATGAATGATGCATGATGCACATTTTTGAAATATTTGGAAAAGGATTTGAAATTTGATTTTTAAAAGATACTTTTGAAAGGAGAAGTGTTTTGAAATGGACATTTGTCTAGAAATAAGGGTTATGATTGAAGAGAAGTTTTGAAAAGAGAATTTGATTTGAAATAAAGGTTACGACCGTACCTATGAAGATTGTCTACGTATCTCATTTAGAGAGAATCATGTTATTCGTAGTTTGTGCAAAAGCACATTGGAAAGTGAACTCAAAAGAGTCTTGGAAGGTTTTTGAAACTTGAACTCAAGAGAGTTTTGACTTGGACTTAGACTTGGAGTTTTTCGAAAGTGCCTTTGAAATCAGACTTGGGATGTTTTGAAGTGTTTTTTAAAATAATTTAAGAGAGTTTTGGAAAGTTTTTTAAAAAAACTCAAGGGAGTTTCGGAATGTTTTTGACAGCAAATCAAGAGAATTTTGAAATATTTTTAAAACAACTCAAGGGAGTCTTGGAAATGTTCTTCAAACAACTCAATGGAGTTTTTGAATATTTTTTGAAGCAACTCAAGAGAGTTTTGAAATACTTTTAAAAAATAACTCAAGGGAGTTTTAGAAATAGAGTTTGGATTTGAAAAAGGTAAAAGCTCTTGTGAACTTCTGTTTGAAAAGTTTTTGAAATCATATTAAGAAAGGTATGTTGAATATCACATCACCTTTGAGAGATTAGCTATTGACAAACTAAACTCCTTTAAAGTTATAAATTTCGAAAACCTTTTTAGAAAATGTGCTAGAAACTTCCCTTAGCCTTTTGAAAACTTTTAGGGTTAGGGAACGCTAATTAGATATCTCACTTTTATTTGAACAACTCTAACCATGGAGGGACTAAGCTTGCTTCGAGGATGTGTGTAATACCCGCTATTTTTCCTTGACTGCATTAACCCCAACGGGATTGATTAAGACACCACTACAGAGTCATAAGTCATAAGCAAAGCCTTTTCAAGCCCAACCCGTCCTTATGTAGAAACTTGGTTCCCCGGAAAAGGGTTCGAATCTCCTTACCCAACAACTCGCATCAACTGGCACCCTAACTTTAATCGTAGCTTTCTCTTCCATTTTTCAATGGATTTCAGCGAATTAGATGCTTAAAATTATCACCTTTTCTAGCCAGATGCCTTGGTAATCTCAGAACTCCACTTCGTAGAGTTTCGATTCCCCAGAAAGCCCCCGAACGCCGCTGCAACTAGAAATTCACACCCAAATTTTTCGAAACTTCGTTTTGAGTTTTAGTATCGGAATCGCATGAAAATCGAGTCTAAACCAATTACTTTTCGAGTGCCTCTTAATTATGGTTTTGGATTGTGCATTCGACGAAAAGCTGAAACCTTAAACTTAGTCGCTTTAAACTAAGGACTCATTTTCATATTGCGAAATTGCCCCCACCCCACCAATTTGCATGGCCGGTTCATTAATGGCTTGGGTAACACATATGCATACGCATATGTATATATGCATGCATGCCTGCGTATGTATATATATACATCTAACCTAATAGACATAAGGCAGCTAAAGGTCATTTTTTTAAGCGCACTCACACATGCATCACAATAGCATGGGATTATATTGACCCTCCTGCCATTCACCTGCGGGACAGGGCTCCCTCTTCAAGCAATGAGAGCTAAGATTAGAAGTGGAGGAGGGGATCGAGAAAGGGGAGGGAGATGACCCGAGGGGAATGTCGGGAGGGAATTTCTTGTCGGAATCCTTCATGCACCCCGTAAGCTGGGCAATGCATGGGAAGGGACAATATTTCTCAAAGAAGTATAGAGAGAGAGAGAGAGAGAGAGAGAGAATTGTAGAGAGAGAGAGAGATGTTGAGAATTGTAGAAAGAGAGGGAGACAGGCAGAGAGAGTAGAGTCGTAGAGAGAGAGAGAATTCGTCCATCTCATTTTCACCTTTGTAACGCACACCCCACCTCTATAAATACTCACACACTCCCCTCCCTCATGTCGGTTGTACAACAGGAGCTTGAAAGGGAGAGTTGCACAGAGAGAGAGAGAGAGAGAGAGAGAGAGAGAGAGAGAGAGAGAGAGAGAGAGGGAAACCAAAAGAGAAAAAAAGAAAGAGAATGGGGAAAAGGGAGTTCAAGGCTGAGCCATTCGAAGCTAGGTAAGGGGGCTCCCTTCACCACCCCATAAACTCCCTAAACCCAACAAAGATCCCCCCAATGGTCCACCATAATAGCCGTGAATTTATAGAGAGAGAGAGAGGTCGAAATATGCACCACCCAACCCATTTCGACAACCCTAGCAGCCGAGGGCTGTCACATGAGCTTGGCACTTCTCGGGGACCCCTTTTGGGTGTCTTAGGGAGGTCCAAGGCCTTTGTGCATGCACCAAGACCTGCTGGAGTGCAGAACTCCTCGGAAAGGCTTCAGAAAACGTTAACTCTGGCCACCAGCGAGCTTTGCCGACCGAATCACTTGGGGATGAATCATATTTGGGTAAGGAACAAAATTCGTGAAGGAACCTTAGCCAAATTATCACGGGAAGTCGGCCAAAAACGTGATTACAGGTTGGTAACTCTAGGGTTCCGCCATACAGCGTACGTTTCTAGTCATGCCGGCCACTTTCGACCATCTCCGGTCAAACTCTGACCATGAGTGTGTGACCTAGGTCCTTACCAATCTTTAGGTCACACATGCATGGCCAGGAGGTGCCGGGAATGACCGAAAAACGAGCTGGAAGCCTTGCTAGTTGCGCGGAGGAAGAAGAAGGCCAAGCCTTCCACCCCCACGCGTGACTGGTGGCGCATGCAGGCGCGTGGCACATTCGATGACTATGAATTTTTTGTGGCAGCCTTTCTACTACTACAAGAGGTTACCCTAAAAATTTTAGGGCAATCTGATACATATATGAATTTCCATGAATTATTTACTATTGCATGGATGGAAATTCATAGAAAATAATTAATTAGTATAAAAATTTTGAAAAATTATGGAGACACCCCTAAATATTCAAGGAACCTAAAAATGGGCGAGTGACCTTAATAGCCCCCCAAATGGAAACTTCCAGAATATTTCTATTTTGAGTCACAAGTAGTTTTGTTCCTAGCTTGGCGATGAATATCACCCTGGCCGGGGGGGGGGGGGGGGGGGGGGAGCCTAAACCTTCCATCTCATTTAACTTAAGTGTTCACTAATTTAACTTACCCCTCCCCACCTAACCATGTTTTAACGGAGTTCGGTTTGTAATAAGATAACAAAGTGACTGAGGCAAGATATTCTCTTCTTTTACAAAAACACTGAGTTAAGAAAAACCTTGGTCCAGTCTGATTCTAACGGTAGGAATCTATACATTTCCTTAAGATTCATGCTCACATCTTTTCCCTATTGAATGATCTATATATTGCTATGCTTTATGCTTCCCTGCCAAATTATCTTTCTGTTCTAAATGTCTTTCTATCATTAACTTTAAAATATATATAAGTATTGCTTGCATGACTGCATCACTAAGGAGGTATAAGGGTGGAACAACTAGAAAGGTGAAGACCCCAGGTTTTATATCATGGGTGTACTTGACTAGCTTGATATTTGGGGCTATCATGGGTCGGTATCACTGGCTTGATATCGGGCTAGATGATCATGGATGGGCCCCACAGGACATGATGATGGAGGATGAATCTTGGGTGGGCCTCATTGGCTTGAATTGGCCCGGGTAGGACATACCTGCAAGGATTTTGATATTGATGAAAAGAAAAAGAAATTACAAGGGTCATATGCATGCCATGACATTCTTTTACTGCATTATCTTTTATCCTGCACCCTATAGAAATCTTAGATCTCCTACTGGGCTTTGCTGCTCATACCTATTTTATGGAACATTTTCAAGAATAAAGACATCAAACAGTTTCCCAAGGGAGTGAGCATACAAGATCAAGCCCCCTTGCTACCCTCTCACTTTTAAACTTTTGTGTTAGTTTTATTCTAGACTGTAATATTATGAGACATTCACTGGCTTTACTATCTTGATGTAATATTTCTGGACCATCTAAGTTATGATCATATTTATGTTGTTATGTTAAAATTATAAACCCCAGTCCCCAATGGTAAACCCAACCTTCGACACTACACTGTCACGGCCTAGTGAGGGCGAAGTCGAGTCATGACAAAAGTTGGTATCAGAGCACGGTTTTAAGTGATTAGGGATGAAAACCACTTGTATGTAGCGTGCACTCCTTATGTTACTTCCCATCATTGGTCTCAACTGTATATTAATGCTAAATCTCATGTGCAGATGAATCTAGCAATCTGGGATGACTTGCTACTATACCAGCTTGAGGTAGCAAGAGATATGAGAAACAACTGTAGAACCGTGACTAGCGCCCAAGCCAAGACCCTCCTGAGAGTTGAGATTTCTGGGGTAGCACAGCGTTGGGGATGTCTCTCTAGGGGCCAGGAGGATGACATCATCCAAAATAGGGTGACTTCCTTGATAGGGATAGTCCAAGAAATATTTGAGATAATGTGGCACCCAGCTGAGTATCAGCAGTTGATACTAGAGATGCAGTTAGCCGGAGAATTACCACTACTCGGGGCCATGTCCCTACCAGGCCGCCTCCACCACCCCCAACTGCCCAAGGGTAGCAGGCTACTCCACGTACGACACCACCCCCAACTGACCAACCACCCTCCCCTGAGTACCATCCTTTAACCCCGGAGATGTTCGTAGACGACCCCACCCCGACGATTAGCCCCATTGTACCTATGACCTCGGCCACTCCTGTGATAGATGTCTCAGATAGTGAGGAGGAGCCCGAGGAAAACATAGATATGTGATTGTATGTGTCTTTTCTAACATCCTTGATAGTACCTATGGTCCTCCACATTTTGGGACAGTTGTGTATGTGAGGAGCGAACCGAAAAGTGTTAGATTATTTTGTTATACTTATCTAACACTGTATGTACTTATCTTTTCTTTAGTAACGATTATCGACTTGGTATACCTTATAATGATGTCTTGATTTCTGACTTAACAAAATAGCAATCTAACATAAATTAATGACCCTTCTAGGTGGCAAGGACTAGGACAGGAGCTGGAACTAATGGGAACAACGAAAACCCACCTAACACCCAATTGGACCAGATTTTACAAAGCCTGCAGGCCATGACAAATCTGTTGCAACAACAGCAACAAAACCATCAAACACCACCTATTCCTCAACCGCCTCCACCAGCCCCCGAGCCTCCTAGAGTAGCACCCAACCCGATGCCCCATCCGAATCCTAAGGAGAGAAAAACAAAGCTACTTCGAGAATTTCAAAAGCAAAACCCCCCAAGATTCGTAGGAGAACACGGCCCTTTAGTTGAGGAGCGATGGCTCAAACAAATCTGGAAGGTACTAGATATCGTTGAGACCCTAACCGAGTATCAAGTGAAGTTTGCAACTTACCGACTTGAGAGATAGGCAGATTTTTGGGGGGATTCAGTGAAACGCATGAGGGATGTGAAAAGCCTGACTTGGGAGGAATTTGTAGTCCTCTTCCATAACTATTACTTTTGAGAGGTAGTTAAGGACGCTAAGATAGAGGAATTTGTATAGCTCTAACAAAATAATTTGATCGTGAGTTAGTATATGGTCACATTCTTGGAGTAAACAAGATTTGCCCCAGATTTTGTGGCCATGGAAGAAAGAAAGACTCGAAGATTTCTTAAGGGATTGAAACCCGTAATCTGATCTCGGGTAGTCGCATTCATGGGACAAAAGTTCACGGAAGTAATTGATCAGGCAATGTTGATAGAACGAGAGTTGGAAGGACAACAACAAATGCTGAACTCGAAAGTACCAGGCAAAAATATGAGGAATGCCTCCAACTTTAATAACCCTAGACGCCCGAACTCGAGGTACCAACCCTACCCTCCGAATTCTAGGGGAGCATCGGATAACAGGCCCATTTGCTTTAATTGCCAACGGAGAGGGCATCTAAAACGGGACTGCCCTCAGGGTATGTGGAGTGGGAACGGTAATGGCAACCGGATTCCTCCGCAAATACCGCTAGTATGAAATTTCCAAGCAACATCCACATCAATGCCCGACAGACCATGACCGGAAGGCCTGCAGCTACCACCTACAACCCCAACCATGTGAACCCAGGAACAGCGAACAAAGGAAAACAAGTCAACCATGCCGGTCCACCTCGGATGTACGCCCTTCCTACTACTGAGGAAACTAGCAAGAACCCCAATGCCGTGATCGAAGGTATGATCCTACTCTACAACTCGTGGGTCTCGGTGTTATTTGATTCCGGAGCTACGCATTCCTTCATCTCTGAGAAATGTGTAGATGATCTAGGGCTAACTACTGAATTGTTGACTACACCCCTTAGCATTTAGACACCTACTGGTGGGACAATTATAGTACAAGTAGGATGTCCATCCAGCATTATTCGAATAAGTACCTTTGAATTTATGGTTGATTTAGTTCAGATAGATATGAATGGATTTGATATAATCCTAGGGATGGATTGGTTAGCCAAGAATAAGGTAGTTATGGACTACAATCAAAAAACCCTAACCTTATGGCATCATAGTGGATGTATGGTGCACTTTCCCGATAAGGTGAACACCAACTGGGCAAGACCCATTGCGACTCTTAGGGAGCGACAAAAGCAATCAGAAGGGTGTTTTTGCTTCCTTAGCACCCTATCGGAAGAAAATGAGAACCCGGTCAATACAAAGCCACTACCTGTAGTGGATGAGTTTCCCGATGTATTTCCTGAAGATCTACCCAGAATACCTCCAGATCGGGAAATTGAATTCACGATCGAGTTACATCCGGGGGTAGCACCTATATCCATTGCAACTTATAGAATGGCCCCAACAAAACTCAAGGAACTAAAGTCTCAGCTAGATGAGTTATTGGAGAAAGCGTATATTCACCCTAGTATGTCGCCCTGGGGAGCACCAATGTTATTTGTGAAAAAGAAAGATAGAACCCTTAGGTTATGTGTAGATTATCGGTAGCTAAACAAGGTTACCATTAAGAATAAGTATCCACTCCCGAGGATTGATGATCTATTTGACCAGCTTAGAGGGCAACATACTTTTCTAAGATAGACTTGAGATCAAGGTACCATCAATTGAAAGTGAAAGAAGCCGATATACCCAAAACAACCTTTAGAACCCGCTACGATCAATTTGAATTTGTAGTGATGCCTTTCGGACTAACTAATGCACCTATTGCTTTCATGGATATGATGAATAGAGTGTTTTGAGCTCAACTAGACCAATTTGTGATTGTCTTCATAGATGATATCCTTACCTACTTTTTTGACGGGGAAACCCACAAGGAACACCTAAGAATCACCCTCCAAAACTTGAGAAAACACCAACTTTATGCTAAAAAGAGTAAATACGACTTTTGGATGAAGGAAGTAAAGTTTTTAGGGCACGTGGTGTCAAAAGTAGGGATAGCAGTACACCTTGCCAAGATAGAAGCAGTAATGGATTGGAGGAGGCCCTCTACTATAACCAAAGTTTGAAGTTTCCTAGGCTTAGCTGGGTACTACCGAAGATTTGTGGAAGGGTTCTCTAAGATAGCGAGCCCTCTAACCCAGTTAACCCAGAAAGGAGTGAAGTATGTCTAAACAAACAAGTGTGAGGAAGCGTTTCGACTGTTGAAGTAAAAACTCACTACCGCGCCCATTCTCACCCTTCCTATAAGTGGGAAGCCCTATATAGTCTACACTGATGCCTCTCATCGAGGGTTAGGGTGTGTTTTGATGCAAGAAGGAAAAGTACATCACCACCCAAAAGGACTTGAACCTAAGGTAGAGAAGGTGAGTAGAATATATGGAAGACTATGACTTCACCTTACAGAACCACCCCGGTAAGGCAAATGTCGTGGCAGATACCTTAAGTAGGAAAAATCAAGGGCTTATAAGTAGCATTGTATTCGAGAAATGGAAGGTGGTGAAATTGTTAGAATCCTATGGAGGGCTGGAAGAGAGGGGAGGAGTACTATCTAGTCTTCAGATACAATCACAGACCCTAGAGGAAGTACGACAGGCCTAACAAGGAAGCCCAGAAGTACAAGAAATAAAGGAAAAAATGGAGAGAGGGGTAATTGAGCCAAGACAAACCATTAATGCCGAAGGTAAGCTTCAATATAAGGGTAGGTATTTGGTGGTGGATAATGAAGAGTTTAAACGAAGCGTTCTAGCTGAAGCACATCATTCTAAGTTTACAATACATCTCGGAAACGCCAAAATGTATCAAGATCCTAAAAGGCAGTATTATTGGAGAGGAATGAAGAAAGACGTCACGAAGTTTGTAGCATATTGTCTCACATGTCAACAAGTAAAGGCAAAACACCAGTGACCAGGTGGACTACTACAACCCTTACCCACAGCAGAATGGAAATGGGAACATATCACTATGGATTTTGTTATTGGGCTACCAAGGAACAGACAAGGGTGCAACACGATTTGGGTAATCATAGATTGTTTGATAAAAATTGCACACTTCTTACCCATCAAATCTATTGATAGTCTTAGTGCCTTAAGCCGGCTGTATTTGAAGGAAGTACTACGATTGCATAGAACCCAGGTGTGCATGAGCACCGATTACCACTCGCAGACAGATGACCAATCCGAACGAGTTATCCAAATCCTAGAGGATATGCTTCGCGCTTGTGTATTAGATTTTCAAGGAACTTGGAGTGATCATATACCCTTGGCTGAGTTAGCCTATAACAATAGTTACCAAGCGAGCATAGAAATGGCCCCTTACTAAGCATTGTATGGACAACCTTGCCAAGCAACTAACTATTGGCTAGAGGGGGGCGACGCATGCTTATATGGACCTAAGATCATCTGGGAGACCACGGAAAAGATTAAGCTCATACAAGAACGGCTCAAGATTGCCCAAAGCTGACAAAAGAGCTATGCAAACTAGCGTAGACGACCCTTGGAATTCCAAGTAGGTGACCAAGTGTTCTTGAAGGTAAAACCCCACAAAGGTGTGGTACATTTTGGTAAGAAAGGGAAGCTTGCACCTCGATACATTGGACCTTTCCACATTTTAGAAAGAATTGGACAAGTGGCGTACCGACTGGAATTACCTCCTGAATTAGATCGGATACATAATGTATTCCATGTGTCGATGTTAAGGCAATACCACCCCAACCCTACGCATATAATTCAATGGGAAACCGTGATAGTGCAACCTGACCATTCCTATGACGAGGGACCCAGCAAAATAGTGGATTGCCAGGTAAAACTATTGAGAAACAAGGAGATTCCCTTGGTCAAGGTGTTATGGCAGCATCACGGGGAGGAGGAAACAACGTGGGAAGCAGAAATAGATAAGAGAGTAAAGTACCCGCACCTATTTGAAACCACTTTCGAGGATGAAATTTCCTAAAGGAGGTAAGGCTATAATACCCGCTATTTTTCCTTAACTGCATTAACCCTAACGGGATTGATTAAGACACCACTATAGCGTCATAAGTCATAAGCAAAGCCTTTTCAAGCCCAACCCATCCGTACGTAGAAACTTGGTTCACCGAAAAAGGGTTCGAATCACGTTACCTAACAACTCGCATCAACTGGCACCCTAACTTTAATCGGAGCTTTCTCTTCTGTTTTTCGATAGATTTCTGCGAATTAGATGCCTAAAATGATCACCTTTTCGAGCCCGACGCCTTGGTAATCTCAGAACTCCACTCCGTAGAGTGTCAATTCCCCAAAAAGCCCCCGAACGCCGCTGCACTTGGAAATTTGCACCTGAATTTTCTGAAACTTCATTTCGAGTTTTCTCTCTCACCTGGTATCTGAATGAAATTTGAGTTTAAACAAATTAACTTTTCGAGAGCCTCCTAATTACAGTTTTAGATTGTGCATTTGACAAAAAGTTGAAACCTTAAACTTAGTCGCTTTAAACTAGGGACTCCTTTCCATATTGCGAAATTGCCCCCACCCCACCAACTTGCATGGCCGGTTAATTAATGGCTTAGGTAACACATATGCATACGCATATGTATATATGCATACATGCCTGCGTATGTATATATATACATCTAACCTAATAAACATAAGGCAACTAAGGGTCATTTTTTTTAAGCGCACTCACACACGCATCACAATAGCATGGGATTATTTTGACCCTCCTGCCATTCACTTGCGGGACAGGGCTCCCTCTTTAACCAATGAGAGCTAAGATTAGAAGTGGAGGAAGGGACTGAGAAAAGGGAGGGAGATGACTCGAGGGGAATGTCGGGAGGGAATTTCTCGCCGGAATCCTTCATACACCCCGCAAGCTGGGCAACGCATGGGAAGGGACTATATTTCTCAGAGAAGTATAGAGAGAGAGAGAGAGAGAGAGAGAGAGAGAGAGACATTGAGAATTGTAGAAAAAAAGGGAGACAGGGAGAGAGAGTAGAGTCGTAGAGAGAGAAAGAATTCGTCCATCTCATTTTCACCTCTGTAACGCACACCCCACCTCTATAAATACTCACACACTCCCCTCCCTCATGCTCATTGTACAATAGGAGCTTGAAAGGGAGAGTTGTAGAGAGAGAGAGAGGGAAACCAAGAGAGAAAAGAAGAAAGAGAGAGGGGAAAAGGGAGCTCAAGGCTAAGCCATTTGAAGCTAGGTAAGGGGACTCCCTTCACCACCCTATAAACTCCCTAAATCCAGCAAAGATCCCCTTGATGGTCCACCATAACAGCCGTGAATCTAGAGAGAGATAGAGATCGAAATATGCACCACCCAGCCCATTCTGACAACCCCAGGAGCCGAGGGCTGTCACAAGAGCTTAGGACTTCTCGGGGACCCCTTCTAGGTGTCCTAGGGACGTCCAAGGCCTCTGTGTGTGCACCAAGACCTCCTAGAGTGCCAAACTCACTAGAAAAGCTTGAGAAAACCGTAACTCTGGCCACCGACAAGCTTTACTGACCAGATCACTTGGGGACGAATTGTCTCTAGGCAGGGAACAAAATTCGTGAAGGAACCTAGGCCAAATTATCATGGGAAGCTGGCCAAAAATGCGGTTGCAAGTCGGTAACCCTAGGGTTCCGCCACGTAGCCGACGTTTCTGGCCATGCCAGCCACCTCCGACCATCTTCGCTCAAGCTCTGACCATGAATGTGTGACCCAAGTCCTTACCAATCTCTGGGTCACAATGCATGGCCAGGAGGTGCCAGTTATGGCCAAAAAATGAACTAGAAGCCCTGTCAGTCGCGCATGAGGAAGAAGAAGGCCAAGCCTTCCACCCCCACACACGACTGGTGGCATGTGTAGGCGCGTGGCCCATCCGATGACTATGAAACTTTTATGGCAGACTTTCTACTACTACAAGATGTTACCCTAAAAATTTCAGGGTAATCGGATACTTCTATGAATTTTCATGAATTATTTACTATTGCATGAATAGAACTTCCAAAATATCTTTACTTTGAGTCACAAGCAGTTTTGTTCCTAGCTTGGCGATGAATATCACCCCGAGAGAGGGGGGGGGGGGGGGGGGGGGCCTGAACCTTCCACCTCATTTAACTTAAGTGTCCACTGATTTAGCTTACCCCTCCCCACCTAACCATGTTTTAACAGAGTCCTATTTGTAGTAAGATAACAAAGAGACTGAGGCAGGATATTCTCTTCTTTTACAGAAATATTGAGTTAAGAAGAACCTTGGTCCAGTTAGATTCGAAGGGTAGGAATCTCTGCATTTTCTTAAGATTCATGCTCACATCTTTTCCATATTGAATGATCTGCATGTTGCTATGCTTTATGCTTCCCTACCAAATTATCTTTCTGTTTTGAATGTCGTTCTATCATTAACTTCAAAATATATATAAGTATTGCTTGCATGACTGCATCACTGAGGAGGTATAAGGGTGGAACAAACAGAAAGGAGAAGACCCTGGGTTTTATATCATAGGTGTACCTGACTAGCTTGATATTTGAAGCTATCATGGGTCGGTATCACTGGCTTGATATCGGGCTAGATGATCATGGATGGGCCCCATTGGACTTGATGATGGAGGATGAATCATGGGTGGGCCCCAATAGCTTGAATTGGCCCGGGTAGGACATACCTGCAAAGATTTTGATATTGATGAAAAGAAAAAGAAATTACAAGGGTTATATGCATGCCATGACATTCTTTTACTACATTATCTTTTATCGTGCACATTATAGAAATCTTAGATCTCCTACTGGGTTTTGCCGCTCATACCTATTTTATGAAACATTTTCAAGAATAGAGGCATTAGATAGTTTCCCAAGGGAGTGAGCATACGAGATCAAGCCTCCTTGCTACCCTATCACTTTTAAACTTTTGTGTTAGTTTTATTCTGGACTTTAATATTATGAGACATTCACTGGCTTTACTGCCTTGATGTAATATTTCTGGACCATCTAAGTTATGATCGCGTTTATGTTATTATGTTAAAATTATAAACCCCAGTCCCCAGCGGTGAACCCAACCTTAGATACTACACTATCGCGGCCTAGTGAGAGCGAAGTTGGGTCGTGACAATGTGAATCTTGAAAAACCTTTTTGAAAAGAGATTTGGAAAAACACGTAGGGTTTGAAACCCTACAATAAACCTTTGAATGTTTCATTTAATGTATCACTTTTCCTTGGAAACCCTAACCACGAGAGGGTCAGGATAACCTCAGGGTTGCGAGTTTTTGAAAATGGTTTGGAAAATAGGTTTTCAAAATGGTAAATGTCTCACCATTTTTGTTAAAGCAATTTCAAGAGAGCTCTTGAAAATATTTTTGAGACAAGTATGGAAACATTTGAAAAAACTTTTGAGTTGATTTTTGAAAGCTCATGAGAGTTGAATGCCTCTGGAAAGTTTTTGAAAAATCATTTGGAATTTGAAAAAGGTGGTTTGAATGAGGAATGGAATTGGAGACTTGAAGCTCACTAACCTTGGTTAAGGTAACTAGGGTTAGGATGACCTAGGGTTAAATAACTAGAGTTAGGTTAACATAGGATTGGATAACCAGGGTTAGGTTGACCTAGAGTTAGTTAACTGACTTGCACCAAACGGCGTCTTCGGAAAGATCCTCAGATGATCCCAAGCGTAGGATGGTGAAACAGTATAAACTGGTGAAGTCTAAGGTCGAATCATCAAGAAAATTTAACATGGATGATGAAAAGGCTATCACACTCAGAAAGCACAAAACAGTTGAACTACTTCTAAAAAGAAACCAAAAACCAATACTGTTGAAAGGGTTTGGTTGTTATAAATTAAACCATGAAAACAGTTTTAAACTTGATAAAAGAAAGTCTCGAAACCAATTTTTCCAATCAATTACTTCACCCGAAAATTCCAATGTATGTGTTTGATAACTCAAATCATCGATTACATCACGAGACTTTAATTCAGAAGATTTAGCAATAAAAACATTTATTCTTTAACAATCAAATGTAGAATAAGTCAGGTTTATATTCATAGATGTATACCATCGACTCGTACAATAAGTATACCAAACTAGGGTTTGTGCATAAATATTACCAAGCATAATCAAACATCTAGGTTTTCATAAATATCTATCCCAAAGAATTAAGAAGAAGAAGATTTAACATTGAAAATCAATTTACCTCCGTTATTCATCCAAGATCTTCAATTGATCTTCGCAATTGATCCCAAGATGGAATTGCCATTATATAATGAAAATATATTGAAAGACTGAATTCTGATTATAGAAATTGAAGAACTTTGCATAGACTAAGTAGAAAACCTAGAATCTAAAGTTCGTAAGTAAAATTGCTAACCCTAAACTAGAATACAATTCAAGCTTTTATATATTTTGAAAAATCCAGCTTTTCGCGAAGCATTCGAATGGTCCATACTAGCATTTGAACGGCCATTTGAATGCCCGTCTGACGCACATCTTATGAGTTGAATAGGCTACAGTATTTTCTGACTCGTATCAAACCTGATTCGAACGGTTAAAACAAGCCTTAGTATTTTTCGACGGGGAACTCCGTTTGACGCACCATATGAACGGTCCTCTATAATATTTGAACTCTTGACTCCTCTGTTCGAACGAGCATTCGAATGCCCTTTTTTGCCATTTGAATGGCTGTTCCACTTTTATCCTTTTTAAGCTAGAATTCCTATTTTTATAAAACAAATTAACTTAGAAACAAATCAGAACTAAAATTACATAATTTATCCTACTCTAGGTCTAACAAAAAACTAATTAAGCCGTGTATATTGCACTTTTAGAATACAATCACCCCCCCGCCCCACACCCAAAAAAAAACCTAGCTTTTTGCTAGTCCCTAGCAAAATACTAATAACTAAAAGATATGTCCACTTTTGTGGGAGTCATGAGTGCTATTAGGTCATATGTTAGCTGGCTAAATTATTTAGACTAAAACAATTTCCTTGTACCTTGTATTCTTCCATGTAATCATAGTTAAATGTTTCAAAGAGTTGTAAGTTACAAGAAACAAGACTAGTACGTGAGTTGAAGGTGTTTAAACATCTACTCATTTGAGCTCATGCTAAGAGATGCTTGGATGATATAAAGGAGTAGAGTTTTTATTCTTCTTAGGACCTCGATGGACCTCACTGGATCTCGACAGAAGAAACAGAGAGGAGTCTTTTTTTAAGTTCTTTAGGAGACTTTGCAGGATCTCAATGGACTTCGTAGGAAGAGGCAGAGAGGGTCTTTGCCCCAGTAGACACTTCTTAGGACTTTGACAAATGTCGTAACCTCTCGCTGGAAGAAACAGGGAAGACGCTTACTGGTAATATGAATCTCGCGAGACCTCATAAGACCCAGTGGCCGCGAGATGCGCGATATTTCTAACCTAGGGAAGCACACCGCGAAGCTTTTTGACCTACCTATATAAGTGGCATACCTTTATAAGTTCATTAGGAAGCAGCTCTTCAAAATATATAAAAGAGAAGTCCTCTAAACTTCTTCGTGTCGCGCATTGATTTTTTGCACCCGAAAAAGACAAGTGAGAAAAACACGGTGCTCTCTTGTTAGAACTCATCCTCTTAAAAGAACGAGTGCTACTAGGTTTGAATTGAAAATTGATTTTGAATAAGGGCTTTTGGAAAACAATTTGGAGTCGCCACCTAACTTGATTGAGGTGAGTTAGGTCATCTAAAACTAAGCACAATATGAAGATTACACTTAGGGTTTTTTTGAAAAGATTTTGAAAGTTTCCTCAAGAGAGGGTTTTTAGAAAATATGTTATTTGGCAACCTTTGAAAATATTTAAGCTCTTTTTGAAAACAACTCCATTTTGGTCTTTGAAAACAGTGGTCTAGGTTTGGAGGTTGGTTACACATAGGTAAGACGCACTAAGCCATCACCCTAGCTGCCATTGTGGTACCTACATGTCTATTTACCCTAGATTCACTCATTCGGAATCTTTGATTAACAATTGTCCAAAACTATCCACTTTAGAAAAGAATTTTGAAAAGAAGTTTGACATGATGCATGATATGCAAGTGCAGGAATTTGATTTTATTTTGAAAATAGATTTGAAAAGAACTTACATCGATTTTGGAAATAGATTTGAAAAGATAGATTTTGATTTGAAAACAGATTTGAAAAGATAGATTTTGATTTGAAATTGGAAAGAAGGTTTTAGAATTGGACATTTGAAAACAAATTTTAGAATTAGAAACTTGAAATAGATCACGGAATTGGAAGTTTGAAAAAAAAAAAAGATTGTGGAATTAAAAATTTAAAGAAGGTTATGACCGCACCCATAAGTGTTGCCTATGTATCCTTTTTTGAAAATCAGGTCAGTCGTAGTTCGAACAATGGTCCAATTAAAAATAGACACTTTGAAGTTTTTAAAAAAGATTTGATTCAAAAAGGGTTTGATTTGAAAAATGATTTGATTTGAACTTAGAGAAGTTTGATCTTAGGATTTAGGTAAGATAGTATTTGAAAAGATTGGAAGTGATTTGATTTGATTTAGAAATATTTGACTTAGAATGATTTAGAAAGTTAGGGTTTAGGAAAGGTCAGACTTTGGAAAGCATTGAATTAGGAAAGTTTTGAAATAGGAAAGTCCCAAATTAAGAAAGTTTTATTTTAGGAAAGTTCCATTTTAGGAGGGTTTTGAATTTACAAAAATTTGAATTTTGGAATGTTTTCAAATTAGGAAAGTTTAGTTTTAAGAAAAAGTTGATTTTGGAAATATTCAAATTTAGAAAGTTAAAATTAAGAAAGATTTAGAATTTAGAAAGATTTGGATTTTGGAAAGTCTTGGATATAAGAAAGTTTGAATTTTTGAAAGATTTAGAATTTAGAAAATTTAGAAATTAGGAAAGGAAAGATTGAAAATTTTAAAATTATGAAAGATTTGAAAGTTTAAAATTAGGAAATGTTTGAAAGTTTAAATTTGATGAGGATGGGAAAGGTTTAGATTGGGAAATGTTTGAATTAAGAAATATTTGATTCCTATTTTCTAAAGTTGAATATTTGATTTTATTTTAAAAAATTGATGATTTGGTTTGATTTCTAAAATTTAAAGATTTGATTTGATTTCCTAAATTGGAAGACTAGATTTGGTTTCCTAAGTTGGAGGATTAGATTTGACACGGATTTGGAAAGGTGAAATTTTAGAAATCTTAGATTTGGGAAGCTATGATTTTGGTGTAGAAAGGTGATTTTGGAAATCTAAGATTTGATTTATAAAAGGAAAGTGAAAATTAGGGTTTCCTAATCATTGGCTCTAGGGCTTGGCTTGGACTCCAAGAAAAAGAATTTTTGCCAAAGTAAATCTTTTGAAGGGAGTTTCGAGGAGGAAAACTTGAAGACCGTTTTTAGAAAGTAGAATTTTGAAGAGAGCTTTTTTTAAAAGGATTTTTGAAAAGAAATTTTAGAAAGTGGAACTTTTGGAAAGAAACTTTTTAAAAGGAGATTTTTTGAAAGCGTTTTAAGAAGTAGTTTGGAAAAGAAGTTTGGAAAGATATTTGAAAAAAACGATTTGGAAAGAAAATAGAATATGGACTTTTACAAACCTCTAAAAATATCTCACTTTCTTAAAATGACTCTAACCATAGGAAGATTAGAACTATTCTAGGATTATGGTTTTGAAAATAACAAAGATTTGAAAATATGGACCATATTGGTCTCATTAAAAATAACACTTTCCTAAAGTAACCCTAACCATGGAATGGCTAGAATCACCTTAGGATTGTGATTTTGACAAAATCAATTTTAGGGTTTACACCCAAAACTTATGTAACACTTTCTTAAAACAATCCTAAACATGGAGTGGCTAGAATCATCTTAAGATTGTGATTTTGAAAACAAGTTTGAAAGAGGAGATTTTTAATGCAAGTTTTGAAAGAGATTTTGATGCAAGTTTAGAAAAAAATTTGGTAGAGATGTATGAGTACGATATGCAAAATGCAAGTAGGGTCGTGACCATACAAGGTTTAGGCTTCATCACATAATCAAGGAGGCCAAGTCCATATGGTCTATGGTTGAATTAGAAGAGAGCCCCTGACACGGTGACTTTCAACCATTCTTCCTACATATGAATCGGGGATTCCCTTCTTTCAAGCATGCAAGAAGAGGAGGGGGGGGGGGGGGGGAAGATAGGGGATTAAAATAGAAGAAAACTCAAGTGGGTTGGGAGGAAGAAGAGAGAGGGGAAAAATTGCATAAACATAAATAAAAAACCAACCTTGCATATTCTTTTATTTTCTTGCTTTAGTTGCTTTACTTCACTTTAATCTTCGAGAGCTTTGAGATTGTAGCACCTTGAGTCTTCAATGGTCGGCTTGGAGGCTCGTATATGAGTGTATAGAGTGTATGTATGTTAGAGTTAAAGTGTCTATATGTATGTTAGAGTGTATGGGGGCTAGGGTTTGAAGAGGCCTAAGAGAGCTAGGGTTTGAAGAGAGTTCAAAGTCTGTATATTGAGAGACAGAGTTTCTGGAGTTAGATTGCCGACCTCTTTCACATAGGGGGAGGCTCTGTATTTATAGACAAAAGATTGACCTAGCACCTATTGCAGTGGCGCCTAGCTAAAATTCCTTCAAGCGCCACTAGGAGTGGTGCCAACCTAATTTTTTGTGGCGCCAGCCACTTAGGAAAGTCTTAAGGTTGGTAAGCAATGTGTCTTTCAAGCCTTGATGCGCAAGACAAAAGATTTAGGCTCCTATATTAGTGACTACCATGCAATTTTAGGCTTGGCTTCACTAGGAGTGACTCCGAAACGTTTGAGAATGTTCTGGAAGGCCAGGAAGGTTCTGAAAGGCCAAAAATGGATAGAAACCCTTGAAATAGTGTCTAAGGGGTAATGGATTTGAAAAACAGGGTCGGAATTATCGACCGAGCTTTTAGGGGCAAAATAGTCAAATAGACTAGAAAACCACCAGAATGGACTCGAAATGGCTCATAAGAGGACTTAAAGCTTAAAAACACTATCCAGTCTATTCCAGGGGAGTGCCAGTTTGATACCCAGAGCCGGTATAGTTGGAAAAGACGACCAGCCCACTAGGGGTAAAACGGTCAGTTTGCATCAGGTATGTCGGAATTGACTCAAAATTATCTAAAAAGGTATTAGAAGGTTGGGAATACTATCAGAAGCATTCTCGGGAGGTTACCGATTTGATACCTAGAGTCGGTGTGGTTCCCGAAGGCACTCGGATGCCTAGGGGTGAAATGGTCATTTTGACCAAATAGTCTCAAAATTGGTCCAGAACTGACTGGAAGGCACTTGAACATGTAAGATCATCTTTGGGACGATCTTGGAAGGGTGAACTTACCGTGCTTGGGTATTTTCTTAACAAATGTGCTGAAAATGGCCTTGGGGGCAATTTTGTTGTTTTTCACCGGAGTGGGCTAGTAGGCATTGGTGTTGACTTGGGTTTTGAGTGTTTCCGTCACTTTGACTGTCCGTGATGAGTTGGTTTCCAAAGGTATCTCGTCTTTTGATAGACATGTCATGGCCAAGAGGCGAGTTCAGTCCTATGACATAGGGGGTTTGTTGGGATCTTGCACTCATTACAAGAAAGTTCAAAAGATTCATGAAAAGAAGATGGAAAGGATGAATGAAGTCTAATGCAAAGGGATAATCCACTAATAAGGGTTCAACCATTATATGCTATGAATGCAAGAAGCCATGACACATGAAAACTGAGTATCCTATGCTGAAAAAGAAAGGAAAGAAAGTCAAAGGAAAAAGAGCTCTAGCTGTCATAAAGATGAGGGCCATTGAAGACACACAAACTCTCATGTGCCATGAAAATGAGGACCATTGCAAAAATCACATGCAGCCAAGAAGGCTTGGGTCCTAAGAGGACTATTTAAGACTAACCCCCCTAGACCCAAGATGATTTGGGTACCAAAGGTCAAAGGTTGAGTTGATTATTTTGTAGGTATGTCTTTAAGAAAAATTCAAGAAGAATCACTGGCACTTGAATAGTGGATGCTCAAGACACATGACTGGTGATGAAGCTCAATTCACATCCCTTACACCAAAAGATGGAGGCTTTGTCACTTTTGGAGATAATAGCAAAGGAAAGATCATTGGTATAAGAAATATTGGTAAGGATTCTTCAACCTCCATTGAAAATATTTTACTTGTCAAAAGCCTTAAGCACAACCTTTTGTGCATCAATCAATTATGTGATAAGGGCTGTAAAGTTGTCTTTAAATCTTTAAAATGTGATGTAGTGAACATCAATGATAACAAGACCATTTTGAATGGTCATAGGCAAGAAAATATTTATATTTTTAATCTAAATGATCTCTTTTCTTGTAAAATAAAATGCCTTGTAGATATGAACAGTGAGGATAATTGGTTGTGGCATAGGAGGCTTGGTTATACAAGCACGAGTATTCTTTTAAAGATCTCCGAAAATGATTTGGTAAATGGACTTGCCAAACTTTAATTTGAAGAAGATAAGGTTTATAATGCATGTTAAGTGGGAAAGCAAACCAGAGTTTCTTTCAAATCAAAAAACATGATTTCTACAACTATACCACTTTAACTATTGTATATGGATTTGTTTGGACCAACTAGGACTCTAAGTCTAGGTGGTAAGCAATATGCTATAGTTATTGTTGATGATTACTTAAGATTTATTTGGACATTCTTTCTTGCCCATAAGGATGAAACAATTGTTTTGTTTACAAAGTTTTGCAAAAAGGTTCAAAATGAAAAGGGCTTTATAATCACAGTTATTAGGACTGACCATGGTGGTTAGTTTGATTGAAAACCTTTTGAATTATATTGTGATGAAAATGATTTTGAACACAATTTTTTCTACACATAGGACCCCTCAATAGAATGGGGTTGTTCAGAGGAAAAATAGAACTTTAGAAGAAATGGGGAGAACTATGCTTTGTGAAAACAATTTGCAAAAATATTTTTGGGCAAAAGCTGTTAACACAACCTACAAAGTTTTAAACAGAGTTTTAATTAGAAATTTTTTTAATAAAACCCCATATGAACTTTGGAAAGACAATAAGCCAAATGTTTCATACTTTAGAGCTTTTGGATGCAAGTGCTTTGTGTTGAATAATAATAAAGATAACCTTGGTAGGTATAATGCAAAATCTGATGAGGGTGCCTTTCTTGGCTATCCCACACATAGCAAGGCCTATAGAGTTTTCAACAAAAGAACTTTGGTTGTTAAAGAATCAGTGTTGTTATCTTTGATGAACTAAACTCTGTATCTAAAATAGTTGTGAGTGATAATGTAGAAGATGTGGAGCAAAGCATGGATAATCTCAACATCAATTAAAATACAAGTGAAGCCATGCTAAAGGAGAAAGATGAGCAAAACATTCCTTCTAGCCAACAAGATGTGAATGAAGGGCTGCCAAATGAATGGAAGTTTGTTTATAACGATCCAACAAAGTAAATACTAGGTGATCCATCACAAGGGGTAAAGATAAGATCATATCTTAGAAATGTTTGTAATCATCTTGATTTTCAATCTCAAATTGAACCAAAATATTTTCAATATGCTGAAAATGATGAGTATTGGATTTTGGCCATGCAAGAAGAATTGAACCAATTTGAGAGGAATGAGATTTGAAACCTTGTTCCTATACCTGAAGACCATCCAGTTATTAGAACTAAATGGGTTTTTAGAAACAACATGGATGAATCTAGATAAGAAATAAGGTTAGACTTATAGCCCAAAGCTATGGTCAAGAAAAAGGAATTGATTTTAATGAAACCTATGCACCTACTGCTAGATTATAAGCTATTAGAATGTTACTTGCATTTTCATATTTTAAAAATTTTAAACTTTATCAAATGGATGTAAAAGGTGTATTTTTTTAATAGATTTATTTCTAAAGAGGTTTATGTAGAGCAACCTCCTAGTTTTGAAAATCCAAAGTTTCCAAATCACGTTTTCAAACTTACGAAAGCACTTATGGTTTAAAATAGGCCCCAAGTGCTTGATATGAAAAGGTTGAGCAAATTTTTTATTGAAAATAATTTTACAAGAGGAAATGTTGGTACCACACTTTTTATAAAGATTAGAGACCATGATATGCTTATTGTGTAAATCTTTGGGGATGACATTATATTCGGCTCTACTAATGTGAAGCTTTGCAAAGAATTTGCAAAGTATATGTAGGGTGAGTGTGAGATGAGCATGATGGGAGAACTTAACTACTTCCTTGGACTTCAAATCAAACAATCAAATAAAAGAATCTTCATTAACCAAGCTAAGTACATTAAAAACTTACTCAAGAAATTTGGTATGGATGATGTAAAGCCTTTGAGCACTCCCATGAGTACTTTAACAAAGCTTGACAAAGATGAGAAAGACATCTCTGTTGATACCAAGCACTATAGTAGTATGATTGGCTCTTTACTCTATTTAACTGCTAGTAGGCTTGATATCATGTTTAGTGTATGTTTATGTGCCAGATTGCAATCTAATCCTAAGGAATCACATGTTGCTATGAAAAGGATATTTAGATATCTCAAGCACACACCTAACTTGGGGTTGTGGTACCCTAAGGGCACTTCATTAAGTCTTATTTGTCACTCTGATGTTGATTATGCTAAGAGTAAAGTTGATAGAAAGAGCACTGGTGGCTCTTGTTAATTTCTTAGTAATATGCTTGTTTCATGGTCTAGTAAGAATCAAAACTCAGTTGCACTCTCCACAGCTAAGGCTGAGTACATTGCAGCTGGAAGTTGCTATGCTCAAGTCATTTGGATTAAACACCAATTAGAGGACTTTGGACTTACATTTGAACACACCCCTATTAGATGTGATAACATAAGTGCCATCAATTTGACAAAAAATTCTATTCAACACTCTTGTACAAAGCGTATTAAAATTAGACATCATTTTATACGTGATCATGTGAAAAATGGTGATAGTACGCTTAATTTTGTGAGCACTGACCATGAATTAGCTGATATCTTCATAAAACCACTAAGTGATGATAGATTTTGTATGATTATGAGAGACTTGGGGATGAGAAATCTATTATCTTGAGTGCTTATTTTGTTATATTTGTTTGGTTATGCATATGAATCATTTGAAATCGATTATATGTCTATTTGCTGCATTTCAGGTCATTTAAATGTCATTTATGCATTTCATGAGAAAAAGAGTCGACTCATGCCTTTAATGAGTCGACTCTTATATTCTAAAAGTGGCTCCTGGTGACTTTTGTTGAAAGAGTTGACCCCTCTTGTTTAAAGAGTCGACTCATTTTAACAAAAAGCTCAAATAGCACTTTTGGCAGACATTGAGTCGACCGCTTAAACACAAGAGTCGACCCATTTGCAAGATTGCTCCCTTTAAAGACAGGAGTCAACCCATTTATAAGATTGCTCAACATCTATAAATACCCCTTCTTTTCACCCAAATTAGACCAATTTCTCTCTCCCTCGATTAGATGTTGCCTTAACTGCCAATCTACCAAAAAACTCTCATCCAACCTCTATAAAACCTAGATTCGAACCACATTGATCATTCCCCATCCGCTCTCTACCACCATTATAACCTCCAATGACTCCCAAATCTAAGGGAGGCAAGAAGAGGAAAGACAAAGGGGAATCTTCTAGGACATCAAAGAAGAGGAAAGCAAAGCAAATTGTGGAGGAAGAAGAAGATTTTCTTAAGGGCAATATCTACTTCGAAAAATAATCCAATCTAGATAAGTATGCTGAAGATTTTTCCTCTAGAGTAATTTTGAATGGTAGATGGACTAATTATACATTCTTTGCCAAATCGAAATTTACTTTTGAACCTAAACTAGAGAAACTTGAATGGAAATCCATGACATTGCTAAAATAATATGTATATCATGAGTTGGTTGCACAATTCTATTCTCATGCTGAAAGAGAAACATGGGAAGTTAATATTTTAAGTTATGTTAAAGGAATATCAATCACACTCACTAAAGGAGTGATTTGTAGAATTTTAGGCATTAGTACTGGTGGAGAAACAGGGCAGAAGAATATTGATAGATGTGGAGCGTTATCTCCTCTCATGGGGAAGAGATTAGTGATGATAATCTCCAGCCCATTACCAATGAACTCCTACTAGAATTGAGACTTATCCACCATTTTGTGTTTCATATTCTTATTCCTAAAGGTGCAAAGTTTGAATACTTCTCTATAAAAGAATTGTTTTTCATGTGGAAATATTTTACTGAGACAAAGGTTGATTTAGTTGACTTTATTTTGAACCACATGATCAAGGCAACAAGGACAAAAGTGACTTTTCCCTATGGAATGTTTTTAACAAAGGTATTCCAACACTTCAAGATTGACTTGTCCAATGAAAAGAAGAGAACCACTGATCCCAACTCAAATGAGTATAATAAAAAAAACCTTATCTAGAATGAGGTATTTCCTTGACACCCACACAAAGAAGTGGACCCCAAATAAGGAAAGAGGTGGTGGTGGTAGTACAACACCAAGGGCTAGAACATTTAAAAGAGGTGAATCTTTAAGAACTCTTGGGGATTTGTTTCCTATGGACATTATGTCCAGCAGCAACTTTGTGCAAATGGAAGTCCTGATGAACATGATGAAAGAAATGAAAAGGTATCAAGAGGAAACATTCACAAAGATTGACAAGAAAGTAGATAATAGTGCAATAAGGCTACTTTAGGGTTTTGAAAAAAAAAAAACACTCAAGACAGTTTAGGGTGAAAACCATTTTTGAAAAACAATTCAACAAAGCTATGATTTTGAAAAATCACTATTTAGAAAAAACAACTCAAGAACGTTCGGATTTTACAAAATGATTTTTTAGGAAAACAATTACATGGAGTTTAAGGTCTTGAAATCCATTTTTTTGAAAACAACTCAAGAGAGTTAAGGTTTTTATGAAATCATTATTTAGAAAAACAAATATAGTTTAGGGTCTTCAAACCCATCTTCGAAAAACATCTCGAAAGAGTTAGGATTTTAGAAAACCATTTTTAAAAAAAAAAACACACTTAAGAGAGTGTAGGGAATCGAAAAACATTTTTGAAAAACAAGTCAAGAAAGAGGGTTTTTACAAAACCAATTTTTAAAAAACAAATCAAGAGAGTTAGGGTCATTAGAAAACCACTTTTTAGAAGAAAAAAAACAGCTCTACTTTAGGGGCTTGAAAACCATTTTTGAAAAACAATTAATGAGAGTTAGTGTTTTTAGAAAATCACTATTTAGAAAAACAACTCAAGAGAGTTAGGGTTTATAGTAGGCCACCTTATAGCCAAAACAAACTCAAGAAAAAAAACTAAAGAAAACCATTTTAGAAAACGACCTTTTTGAAGAAAAAAATTCAATAGAGTTATTTTTGCAAAACAAGTCAAGAAAGTTAAGGTTTTAGCAAACCATTGTCTAGAATAACAACTCGATAGAGTTAGGTTGTTTAGAGAATCATTGTTTAGAAGAAAAAAAAAGTCAAAAGAATTTAGAGTTTTTAAAAGCTTTTTGGAAAAATAACTCTAGAGAGTTATGGTTTTTTGACAATAAGTTTTTGGAAAAGAAAAACTCCTAACAATTAGGGTTATTACAAAATCACCTTTTAGGAAAAAAAAAAAAAACGACTCCAGTAAAGGGTCTTGAAAACAATTTTCAAAAAATCATTGAAGAGATTTTGGGTTTTAGAAAATCACTGTTTAGAAACATAGTTAAAGAGAGTTCAGGGTTTCGAAAACAATTTTTGAAAACAATTCAAGAGAGTTATGGTTTTAGAAAACCACAGTATAGGAAAATACCTCAAGAGAGTTAGGGATTTAGAAAATGATTTTTTAGAAAAACAACAATAGAGAGTTTAGGGCTTTCAAAGCAATTTTTGAAAAATAACTCAAGAGAGTTGGGGTTTTAGTAAACAACTTTAGAGAGTTTAGGGTTTTGAAAACCACCATTTAGAAAATCAAATTTTTGAAATAGAATTGATTAGAGCTTTTTGAAAAGGTTTTTGGAGTCACCACCAAACATATTTAAAGACATACTAGGTCATCTACACCAAGTAAAACCCGAGGGTTAAACTTAGGTTTTGGAAAGATTTTGTTTTTGAAAAACGTCCTCATGAGAGGGTTTTAAAAGGTTGGGTTACCTGAAAACCCTAAAAACATTGGAAAGCCCTTTTGAAAATTTAACTCTGATTTTGGTCTTTGAAATAGAAATTCTTAAGTTCGGGGGTTGGTTACGTTTACGGAAGATGTCCTAAGACTATCATCCTACCCCTCCCTTGTGGTACTTATATGTCTAATCACCTTTTACTCACCTAATTATGGCTCACCGATTACCTATGTTTGATGCTATCCACTTAGAAAACTTTTGAAAAACAGAATTGAAAAGGAATCTGAAAAAAGAATTTGAGTTTGAAAAATAGAATTGGGAATTGAAAAGGGTTATGACCGTTGTGACCACACCCCATGAAAGGTTGCCTACGTATCTCCTTAAAGAGGATCAGGTCAATCGTAGTTTGGACGAGAGTCTGAAAGAGTTGAAATTTTTAAATGGGTTCCTATTTCTCGAAAGTTCCCATTTTTAGAAAGTTTCCTTTTCAAGAAAGTTTGAGTTTGAAAGTGTTCCATTTTTAGGAAGATTGAACTTTTGAAATGTTTCTTTTCAGGAAGATTTTTACATGAAAATGTTTCCCTTTCAGGAAGATTTGATTTGATTTGGAAATATTTCCTTTTTAGAAAGATTGAGATTTGTGAAGATTTGATTTTAAAAAAGATAAGTTTGGATTGTTTCCAAAATGAAAGGAGTTAAATTAGGTTTACATTTGGAGGATTTGAAAAAGAAGCAATTTGAGGGATTTGAAATGGGAGGTTTTCATTTGATTGGAAAGGAAAGTTTGAAAAAAGGAAGTTTTGATTAGTTTAGATTTTGAGGATTTTGGGGGTTTGAAAATAGTAGGATTTTGACTTAAAAATGGAAGGTTTCCAAGTTGCCAAAAACGGGATTGTCCTTGGATTAGACTTTTAGGGCTCAACAAATACAAATTTTGGAAATGGTTCGAAAACCAAGTCTTTTGAAAACAGGTTTGTAAGCACCATATTTTTGACCGCTCGGCAGTCTACACTCCGTCCAGACTTGTTTTCAAGTCATTTTGAGCATATTCAAATCAAAACCAATTCTCTAGGTCCAAATTCCGTCTTTCCATCGCTTCGCGGGCCTGTCAGGCCCAAATAGAGGCAAAATGACCAAAATGCCCTTAGGGGCATTGTCCTTTCTTATTCCAATTCCAATCCCTCTCTCGAGACAGTTTATTCCTCGAGACGGTCCGAGTAGCAAAACTACTCACAAAACCGTTAGAGTAGCGGAAATACTCACAAAACCGTTAGAGTAGCGGAAGTACTCACAAAACCGTTAGAGTGGCGGAAACACTCACAATCCAGGCACGTCTCTTCGGAGACGGTAAGACCCCTTTCCAATCCCTCTCTCTCGACAGTTTATTCCTCGAGACGGTTCCAATCCAAGCACGTCTCTTCGGAGACGGTAAGACCCCTTTTCAAATCCCTCTCTCGAGACAATTTATTCCTCGAGACGGTCCGAGTAGCAAAACTACTCACAAAACCGTTAGAGTAGCAGAAATACTCACAAAACCGTTAGAGTAGCAGAAATACTCACAAAATCGTTAGAGTGGCGGAAGTACTCACAAAACCGTTAGAGTGGCGGAAACACTCACAAAACCGTTAGAGTAGCGGAAATACTCACAAAACCGTTAGAGTAGTGGAACTACTCACAAAACCCAGGTCAACACCCGTGTCTGTTAGCTCACTTCAGTGAAAAATGACCAGACTGCCCTTAGGACCTTTTCCGAGACTTTCCGGTCAAGATGACCATTTTGCCCCAAAGCATCCGAATGCACCGGGAACCACACCGGCTCTGGGTATCAAACCGGTAACCTCCTGAGACTACTTTTTATAGTATTCTCAATCTTCCCTTATCTTTCCGGATCATTCCGAGTCAGTTCCGGCCAACCCGGTACAAAGTGACCGTTTTGCCCCTAGAGGGCCGGTCTCCTTCTTCGACCACATCAGCTCTGGGTATTAAACCGGTAATGACCCGAGAATACTTTTTATAGTGTTCTCAACCTCCCCTTACCTTTCCGGACCATTCCGAGTCAATTCCGGCAAACCCGGTACAAAATGACCGTTTTGCCCCTAATGGGCCGGTCTCCTTTTCCGACCACGCCGGCTCTGGGAATCAAACCGGAAACCTCTGGGAACATTCTAAATAATGTTTGCAGATCCCAAGTCTTCTTCCGGGACAATCCGAGTCTGTCCCGGCAGTTTTCCGGTCTAATTGACTATTTTGCCCCTAAAGCCCCGGTCAACCTTTTCGACACATTTTGTCCTCACTTTTTAAGTCAAATACCTCCAGGACACTATTTTAAGTGTTCCTGCTCCTTTCCGGCCTTCCGGGTCATTCCCGGCTCCTTCAAATCGTTCCCGGACTTTCCGGAGTCACTCCTAGTGAAGCCAGGCTAAAAGTTGCATGGTAGTCACTAGTACAGGCGCCCAAATATAGTCAAAGATACGTTGCTTGCCGACCTTAAACCTTTTCTAATTGGCTGGCGCCACTCCTAGTGGCGCCAGTGTAAAGTTTGCCCTGGCGCCACTGCAACAAGCACCAGGTTTGTCCAACTTCTATAAATACAGAGTCTCATTCAACGTGAAAGGGGTCTGTAAACTTAACCTAAAAATCCTATATTTCGATATACAGAACTCGAGCACCTCCTAAACCCTAGCCTCCCTAGGTTTTCCAAACCTTAGCCACCCTACACAAACCCTAGCCCCCTGTACACTTATACACTCCCCCATACACTCATACACTAGCCTTCAACCATCCTTTGAAGACTTGAAGAGCTGTAATCCAAAGCTTGAAGACAACTCTTGAAGACTGAAGGTGGAGATCAAGACGAAGACCGAAGACCGAAGACAACACGGCGCGCAAAATAAAGAAGACATACGGTAGGCTTTCTTTTTAATTTTCTGCACTTCCCCCCTCTCTTTTCTCTCTCCAACCCACTTGGGTTTTCTCTATTTTAATCCCCCATCTCTTTCCCCCCCTTTCTTTGCATGCTTGAAACAAGGGGATTCCCGGTCCATGTGTAGGATTGGGCTATTGGAGAGTCACCGTGTCGGGGGCTTTCTTCTAGTCTAACCAAAGACCACATGGGTCCGGCCCCCTTGATTATGTGGTGAAGCCTTAGCCTTGTATGTTCACGACCCCAAATTGCATTGTGCATATCATAGTCTTGCATCTTCCAAAAACCGTTTTCAAAGTTGTTTTTAAAATCGTTTTCAAATTCGTTTTCAAGATTGCATCAAAATCTCTTTTTCAAAAACTTGTTTTCAAAACCACAATCCTAAGGTGATTCTAGCCTTTCCATGGCTAGGGTTGTTTTAGGAAAGTGTTACATTAAAAGTGACCTTTTTGGTCTATATTTTCAAATCTTATTGTCTTTCAAAACTGCCTTCCTAAAGTGGTTCTAGCCCTCTTATGGTTAGAATTGCTTTAGGAAAGTGAGATGTTTTTACTCCTTCTAAAAACTCTCTCTTCAAAATCTCTTCCTAAAAATCTCTTTTTCAACATACTTTCTTAAAACCCTCCTCCCTAAAGTTGTTTTCAAAAACTCCTTTCCAAAATCTGCTTTTCAAAACTTCCTTTTTCAACTCCTTTTCAAAATCCTCTTCCCGAAATCCACTTTCTAAAAACGTTTCCCAAAATCTTTCCAAAAACTCTCTTTCCAAAATCTTCCTTCTAGAAATTCCTCTCTAGGTTTTCCTTTCAAAACCTTCGTTTCCAAAAACACACTTTCCAAAAACTCCTCCCTAGGATTCTCTTCTAGAAAACCTTCGTTTCTAAAAACGCACTTTCCAAAAACTCTTTCCTTAGAGCCCAAGTCAAGCCTTAGAACCCACAATTAGGAAACCCTAATTTTCTTTCCAAAAATATGGTTTTCAAACTTTGCGCCAAACCTAGGTTTTCAAAATCTCTTGTTTTCACATCCAAACGATACACGTTTCCAAAACCTTTTTTTTCTACGTCAAAACTATAATTTTTCAAATCTAGGGTTTCCAGAATCTCCCTTTCCAAATCCTTACCAAATCCAATCTTCCCTTTAGGAAACCAAATCAAATCTCCCCGTTTAGGAAACTAGATCCTATCCTCCATTTTTGAAAACAAAATCAAACCTTCCCTTTTAGAAACAAAATCCAGTCCCTTCCCAATCCGAATCCTTCCTAAGCTTCTCCTTTCCTAAATCTTAAGTTTCCAAAACTTGAACATAAAAATCTTTCCTAAGTTTTAAAACTCAACTTTCAAATCTTTCCTAATCCAACCCTTTCCTAATTCAACCCCCTTCCCAAATCTTAATTTTCCAAATTCAAGTTTTCAAACTTTTCCTAAACTCAAACCTTTTCTAATCTCAAGATTTTCTAAAACTCTAAGACTTTTTAAATCTTAAACTTTCTAAATTTCAAATCTTTCTAAATTCAAAACTTTCTCAAGTTAAATATTTCTAAACCTAAATCTCTCCAAAATTCTAAACTTTCCAAAACTTCAACATCTTTCCAAATCTAAGACTTTTCTAAACTCAAAACTTTCTTAATTCAAACATTTCTTAAACTGAAAACTTTCCTTTTTCAAACCTTTTCCAAAATGAAACTTTCTTATTTTCAAAACTTCCTTATTTTCAAAACTTTCCAAATTCAAAACTTCCCTTTTTCAAAACATTCCAAAATTCAAAGCTTTCTTAACTTGAAACTTTCTAAATTCTAAGCCTTTCTTAAACTAAGCTTTTCCTAATTCAAAACGTTTCTAAATTCAATACTTTCCTATTTCAAAACCTTTTTTAAAACGAAACATTCCAATTTTCAAAACTTTCCTAATTTGAAACTTTTCAAAAATGAAACTTTCCTAATTCAAAACTTCCCTAAATCGAACCTTCCCTAATTTGAACATTTCCTAAATCTAATCTTTCCTAATTTCCTAAACCTTCCAAGTCAAGTCAAATCTTTCCTAAGTCTCTTCTCTTTCCTAAGTCTAGGTTTCCTAAAACCAAGTCTTTCCAAAGCAAGTCCAATCTCCTCGATTTCAATTTCCAATCTCCTCTTCTAATTTCAAATCAAATTCAATTTCCAATTCAATCTTCTTCCAAATCAATTCTTCTATTTTCAATCGGACTCCGGTCCGAACTACAACTGACCTGATTCCCCCAAAAGGATATGTAGGCAACCTGTAAGCACCCCATTTTTGACCGCTCGGCAGTCTACACTCCGTCCAGACTTGTTTTCAAGTCATTGTGGACATATTCCTATCGAATCCAATTCTCTAGTTCCAAATTCTGTCTTTCCATCGCTTCGCGGGCTTGTCAGGCCCAAATAGAGGCAAAATGACCAAAATGCCCTTAGGGGCATTGTCCGTTCTTCTTCCCCTTTCCAATCCCTCTCTCAAGACAGTTTATTCCTCGAGATGGTCTGAGTAGCAAAACTACTCACAAAACTGTTAGAGTGGCGGAAATACTCACAAAACTGTTAGAGTAGCGGAAACACTCACAATCCAGGCACATCTCTTTGAAGACAGTAAGACCCCTTTCCAATCCCACTCTCGAGACAGTTTATTCCTCGAGACGGCTCCAATCCAGGCACGTCTCTTCGGAGACGATAAGACCCCTTTCCAATCCCTCTCTCGAGACAGTTTATTTCTCGAGACGGTCGAGTAGCAAAACTACTCACAAAACCGTTAGAGTAGCGGAAATACTCACAAAACCGTTAGAGTAGCGGAAATACTCACAACCTCGTTAGAGTAGCGGAAATACTCACAAAACCGTTAGAGTAGCGGAAATACTCACAAAACCGTTAGAGTAGCGGAAATCCTCACAGAATCGTTAAAGTAGCGGAAATACTCACAGAACCGTTAGAGTAGCGGAAATACTCACAGAACTGTTAGAGTAGCGGAAATACTCACAACCCCGTTAGAGTAGCGGAAATACTCGCAGAACCGTTAGAGTAGCGAAAATACTCACAGAATCGTTAGAGTAGCGGAAATATTCACAAATCATCAACCCCGTCCGAGTAGCCGAAATACTCATAAATCATCAACCCCGTCCGAGTAGCGGAAATACTCACAAATCATCAACCCCGTCCGAGTAGCGGATGTACTCACATCGTGAGAGTGGCGAAAACACTCAAAACCCAGGTCAACACCAGTGTCTGTTAGCTCACTTCGGTGAAAAATGACCAGACTACCCTTAGGACATTTTCCGAGACTTTTCGGTCAAGATGACCATTTTGCCCCTAAGCATCCGAATGCCCCGAGAACCACACCGGCTCTGGGTATCAAACCAGTAACCTCCTGAGACTACTTTTTATAGTGTTCTCAACCTCCCCTTACATTTTTGGATCATTCCGAGTCAGTTCCGGCCAACTCGGTACAAAATGACCGTTTTGCCCCTGGAGGGCCGGTCTCCTTCTTCGACCATACCGGCTTTGAGTATCAAACCAGTAATGTCCCGAGAATACTTTTTATAGTATTCTCAACCTTCCTTTACCTTTCTGGACCATTCCGAGTCAGTTCCAGCAAACCCGGCACAAAATGACCGTTTTGCCCCTAGTGGGCTGGTCTCCTTTTTTGACCACGCCGGCTCTTGGAATCAAAACGGCAACCTCTGGGAACATTCTAAATAATGTTTCCAGATCCCAAGTCTTTTTCCGGGACAATCCGAGTTTGCCCTGGCAGTTTCTTAGTCTGATTGACCGTTTTGCCCCTAAAAGCTCGGTCGACCTTTCCGACACATCCTATCCTCACTTTTCAAGTCAAATACCTCCAGGACACTATTTTAAGTGTTCCTGCTCCTTTCCAGCCTTCCAGGTCATTCCTGGCTCCTCCAAATCATTCCCGGACTTTTCGGAGTCACTCCTAGTAAAGCCAAGCTAAAATTTACATGGTAGTCACTAGTACAGGCGCCCAAATCTAGTCAAAGATACGTTGCTTGCCGACCTTGAATCTTTCCTAATTGGCTAGTGCCACTAGTAGTGGCGCTAAGCCAAAAAATGGCCTAGCACCACTCCTAGTGGCGCCAGTGTATAATTTGGCCTGTCGCCAGTTTTGTCCAACCTCTATAAATACAGAGCCTCATTCAACGTGAAAGGGGTCTGCAAACTTAACCTAGAAATCACACAATTCGATATACAGAGCTCGAGCACTCCATAAACCCTAGCCTCCCTAGGTTTTCCAAGCCCTAGCCACTATACACAAACCCTAGCCTCCTATACACTCATACACTCCCCCATACACTCATATACTAGCCTTCAACCATCCTTTGAGGACTAGAAGAGCTGCCATCCAAAGCTTGAAGACAACTCTTGAAGACTGAAGGTGAAGATCAAGACGAAGACCGAAGATTGAAGACCGCACGGCACGCAAATAACAAGATACAAGGTAGGTTCCCTATTTAAGTTTCCGCACTTCCCCCCTCTCTCTTCTCTCTCCAACCCACTTAGGTTTTCGCTATTTTAATCCCCCATCTCTTTTCCCCCCTTTCTTTGCATGCTTGAAACAAGGGGATTCCCGGTCCATGTGTAGGATTGGACTATTGGAGAGTCACCGTGTCGGGGGCTTTCTTCTAGTCTAACCAAAGACCACGTGGGTCCGGCCCCCTTGATTATGTGGTGAAGCCTTAGCCTTGTATGTTCACGACCCCCAAATTACATTGTGCATATCATGGTCTTGCATCTTTCAAAAACCGTTTTCAAAATTGTTTTTCAAAACGTTTTTAAACTTGTTTTCAAAATTGCATCAAAATCTCTTTTTCAAAAACTTGTTTTCAAAACCACAATTCTAGGGTGATTCTAGACTTTCCATGGCTAGGGTTGCTTTAGGAAAGTGTTATATTAAAAGTGGCATTTTGGTCTATATTTTCAAACCTTGTTTTCAAAACCGCTTTCCTAAAGTGGTTCTAGCCTTCTTATGGCTAGAATTGCTTTAGGAAAGTGAGATGTTTTTACTCCTTCTAAAAACTCTCTCTTTTCAAAAATCTCTTCCTAAAATTCTCTTTTTCAACATACTTTCCTAAAACTCTCCTCTTCGAAATTGTTTTCAAAAACTCCCTTCCAAAATCAATTTTTCAAAACTCTCTTTTTCAACTCCTCTCCAAAATCTTTTCCTCAAAATTCACTTTCTAAATACACTCCCTAGATTCACCTTCCTAAAACACTCTCCCCAAAAACCTTTCTAAAAAACTCTCTTTCCAAAATCTTCCTTCTAGAAATTTCCTCTCTAGGATTTTCCTTCTAAAATCTATGTTTCCAAAAACACACTTTCCAAAACTCCTTCTCTCTAAAATCCTTTTCCAAAACTCCCTCTTTCCTAAAATCTTTTTCCAAAAACTCCCTCTCCAAATTCACTTTCCAAAAATTCCTCCCTAAGATTCCCTTCTAGAAAACCTTCGTTTCCAAGAACGTACTTTCCAAAAACTCTTTTCTTAGAGCCCAAATCAAACCCTAGAACCCACAATTATGAAACCCTGATGTTCCTCCCAAAAATAAGGTTTTCAAACTTTGCCCCAAACCTAGGTTTCCAAAACCTCTCGTTTTCTACATCAAAACTATACATGTTTCCAAAACCTCTTTTCTACGTCAAAACTATAATTTTCCAAACCTAGGGTTTTTAGAATCTCCCTTTCCAAATCCTTACCAAATCCAATCTTCTCTTTAGGAAACCAAATCAAATCTCCCCGTTTAGGAAACTAGATCCCGTCCTCCGTTTTTGGAAATAAAATCCAACCTTTCTCTTTTAAAAACCAAATCCAATCCCTTCTTAATCCAAACCTTTCCTAATTCAATTCCTTCCTAAACCATAAGTTTCCTAAGCCTAAACTTTAAACCTTTCCTTAAATTTTAAAATCCAACTCTTTCCTAATTCAAATCCCTCCTAAACTTCCACTTTCCTAAATCTTAAGTTTCCAAAACTTGAACATAAAAATCTTTCCTAAACTTTAAAACTCAACTTTCAAAATCTTTCTTAGTTCAACCCTTTTCTAATTCTACCCCTTTCCAAAATCTTTTTCAAATCCAAGCTTTCAAACCTTTCCTAATTTCAAGATTTTCTAAAACCCTAAAACTTTCTAAAATCTTAAACTTTCTAAATTTCAAATCTTTCCAAATTTGAAACTTTCTTAAGTTAAATCTTTCCAAATCTAAAACTTTCTTAATACAAGACTTTCCTAAGTTGAAACATTTCTAAATTCGAAACTTTCCAATTTTCAAAACTTCCCTATTTCAAAAAATTTCCTAATTTGAAAACTTTCCTAATTCGAAACTTTCTTAATTCAAAACTTTCCTAAAGTTGAAACATTCCAAATTCAAAGCTTTCCTAAGTTGAAACTTTCCTAATTCTAAAACCTTCCTAAGTCGAACCTTTCTTAATTCAAACATCTCCTAAAATCCAATCTTTCCAAATCTTCCAAGCCAAGTCAAATCTTCCCTAGGTTTCTTCTCTTTCCTAAGTCTAGGTTTTCTTAAACCTTCTCTTTTCCAAAACAAGTCCAAATCAATCTTTCCAAAGCAAGTCCAATCCTCTCAATTCCTATTTCCAATCTCCTCCTCTAGTTTCAAATCAAATTCAATGTCCAATTCTAGTTCCTTCTTCAATCCACTCTTCTATTTTTAATCGGACTTCGGTCAAAACTACGACTGACCTGATTCCCCCAAAGGGATACGTAGGCAACCTCCATAGGTGTGGTCACAATACTTTTTAAACTTTCAATTCCACCCTCATGGGTGCGGTTTTCAAAATCTTTCCAAATCTCAAATTCCAATCAATTTTCAAAATTCTAGTTTCAAAATTTCTATTTTCAAATTTTCAAGTTTTCAAACTTTCTAATTTCAAATTCTGTCTCTTCAAATCTATTTTCAAATCAAATCAATCTCTTTCCAAATCTATTTTTCAATTCTCTTCTATTGCACTTGCATATCATGCATCATGTTAGGGTAGATTGACATGTAGGTACCAAAAGGGCGGGGTAGGGTGATAGCTTAGTGCGTCTTCCCTACACGTAACCAACCTCCGAACCTAGGATCACTGATTTCAAAGACCAAAAGGAGTTATTTTTTAAAAAGGGCTAAATGTTTTCCAAAGGTTGCCAAACAACCTGTTTTCTTTAAAAACCCTCTCTCGAGGAGATATTTTCAAATCGTTTTTCAAAAACCCTAAGTGTAGTATTCGGAATATGCTTAGCTTTAGGTGACCTAACTCACCTTAATCAAGTTAGGTGGGGACTCTGAATCTTTTTCAAAAGCCCTTATCTCAAACCAAATTTTCAATTCAAACCTAGTCGCACTCATTCTTTTAGGAGGGTGAGTTCTAACAAGAGAGTACAGCATTTTTCCCGCTTGTGTGAGTATTCCTCGAGTGTGAAAAATCTGGGCGCGACACAACCTTCATAGGTGCGGTCACAATACTTTTCAAACTTTCAATTCCACCCTCATGGGTGCGGTTTCCAAAATTTATTTTCAAATCTCAAATTCCAATCAATTTTCAAATTTCAATTTCAAAATTTCTATTTTCAAATTTCTATTTCCAAAATTTCAAACTTTCCAATTTCAATTCTATTTCTTCAAATCGATTTTCAAATCAAATCAATTTCAAATCAATTTATTTCCAAATCTATTTTTCAAGTCTCTTTCCTTACACTTGCATACCGTGCATCATGTTAGTTTCTATTCAAACATTGTTTTTCTAAAAATGGATAGGATTGAACTATAGTTAGTCGAAGACTCTCATAGGTGAATCTAGGGTAGATTGACATGTAGGTACCGAAAGGGCTGGGTAGGGTGATAGCTTAGTGCGTCTTCCCTACACGTAACCAACCTCCAAACCTAGATCACTAATTTCAAAGACCAAAAAGGAGTTATTTTTCAAAAAGGGCTAAATGTTTTCCAAAGGTTGCCAAACAACCTGTTTTCCTTAAAAACCCTCTCTTGAGGAGATATTTTCAAATCGTTTTCCAAAAACCCTAAGTGTAGTCTTCGGATTATTCTTAGTTTTTAGGTGACCTAACTCACCTTAATCAAGTTAGGTAGCGACTCCAAATCTTTTTCAAAAGCCCTTTATTCAAACCTGTTTTCAATTCAAACCTAGTCGCACTCATTCTTCTAGGAGGGTGAGTTCTAACGAGAGAGTACAACATTTTTCCCGCTTAGGTGAGTATTCCTCGAGTGCGAAAAATCTGGGTGCGACAAGGTTTGAGGACCCGAAACCCTAACTTAGATTTTAGACATCCAAATGAATATCGCACTTTGCCTAAGGCCATTCTATCTATTGAAAGGCTAGAATCGCTGTAGGCTTGTGGCTTTGAAAAACTATAAAGGCACGAGGTTAAAAATATAGACCTTTCAGGTCCTTTTGAATGTCACACATTTCTCGAAACAACCCCAATCATGAATAGACTAAGATCATTCCGAGAACGGATTTTTGAAAAGAAACCAATATTAGGCTATTAGAAGCCATCTAAATGTTATACTTTTCTAGGAAGACCCTAACCATAAAGGGTTAGGATCTACCTAGAGTTATGGTTTTAAAAAAACTACTTTAGAAAATGGTTTTAAGGGGTAGAAGAATGACATGAATGCAAATGTAATTTGAAGATAGTAACGATATGAAACATACAACGTTTAGGTATCACCACATTGCAAGAGGGCCCTAAGGCCATGCTGTGAAGCAAGTGAGGGCCAAGAATAGAGTCCCCAGTTAGTAATCTCCTATTGTTTACTCTTAACATGGACTAAATGTCCTTTTGTTTTCAAGCATGCAAGAAAGGGCGGTTTATAGATAGGGGATTAAAAAAGAGACGAACCCAAGTGGGTTCGGAGGGAGAAGAGAAAGTGGGGGAGTACGGAAAAGTAAAAAAAGGATTACCTTGTCTCGTTGCTTCTTTCTATGGTGGAGGCTCAAACCTTTGACTTGGGAAGGTTTTGGGAGCTTCCGATCAGCGAGGCAATCTTTCGATGGAGCTTGGAAGCTAGGGCTTCGGGAGTTCGGACTTCAGACTCAACCAGCGGGACTTTGAGAGAGAGAGAGAGAGGGCTCCAAGAGCTGTCTGGAATGGAGGGGGAGAGTTTCTGGAGGATTTTTTCGACCCAGAACAGAGAGGGGAAAGGTCTATATTTATAATGCAATTTTGGGGAAGCTATACACCACTCTTAGTGGCGCATGGCTTAGACTTGGTTGTGCTCCACTAAGAGTGATGCACAAGGCATTTATGAATGCTTAGAAAACGGCTAAATATGGGGCTTGCCGATTCGTAACTGATTCTGAAGGGTTATGCGCCCTTTTGGTTTGAAAAGGGGAAGGTGTCGGACAGCAAGGCCCAACTAAAAACAAAAGGGAATACTTTGAAAGTGTCCCAAAGGTTGCCAATTTGATTCCCAAAGCCAGTACAATTAAAGAGAGTGACTGGATGGTGTTCACCTCATCTCGGCAGTTCCAGGGTTGACCAATATTGATTAGGGCTGACCAAAGTTGACTAAGGTTGACTTGAGTTGACTGGAGTTGACAAAAGTTAACTGGGGTTGACTAGAGTTGACTATAGTATTGCCAGTTTGGTACCTAGAGTCGGTGTGGTTTCCTAGGGTATTTGGATGCCTAGGGGCAAAGCGATCATTTTGATCGGGGAACCTCCGGGAGAGAACCTGGGTTGACTAGATGGCACTAGACATGATGGACCATCTAGGGACGACTCTTGAAGGTGGTCTTACCATTCCGAGGACTTTGTACTTTCTTAAGGGACATGTCGGGCCCATTGGGGGCAAAATGGTCATTTTTCACCAAGACATGTTAGCAGGCATTGGTGTTGATTGGTCTAGATCTGGTCTAGACTTCTATCCGAGGAATTGGCACTTTCTTGGTGGACAAGCTTAAAAGGGTCTTACCGCCTTAAGAGATAAACTTTCTTCAAACTCATGCCAGACTAGGATAGTCTTTCATTCTTGAGAGATTTGTACTTTCTCAAAGAACATGCCAGGCTTGGACGGTCTTTCGTTCTTGAGAGGTTTGTGCTTTCTCAAAGAACGTGCCAAAGAGACATTCTACATTGGCGGGCTAGCAAGCACTACAAGTGAACTGCTCTTCCATCTTGGGGATTTAGATACTTTTCAGAGATGAGTGTGAAAGGGGCTTTACCGATTCGAGGAATAAGCCTTCTAGATGATCATGCTCTGCTGGATTGAATGGTTTTACCGTCAATGAGGGATCAACTCTCTCGAATGACGGGACAATTTGATTTGACTTTGGATTTGAATGGACTTATCGCCTTATAGAAGATGTGTCAGGCTGGATTGGATTAAGTAATGCACGAGGGGCATTCTAATCATTTTGCCTCCAGTGGGCCCAATGAGCCTGTGAGGTGGTAGACATAATGGATTGGATCTGGGAAGCCAATTTGGGCTTCAGTATGCTTATGTTGGTTTGGAAGTGCTTCCGGTCAGGCTGGAGATCATCGAGTGGCCAACATGGGGTGCTAACAGTTGCCTCTCCTTTTGTCTTTACTTGTTGAAGATAGAAAATGAAAAAGTAAGTACCCAATGCAGGTCGTGAGGTAGTCGGAGGGAACGGAGGTTTGAAATTTTTTAAAATTGGAGGTTGAAGCTTTGAAAATGGGGCTAAAAGGCCATTTGAAACTGGTTTTGGCAGGCAAAAAGCCGAGGCGGGGCCCAGACTGGCTGTGTGCCACTCATAGTGGTGCCAAGGTCAATTTTGTCTTTGGGCCACTCATACGGCACTATCAGTGGCGCACAGCTCGTTAGAGTTTTATAACAGTTGCCACGAGTTTTGAGGTTTTGGCTTGGTTTTTAAATTTTTGAGGTTTTTCTCCAAAGCTCTTCGAGGCATTTTTCTTGGGCATTGTTGGGGAGTGTTTGTGGAATGCTGGAGAGTCGGTGGGAAGTGACGTCATCGCCGAAAAGTTGCCGGAAAAGAAGAAATCGCCAGAAAATTCCAAAAAGTGAGCTTTCTTGTTTTTGATTGATTTCGATGCGTAGATTTCCATTTGAAGCATGTGTATAGTGGAAATTGATGTTCTTAAATGTTTTGAATACATCTATGGAGTTGTTTTTGCATTTTGGTGATCATTTGAGTGAGTTTGTGTAGATTGCCATATTTTGCGAATGGGGTTTTCCTGCAAGTTTAGCGATTTGGGCATTAGGTAATGAGTTTTTTTGTGATATTTTTTTGTATGATGCCTTAGAAAATGTTTTGAGCAACCGTGTGAAGTTTCGTAATTTTTTAAAAATAATTGTATTTTTTATTTTTAAAAAATTAGAGAAATGTTGAAAAATGTGAAAAATTGGGAAAATTTGAGAAATAAATCCCTGGAGTGTTGGAATGTTGCTAGAAAATTCTAAGAATATTTTTGTACAGTTTCGTGTGTGTTTTTGAAAAACTTGTGAATGTTTTTTAAGGTGTTTGAAAAAGGTGAGGAAATAGCCTACTTTTTAATCAAAAACTTGCTCTATCTATCATTTTGCTACTAATTTCTTTCAGCAAACGATAGCTAACCGCATTGTCTTTTCTTGGTATAATTTTGGGTAGGTTGTTTTTTCATGGCCGACCTGTCTAATTTGGACAGGACCAAGTTTTTATATTTGATTTTTGTGGCCTTCTTTGGCCGACCTGTCCAACTTGGACAGGACCAAGTTTTTACACTTGGTTTTTTTGGTCTTCTTTGGCCTACCTGTCCAACTTGGACAGGACCAAGTTTTTACACTTGGTTTTTTTGGCCTTCTTTGGCCTACCTGTCCAACTTGGACAGGACCAAGTTTTTACACTTGGTTTTTGTGGCCTTCGTTGGCCAACCTGTCCAACTTGGACAGGACCAAGTTTTTACACTTGTGGAATATTCTGGGCAGATTTGTTCGAACAACTCAGATTTCATTGATGTTGTAAACGATTTGTACATTTGTTACATCATGTGGGACTTCAAACTACTGGTAGAATTTTTTCAAATTGTTCGCATTCTAGGGTCGAGGCAGCGGTCTCCCTTCTTCGACTGTCTCCAGTCGGTATACGCCAACGCCGACCTGGGATGCCACTCTGTAGGGACCCTCCCAGCTTAGGCCGAGTTTTCCGTCTTCCGTATTCCTAGTTGCCCCTATTACTCTTCGCAAGACTAGGTCACCTGAAGCGAAGTTTCTTTGACGAACTCGCTTGTTGTAGGAGCACCTTAGCTGTCGCTGGTATTTTGTAAGTCTGATCAAGGTAGCTTCCCTTTTTTCTTTAGAAAGATCCAAATCCTTTGCCAGTGTCTAGTCGTTGAGCCCTGTGTTGAAGGCTGCCGATCTAATAGTAGGTAGCCCTACCTCCAATAGTATGACCACTTCCACTCCGTATGCTAGAGAGAACGGGGTTTGGCCGGTAAACCTCCTTGGGGTTGTTCTATAGGACCAAAGGACGCTGGGCAGCTCCTCCACCCACTTTCCTTTGGCCCTTTCTAGGCGCTTCTTGATTCCATTAAGCACAGTTTTGTTTGAAATCTCGGCTTACCCATTACATTGAGGATAGGCCAGTGTTGAGTAATAGTTTCTGATCCCAAGCCCTTCACAGAATGGTCTGAACATGTTGCCATCAAACTGGGTGCCGTTATCTAAAACAATGGCACGAGAAACAAACCCTGTCACTATGCTTTTCCATGTGAACCTTTTTACTTCAACCTCTCTGATATTTGACAAAGGCTCCGCCTCTACCCATTTAGTGAAGTAGTCAGTCGCCACGATGAGGAACCTCTTATTACCTAGAGCTCGAGGCAAAGGTCCAACAATGTTCAGTCCCCACTAAGCAAAAGGCCACGGACTGGTAATGGTCGCAAGATCTTCAGCTGGCTGATGGATGATGGGAGAGTATCTCTGGCACTTGTCACACTTTAGGACGTACTAGGCTGCATCTTTTTACATGTAGGGCCACCAGTATCCTTGTGAGATAGCCCGGTGCACTACCGATCTACCGTCGACATGATTTCCACATATTCCTTCATGGATTTCAAATAGGACGCCCTGCACTTTGTCTGGATGGACGTAGTGCAAGTATAGACCCGTGAAGGAATGTCTGTAAAGCTCCTTGCTTGGTGACAGCTAATACCTAAGAGTTGCGTGTTTGATTCGTCAAGCTTCGTTCTTGTCTTCTGGTAGTTCATCTTTGTCAAGGTAGGATACAATTGGGTCCATCCAGGATGGTCCCAACTGCTCCATAGCCAGGGCTTGCTCTTCTTCCTAAAACATACTCGGCCTGGCCAGAGTTTCCACGTTGATCGTCCTTTTTGACCCCGACTTCAAGGCCGTTGCTAATGTTGCTAGAGCATCTGCATGTGAGTTATTATCCCGGCTGATCTGTCGAAGCTTGTAACTGTTGAACTTGTCGAGCAGTTCCTTGGCCTTAGCTAGGTACTACGTTATTCTGTCGTTCTTTGCTGCATATTCTCCTGTGATTTGGTTGACGACCAGTAGGGAGTCCGAATAAATGGTGATCTCGAGAATTCTGAGTTTAATGGCTCGACGTATTCCGGCGAGCAAGGTCTCGTATTCAGACTCATTATTGGAGGCAGTGAACTCGAGCTTGATAGCCTGTTCGATGGTCAGACCGTCTGGTGTAATGAGTACTATGCCCGATCCTACCTCTTGGTCATTGGAAGCTCCATCAACATAGAGTTGCCAATGATCAATTTTTTCCCAAAGATCCAGGGGGAGCTCGTCGTGAGGTTGGGTAGGTACTAGAGCTTGCTCGGCCTTTGTTAGCAGCTCAATAGAGAATTCGGCGACAAAATCTGCAAGGACCTGCCCTTTCACGGTCGATCTAGGTTGAAACTTGATATCAAACTCCCCTAATTCTACTGCCCATTTTGCCAATCTTCCAGAGAAGTCGGCCTTTCTCAGAAGCGGTTTGAGCTGGTGGTCGGTGAGGACATTGATGACGTGAGCTCTAAAGTAATGCACCAACTTACGAGATGCCACTACCAGTGCTAACGCCAATTTCTCGAGGGGTAAGTATTTTCTTTCTGCCTCGAGAAGTGTTTTGCTGACATAATGGACTGGGAACTGTTGCCGATCTTCTTGCCTAAGTAAGACAGCGCTCACTGCATGGTTCGACACTGCAAGGTAGAGGAAGAGTTCCTCATGCTGGAGTGGGGTGGAGAGCAAGGGTGGTTGGGTCAAGTATTTCTTCAGATCGATGAGTGCTAAGTCACATTCTGAAGTCCATTTGAAATGTTCTTGTTTCTTAAGAAGTTGGAAGAATGGTCGGCATCGGTCTGATGATTGGCTGATGAACCTGTTGAGTGTGGCGGCCATTCCAGTTAGCTTTTGTACCTCTTTGGCATTCTTCGGGGCCTGAACGCCTTGGATCGCACTGATCTGTCGCGGATCTACTTCAATGCCCTGATGTGTAACCAAGAACCCCAGAAATTTGCCCGAGCTAACTCCAAACATGCATTTTGAAGCATTGAGCCTCATTTTGTATTTTTTTTAAATGCGGAGCACTTCTTTCAAATCCTCTTCGTGAGAGGCGTTGAGTTTGCTTTTCACCACCATATCATCGATGTAGACCTCCACGGTGCTACCGAGCTACACTTTGAACATTTTGGTGACCAACCACTGGTAGGTGGCCCCGACGTTCTTCAAACCAAAGGGCATAACATTATAGCAAAAGATACCCCTTTGAGTGATGAAGGCCATTTTCTCTTGGTCGTCAGGGTGGAGGGGGATCTTGTAGTATCCCCAGTAAGCATCCAAGAAACTCATCCTTCTAAAGCCAGCTGTTGCATCAACGAGCTGGTCGATTTTAGGAAGAGGAAATAAGTCCTTTGGACATGTTTTGTTGAGATTAGTGAAGTTCACACAAACCCTCCACTTACCGTCCTTCTTCTTTACTACCACTGTGTTCGAAAGCCAGCTCGGATAGTTGATTTCCCGAATTGTCCCAGCTTCCAAAAGCTTTTCTGTCTCCACAACAACGGCGTCCACATGCTGGGTGGCCACTCTTTGCCCATTTTGCACCACAGGTCGGCATTTCGGATCAATATTTTGCCGATGGCAGGCAACACTGGCATCAATTCCTAACATTTCATAAGGGGTCCAGGCAAACACTTCCAGATAACTCGTCAATAAGTCGATCAAAGAATGCTCCTTTGTTTTAGATAAAGATGTGCCAATGACGAAGTACTTATCATCCTTCCTGTCAATGTATATCTTCTTCAGGTCTTCTACGGCTTTGTTCTTAGGTGTATGCCCTACGTCATCAATAGTGGGGGTGTCTTCGTGCAGCTCCATCATCTGCACATTTTTAGCCTTTGTTTTGGTTGTGCATGCTGTTAGGAAACATTGTTTGGCAGCCACTTGGTTTCCTCTTATTTCCCCCACTCCACCAGGGACTGGAAATCTGATCAATTAATGGTAAGACGAAAGAATGGCCTTCATGAGGTATAGCCAGGTTCACCTGATAATGGCATTATAGGGGGAGGGCACATTGATTACTAGGAATTGTGTTTGTAACGTAATTCCTTCGGCAGTTACTGTTATCGTTACCTTCCCCATGGGCCAAACAGGATCTGAGCTAAATCCGACTAATGGGTTGAGTGATGGCTGGAGGTCGAACTCCTTGAGCTCTAACTTTTTGAATAGGCTATAATACATGACCTCGGAAGAACTTCCTTGGTCAATAAGTAACCTTTTTACGTCACAATCCACCAGTCTTAGTGTTACAACCAAGGCGTCATTGTGCGGGGTCTGAACCCCCACGAGATCTTCATCGGTAAAGGTAATGGAAGAATGGCACTGGCCGACTTTGATTTTCTTGCTTGGCAGTTGTATCTGCATTACTTCTCTTAAGTGTGTGGCTATCTATATCTCGGTCTGGTATCTAGGTGGGTCGACGGTTCTTGCTTCAATCGAACCGTGCAGCACATTGATTACGTGGACCGGTCTCACCTCTATCTCCTTCTGGGTTGTCTCCCCCACCAACGGTTGCTCGACTTCGTTCTTCGTTTTGTCCCAATCAATGAATTGGTCAAGGTGGCCAGCCTTGGCCAGGTCCTCCAAATGGGTCTTAAGATGCCGACATTGCTTCGTTTTGTGTCCCTTCTCACGGTGGTAGGAACGGAATCTCTTTTGATCTCGAATCGCTGGATCTCCTCCCAACTTTGGGGGCCACTTAAAAAATGGTTTGTCACGGATCTGAGGCAAAATTTTGTACATGGGGTCCTTAAAGATTGTGTAGACCCCCTCATTCCCCCTTTTACTCCTGTTGTTATCTTCCGTCTGGGGTTTCTTGGCATCCTTCTTGTTTGTCTTTTCGGCAATAGTGCCGACTTTTGCCGAACTAGGCTGAGGCACATCTTCATCCAATCGTGCATAGCGCTCAATTCTCAGCATCAGCTCCTGTATGGTGAGGGTCGGTTTCTTCATCAAGGACTGTTGCAGTCGGTGCTCTCTAGGAAGGCCGATTTTGAATTGAGTCACCGCCAATTGCTCGCTGCATTCGTCAATTTCATTATAGGCCTCCCAGTAGCGCCCCGCGTATGCACGCAGTCCTTCCCCTTCTTCTTTCATACGATCAGTAAGAAATCGATCTCCTTCGGCTGTAAACTGTTAGCTATGAATCGGGTGGTGAATAGCTCAGCAAGTTGCCTCTAGTTTGACACCGATTTTGATGGCAACTTGTCGAACCATCGTAGGGCCACGTCCCCATACTAGAAGGGAAGATTCGGCACATCAATATTTGGTCGCCGCACCATACCACCATTAGCTACTTGTAGTGCCGAACATGGTTAACTGGGTCGGCCTTTCTGTCATAGAGAGTGAACTTCGGTGGGGTGAACTTTCGAGGAATTGGGTGAGACTCAATCTCCTCTGTGAATGGGAAAGATGTAATTTGGTCCAAGACCCTCTTGACCAGGTCATGGGCCATGCATTCCTTAGTCTGCTGTTTTCTATCTTCCTGTTTTTCATTGTACCATTTGTCCCAGTCTCTCTTCTTCCGATCTTCTCCCACTCGTTCGTCATTTAGCGGGGTCTCACTCCTTCCCCTCTGCCGATCTTTTCGCACATTATCACAGCGTCCAGTACTAGAGAGGTGGCTACCTCTTACCCGTGGCGCCGGATCATTCCTACTACTAGGAATCCTTTTGTGGTTCGGGGACCTTTCTTTTCCATACCCATCCCTTCCAGAGATTGCCTCCCTCATGACCCGAACTTGGGAGGTGAGGTAAGCAATCTCTTCGCCACGCTGCCGAATTTCCCTTTCCACCGCATGGAATGTGTCTTCGCTTGGTACTCGCCTGCTGGAAGGCGATGGGGCAAGGTTCCGGTGGTGGTGCCTGCGGAAGTTTCTATCCCTGACATAGTCTCTATTCCTTCGCAGTTCATCTGGTGCTTCCTGGTGGCTTTCAGCAGGAGTTCTTATTTCCGACCTTAGTGTTCTTCCTCGGTGCCGATCTACTGGAGTAGACTGACAGTGTACCGAGTTAGTTTGATCTCTGCTGGAGGAGGCTCTGCTACCTCTTCCATTCGTGGTTTTCTCCTCTTCCCCTTCAGTCGTTCAGACTCATGGTAAGCCTTCCCACAGACGGTGCCAATTGTAGGTGGGATTTTTTGGGAAGGCCGGGCCGAACTCTCAAACCCAAATGGATGAATTCAAACTCTCTCTGCAAGAAAAGAAGGTCAGAATGGGTTGACCCTTGGTGGGCCGATCACACTCCGATGATTAAGTATGCAAGCATGATCGTGTTTAGAATGAATAAAAGGCGTGTATATTTGGAGTCAATCGTCCATACCTGGCTCTCGATCTTTTGGTTTATTTATAGCATAATCGCTGGAGTGTGTTTGGCTTTGGCCTACCAACAGGCTCTCATGGCTTGCTGGGTAAGCATCATCATTGACGCCGCCTGACCACTTACAAGGTCTGGCTCACCGTCACTGGGGATTTCGGCTGACCGAACATGCACATCGACGTCGCGTGGGAAGCCGCTCGTGCATTTAATACAAGTCAACTCTGCATTTAATGCTCGCAAACCGCTAGCAGTTTAGGCTTGCCTTACACGGTTTGGGTCATGGCAGGAAGGAGGTCGGCGGTTTGGGTCAGCCCTTCCTTTAACCCTGATTTGGACCGTCAAGCTGCCCATCTTTAATTCATGTAAATTGGGCTCAACCTGCCGGGATGGGCTATTCCCCCACAGGGCGGGCCAAGTTTACATCCCTAAACATTGTAGAAAATACTGCTACTCAAACGCCATCATTTCCTAACTTTCTTGTAGTTATATAATATAAAATTTTTATGTAATATAACAAAAGTTTGGTAATGAAATTTTTTGGTGGTGATTTTGGTGGTGGCATATGATATTATATTATGAGGTTATTGGGAGAAATTAAGAGATGAGGGTTGGTTGTCAAAATTAAGCAAGGAGCCTAATAAAGAAGCAATCAAGGAAATATGGAAATCAATCAAGAAATATTGAAAATAATTTAATTTTGATGTACTATTAGTGTAAAAAGCTTTTACACAAGCAAAACACCAAATTGTGACACATTGCTTCTTTCCTTGTTTGTCTTAGATTTTTTTATTTACATTAAATAATTTTTTGAAAATCATACCAAAAAGGCAACTATTACCTATTACCTATTTCCTTTCCACATCATTATATTGAACAGTTGGATCGCCATTAAATTTGGTTGGTTCGCTTAAGTAAATGGGTTTTTGAATAAGACTCATCCCATCAAGATCTAGAGGAAGTCAAACAGAGACCTCAAGCAATGGTAACGAGAGAAGCCACATGAAAATAGATACAATGAGTTTTATATGGAACCCTTCAACCAATGTTACATGTAGGTGTCATTAACTGTGCTTGGAGTGGGATCAAAAGTCACAACCTTTAATTCCATGGCACCATTACATGTCGCATATATACCAAGCACTCCTTTATGGAGACTCAGAATTCCCTGGCTTTTAAAAAGATCACAAAGGGAAGATGAACAAATTTTTAGAAAGTTCACATTGTGGACATTAAATTGTCATTTTTGCTTTACTATCATCACCCTCAGATGCAGATTTTCTTGTACAAGTAGGGACCCAAGGTCGGCAGAACTGTTCCTTTCCCAGCAAGAATCATAGCGATGCCGATAAGAGAGTAGAGATGTGATGAGAATCTTGCACAGCAACTATTGGAACAGACATCAATGGAGAGAGATTGAGGTGAGGGCAAGAGTTTAGGAAGGGAAGACAAAAAAAGATCTAAACTTATCTCAGTTGATGGATTTTTAAAAACATTAATTATTAATATAAACAAAAAAAATATTTAAAAAAATTAGAAAAGAAATGAGGTGTCGTAATTTGGTGTCATGTTTGTGTACAAACTCTTTACACTAAAGTGTATCAAAATCAAACTCTATTGAAAATTCAAATAAATCAAGAAATGTTCACAAGTTCAATGATTTTCTTTTTCTTTGACACCTATGAAATCAAACATCAAGCACAAGAAATTAAGAAACGTGATACATACAAGAAAAGAAAGAAGAATAAGAACATAAATATATTAAATATGATACGTAGGAAATATGCACCCAAAGAACAAGACTCAAATAAGTGTGAGAGATCTAAATTTCATATAGGAACCCCATCCTCCTTCCCCCTTCCTCTTTGTTAATGTTGGCTGCTTGCTAATATCCTTTTTTCGTTTTCCTAGAGTTTAGTTGGCTGGAGGTCTTTTCTGTCAAGTCTTTATGCTTGTTCAATCTTGATCTCTGTCCTCTTCTCTTTGTACTCGGCCTTTTCAATGAATTTGCTGTTCAAAACATTTAAAAAAAATGAATTTGTATGGGTACAATGATAATTATAAATGAAAATAATAACGGATTTTAGGAACAAAAAATAAAGAAACTACTATATTTATCTGATTTTCAACGTTGGGTGATTCATTTCAATGTTCCCTTGGTCTTTTTCTTGAGATACTGCGTCCTTGCTTGCATCTTCATTCCCATAATTATTTTATAGAAAATACTTTACATAAATTCTTTTATCACTTACTTTTTTCTTACCCATCAGATACAAGAGAATGAGTTTCACATGCATGTATTAATATAGATCCCACAGTGCATTATATATGGTGTCTAAGAAATTAAGTAGATGAAAAAAGGGTTCATGTATAGTATTAATCTTATTTTATTCCATTCCTTTACATACTTTTTTCTTGGTGTGATTTCCTCAATATTTAGTTCCCAGTTCATTAAGTACAAAAGTCACATACCTAGATGCACAAAAAGAAATCTTAGATAAGTGGATAAATAAAGTCTATAAATGAGATTAAAAACAGAAATACTTCGTACAAAGTCACAAGCACACAACATGAAACTCATTAAATCGAACAATTATTATATTGAGTCTGAACCACATATGGATCAAACTCATTCTATCGATACGAAAGAGATTATTTAGACTTCGCAAACAAGCCAAAAGCCGGGTTTATAACAGTGAAGCCTCCATCTAGTTTAAGATTATGCGAACTCATGCACTTTGATTCATCACTCCCCAAATAAAGAGCAGCTTCAGCCACGTCTTCCAGTCGAAGACCCACCCCTTCAATGTTAGAATAAACACCCAAAGTTCCTTCCTCATCCAACTGGAAGAAATCCCATGTTAATGGTGTCAAGATGAAAGTAGGGTGACAAGCAATTCACACGAATGCCATACTGCCCGAGCTCTGCAGCAACATTCTTTGTGAGTCCAACCACCGCGTGCTTTGAACTCGTGTATGCATGAGATGCAACACCACCAACGCTTGAACAAACGCTTCCAATTTAAATAATGCTTCCCCTCCGCGCTGGAATCATCACCCGAGCTGCGTGTTTGGTGCCTAAGAAAACACCGGTCAGGTTAACGCTAATGACTCGCTCAAGCTCTGACTTGTCGTTGTCAAATATGGTGGTTTTTGCTTCGTCCAAATAGCAGCATTGTTGATCATTATGTCAAGCTTCCCATACTTTGCAATGGCGGTGTTAACAGCATTTTCAATAAAATAAAAAAAGTTTCTTTGGACAAAATTATTCTCATAAGTGAAGATAATTTTATTGAATAGGTTTGGCTGTTTGGGGAAATTCTTGAATAATTGTGGATTAGAAAAATTGTGAAAATGTCAGTGGGTATAAGGTCATGTGTTTGGAATATAAATTTTGTTGCTCAAAGACTAAAATACATGACTGGAGGGTTAAAGATATCGTTTTGCCTATTCTATTAACTTCGGTAACATGAAAAAGAATTATGATTCTTTAGGGAGTGTAAATATAATGTTTTTTTAGTTTAGAGAGTTTAATTGTTACTAAGTTCGGACCGTTAAGCAAACTGGAAAAGAGACCGGATCACAAGTTACTAGTTCAACCGTCAATTTAACTGAGGTTGAACCATAATGTTATAATTATGTCATACATATAGTAAGATTTATAGTAAACAATGTTTTTACAATTAAAAAATAATTTAATTGAAAATCTAAATTTTAAAGATTTTTTCACTATATTTATAAGGAAAATATTATATAGAATCTCGTTTCTCAATCATTTTCTCACCTCTTAGACACAACTAAATGGATCCCACATAAATTTATTAATTTAAATTCTACATCCTTGTGTTTAGGAGTGAGAAAAGTAAGATTGTATATAACATTACTATTTTTATAATTTCTAAAACAATATACAAAAAATTATCATTATCTCATCAAATATATTTTTAATGATAATTTTTATTTTATTTTTTGTGTGATTGATTTATAAGATCAAACTACAATTTTTTTGTGTTTGAAAAAAGAGGAGCGTGTTCTTCGCATGGAGAAGTGTGAAATTCAATAGTCAATAGTCATTAGTCAATTATCAATTGATTGTGTTATATATATTACCAACGTGGGAAGAAGCAATCAAGCCCGCTATATGCCTTGGATCTCTTTAGAAAATTAAAAGGTTTGTAAAACTACGCAGAAGTACAGAACTAAAGCACGTGTGAACGGTGAACGGTTCAAACGGGTTGCCAGTTTAACCGTGATTTTTTTTGATTTTCTTAATCTTGGTAAGTTTTGCATAGTAAATGAGTTTAGAGGTTTAATCAGACCATTTATTGTACTGGTTGACGGTTCAACCATTTGAACTGTTCAATTTGATTTTTAAAATTTTAACTGAGTAATAATTGAAAGGATAAAACTACAATTAACCCTTGTATTTTATACATGACCTCTAAAATACAATACTATACATCAAGTGGTGTACATAACTGCGTTGACTATGCCTTGAAGATGTTGGCCACTGTTTGCTAGACGAGCCTAGTGCTGGCTTTTCTTGTTCATTATTTGTTTTGTACAAAAAGGAAAAAAAAAAAAAAAAAAAAAAAGGATGTTGTCCAATGGCAGGAGTGTGTGATGGAATTATTCGTAGCATTTTTCATTCAGCAATATCAGTAAGATGCCCATATTGTACGACTAAATCGGAAGTAATAAGTCAAACTAAACACTATTCACAAATCCCACTACCCCAAACAACCTTTCTTAATGCTATTAGGCCGAAAAATTGCACTAATAAGCGAAGGAGCTAAAACTAGGCATCAACTTAACAAGGTTCAGAGCACCAAGTAACAGATGAAAGGTTTGAATGATGTAATCTAACAACCAGATCAAATAAAAGCAATAGAAAAATCCTAATTAGAGATCACCCCAACTAATTTACTTGGGTGAATATATATATATATATATAGGTGTGTGTGATATATATACATATATATATGAGTCGCCTATTTAATCGTATCATATCATGTCGTATCATACAGAGATATACAAATAGTGCTTACCCAAAACTTGTATATCTATTAGGTGGTGGTTATTTGCACCCCTCTACTATCTTACATATTTAAATTGTCATGTTCTAAGCGAAATTAGTACTAATCATATTATATGGTATCATATCACATCATATAAAAATAGTGTTTGCCCTTTTTTTTTTTGCTTTACTCCTAGCCAGCACTTACATGGCACTTCTTATATTCTTATGTTTTTAAAATGTCAGGTCATAAGAGTAATAAAAATTGAACCACTATATTTAGTATTTTGATCTAATAAATTTCTCTATTTATCATATTTTGAAAAGATTCATCTTCAATCTACCAATTAAAAATCCTGCTATTGGTTAATAAGATTTCCAAATGCAATTAAAGTTATTAAATTGACAAGTCCCTCTCTCTATCTATCTCTCTTACAAATGGTTTTTTGAATTCAAATAATTATGCATAATATGTATTTCAAAAATTACACTTAACCTAGCATGACTTGACCTAATGAGGCTAAATAGTTTAACTTCCTAGACATAATTCATATCTCTAGCATAGTTTTTTCCATAAATGTGAACCTAAAAATTTGTAATTATTATCTAATTTAGTTTTAACGTTGAGATTAGTTTGATTGAGTAAAATGATTATGAACCTATAATGCCAGTCCCATCTAACATTGCAATTTTATTTATAATAACATCTACTAAATAAAATTGTTTTTGTCTAATAGATTTACTCATAAAAGATACGTGAATTATAAAGTCATATTTAGAAAGTAAAAATATATGCCCAATAGGCTACAATAGATTACGGATAAGAACATATTTCCAAATTTTATCTTAACCTAGATGGCTTAACTTAAGCAGGTTGAATATTGCAACTTTTCCATAAAACTAGTCACTTTAATAGAGGAATTTTTATATAAAAACAAAATTTTATGCTTTGTTTGGAATCTAAATTTTTTGTTGGAAAAGTAAAGGAAAAAAAAATGTGAAGGAAAAGAAAACAAAAATACTCTTTTATTTTGTTCTCTTTTCCTTTATATTTTTTTCTCCTACTGAAAATCCGAGTTCCAAACGAAGCGTTAAGATTTAGAACTATTAATGAATTTATTTTATGTATTGCCAAAACTCATGTGGTTTAATAGTATCCGTTAGCTCATAGTTACCTTAGTTCTTAACATCATGAATTAATCGAGTCCTTTTAAACTGACATGGCTATGTATGTCCAATGTGTTGAATTTGGAGAAAGAGATTTTCCTTACTTTAGGTGATGTACTTCCCTCGATAAAATGAAATATCTATTTCAAGGTGAGAGAAAAACATTATTTGTTTTACGTGAGGTAAAGACTAAAGTTATCTTAAGCAAACTAATTGACCATATATATATATATATATAGTAGTATCTCTACAAAGCATAATAGAAGAAGCTGTATACATTAAAGCTGGAGCTATCCCAATGATTATAAAAATATATATAATGGTAATCTTACAAGGGCATAAGAAGCTGAATATATTAAAAGTGTCACTACAATAAAATGGACCTTTTACCGCAAAGGAAGTTTTTGTGATTGATTACACTCCAAAAGTGTTATCCTTAGTCTCTAAATAGCTTTAGTCAGTTTAATTAGATTACTTATACTGTTGTTTTAGCTTAATAATATCCCTAATAATGTTTAATGGTTCGATTTTTGAATTTTGAGCTTAAAAGGGATCAAAAGGAGCTTGGGGGGCAAAATGGTCAACTGACTGTGCGCATGGGTCAGTTAACCGTTCGCATGGTTAACCAACCGTGTGCACGCTAGTTCCTCCTTTGTGCATGCCTGCAGAAAATGAGCAACCTTCAAAGAGGGGTGTTTAGCGTAAAGGCATCCGTAAGATATTCGTGCATATGGTGGGTCCAACCGTGCACACAGTTGTTGAAGCCCTTGTTCTATTTTTACCTATAAATAAGATTTTGGCAGATTTTGAGGGGGTTCTCAACTTTTGGACTGAGTTTTTTTAGAGATAGTTTGTATTTGGAGAGCATTGTAGATAGAAAGGAGATTTTCCTAGCTTTTCTTGTATTTTATTTCATTTTTCTTATAACCAAACACTAGAATCTTCTCATTTCAATACAAGATCTACATTTCTCTATGCTTTCTATGATGAAACCAAGTAGTTAAACCTCAATTTGGATGTAATTGTGAAGGTTTGCCAAGGATCTTCAAGGATTTTCGTGGAAGTACATGAATTTTATTGAATTATCCTATGATTTCTACTTCACCTCTTAATTGGCTTTAATTTCATATGAAAACTTAGATTCATAATACAATTTGGTAATTCCTATGCACAATTATTTAATTGGTATAAGGATTGCATAAATCTAATAGCACTCATATCATCAACTTCATTAAGTTGAAACTTTCCCAACCCTTGTTGAGTTGTCATACCCTCGGGATTCTGGGTCCTGATGATTGCCCAATTGCATGCTAGGTTTGATAGATAATCAAAGTAATTGAAAGCTTCATTGGGTTGCTTATCAAAGAAAGTCCCCACTTACATAGTCTTAACAAATTGCTTTAATTGTAGGGTTAGAGAAGAATAGAATGTTTTAATGATATGTCAATCGGAAAAACCATGATGTGGACAATAATTAAGAAGCTCCTTAAATCTGTTCCAACATTAAAAGAATGATTCTCCCATCATGGGCGAGAATTGAGAAATTTGGCATCTATTCGCCTTGGTCCTATTTTTGAGAAAAAACTTTCTCAAAAATTTCCCTTCAAAAGTAGCCCAAGAATGAATGGACAAATGCCTCAATGAATTAAACCATGTCTTGGCCTTGTTCTTGAGACAGAACGGAAAGAGTTTCATCAAACATACTTCCCTTGGACATGAGTTGTCTATAGCAAGAGAGAAAGCATCCTCAAACTCTTTAATAAACATGTATGGTTGCTTCGAGTTCATACCACGAAATTGGGGTAGCATTTGCGTCATTCCTAGCCCAATGTTCAGCGTGTTATGGTGTGACAGGAAGACAATGCAAGAAGTTAGCGCTTGCCTTGGTGGGTTTATGTAATCACAAACGGTCTTATGGTGTGGAGCTGCCATTTTGCCATGGTTGCTTCCTCTATCAAAGTCATCACTTCCAACTACATGAGGAAGATTTGGTGGAAGGTTGGGGTTATTTGGTATACCATTAGGATTTAGGGGAAGGACAGTAGGTAAACCACCCTCGTTGATGTTTTCCATGAGAATGAATCCTAAATCAACAACTAGGGGAAGTCCGGGAGTAAGATCTCTAAGCAGTGAAGAAGTGCTAGTATTCTCAATTCTCACATGATGTTTGTGTATCCCGAATGAAATATGACATGCAAGTATAAATGCACACTAAATGGACCGTCAAGGTCTTATCCACACATTATACACAAAGCACAATTCACAATGCTGGACAACGGCTTTTTCTTAATGCAATTACTAGACAATGGTTTTTTCTCAATGCAAATCCTCTAATCTCCACATGCAAAGACAGTACCACCAATTAAAAAATATAGCACACTAACCGATCCTCCAAACTATGCCACCAAGTGGGCTCTTAGCAAATGCAATGCAATTACACTAATTAAACAAAACATACTAAGAAAATAATAACCAAAACTCTAGCATGGGTATTCACATAAAAGGGATGAAGGATGTACCCTTGGCCCTAAGCCATAGATGCTTCCTTTGAGGTGGTGATCAATTCCATCTATTTGCAATTTAAACTCAAAGTTCATTCAAAAAAAATTTCTAAAACCCTAAGTTTAATCTTCGGATTATACTTAGTTTTAGGTGACCTAACTCACCTCAATCAAATTAGATGGCGACTCCTATTTTTCTAAAAAAGCCCTTAATCAAATCAATTATAAGTTCAAACCTAGTCGTACTCGTCCTTTTAGGAAGATGAATTCTAATGACAGAGTTTCGTGTTTTTTCCCGAGTCGTAAGGACTTGGTCAAAAATTGGGGTGCGACACCTTTGCCCACATTATTGAGTCGGGTCTCTAGGAGGAGCACGCCATGGAGGTGGCTTGCTTGGTAGCCCCGCATCTTCTCACTAACTCTTCACATCCTGCTCATACCCCTTCTGCGACATTTGAGAAATCGAAGGGCAGCTCCTTCGGCACGAAGAAGAAGTAATTGCGCAACCTTTTTGGCGAATGGTAGTTAGCGACAGAGGTACAGACGTCGTTGCTATGTTTGCGTCTTTGTTGTTCATTTCATTTTTCCTCTCTCATTGTACTTCTCTTTGTTTGTAATAAAGTGTGGGAGCATTGCAATTCATGTAGATTTTGTTTCTTTTCATTTCTTTCATTTTCCTCCCTTTCCTGCCTTGTCTTAGCCTTTCTCTTTGCTTGTTCTTATGCATTAAGGACACTGCCAGCTTAGGTGGCAGGTGGGGGCAGAAGTCTAAGGCTTAACCTATGTCTCTACTGATTTTGAGCTGTTTCAAGCTTTATTTTATACATAGTTTTGTGCGCTGTTTCTGCGTTTTAGAGTAGGAAATTTTGCTCACCCGTGCGCATAGTCTGTTGACCGTAGGCACGGGTGTTCTACCCATGCACACGGTGATATGGCATATAATGATTGGCTAAACATTTAGGGAACCTTGAATGGTTCAAGTGACTGTGCGCACATCCACGCGTCTATGCATATGGTTTAGGCATGTCTTACTACGAGGCGCTCATTGGTTACTACTGTTGGGGAAGCCTTCCTACGGTGCGCATATCTGTGTGCACGCACTTATTAACCGTGCGCACGGTTGGCTATTTTTTTCTATATAAACTGTAAGCTCTTTGAGCTATCTCATTTCACACAGTGAGTTAAGTCAGTAATTAACTCAGAGAGAGAATATAGGAGCATTCGAGCCAAGCAGTGGAGCCCTTTCAGTTTTTAACCGCGAGCCTAGCTATTCCGAGTTCGGTCTCGCTTCATCTTTAGGTATATCCTTCCGAGCTTTTCTTTGTTTTTCTTTTGTAGTCTAGATGTCTCAGGGGTCACGAACTAAGGTGCCCCACAAGCGGCCCGCTAGCTTTGATAAGACCCGATTTACAGGCTGGGCTACATAGGATCTTTGTGAAGGAGTGTTTACCTATATAAGGGCAACTCAGGAGCGTGCCATTATGCTCGAGCACTTTGAGCGAGAGCCTCAGAAAGGGTGGACACGTTTGGCTCAGTATAGTGGTCAACATAGGTTTGAGCTGATTGCTGAGCTGATGGCTAACAACTCAGCCATAGATTATTGTGACAAGGTGATGAGCAAATTGTCACATGGGTTAGGGTAAGTTCATAGTGATTACCCCTGCAACTTTTGCTAAGTTCTTTGGGCTCCCTATGATAGTTGAGCAAGATCTCTGGTATCTGGATGTGGGCAAGGTTGACCATGCAGTGATGGTGGCAGAGGTGTGTAGTCTTGATGTCTAGTGGATTTCTTGGCAGATTGTAAAGAAACTATTAGCTCCAAGGTATAGACCCCTTTTTGTGTTCACCTATTTGTCAATTCTCCCATTGTGCCACACTTCAGAGTGCAGTAGGCGAAGAGGCTAGCTGATGTACGTTATAGGCACAGGTAGGTCCATCAACGTACCTCATTATTTGTTCAAGGCTCTCTATTCTACGGTCGTCTTGCCCAACCCTCAAGGGTGCATTCCATTTGCTAATTTTATGACCGTACTGATTCATTGAGCCAAGATCGTGATCCCTGTTGATATCCTTCTTAAGAATGCCCTTATGCCTATTAAAGAATCTTCGGAGAACAGGGTTATGGGTTAGTTATCTAGGATAAAGAGGAGAGTCCAACGGCCCAACAATAGCCCAAGGCTGCTGCCTAGCAATAATAGGCAAGCCTCATACTTCAAGCACTATCTCAGATGCTAGATTAGTAGAGTACTTATATCCAGGAGCAACCACAACTATCGTGCATCTGTAAAGTATGGTGACATCCTTTCAGCAGGCTCAGGCTGGTTTTGTCAAGTAGTTGGCAGCTCTTAAGACTGCCCAGGCTGAGCAGTTTGCAGCCCTCCAGGCCACACAATCTAGATTTCAAGAGGAGATCACAGTTGAACAGACGCGTCAAGGGAAAATGTTGATTGATATTCTAGCTCAACTTCGATAGCAGGGAGTTGGGACTTCCGTAAGACCTTCTACCTTGGCCTGATCTTCTCAGGCACCTTCCTCCTTGGAAGGGCACACTTTTCAAGATTTAGATGACCTTAGTCAGTGGTAGTTAGAGATAAGGTTTAGATATCATTTGTATTTCCATATGTATCACATATTGATGTATCTAAAACTCTGTTGTTCATACCATGTACTACCTTTTGAGCCTTATTGTGTATATATATATATCTTTCTTTTTATTGCCCTTATCTCTTATGTGTGGATTGTACAATTCCAGGTGCGATATGTCAATTGTTTCTTTTGGCCACTTGTATTATTTGGTACAGGGTTGGGTATTCTATGGTCTCGGTATCATCATTTTATTGCTTATATTTTGCATAGTGATTCCTAGCTATTCAAGGTGGATGTGTTGACTCTTTGTTTCTGAGGTACCATAGCACTACTTATGAAAGTGCCACTTGAGATGAAAAGATATGAGTTTTTGCATATATCTTTACTCAAGTTGATATTGATTCACTCTTTACACCTAAGACATTATGGGGTTGCATCATTCATACATTAGTAGAGGAGATTACATCATTACTCACAATCATGCTTTATAACACCATTTGTTACTATCTTTTGCATTCTCATCCTTACAATAGTAAAGATTTTACTTTATAAGTTTTAGAGTATTCATCATCTTTCGGAGCGATTACATTTACTTGTGGATAAATTCTTCACTTCATGTTCTTGAATAACTTCATGATTCTTGCATTTTATTCATGAGTTGAGTATTAATCTTGATATTGACACTTATACTCTATGAAATTCTATGGTTGTGTACTTTAGGATATGATTCTAGGCCCTTATTTTCCTTGATAGCTTTGAGTCTCCCATTATAAGACCATATGTTCCTTTGACCCTCGTTGATCCATTTTCTTCATTCTCTTGTTGAAATGCAAAGTAATACTACTTTTTATCTTGTACTTTCAAAGTGAAGTCGTTGTTGAAAAGAGCATACTATGTTAAAGCATTGAAGAAAGAAAGAAAATAAAGAAAAGAAAGAGATTGATTAGGGAGTTCAATAGAAAAATAGCATATTGTAAAGTTGAAAATGTTGAATAAAAAAGAGAACATCAAAAGAATGGAAACAAAAGAAGCAAAACAACAATCGAAAGAAGAAGAAAATAGAAATGTTATCAAGTTGAAAGAAGTATGAAGAAAAGAGAAAAATGCTTGGAATGATGTTTTGGAATTGAAAAGGGAAAGATTTTGGGTTGTTTAGCCATTCATCATTTTATGCCTTGATCACACATGACTTGACTTTTTTTCTATTTTTCTTAACCTTTCTCTCATGTACTTTCTAAGCTACCTTTTTACCTAAAAGGGCCTAGTTGATCCTAGTTGTTCTTGATTGAAAATTTCATTATAATATAACTCATTACTTGTTAACTTTTTTGAATCAATGCTCAATTATGAATATTCTTTCATGAAGCTATGCTAGGTTGATGCACTTGTATCTTTTCAATTTTTAGTAATTAGTAAGTTCACTTGATTTTCTTTTATACTTACTCTATTATTAAACATACCATTATGAGAACCATGTGAGTCTTTATTTGTGCGTGTATTCTCGATGAGGTGTTGAATCAAAACTTAAAGGTTTATGATTATATAAGTGTGTTTCACTTGAGTTATTTAGCATGATTCTTCATCCACACACTTGAACCTCTCTTTTTCATTAATGATTGCATACTTTTGCATGTGTTAGGAGTTAGCACTGATATCTAATGTTAGCTTGAGTTGGGTTATGCATGTTTTTCTTATTCCTATCTTGAGTTGCAATTTACAAAGGGATATTTGTGAGTATCATCACTGGAACCCCTCACAATACACCACTCATCCACTAGGGCTAATCTAGGGGTTTAAAGACGTTATGCTTCAGCTAAATGCATCCGTGACTTCTACGAAAGTGAAAATTATTTTTTATTTCTAATGTTTTGCTAGGGACTAGCAAATGCTAGGTGGGGGTGGTGATTACACTCCAAAAGTGTAATCATTAGTTCCTAAATAGCTTTAGTTAGTCCAATTAGATTAGTTATACTGTTGTTTTAGGTTAATAATACCCTTAACGATGTTTAATAGTTTGATTATCAGGTTTTAAGCTTAAAAGAGAACAAAAGGAGCTTGGGGGGCCAAAACGGTCAACTGACCATGTGCACGGGTCAGTTTACCGTTCCCACAGTTAACCAACCGTGCGCACGGTAAGATACCTCACGTGCACACGTGTCACAGTTCGACATTTTGTGAGCTTAGCAGTCACAAATGTGGCCCGTGCAGCACTTGCCAAGTCCGTCTAACGAGCCAGCCATACTCGGATCATCTCATTTGAAAGCTAGAATTGAGCGTTAATGGCCAACTGTCAAGCAACCTCCATTAGAGAATGGGTGGAAGTAATAAACATATTTCATTGATAAAAGCATTATTACATAGCTCACATATGCACACGACATGCCTCATGCCATCTAAGAAGTTGTGGGGTGGAGGGTGGTAGGAGCATACCCCTCTCCCCCCTTATATATGCTTTCTAAGCCATTTCAAAACTGATACAACAAAACATGACACCCCCACGAGGAGTCATAATGGCCTCTTATAAATTATACAAAACTCAATAAATAGAACCCTTCAAAACCATGAAACTACATCCTAAGAGGGTCCTATAGAAAAAAAACCTAGCCAAATTTGGACTTGGGAGCTCAAAGTTATACCACACCAAAGATCAAAGCCAAAGTGAGGTTAAATGGGGCCTCGTGGTTGACCTTGGTGAGGTTATCTTGCTAGCATCTAACTTGCACTTTGGCACACACAAAGTGAGGTTATCCAGGGCCTCGCTGGCACACCAAAATGAGGTTAGATGCTCTTGGTTATGCGCTAGTGAGGTTAGGCTGCCCCTCACCCACGCCGTTGCTTGATACACCTGGTGGCCTTGGATGCTGTTGCGTTACTTCCTTGGCTGCCCTCTCAGTTGCTTCTTGGGGTCATCCTTGGTATGCCTTGGAGTTGTTTTGGCCATTGTTTAGGCACTGTTTGGGCAATGCTTGGACAAGGTCTGGACAATCCTTGGACACAAGTTTGGCACCCTTTTGAGTGGTCATGGGGCGCGAAGAAGCAGACCGTGACAACACACTTGTAAAGAATGAGCCAACGTCAGAGAGGAGTGTTTAGCGTAAAGGCATCTATAAGATACCCGTGCGCATGACCAAGTGCAAGGTGGGCCCAACCGTGCGCACTGTTGCCTAAGCCCATGTTCTATTTGTGCCTATAAATCAAATTTTGGCCGATGTTGAGGGGGTTCTCAACTTTTAGACTGAGTTCTTTTAGAGATAGTTTATATTTGGAGAGCATTGTAGAGAGAGAGAGAGAGAGAGAGAGAAGATTTTCCTAGCTTTTCTTGTATTTTCTTTCACTTTTCTTGTAATCAAATACTAGGATCTTCTCATTACAATACATGATCTACATTTCTCTATACTTTCTATGATGGAACCAAGTAGCTAAACCTCAATTTGGATATAATTGTGAATGTTTGCCAAGGATCTTTAAGGATTTTCACGGAGGTATATGAATTTCATTGAATTATCCTATGATTTCTACTTTACTTCTTAGTTGGGTTTAATTTCATAAAAAAAAACTTAGATTTATAACACAATTTGATAATTCCTATGCACAATTCTTCAATTGATATAGGAATTGCACAAATCTAAGGTTTGCCTCTAAGGTTTTATAAATCAATTTCAAATCTAATTTCAATTAAGAAAAAATTCAAGGTTTTATAACCAAAATCTTTCGAAGCAAGGATCCATGGAGTGATCATTGATTTGAGTTAACAAATCTCTATTGGAATTATTGCGGAACTTGGTAGATTGGAACAATTGCATTCAAATCCTTCTTTAATTATCTTAGAATTTCAATTGATTTGCTTAATTGATCAATTAGTTGCTAATTGCCTTTAATTTCATTGCATTGGTAGTATAGAATCAACCTATCTCAAAATCAAAAAATCTTTGGTATACTTTTGTTACTCTTAAATTCGATCCCATTCGATTTGCAATTCAACATGAGAGAGTCCATTGTGAGCTTTTGCCCATTTCTATATTTAAATCAATCCCATGAGAAGATCGATAACCAGAGAATAGTCGGTAAACTACACGCAAACCCGTACGCTTGCGGGGAGCGAGTCAGTGACGGGATATTTGACATAGAAAATAATAGCATTTATGAAGGGAAATATCGGCATCCTTAATATTCTTTGTTAACCATAGTTATTTGTGTCGTTGTCATGCGTCACTAAAAGTATTGACTATGTATGTGCCATCACCTTGTCTTTGCTAATACTTCTAACTGTAGTTGGATTAAGGATTTGGTGATAGGAAAAAAAAAAAAAAAAAAGTTGAGAGAAAACAAAAAGAAAAGAAAAATATTTATTCTCTTTTCCTTTCCTTTTCCTTAGTTTTTATCTTGGCAAATCCAAGTTCTAAACACAGCATTACCCATGCAAATGCAGTTATAATGATAGATTTTAGACCCAAAAATTGCACTAATAAGCGAAAGATCTAAAACTAGGCATCAACTTAGCAAGGTTCAGAGCACCAAGTAACATGTGAAAGGTTTGAATGATATAATATAGCAACCAGATCAAATAAAAGCAATAGAAGAATCCTAATTAGAGATTTCCACAGCTAATTTAATTGGGTGAATATATATATATATACACACACATGTATGAGCCGCCTATTTAATCATATCATATCGTATCATACATAGATATAAAAATGGCGCTTACTCAAAACTTGTATATCTATTAGGTGGTGCTTGCACCCGTCTACCATTTTACAGGTTTAAACTGCCATGTTCCACGCGAAATAGTGTTTGCCTTCTTTATGGGGGCCTCACTCCTAGGTAGGGCTATATGGTACTGCTTATATTTTTAAAATGTCACGTCATATAAGTAATAAAAATTGAACCACTATGTTTAGTAGTTTGATCCAATTAAGTTATCTATTTATTATATTTTGAAAAGATTTATCGTTAATGTACCAATTAAAAATCCTACTTTTAGTTAGTGAGATTTCCAAATACAATTAGAATTACTAAAGTGACTAGTCCCTCTCTCTATCTCTCTCTGACAAATGGTTTTTTTGAATTCAAATAATTATGAATAATATGTATTTCAAAAATTACACTTAACCTAGCATGACTTGACCTGACGAGGCTAAATATTTTATCTTCCTGAACATAATTCATCTCTCTAGCATAGTTTTTTCCGTAAATGTGAACCTATAAATTTGTAATTATTATCTAGTTCAGTTTTAATGTCAAGGGGATTAGTTTGATTAAGTAAAATGATTATGAACCTATAATGCTAGTCTCACCTAACAAAGCAAATTTTATTTATAATAACATCTACTAAATAAATAAAAAATTTGTCTAATATATTTATTCATAAAAGATACATGGATTATAAAGTTACATTTAGAAAGCAAAAATATATGCCCAATGGGCTACAAGGGATTAAGGATAAGAACATATTTCCACATTTTTTTCTTAACCTAGATGGCTTGACTTAAGGAGGTTTAATATTGTAACTTTTCAATAAAAATAGTCACTTTAAGATAGCAATTTCTATATAAAGACTAACCTTTAAGGTTTAGAACTGTTAATGAATTTATTTTATGTATTGCCAAAACCCATGTGGTTTAATAGCATCCGTTAGCTCATACTTGCCTTAGTTCTTAACACGATGAATTAATTGAATCCTATTAAACTTATATGGCTATGTATGTCCAAGGTCTTGGATTTGAAGGAACAGATTTTCCTTTTTTATAGGTGATGTACTTCCCTCGATAAAATGAAATATCTGTTTCAATTTGAGAGTGAAAAAGAAACATTATTTGTTTGACATGTGAGGTAAAGTTATCTTAAGCAAACTCAACGATCATGTATATATAGTATCTCTACAAAGCATAATAGAAGAAGCCTTATACGTTAAAGTGTAGCTATCACAATGATCGTAAAAATATATATAATGGTAACCTTCTAACGACATAAGAAGCTGAATATATTAAAAGTGTCACTATAAGAAAATGGACCACTTACCTCAAAAGAAGTTTTTGTGACGGGCTATTTGCCGTAGCAAATATTAGCATCTGCGAAGGGAAACATCAGTGTCCTTAATGTTCTCTGTTAAGCCGAGTTACATGTTATTGTCATGCTGTCGCTAAAAGTATTAGAAGCCCCACCTAAAACGACCACGTCTGTGCTATCACCTTGCCTTTGCTAATGTTTTTAATTGCAGTTGCATCAAAAATTTGGTAATGAAAAAGAAAAAGAAAACAAAACTGTGAAGGAAAACAAACGGAAAAGGAAAATGTTTGTTCTTTTTTTTCCTCAATTTTTTCTTTCTATACTTTTTCCTTGACAAATGTGGGTTCAAAACCCAGCATTAGCGATGGCAAATCCATTTCTAATGATAGATATTAGGCCGAAAAATTGCACTAATAAGCCAAAGATCTAAAACTAGGCATCAACTTAGCAAGGTTCAGAGCACCAAGTAACATGTGAAAGGTTTGAAAGATGTAATATAGCAACCAGATCAAATAAAAGCAATAGAAGAATCCTAATTAGAGATCTCCACAGCTAATTTAATTGGGCGAATATATATATATATACACACACATGTATGAGCCGCCTATTTAATCATATCATATCATATCGTATAATACATAGATATGAAAATAGCGCTTACTCAAAACTTGTATATCTATTAGGTGGTGCTTACTTGCACCCCTGACTATCTTACAGATTTAAATTCATGTTCAACGCGAAATTTGTACTAAACATAATATATGGTATCATATCATATGTAAATAGTGCTTTTTTTTTTTTTTTTTTTCCCTCATGCAAAATTTGGATTTGGGAAGTTCTTGAATTGAAGCAAGTTGTTTGCTTAATAACTCTGTTTTCAGTTTATTTGTCATATTATAACTATTAATGGTGAGATAGGATGGTCAAATTATTAGGTTTTTATTGTGTTTATGTCGATATAGAGTATTGAGTTTTATTTATTTTATTGGATGTCACTTAAGTGATATATGAATACAGACATAGAGTAGTTGAATTAAGTAAATATTGCATGTATCAAAAGAAGGTTGAAAATTTATATGCATGTTAATGTTTAGGGAATCACTTTCTATGGAAAGACTTAGAGAAATTGTTTGATTAGGCAAACAAGGTAACCTGATTGTCTTTTCTTGGGATAGTGAAACAATCCCCTAATGCGGTACACATTTTCTTTGGATGCTTTGGCAATAGAAGACTAAGATCACAGACCTAAAAATCTTACTAAAAAATGAAATACTATTCCATGTTGTTTTCACAAGTCATTATACATAATTAACACTTTGTTTTGTTACGGTTATTTTTTTGCTTCTCAAATAGAAAATTTCACACGCATCACATGTGCAAGACTACTAGTACACATAGTAATATCCCTACAAAGCATAACAGAAGAAGCACTATACATTAAAGTTGTAGCTATCACAATGATCATAAAATATATATAATGGTAACCTTACAATGGCATAAGAAGCTGAATATTTTTACAACATCACTACAAGAAAATGGACTTTTTACTACAAAAGAAGTTTTTGTGACGCGCTATTTGCTGTAGCAAATAAAATAGCATTTTATATATATATATATATATATATATTGAAAGCAATTACATTAAAAACGGCTTAAAATCAGGGAAGGAATAAGAGAAAGAAAAACCGAATCCAAAGATCTTGACCAACTAGGCTAGTCCTAGTTGGTTAATAAAATAGCATTTGCAAACGGAAACTTCGGCGTCCTTAATATTATCTGTTAAGCCGAGTGGCATCCTTAATATTATCTGTTAAGTCGAGTTATTCATTTCATTGTCATGTCATTGAATTCATGTGGAGGTGACTTGCATTTAATGCGGCAGTGGCTTGCCACGCAACGTTTACCATCATGTCCGATCAGCCGACTCTGGCACGGCCGTAAAGCTACACCAATATCCGATCAGTCGAAGACGAAAGATGTGGTCTACAATGTAGGTCATAATGACCCAATGTAAACACAATGGTTAACACTCCATCGATTACATTATAAATACTGAAGCCCCAAAGAGGAGGGTCTGGACAATAAATTTCAAATATACACTGTCTTTATTAATTTGATTCTTGATTAAGATTGCTAACTTAATCATCGGAGTGTGATCGGTCCAAAGAGGGTCAACTCATTTTAACTTCTCTGTCCTTTATGTAGTGAGTTTGGGCTCATTGATATTGGTTCGAGTGATCGGTCAGGCCTTTCTAAAAATTCCACCTACAATTGGCGCCATCTATGGAAAGGTCAAGATAATCATGAGTACCAACGTCCAAATGGGAAGAGGAGAAAACCACACTAAACAAAGAAACGAGGCTTCTTCGAGCAAAAACCATACCAATTCAGCATACTGCCGATCTACCCCAGTAGATTGCCACCGAGGTCGAACAATGAGGTTGGAAATCCGTACCCATGCTGGGAGCCACTAGGATGAACGAGATGGATTACGGAGAGACCCGGACTATGTCAGGGAGCCAAATCTTAGCAGAAACTACCATCAAGATATTGGCCCTTTGCCCTCCAATGGACGTGTCCTAAAAGACCATACACTCCATTCCGCTGAAAGGGAGCTTCAGCGACATGACGAAGAGATTGCCTACCTCACCTCTTAAGTTCGGGCCATGAGGGAAGCAATCTCCGGAAGAGATATGTGTGGCAAAGAAGGGTTCCTGGACCATGAAAGGATCACAAGGAGTCGAGACACCAGAAGTAGAGACGTTCCCGCGACACGAATGAGAGAAAGTTACACCTCTAGCACCGAACGCTGCATGGAAAGACGAGCAAATCGACAACGCAGGAGGACCTAGATGCCGCAGGATAAGGTTCAGGTAGAAGCTGGTCAGCAACAGAGAGACTCGGAAAAGTGGTTCAATGAAAAGTTGGAGAATAAGAAGCAACATTCTAAAGACTGCACTACCCAGGACATGATTAAAAAGGCATTGGACCAGATTGCATCCACACCGTTCACGAAGGAGATTGAGTCCTGCCAACCTCCACGAAAATTCACACTACCAAAGTTCACTCCATATGATAAAAAGGATGACCCAGTAAGTCATGTTCGGCATTACAAGCAAATGATGGCACTATGGAATGGAGACTAATCTTTGATATGCCAAATTTTTCCCTCTAGCTTGAGGGACGTGGCCTTGCGATGGTTCAACAGGTTGCCATCCAGGTCGGTGTCAAACTGGAGGCAACTTGCTGAGCTCTTCACGGCTCACTTCATAGCCAACAAAATACAACCCAAGGAAGTCGATTTCCTACTAACCTTATGGAAGAGCGAGGGAGAAGGATTGTGGGCATACGCAAGGTGCTATTGGGAGGCCTATAATGAGATCGAAAAATACAAGGAGCAGCTTGTTGTAACCCAATTCAAGATCGGTTTGCCCAGGGAGCACCATTTGGGACAATCTTTAATAAAAAAATCGGCTCTCATCGTACAAGAGTTGATGTCAAGAATCGAGCGATACGCCCAATTGGACAAAGATGTGCCACAGCCGATTCCAGACAAGGTCAACATTGTTGCTAAAAGGACGAATAGAAGAGATGCCAAGAAGTCTCGATGAGAAGACAATAACAACCGAGGCAAGAAGGCCAATGATGGAGTTTACACAGTCTTCAAAGATCCTATTTACAAAATCTTACCCTAGATTTGTGACAAGCCCTTTTGTAAATGGCCCCCGAAGCTAGGAGGAAACCCTGCATCCTGAGACCAAAAGAAGTTCTACTCCTATCATTTGGAGAAGGGGTATTAGATGGAGCGGTGTTGGCATCTCAAAAGCCACTTGGAAGACTTAGCCAAAGCTGGTCATCTCGACCAATATATTGATCTGGAAAAGACGAAATGCAAGGCCTAGCACCCACGGCAGGAACTTGTCCCACAAAAGAAGAACGAAGCAAGACAAGCTCGAGTGATCAACGTGCTGCACGGTTCCGCTGAATCCGAAGCCGTTGACCCACACTGATACCAAGCTGAGATACAAAAGGTTACACACTTAAAGGAGGTAATGCAGATACAACCTCTATCCAAAAAGGTTAAGGTCGGCAACGATGCTGCATCCATAACCTTCATTGATGAGGACCTCATGGGGGTGCAACCCCCCCCCCCCCCCCCCCCCCCCCCCCCCCCCCCCCCCCCCCCCCCCCCCACAATAATGTCTTGGCTATGACATTGAGAATGGCGGACTGCGATGTGAGAAGATTGCTCATCGACCAAGGAAGTTCTTCCGAAGTCATGTACTATAGCCTCTTTAAAAAATTAGAGCTAAAAGAGTCCGATCTCCAGCCATCTCTGAACCTATTGGTCGAGTTCAGCTCGGACCCGATTTGGCCTCTGGGGAATGTGACAATTCCTGTGATTGCTTGGGGAATTACGTTATAGACAGAGTTCCTGGTAGTTAATGTGCCTCCCCCTTACAATGCAATCATGGGACGTTGCTGGTTGCACCTCATGAAGGCTATCCCATCGGCTGATCAGATTCTCTGTGTCCGGTGGAGTGGGAGAAATAAGGGGAGACCAAGTGCTTTCTAACGGCATGCACAACAAAGATGAAAGCTAGCAAGGTACAGATAATGGAACTACACGAGGACACGCCTACTATCGACGATGTAGGGCAGACGCCGGAGAATAAAGCCATTGAAGAATTGAAAAAGATCCACATCAATCGGCAGGGCGAGGAGTATTTCGTCATCGGCACATCCTTATCCAGAGTTGAAGAGAACTCTCTAATTGAGCTGCTGATAAATTACCTTGAGGAGAACTCTCTGAGTGTTCTCCTGGACTCCTTATGACATACCGAGGATCGACGCCAAGGTCGCCTGCCATCGACTAAATGTCAACCCAAAGTGTCGACCTGTGGTCCAAAAAGGAAAGAGGGTGGCAACACAGCATATGGACGCCGTTATTAAAGAAACCGAAAAACTCTTAGAAGCTGGGGCAATTCGGAAAGTCCACTATCCGAGTTGGTTTTTGAACACCGTGGTGGTAAAGAAGAAGGACGACAAGTGGAGGGTGTGCATTGACTTCACCGATCTAAACAAAGTGTGCCCCAAGGACCCTTTCCCTCTTCCCAAAATCGACCAGCTCGTAAATGCAATAGTCGGTTTTGAGAGGATGAGCTTCTTAGATGCTTATTGTGGGTATCACTAGATCCCTCTCCATCTAGATGATCAGGAGAAAACAGCTTTCACCACTCCAAGGGGTATATTTTGCTACAAAGTAATGCCCTTTGGTCTAAAGAATGCCAAGGCCACTTACCAACGACTAGTCACCAAAATGTTCAAAGACCATATCGGCAGCACTGTAAAAGTGTACATCGATGACATGGTGATTAAAAGTAAAGTCAACAGCTCCCATTTGGAGGATCTAAAAGGAGTGTTCAACATCATGAAGCAGTACAAAATGAGGCTAAACGCCTCCAAGTGCATATTCGGAGTCAGTTCGGGAAAATTCCTGGGATTCTTGATTACACACTGGGAAATTGAAGTAGACCCATGACAGATTAGTGCGATCCAGAGTATTCAAGCCCCAAAGAATGCTAAGGAAGTACAGAAGTTGATTGGAATGGCAGCGGCACTAAAGGGATTTATAAGCTGTTCTTTAGATAAATGTCGACCGTTCTTCCAACTTCTAAAGAAACAGGAACAATTCAGGTGGACTCCAGAATGTGATCAAGCACTTGGTGATTTAAAGAGATACTTGATGCAGCCACCCCTACTTTCCACCCCACTCAAACATGAAGAGTTCTATCTTTACCTGGCAGTATTGGAGCACGCTGTTATTGTTGTACTACTAAGGCAACAGGATAGGCAACAAAAGCTGGTCTATTATGTCATTAAAACACTCTTAGGGGCACAAAGTAGATACTTACCACTCAAGAAATTGGCACTTGCTCTGGTAGTAGCGTCTCGTAAGTTGGTACACTACTTCAGAGCCCATTCCATCAACGTCCTCACAGACCATTAACTAAAACCACTCCTTAGAAGGGCTGACTTCTCTGGAAGATTGGTAAAATGGGCCATTGAGATAGGAGAATTTGACATCAAGTTCCACCTAAGAGCGACAGTTAAAGGTCAGGTACTTGCTGACTTTATTGCCGAATTCTCTGTCAAACTACCACTGAAGAACAACCAGCCAACACCTTCTGCTCAACAACATGGTGATCTCCCCCTGGATCTTTGGGAATATGCTAATCATTGGAAACTCTAGGTCGATAGAGCGTCCAATGACGGGGGGGTAGGATCGGGCATAATGGTTATTACACCGAACAGCTTGGCAATTAAACAGACTATCAAACTAAAGTTCACAGCCTCAAACAATGAATCTAAATTCGAGGCCCTGCTTGCCGAACTGCGTTGAGCCATTGAACTGAAAATTGTCGAGATCATCATCTATTCTGACTTCCAGTTAGTGGTTAATCAAATCATGAGAGAGTACGCAGCAAAAAATGATAGAATGACGCAGTACCTAGCAAAAGCAAATGAATTGCTGACCAAGTTTGGCAGGTACAAACTCCTCCAAATCAGTCGTGACAACAACTCTCATGCTGATGCCTTGGCTACACTTGCAATAGCCCTGAAGTCAGGGTCAAAAAGAACAACCCATGTGGAGACCTTAGCTAGACCCATCATATTTCATTAGGAGGAGCAAGCTTTTGCTATAGAACAGTTGGGACCATCATGGATGGACCCAATTATCTCCTATCTTGACTGTAAGCACCCCATTTTTGACCGCTCGGCAGTCTACACTCCGTCCAGACTTGTTTTCAAGTCATTTTGGGCATATTCCTATCGAATCCAATTCTCTAGGTCCAAATTCCATCTTTCCATCGCTTCGCGGGCCTGTCAGGCCCAAATAGAGGCAAAATGACCAAAATGCCCCTAGGGGCATTGTTTCTTTCCAATTCCCTTTCCGATCCCTCTCTCGAGACAGTTTATTCCTCGAGACGGTCCGAGTAGCAAAACTACTCACAAAACCGTTAGAGTAGCGGAAATACTCACAAAACCGTTAGAGTGGCAGAAACACTCAAAACCCAGGCACGTCTCTTCGGAGACGGTAAGACCCCTTTCCAATCCCACTCTCGAGACAGTTTATTCCTCGAGACGGTTCCAATCCAGGCACGTCTCTTCGGAGACGGTAAGACCCCTTTCCAATCCCACTCTCGAGATAGTTTATTCCTCGAGACGGTTCCAATCCAGGCACGTCTCTTCGGAGACGGTAAGACCCCTTCCAGTCCCACTCTCGAGACAGTTTATTTCTCGAGACGGTCCGAGTAGCAAAACTACTCACAAAACCGTTAAAGTAGCGGAAATACTCACAAAGCCGTTAGAGTAGTGGAAATACTCAACCCCGTCCGAGTAGCGGAAATACTCCCAAATCATCAACCCCGTTAGAGTAGCGGAAATACTCACAAAACCGTTAGAGTAGCGAAAATACTCACACAGCCGTTAGAGTAGCGGAAATACTCACAAAGCAGTCCGAGTAGCGGAAATACTCACAAAGCCGTTCGAGTAGCGGAAATACTCACAAATCATCAACCCCGTCCGAGTAGCGGAAATACTCACAAATCATCAACCCCGTCCGAGTAGCGGAAATACTCACACCGTTAGAGTGGCGGAAACACTCAAAACCCAGGTCAACACCAGTGTCTGTTAGCTCACTTCGGTGAAAAATGACCAGACTACCCTTAGGACCTTTTTCGAGACTTTTCGGTCAAGATGACCATTTTGCCCCTAAGCATCCGAACGCCCCGGGAACCACACCGACTCTGTGTATCAAACCGGTAATGTCCCGAGAATACTTTTTATAGTGTTCTCAACCTTCCTTTACCTTTCTGGATCATTCCGAATCAGTTCGGGCCAACCCGGTACAAAATGACCGTTTTGCCCCTTGAGGGCCAGTCTTCTTCTTCGGTCACACCGGCTCTGGGTATCAAACCGGTAATGTCCCGAGAATACTTTTTATAGTGTTCTCAACCTTCCTTTACCTTCCGGATCATTCCGAGTCAGTTCCGGCCAACCCGGTGCAAAATGACCGTTTTGCCCCTAGAGGGCCGGTCTCCTTCTTCGGCCACACCGGCTCTGGGTATCAAACCGGTAATGTCCCAAGAATACTTTTTATAGTGTTCTCAACCTTCCTTTACCTTTCCGGATCATTCCGAGTCAGTTCTGGCCAACCCGATGCAAAATGACCGTTTTGCCCCTAGAGGGCCGGTCTTCTTCTTCGACCACACCGGCTCTGGGTATCAAACCAGTAATGTCCCGAGAATACTTTTTATAGCGTTCTCGACCTTCCTTTACCTTTCCGGACCATTCCCAGTCAGTTCTGGCAAACCCGATACAAAATGACCGTTTTGCCCCTAGTGGGCCGGTCTCCTTTTCCGACCACACCGGCTCTGGGAATCAAACCGGCAACCTCTGGGAACATTCTAAATAATGTTTCCAGATCCCAAGTCTTTTTTCGGGACAATCCGAGTTTGCCCTAGCAGTTTTCCGGTCCGATTGACCGTTTTGCCCCTAAAAGCCCGGTCAACCTTTCCGACCCACCTTATCCTCACTTTCCAAGTCAAATACCTCCAGGACACTATTTTAAGTGTTCCTGCTCCTTTCCGGCCTTCCGGGTCATTCTCGGCTCCTTCAAATCATTCCCGGACTTTCAAGAGTCACTCCTAGTGAAGTCAGGCTAAAATTTACATGATAGCCACTAGTACAGGCGCCCAAATCTAGCCAAAGATACGTTGCTTGCCGACCTTAATTGTTTCCTAAATGGCTGGCGCCAGTGTATAATTTGGCCTGGCGCCACTACAACAGGCGCCAGGTTTGTCTTCCCTCTATAAATACAGAGTCTCGTTCAACGTGAAAAGGGTCTGCAAACTTAACCTAGGAATCTCATATTTCGATATACAGAGCTCGAGCACCTCCAAAACCCTAGCCTCCCTAGGTTTTCCCAAACCCTATCCACTATACACAAACCCTAGTCTCCTATACACTCATACACTCCCCCATACACTCATACACTCATACACTAGCCTTCAACCACTCTCTGAAAACTTGAAGAGCAGCCATCCAAAGCTTGAAGACAATCCTTGAAGACTGAAGGTGAAGATCAAGACCGAAGACCGAAGATCGAAGACTGCACGGCGCGCAAAATAAACAAGAAACGAGGTAGGCTTTCTCTTTAATTTTCTGCACTTCCCCCCTCTCTCTTCTCTCTCCAACCCACTTGGGTTTTCTCTATTTTAATCCCCCATCTCTTTCCCGCCCTTTCTTTGCATGCTTGAAACAAGGGGATTCCCGGTCCATGTGTAGGATTGGGCTATTGGAGAGTCACCGTGTCGAGGGCTTTCTTCTAGTCTAACCAAAGACCACGTGGGTCCGGCCCCCTTAATTATGTGGTGAAGCCTTAACCTTGTATGTTCACGGCCCCCAAATTGCATTGTGCATATCATAGTCTTGCATTTTTCAAAAACCATTTTCAAAGTTGTTTTTCAAAACGTTCTTAAACTTGTTTTCGAAATTGTATCAAAATCTCTTTTTCAAAAACTTGTTTTCAAAACCACAATTCTAGGGTGATTCTAGCCTTTCCATGGCTAGGGTTGCTTTAGGAAAGTGTTATATTAAAAGTGACCATTTGGTCTATATTTTCAAACCTTGTTTTCAAAACCACTTTCTTAAAGTGGTTCTAGCCCTCTTATGGCTAGAATCGCTTTAGGAAAGTGAGACGTTTTTATACTTTCCAAAAAACTCTCTCTTTAAAAATCTCTTCCTAAAAACCCCTTTTTCAACACACTTTCCTAAAACTCTCCTCTCCAAAATTGTTTTCTAAAAACTCTTTCCAAAAATCTATTTTTCAAAACTCCCTTTTTCAGCTCCTTTCCAAAACTCTTTCCTAAAAATTCACTTTCTAAAAACGCTCCCTAAAAATCGTTCTAAAAACTTTCTTTCCAAAATCTTTCTTCTAGAAATTTCCCCTTTAGGATTTTCCTTCTAAAATCGATGTTTCCAAAAACACACTTCCCAAAAATTCCTTCCTTCCAAAAATCTTTCCAAAAACTCTCTTTCCAAATTCATTTTCCAAAAACTCCTCCCTAGGATTTCCCTTCTAGAAAACCTTCGTTTCCAAAAACGCACCTTCCAAAAATTCTTTCCTTAGAGCCCAAGTCAAGCCCTAGAACCCACAATTAGGAAACCCTAATTTTTCTTTCCAAAAACATGGTTTTCAAACCTTGCCCCAAACCTAGGTTTCCAAAATCTCTCGTTTTTACATCAAAACTATACATGTTTCCAAAACCTATTTTCTACGCCCAAACTATAGTTTTCCAAAACTAGGATTTCTAGAATCTCTCTTTCCAAATCCTTGCCAAATCCTATCTTCCCTTTAGGAAACCGAATCAAATCTCCCCGTTTAGGAAACTAGATCCCGTCCTCCGTTTTTGGAAACAAAATCAAATCTTTTCTTTTGAGAAACCAAATCCAATCTCTTCTCAATCCAAACATTTCTTAATTCGATTCCTTCCTAAACAATAAGTTTCCTAAACCTATACTCTAAATCTTTCCTTAAATTTCAAAATCCAACTCTTTCTTAATTCAAATCCTTCCTAAACTTTCACTTTCCTAAATTTTAAGTTTCCAAAACTTGAACATAAAAATCTTTCCTAAACTTTAAAACTCAACTTTCAAATCTTTCCAAGTTCAACCCTTTCTTAATTCTACCCCTTTTCAAAATTTTTTTCAAACTCAAACTTTCAAATCTTTCTTAAACTTAAACTTTTCCTAATCTCAAGATTTTCTAAAACTCTAAAACTTTCTAAATCTTAAACTTTCTAAATTTCAAATCTTTCCAAATTCAAAACTTTCTAAATTTGAAACCTTCTTAAGTTAAATCTTTCTAAACCTAAAACTTTCTAAATTCTAAACTCTCTTAAACTTCAAATCTTTCCAAATCTAAAACTTTTCTAAATTCCAAACTTTCTTAATTTAAGACTTTCTTAAGTTGAAACTTTCTTAATTCAAACATTTTCTAAATTGAAAACTTTTCTACTTTCAAAACTTCCTTATTTTCAAAACCTTTCCTAAAACAACACTTTCCTAAGTTGAAACTTTCTTAAACCTAAAACTTTCCTAAATTCCAAACTTTCCTAATTTCAAAACTTTCCAAAAATGAAACTTTCCAAAAATGAAACTTTCCTAAATCGGACCTTTCCTAATTCAAACATTTCTTAAATCCAATCTTTCTTAAACTTTTGAGTCTTTCCTAGGTCTCCTACCTTTCCTAAGTCTAGGTTTCCTAAACCTCCATCTTTCCAAAACTAAGTCTTTCCAAAATCTATCTTTTCAAATCCAAGTCCAATCTTCTCAATTTCAATTTCCAATCTCCTCTTCAAATCTCAAATCAAATCCAATTTTCAATTCAATCTCTTTCTTCCAATCCAATCTCTCTCTTCAAATCAATCTCTTTTCAATCGGACTCCGGTCCGAACTACGATTGACCTGATTCCCCCAAAGGGATACGTAGGCAACCTTCATAGGTGCGGTCACAACACTTTCCAAACTTTCAATTCCACCCTCATGGGTGTGGTCTCCAAAATCTTTTCAAATCTCAAATTCCAATTTATTTTCAAAATTCCAAAATTTCTATTTTCAAATTTCTACTTTCAACTTTCAAACTTTCCAATCTCAATTCTATTTCTTCAAGTCTATTTTCAAATCAAATCAATTTCAAAGTAATCTCTTTTTAAATCTATTTTTCAATTCTTTTCTATTGCTTGCATATCATGCATCATGCTAAATTAGTTTTCAAACATTGTTTTTCTAAAGTGAATAGGGTTGAACTATAGTTAGTCGAAGACTCTCATAGGTGAATCTAGGGTAGATTGACATGTAGGTACCGAAAGGGCGGGGTAGGGTGATAGCTTAGTGCGTCTTCCCTACACGTAACCAACCTCCGAACTTAGAATCACTGATTTCATAGACCAAAAGCAGTTATTTTTCTAAAAAGGGCTAAATGTTTTCCAAAGGTTGCCAAACAACCTGTTTTCTTAAAAACCCTCTCTTGAGGAGATATTTTCGAATCATTTTTCAAAAACCCTAAGTGTAGTTTTCGGACTATGCTTAGTTTTTAGGTGACCTAACTCACCTTAATCAAGTTAGGTGGCGACTCCGAATCTTTTTCAAAAGCCCTTTATTCAAACCTGTTTTCAATTCAAACCTAGTCGCACTCATTCTTCTAGGAGGGTGAGTTCTAACGAGAGAGTACAACATTTTTCCCGCTTGGGTGAGTATTCCTCGAGTGCGAAAAATCTGGGCGCGACATTGACAAAGACAAGCTACTAGAGAACAAAAATGAAGTCAAACGGATCAAACACAAAGCCCTCAGATACTGGCTGCCACCAACTAAGGAACTCTACAAGAGATCCTTCACAGGTCCTTACTTGCATCACGTCCACCCGGACAAATTGCAAGGCGTCCTATTTCAAATCCATGAAGGTATATGTGGAAGTCACGTTGGCGGAAGATCCTTGGCCCACCGAGCTATCTCACAGGGGTACTGGTGGCCCTATATGCAAAAAGACGCAGCTCATTACGTGTTGAGATGTAAAAAGTGGCAAAAGTTCTCTCCAATCATACACCAGCCCGCTAAAGATCTCACAACTATAACCAACCCTTGGCCTTTTAACCAGTAGGGACTGGATATAGTCAGGCCCCTGCCCGAGCTCTAGGCAATAGGAGGTTTCTCATCGTGGTGACAAACTACTTCACCAAGTGGGTGGAGGCAGAGCCCTTATCAACCATCAAAGAGGTTGACGCCAAAAGATTTGCATGGAAAAATATAGTAACAAGGTTTAGCATACCTCATGCACTTATCTCGGACAATGGCACCCAATTTGATGGCAATATGTTCAGGTCATTATACAAGGAGCTAGGAATCAAGAATTACTATTCAACACCAGCATATCCGCAGTGCAACAGGCAAGTTGAAATTTTCAACAAAGCAATGCTGAACGGGATTAAGAAACGGCTGGAAAAGGCTAAAGGAAGATGGGTGAAAGAACTACCCAGCGTCTTATGGTCCCAGAGAACTACACTGAGGAGGTCTACTGGAGAAACCCCCTTTTCTTTAGTTTACAGAGTGAAGGCAGTTATACCTTTGGAGGTAGGGCTACCGACAATTAGATTGGTAGTATTCAACACTAGGCTTAACAACCAGACCCTGGCCAGAGACTTTGATCTTGCAGAAGAAAATAGAGAGGCTGCCCTGGTTAGGCTTACTGGATATCAGCAACAGTTATGTTGTTCTTACAACAAACGGGTTCAGGCTAAATCCTTTGTACTAGGAGACTTAGTTCTACAAAAGGTATTCGGGGCAACAAAGAATTCTGCAGATGAAAAGCTCAGCCTCAACTGGGAGGGTCCCTACAAAGTGGCATCTCAAGTCGGTGTGGGGGCATACCGACTGGAATCTGTCAAAAAGGGGAAACAACTACCCCGACCTTGGAATGCAAAAAATCTAAGAAAATTTTATCAGTAGAATTTGACTCCCATATGATGTATCTACTCAGTGATGTTTTTTCAACGCTTTATAAGATCAATAAAATCTGAAGTCTTTCAAATAAATCTGCTCATTTGATGCCACTCCAAAACCCAAAAAAAGAAAAAAAAATCAAGTGTAAAACCTATTCAACCAAGTGGATAGATCGGCCAATGAAGATCATAAAAACCTAGTGTAAAAACTGGGTACTATCCAAGTTGGACAGGTCGGCCAATAAGGTCATTAAAACCAAGTGTAAAAACTTGGTCCTATCCAAGTTGAACAGGTTGGCCAACGAAGGTCATAAAAACCAAGTGTAAAAACTTGGTCCTATCCAAGTTGGACAAGTCGGCCACCGAAGGTAAAAACTTGGTTCTGTCCAGGTTGGTTAGGTCGGCCAAAAGAAGGTCATGAATGTCTACTAAATAAGGGTCAAAGAATTCTAAGGCAAAAGGCCAAAATTGAAGACAGTTAGGAATGGTCCTACCCAAGAAAAGCAAATGCACAAGCACAGATCATAACCCGAACATAGTTCCGCTCAAACACTTATATCGGTGAGATTATAAAACTGCAAAATTAAAGGCGAACTCAATTCAACAAAAAAGACTTGTATTAATACGAAACAACCGATTACATAGAAAGAAAATAAGAGAAGGAGTACAAAAAGCTAATTTTCAGTAACGGTCTCCACCGACTTTTGAGAGGGCTTAGACGATTTTTTTGTAGGGGCTTCATCAGTAGTCTTGGTCGACTCGACAGAAGACTTGGCCTCTTCAGCAACGACCTCCAGAGTGAGCTTTCTCTGGTGTTCGGCGTTGGCAATCATCTTCTTGGGGTCAACAAAGTCGTTCTCTATCTTGTCAAAGTAGTTAGGGCACAACTTCCACACATCAAAAGTCTTCTCCAATTTGGCAACAAGAAGGGCACCGTTCCAACCTTCCCAAAAGATGGTCCGGCTTAGATCTGCCATCTCAATAACTAGTTCCTTGGCCGCCCGATCAGTGCCTCTCTTCATTAACAGCTCTTCATCTTCCTTTAGTTTGGCCACCTCGACCTAGAGGGCTTCAATCTCAGCTTTGGGCTAGAATAGCTCCACGGACTGTACCTCATTCTTTGTTAGCAATTTGCTGACCTCTTTATCCCTCTTTTCAAAGTCGGCGATAACCATCTTCAACTCCACAGTTGCTTACTCTACCTTTTTCTTCATCAACAGTCTCTCCTGACTGGCGTCGAGCCATTCCTTCTTCAGCCGACCATGCTCTTCAATCAACTGCTGATGGTGCTCAGTGAGGGACTGAAAATGGCGCATCACTTCCATAGCATTGAGACAGCCCTACACAGTAAGAGTACACGTTCGAATGAGGGGTCAAAAGAATCAAGAAAAAAATTGAAGGGACAAGAAAGGACTAATTACCAAGAGAGATTCATGGAAGGCACCCATAAAGACGTTTAGATCATTGAAGGTCCCTAGCTTCACAGCGTCCTTCTTCGGCAAAGCACTGTGAAGAACACCCAACGCTAGCTCTACCTGGTCAATCATAGAATCGGTAGTCGTCATTCGCCAACCTAGAATGTTCTGGATGATTGTCACCGGCTCAGCATTTTTCGGCTCTTTAGAGGCACCTTTTGAGCCGACCTTTGCCTTCTTTGGGGCCGCCAGTTGGGAGGCTGCCTCAGGAGCTTTCTTCTTCTATTGCTGAGTACTCGGCTTTCTCTATGGAGGCGCCACTTCCTCAGTCAAGGGAGTCTCTAAGTCTATGACGAAGGGTTCGGCGGCTTTAGTATCAGCCTTCATTATTGGCTTCCTCAAAACCGACAAACATCAATTCCTTGAGGCCCATTTCGTCATCTTCGTCGGGAGATGGGGTGAACCTTTGCTTCTTCTTACTTAGCTTCACGTGGTGATCTGGCAAGGTTAAAGGCTCCGACATTGATACCGAACTATTTGAACTGGACTGGATTGTGAATATCTACTATTCCTCGGCAACAGTGTTAGTTGGGGGCGAAGCAGCAACTGTCACTTGACGTTTAGCATATAACCTTTCAATAACAACACTGACCAGGATCTCCTCAAAATCCCCCTTTGCACCCTGCTCGGCCAATGTTGCAAGTGTGCTCTATAGGACCCTCGTCTTCATGGTGAATGAGGAATATCAAATCGAGTAGTTCAGCAAAACATGGGGAGCTCGCACAATATCCCTCAACCTGCTTTCACCACGAAAATCCAAGAGCTTCTTCAAATTGTTGAAGTTGACTCCCCAAGCAATGTCTTTCGACCTCTTCTTCATTTCTGCAAGAACAATGAGGATAAGGTTAGAAGCAAAAAAAAAAAAAAAAACAGTTCGAGAAAGTTAATTATAAGTCTGCATCTAACCTATGTCCTGAGCAAGTCTAAGGCACCATATCGCCAGTCTTTCTTCCGAAGGAAGGTCGCCGAACTCCCAAGGCCCAAATACCCAAACCCTAACGTCGTCTATGCCCTTTTCGAAGGAAGGCAAACACTTCACTATCTCCGTACTATTATTAACGGCCTGGAGATACACCTTTCAACTATCGCCCCCTACTTTGCAAAGTGTGTAACAGTAATTGAGCTCGGCAAGCCCTAGGTTCACGCCCAAGCGCTGATTAAGCTCAAGCATCTCAAAGATTATCCTATTTATGTTCGACGACAGTTGGGAGGGCGCTACCTTACTTTGGACTATGAACTTTTGAAGGAGGGGGTGAAGGGGAAACCTATGCCCTCCCTCAACAATGGCGATAACTAGGAAGGGCATCCCCTTCTTGGTCTCGTCCATATAAAAATCATCGGAGTCTACTAACTCCAAGCCAGTCTGATCGAGGATTTCATACCTAGCCTTAAAGGCAGCAATCGCCACCAAACTCTCTACCATCTTTCTCAAATAGGTTGTCATCAGGGGATAACCTTCGAAAGGAGGCTTTCACGAAAAAGAGAGATGAGCGCAGAAGGGACTTACAGTGGAAGGGGTAGGTGAGGGGCACTCTCAGACAACGAAACGAAGCAAATAAGTGCCTGTTACCAAAAAAGGCACCCGCCTTTATACTAGCCTTTGTCGCCGATCCCTTTGCACAAAACGGTAGCAATTGCGCTGTAACAGTGTAACATCACATCAGCTGTCAATGCCCTGTCATTTCATCACTGCGGCTTTGAATCCGTGCCGTCCACGTGGCCAAGTAACTGCTGAAACAGTAGTATGCTTGGAGGAGCGTCATAATGACCCGACTCATCCCTTGACCCTTCAAAAAACCAGAAAGGGCACAAGGGTTGGGGGCAATTGTGGGTCAAGGAAATCAAGCCCAATTTGCCTGGTTAGGCCCAATAAGAATTAAGTGAACGAAGTTAGGCTACGAGTCAGCCTAAGTGGTCAAAAGTGCGGCCAGGCCTGCATTGCCAACCTCATGCTGACCTAAGACCCAAGCCCAACGTGGCGAGCCCAATTCACGGGTATAATCAGAGTATTGAATGCTCCGAACACAGCATTTAATGCGAAGGTGACTCGCATTTAATGCAGCAGCAGCATGCCACGCAACATCCACCATCACGTCCGATCAACCGACTCTAGCTTGACGGTAAAGCTAGACCAGCATCCGATCAATCAGAGACAAATGATGTAGTTTACAATGTAGGTTATGATGACCCTAAGATAAACACAAGGGTCAACACTCCATCGATTACACTATAAATATTAAAGCCCCAAGGCGGAAGGTATGGACAATTAATTTCAAGTATGCACTGGCTTTATTCATTCGATTCTTGACTAAAATTACTAACTTAATTATCGGAGTGTGATCGGCTCAAAGAGGGTCGACCCATTCTAACTTCTTTGTCTTTTTTGCGGCGAGTTTGAGCTCATTAATATTGGTTCGAGTGATCGGACAGACCTTCCCAAAAATCTCACCTATAATTAGCTATTAGTGATTAACTTATAAGAAGTCTTGTTATAAACTAGAGGTTGATATTTTTTAAATTGTTAAAATAAAATATAAAATAAATATATTAAAATAAAGAATATTAATCCAAAATACCATATAGAGCTTGTTGGATAATCTCTTGAACTTATTTTGTTGTAAGATAATTATATAATGGTGCAAGATGTTGGGATTATAAAATTGCACCTGAAAGCCAGTACCAGAATAGGTATCAGATGGACCCAAGGAAACTGCATAACTAGGTGCACGAGAACTCGACCTCCTTTCAATTCTATAACCAAACCACATACGTAATTACCAATTTTTCAGTGTGCAAGACATTTGCACTTAAGATTGCCAAGTTCATGACAATAGTTGCAATGGATTTTGAACATGTCTTTTTTGACTACTTTTATTGCTAGTAGAGAAGTGTTTTGTGGTCTTTGAGTTGCAATGAAAACGGCTCCATCATTAACTTTAGACTTAGCAGTAGTATCTTTTCTTATTTCTTCCAGGCCAATAAGTCAGATTATACAGTACCAATCGAAGGAAGGGGAGACCAATGAATTATGGAAGCTCTAACTAACTCAAAATCATCTCGAATGAATTAGAGCTAGATTGCCCTTTCTTTTATTTCTGATCCCGAATCTCCATTTTAAGTTTGTATTTTCTTGCAAATTTGCTGGAACATAACGCCTTGTTAGAAAATTCGTTGTTCAACACCATCCTGCAGGAACTCTCTCCTTGATACAGCAATTCAAAATTAAATTATTTCCTCCGCGCATAAGTGGAAGCTTCTTGAAACCAATCTCAAATCTCCTCTACCTTCGTCTCTTATGAGTGGCTATGGGTGCGTTTGAGGAAGGTAAATGGGTACGCCCTTGAATCAATGAGAATTGCTCAGAGCATGAGCTTGAGCTGGCCACTACACTAATAGATTTTTATGCAAAAATGTGGGCACATATATAAAAGCCGCAGAAAATATGTTCACTAAAGTGCTCTGCAAAGATGTAACAACTTCGAGTGCTATGAGCTTGGGATCAGTTATGAATGGGAATAGTGTGGTGGGGCTCCAGCTTTTTGCAGATGTGGAAAGAAGGGGTCCGAAACCAAATGCCATAATTTTTGTTGGAGTTCTTGCTGCTTGTAATCACAAAAACTCTTGTGAATGAAGCATTGAGATTATTCCGGCGTATGAGTGAAGTTTATGATATCTCACCAGTGGTTGAGGACTATGGTTACATGGTTCGTCTCTTAGCCAGGGCAGGACAAACAAATCAAAGAATTAGAGCCTTTTAATAAATTAAGACCATATATGCCAATGGAAACAGATGGATCTATGTGGGGGTAATTCTTTGCTTAATGGGTGTCTGATGCATCGCCATGTTGAGATGGGGAAAAGCAGGGAAGCTTTTGATCCAATCTCAGGATTAACTGAGGTGCATGCGCAAGCTGGCCCGAACACCTTATTAGCAGGACAAAAAATAAAAATAAAAAAAGTATGTCCTCCTACTGCCAAATATGTACGCTGCAATGGGAAGCTGGGAGGGTTTATTAAGACGTAGGAAAATGATGAAAGAGGGAAAAGTAGATACATTTCCTGCCTGGAGTTTCAATGAGATCGACGGACATATTTGTTACGATGATAAGTCTCATTCTCATACAAGACATATCTGCAGACTTTTGAATCAACACAATAGAGAACTGATGTCTCTATGCCATAGATCAGTTATGGCAAAGACCTTCTAATTTCCACGATATTCTATGGCTTAATATCATCTTTCAGTGCAAAGCACAATGAGACAGTACTCTTGATTCTGCCAATTAAATTGGGGTCTATTTCGAGTTTACCCTAAGGCTGTGTTTGAACGAAGGACTTGGTGATGAAAACAAAAAGAAAAGGAAAAAGGTAAGCTAGGGAAAAGAAAACAATTTTTTTTTTTATTTTGTTTTCTTTTCTCTTACATTTTTCTTTTCCTTCGCTTTTCCCTTGATAAATTCGAGTTTCAAACACAGCCTAAGAAACTTTGGTAATGGAACAATAGGTATGAGTTCACATCCACAATCAGAGAGGACAATTCCCGTTTGGTAAGGAAGAAAACTGTTTGACAACCATGACCATATCTAGCCAATGGTGAACGGTTTCTCTTTCCAAAAATAGAGAAAAGCCAAAGGGGATTAAATTGGTCACACTGACGTCACAGAGCTACTCAGTGGCACCATTTGTCGGTGGTCCTAAACCAATCTCTGCTTGCCAAGAGAAATTAAAAAGCAGGAGATGGTGATGAAACCAAAGCTAGAATGCCTAACAAATCACACCTCATCCCAGAATCACTCCGTCTCCTTTTGTCTTTATCTCTAACCATTTCCACCATCACCAGAAACTCTGCTATTAATCACTTGTACTCACAGTTTTGGTTGCTCTGGTCTCTTTAAGTTTTTTCCTTGACACCCACTTAGAAGAGTATGTCTGCAGGGATCTTCTCAGCTCCAGTTGCTGGATCAAACTATGTTGGCTTAAAAGCTAACTCAGCAAAGCTATTCCCTGTCAAGGATGCAGTCGCATGGACAAGGAAAACCGTCTCTAATGGCTCTAAAACCCAATGCATGAAGGTAATGTGATTCACTAACGTGGATCTGGATACACCGTTGAAGCTTCAATTTGTGTTATTTACTGCTCATGATCAACTCTACCTCTGTGTTTGCGTGTGCATTGTATGTACTTGTATCTCAATTTAACAGACATGGAATCCGATTGATAACAAGAAGTTTGAAACACTCTCATACCTCCCACCTCTATCAGAAGAATCAATTGCGAAGGAGATTGATTACATGCTCAAGAAGGGATGGATCCCATGCCTTGAATTTGACGCAGTAAGATCTTTCCATCTCCATACAAAAATATCCCATTTCTCACATAGCTGAGAGCGAAGAATACATTTTTGTGAACATTTTTGTGCATATTTGTGCAAGTCACAGGTGACACATATTGTCTAATATTGTTGTTTTCATCGAAGGTTGGGTATGTATATAGGGACAACAGCCAAATTCCGGGATACTATGATGGGAGGTACTGGACACTCTGGAAGCTGCCAATGTTTGGTTGCAATGAGCCTTCTCAAGTCCTCAATGAAATCAATGACTGCAAGAAGGCATACCCAAATGCTTATATTCGATGCTTGGCCTTTGACAACAAGCACCAGGTTCAGTGTATGGCCTTTGTCATTCAGAAACCCACCTCGGCCTAGCTACTAAAGTCGTAAGTGCTTTCTCAGCTTACTCTGGTTTTTCTCGACGGAGCTTTTAGGGACTCACTTTTCTGTGCTGCGATCCTTTTAAACTATTTGTATAAATTGTGTCTTTTTCTATTGGGTGCGAATAAGGTGGTTTGTTGGATTTTATCTATGTGGCTGACTTGTGAGAAATCTTCAAGTTGTAGTTGAAATAATTGCTTTTCGTCTTTGTCACCTGAGAATGGCCAATTGTTTTGAACTTCTTTGTGGTGGGATGTTTTGGCACCCCTTGTTTTGTGGATGCAACTCTGTCCTAAGTGACAAGAAAAAAGATCTGTTTTTGTTTATGAAGGATCCTAGCGTAACGGTAAGTTGTTTCATTGTAGTTTGAAGGGTCATAGAATCGAAACATAGAAATAGTCTCTCTGCACGGAAGAAAAAGTCTACTTAAAAGTGACTCCACATACTTGTAATGAGCTGCCCTTGTTCTTTATAAAGGACAGTTATTATTTTTTGCACTTTTTTAAATTCTCTTGATAGAGATTGCCCCCATTAAGAAATTTTGTTGAGGCTCAAATTTGAAAGATCCTACAACTGAAAAGGTCTGAATGAGGGTCTTAGGGATTGGGCTTAGGAGTACTTGTTGGGGTGGCAGTGACCCATTCAATCAGTCTGATTTGTCTTGCACTCTAGTCCGCTTTGTGATTGAACCTGGTCGGGTTGCAACCCTAAATCCCCTCATTTCATCCGGCCCAACCCTAATATATTTCTTGCATTGGTATCATTCTATAATCTAATGGACAAGGCCGAAGATACACGAAAAGCTTAATGCTTCCCACCTAAATTTGCGCCTCTTCGAGCCACCACTTACTAGCGATTGAAAGTAGCTGGTGCCAAACTTATCAGGAAACTCTTTTTGGGTGTGAAACTTGTTTTCGGAAACGTTTCTAAAACTCTAACATAATTTTAAAAAATCTTGTCAGAAACTCTTAATATTTCAATATTTATGTTGGTAAAGAGCTATTGAGCCCAATCATAAGATGGGAACTACTGCGGAGCCAACTCAGTTATTCCAACCTCATTAAAAATTAGAAAAGGGGTTTTCTAGGAATTTTTTTGGCTTCTAAAAACACTCCTATAACTGCCCACCTTTCTATCTTTATCAATGCTCCAGACGCACAACGTCGTTTGCATTCACTCTAGTGCTCAAGAATAGCGGTGTATGTGGAATGTGGATGCAATTGCAACAGTCCCGCCGCAATTTTGGACCTACTCTTTCCTAGCATTGCATACTCCCAGCCTCCAAAAAAAATTTTGAATTCCTGATTTCTTTCCTCCCCAATCTAAGAAACAAAAAGGGGAAAATATGCCCAGATGACAGAGGGTTATGTTTCATGCCAAGTTCGCATACCTTCTTCACTCTTCATAATATAACATTGAGAGAGAGAGAGAGAGAGAGTATTGAAAGACAAACATCTTACCCCCAAGCATTAATCCATGGATCAGGGAGCTAGCTAGAAGGATCTCATCCCTGTAACTGTGTTGAGACAGACACCAAATTCAGTTAGGCACTGCCGCACTGCATTATAGGTTACAACAATCTAATCCTTGTGAGACTCCATCAGTATTTAGCAAAATCAGATGCGTTCCAACAGTAACGTTGAAATTATAACTTAATCAAACAAAAACAATAGTAATGTCGAACTTATCCAAAGTACAATACATTTTGAAGGAAAAATTCAACTATTTGAGTCTCACCACTGGATTTCTGGCATCAAAGCTGCCCAAAGCTGCCATCTGATTCAACTCGTGCCAAAGGATCCTTTCCCACCTGTAACGTGGACGAACTCAATTAAATAGAAACACATTTGGAGTCAAACTTTACTGAAAAGAAAAAATGTACAAATCTATCAGTCATTTTAGAACATTATTCTTTTTCAGTTTATGTTTCGAATGCATTTGTGCGGAGCTATCTATAATTATCAGTTTCCAAATTGTTTCAATTATATGTCACAACCAACAAAGTCGCAAGACTTCTGTACAATAAAAAAAAAAAAAAAAAAGACCGCAAGACCTCTGTACAACAGCACTAGTCAATGACAAATGAAACCGCTAAGAAAAAGTGCAATGACGAAAGAAAAAGCATGTAACCTACAGCAAAAAAATATATATATAACGAGGCTTGTCTTAGTCATGAAAAATTCTTGAACATGCAAGAAACTCGCAGTGGGCCACTGAACTCTTTGAAAATTTCTCAACTGTTATTTCAATAAATACCGAATTACAGATGATTATATATAAGTTTAAAACTTTTCCTCCACTCATCACTTATAAAACTACCCCTAGGCTTTTCTACCATATAAACTTATCACTTCTCCACTGAAGATACTGACAAAGATAGATTTTTCCAGTCAAGAGAGAGAGAGAAACCAGCATCTAAGTCCTGCACCAACAAAATTTGATGCATTACAACATAACATCCATAGTAATTTCTACAGGAACCATTATGTGGACAAATGTAACCCTGATTTTGAAAGAATCCATGCATTACCAAAGTCTTAACCCGATAGTGGATATAAAAAAAATACTCAAAGCTTTCCCTACTACCAGAGTTTATAAACAGAACCTCAACACCCACAAAATTCATCATCCTACAACACCTTCCTTGAGCAATTTTTGTGAGATATTTTCATTAATTACAAGCTTGTAGGTTGAATTTGTACTGACAAGCTAACCTCAAAATGGTACAATAAGGGAACTTGCTAAGTAGTATGGCCGCATGAGAAAACGATGCAGAGGTATGCATTCTAATTTCATGCCTTATAGCCACTATTGATAAATCGAAGTTATTTAGAAATCTACCAGAGCCATAACAAAACCCATTTGCTTTTTGATGAGTCCAAGATGACTTCAATCAAAAGAACTTCACAAAATCTTCTGTCAGCATCTAGTAAGAGGAAAGCATCTTCTTCAAAATCTATTCCCGCCTATGAATCAAACAGTGGTTCTATGTTTCCATCCAACAATACATTAGCAGATAACATAAGCATAGTAGAATGGGAGTGAATTTTGTGAGCTCATGCCAATTTTCCAACTGTTTCCAATCTACCCATGGTGGTCTATTTTCCTAAAAGGCATGGTTTATGTATCTTTCTCCCCCTCCCTCATACACAAACATATATTAACAAATTACAAGAGAGAGACACCATGACTATCAATAGAAAATGAAAGAGTTGATCATGTTGGGGAGGTGCCTAATGTAGAGAATCTTGCAACTATTCTCGGCTGCAAGGCTAAATCGATGTGACTCGATGGTGGAAAGATTTCAAAAGAGATTGGCAGGGTGGAAAAGGCAATGCCTCTCCAAAGGAACATTGATTAAGAGCATGCTGTCAAGTTTTCCCACGTACTTTATGTCATTGAGTACTATTCCATCTTCTATTTGCTTAGAGGCTTAAGAAATTACAAAGAGACTTCCTTTGGGGAGGGATGGGGGAGGAGTTTAAATATCATTAGGTTGACTGGAACGTGGTTTGTACCCATTTGAGAGAGGGTGGGTTGGGTCACCAAGCTCAATTAAGTAATTGGCTCTGGCAGTTTGCATGATATTGGAGGGTGGGGGTGTCAGCTAAGTATGACAGCTTTTGGGGTGATTGGACTTCTAGAGAGCTTTTTCCTTTTTTGGAAGGTAAGCAAGATTTCTCTTTCCTATGGGTGAAGTATTTGGAAGGGGATTCAGAAAGGTTGGAATGTTTCCTTAAATAAGGTCCCCTTCGTGTTGGGTAATCATAGAAGGATAAAATTTTGGTGGCACGTGGTATAGGGACAATAAATTCAGGATAGTGTGTCTGCATCTTTTTCAAGTTGTGGTGAATAGAGAGGCATCTGTGGCGGATTATCTCCAGAATGAAGGAAATCAAATGTTCTAGTATATTTCCTCTAGGAGAAATCTTCAAGATTGGGACAAATGAATGAGGGGTAGGATGCCTTGATGTTGGTGCTGTCTAAGTCGGATCATTTTGAGGCAATGTCTTACCATGGGGCTTTAGTGGACCATTAAGTTACCTCATTTCTATGGAAAAGAACTTGTATATGCCTATAGATATATAGGCTATTGGCTTTTGGTTTTGGTTGTGTAGAGGGTTCACCCCCTTCAAGGCACTTTTTATATACAAATTTATACTCCTACTTTCCCAAAAAAAAAAATTTGGAGTTGAGGAAGCAACCTTTAAGTATAGTTATTAATACCGTTTCGTACCGGCTGGTATGGACTTGTACATACCGGTTTAGTGAAAAAACAGTACAATGACTGTTAAGTTCCGTCCCAGTTTATGTCTCTGCTTGTACCGGTATTTTCCATATTTTCAGGCCATTCCGCTCGTCCCGTGATACCGGACTGTCCCAGACACTCATCTCTTGGCAACACCTTTCTATTCAAATTTCAAAATAGTACCAAGCCTTTATAGTACAACAATTCACTTCCTGTCCAACAGACACCCTCTCTCTCTCTATCTCTCTCTCATATTTTTCTTCTCTGCTTCACCTGACAACCCCCACAGTACATAGGTAACCGTAGAACAACTTCCCTCTTTTTGATTTTATCTTTCTAACTATGACTATTATATATACATATAAATGTACAATATTCTTATCCATTATTCATGACTATTATTATTTTTTTTTTTTGGATTTTATTACTAAGTGATTTAAATTTAATTACTTCTGTTAAAGTAAATCATTTAATATTTATTTTGCTATAGAATATTATCTAGAATTTTATTTATAAATAGTCTCTTGTAAATAATACCATATTGTGTTTATGTTAAAATTGTTTGTCATTGAATCATGCATGTTGTATAAAAATATAATATTTATATCAATAAATCCGAGACAGTACACTGAAATGCACCGGTACTGGTATGTGCCGTACCAATAGCAAAAAGGGTGCGCTAGCCGGTATGAGATTAACAACTATGCCTTTTCAACTCCGTCTATTTTGTATAGTTGGGTGTCAAGGGAGGTGTGCCTCTCAAAGAAACAATTTTAGGACTTTGTACGAACTTTTTCAATAAAGGAAGTGCAGAGGCTGTTTTCCAGTTTTCTCCTTTTGCATAGACCTTGCTCTTTAAGGTGAAAAGTAAATGTTTTTTTTCTTTTTTTGTAAGTTTTAAAGTAAATGTTTGTCTATTTGGTATATTTAGGTGTCGAGTGAGATGCGCCCCTTAATGAAACAATTTTTGGATTTTGTAGGAACTTTCTGCGTAAAGTAATTGTATAGGCTGTTTTTCTAGTTTCTCTTCGACCTTGCTTTGAGATGTTAGTTGTGTTTAGGCACTCTCTTGGTTGCTTTGTTGGGGCAAAGTGCTTGTTTCTGGTATGTATGTAGGTTGCATCCCTTCTTTGATGCTCCTCAATAAACTTTTTATTTACCAGGAAAAAAAAAAACTAAAAGAGACCAAGACAAGCTAGATACTACAAACAACACATTTAAGAGTGTCAACCAAAAGCAGGCCTCTATACGCTAGAAAATTTGTCACACTAGCCAGCTCATAGAGAACTGGTAGGAAGAACAACTTACCTTACAATACCTGGGCAAAAGGGAACAAGATAAATATTCACCAAAAACAAAAAAAAAAAGAATTCCTTTGTAACAAAATCCAAGGGCCTGATTTGCACAGAACATCTCACTAAAAGTGCTCTAAGAGCTTGTTTAGAACTTGAGAAGGAAAGGGAAAGGAAAGGAAAATAATTCCTTTCCTTCCTTCCTATGTTTGGTTTCTAACTTAGGAGAAAAGGGAAAGAAAATTCGTATCACTTTTCCTACAATTTCTCTCCACTTCCTTTCCCTTCCTTTCTCTTTCCCTTCCTCACATTCCAAACAAACTATAAATATATTCACTCATCTCACTCCATATGCATCGTACCAAGGTTATCAACAGTGAAATTAATGGTGATAGCAAAGGGTCTAGCGCAAACGAGATATCACTAATATTTAAGGTCTCAACCATTATTTTCCAATTAATCAACCAAATTTTGTTTGTGATTTTCATGTCTTAATAATATATTTCAATTTTTCCATTTTATATAATTATAAATATTCAAGATTCCATTTATAAAAATACTGCAAGTGGTACACAGACACCATAACTTAGAGAAAAATAAGAGGCCAAGGTAGGTATACAAAGGAGGAGATATCACCATTTGAAGTTTGTCTTAGGACATAGTTTAGGTATCAGATGAAATAATAGAATTTTAGCCTGACAACTATTCCCCAAAAATAGGAGCACCACTACACTTTCTTAGACGAGAGAGATGTAGTGATTGGGAGATAAAAATAAATAAAAAACCGAGATTTGAAGTACGTAGGGAAGTTATAAGAGAAATGGCACATTTTGGATTATTTGTTGTATCTAGCCAAGCATTGTTTGGTATATGATTATGAAGGTTTGCTTGTGAGCAGAAGATACCCTAGAAGAAAGTTGTGGCAGCCAAATAAGAGGTGCTAGGGAAGATTGGACGACTTTGGAGGTGACAAGTCCCTATGGGGTGGTCGTGCGGCAAGGAAGCAAGAAAAGGTGGAATGAGTTTGAAAAGCAAATTCGCTTTGTTACAAGTAACAAGAATTGGGTGAGAACCTGGATAGATGTTTGGTGTGGAGGTGCATCTTTAGGGACAAATTTTCCTACTTTATTTGGGATTGTGGCTTAGGGAGAGGGATCGGTAGATATTATATGGGGAGGAGACAGTCAAGATGATTAGGGGTGGTTTTGCGAGAGTCATTTTTTATTGGGAGTTCGGGACAGTTGAGCAATTTTTCAACTACTTGTATCAGAAGCACTCTAAGCCAGGGGGAAACCAGGAGAGGATGGATTGCCTCTAACACAAGCATGTTTGAAGTGAAAAGCTATGGGAGATCTACATAAAGAAAGTGCAGATTTTCCATGGAATGCAGATAAAGCCAAAGTCAGTCTAAGGTTACTTTCTTTGCCTAGGAGGCATCGCATGGGAGGATTCTAACAATTGATAGCATGATAAAATGGAAGAAAACATTACTGGTTAGTCCAGCATGTGCAAAGTGGCAGGCGAGCCGGTTGACCATCTCCTGGTACATTGTAGGGTGCTTTAAGATACATTGTCATAGGTGTGTGCATGGGTCGGGTCGGGTCGGGTCGGTGTTAAACCCAAAACCGATCCAATCTTGATCAGTTCCAGAGTTCTGACCCAAAACCAAACAAATCATTCAATGGAATCGAACCGAACCAACCCGACTCAGTTCGGGTTGGTTTGGTTCCATGCCTCGGGTTGATTAGAGTCTAGGTTGGGTCGGGTCAGTTCCACTTTTGTTGTATATTATCTAACTTATTTATTCAAATAAATAAAATAATAGAATTGATCTTGCATTCTTAATTTTTCAAAAATATAAAAAATGACATAAACACAAATCAACAATAATTGAGCAAAAATAACAATGATCTAACGACATATATGAAATATATATAGACTCTTATGAGACATAAAAATTGGGTCTCGGTTCGGGTCCAAAAAAATGTGGAACCGAAAACCTAACCGAATAGATTAGGTTGTCATTTTTTAGACCCAAAATCAAACCGATCCTTTAACAGACTCGAACCAAACCAACTCATAGAGGCCGGGTTGATTCGGTTCTCAAATTTTTCGGTTCATTTGTGCACCCCTACATTGTCATTCATTTTAATAGGTTGGAGCATCATGGCTCATCATGGTTACCAAGAACAATGGTTGGGTTATGCAAAGTTTGAAAGGTGGGAAGGGACGAGCTAGAGGAAGTGGAAGGTGTGAAATGTGGCTCCTTGGTGCTTAAAGTGGTGTATTTGGCTTCTTTTTTTCTTTTTTCTTTTTATGTAGGGGAGCTGGAGGGTAGGAATCATCGTTCCTTTAGCTCCTTTATAGTTTGCCTTTTGGTCTCCTCTTATATGCACAATTGACGTCCCCTTGACATCTCCTTCTTTTTGTGAAATTTACTCTTCCATATTAAATAAAGCAATAAGGTTGTAACCTGATGCAGCATGAACTGAGCAAAATGGCAATTAAAAGGAAAAGGCAAACCATGACACCTCACCAATAATACTTTCGTTGTTTTTAACAAAATTTATTTTCTCCAGCAAGAGCAAAAAGAAGAAAAACAATAAGCGAGATTTCTAAAGGCTCGACTCCACTGATCATCTTGAATTGGAATTGTAACATCTTACAGATTCAAGAGAATGCTGTCCCTAGGCTAAGCAAGTCCAGTCAAAACACCTTTTGACATAAGTTGACTTTAAAATGCATATTCTTGAACACATGATGGCCAATAAATGAAGCACCCTAATATCCTTTTTACTTTGAAGTATACGGTACTATGAGAAAGAAAAAAGAATAGGAGAGGAAAGAGAATACACAAAGAAGACAGGAGAGAGATACAAATAGCAAACAAGAACCAATATATAGAAAGGAGGACCAAAAAAGACACAGTCAGTTGACTATCTCCCCGTGCATTGTAGGGCGGCTTAAGATATGTTATCTTTCATTTTAATTAGTTTGGAAGAGGAACTGGAAGTGGAAGGTGTGAAATGCGGCTCCTTTGTGCTTTGAGTAGCATATTGGGTTTTTTTTTTTTTTTGGGTAGTTACACTGATGTCCCAAGGTATATGATAATGACAGTCAATTCACCCTAAGTTTCTAAAATAACATTGCACTCCCTTACTTCATCTGACACTATGCAAGAACCTCCACTCCGTTATGTAGCCGTTAAATACATTAACAAAAAATGTTGATGTCAACAGTTTAAAAATTTTAAATGTCAAGATTGCCCTTGTCCAATTAACATAATTTAAAATGATTTAGAGAAATTTTGTTTAAAATAATGCTAAATAAGTAATATTTTATATCTTCCAATTAAGTTATGCCACATCATCCTTTCACTCAAGAAAGGTTAAGCCCACAACACTAGATAACCCCCAACCCATAACCCCACCCCAACCAAAACCCAACGACTCCTTTTCCTCCGGTGGTTCCACCACTACAAACCAAAAAATTGAAGCCACAATTTGCCCATTTTCTTCATAAACAATCTTTCCATCTTCTCTCTTTAAAAGTTAAAATCATCATCACACCCATAGGCTGCACCACCATTTCTCAACCACTTAAATCCACCTCCATCAAACTTCACCTCTGTCATGGCCCTCCTCCTGCCACCACCTCAATTACCATGGGCCATATGCATTGCCCCCTACCTATCACACACCTGCGATTAATCTACCAGTAGGCCTCCACCCATCACTAGGCCAGAATGGATCTCTCTCTCTCTCTCTCTCTCAACCCAATTAATCACACAAATAAAAATGATATTTATGCTAAAATTGAATTTGCAATACCTCCATTAGAGCTCCACTAGTAGCCACCACTTCAAAATTAAACCACCAAGTCATAACCATGTCCAACCACACTATGCAACCCTATGTATACAAATATAAGTTAATGATTGCACATTGACAAAGCTATGAACAGCTCATTGCCTCCATAAACTTCAGCCACCATCCCAACTCCATTCTTCTTTTTCTTACTATTGTTTTTCTTCTCTAGCCCCGGATCTCCATAAAAAATCTGAACTTTTTGTAAATTCTTTTGTGGTGGTAATTGATTGGAATATCTATGGCTTTTGGGCAGAAATTTGGTAATGGGTTACAAGGTCCTCGAGAGAAATAAGCTTTACAAAGAGAAAGAGGGTAAGAGAGAAGCCAAGCAAGCTAGTGGTGTCACTTGGTAGTGATGTGGGATCCTACTCCCTCCCACTCTCTATCTACCAACCCAACTGGTCCACCCACCCAGCACGACTGCCATGGCCACAATCCACTACCTACCCATCAGATTTATACTCCCATCACTGAGTGGGCTATTGCCCAATTCCCGGGCAATTTGACAAGGAAAGGTGGCTAGGATTGGTGAGGCTTGCTTCCTTAGTGGGATGTGAATAGGGTGAGGGTGAGGGTGAGGGTGAGGGTAAAGATGAAGTTAGGGCTTTACAAGAGGAGGGACGCAGGATGTCAGTGATGGTTTATTTAGTCATTCTATCGCAAGCTTGAGTTCATAGGAGCAAAACAAGTAGTCATGATATCAGGGGCAGCTCATGCATTAAGCAAAGAAAAGCACTTACTTTAGGTCAACAATTTTTAAAGGCCGCAAATTTTTTATAACCCTATATATTATAGTTAAGGCTCTCTATAATTTGGACATATTTTTCAGGAAAAAAAAAAGCCTCAGTTCAAGTGTGAAAAAAAGCACACAAAAAAAATATATAAAGGCCCCAGTCCAAATGAGAAGAAAGACCCATAAAAATGTAAAAGAAAAGGTCTCACTCCAAATGAAAAAAGGCCCATAATAAAATAAAATAAAAAATACAAAGATCAACTCCACCAGTTAACTTGAATTTTCTTTTAAAGAAATATAACTATATACAATTTTGTCAATACAATTAAGGTCAAATGTCTAACCTAACAACTATCTCTCTCTCTAATATGTAAACACAAATTTTCAAACTGAAAAAGAAATTGATATATTTTACCAAAGCATCATCAAATGGTTTGTTGAAGTAAATTTTTTATTCTTTTATAAATCGATCTTTGTTTGATTTATAAAATAAATTTTTATTCATTGCTTGAGATGTGAAATTGAACAAGTGCAATTTTTCTTTCTGTTATTTGTGGGTTAACTATGGGTAGTCATTATGGTAAAAATCAAAAAACTAGTTTTTAAATTTCGTTGGTTTCCAATTTTTTATTTTGTTGGTTGGATCAATTTTAAATGGGAATAACAGTGGATATAGTATCGACACAATGAAAAAAAAAATTCAAAAAAAGCCTCATTTAAAACTATTGCTTTAGACCTCAAATTATCTTTAAGTTATCAAGGTTCCATTAGACCATTCTAATCCCATTAATATATTTGGGCCTGCATTTTGACTAATGCCATCAAAATGAATCCATCACTTGAAGCAAGTCATGTTCATAAATCTCCATACTTACCACAGATGACAACTTTCATAATCATATTCGGGCTCATATTTAGATCTATTGTATAGTAATGTACTTTCACTCTCATCAAGATCAAAACAAAACTAGCATCTGAAGAATATAAGCTCCATCAGCACCATAAAGACATGGTGTCGATATTGGATAAGCTATATAAAGAATATTAAAAAAAATTACCAACAATTGCTAGATGCTTTGAGTTTTTGTTTTTTTTTTTTTTTTTTTTTTTTTTTGGACAAGTTAGATGCTTTGAGCATTATGCATAGATATCTATCCTAAAGCATAATGATAACATTTTTTCTTTCCCCAGCACAAATTTCATCTCATAAAAGAGGATAATGTCCAAAAACCCTCCTCATTTTATTTGAGGTTTGAATTTTGTTCATGTTAATTCCCCCATCCATGCTATTATCACTTCGGGATAATTCCTCCTTCACGAATTAACACAGATTTAGTTATCCAAATTCTTGAAGCCTATCTAGTCGAACAATATTAACAAAAGCCAACATTAGGCGAACTGACCAAACTCCTTGCCATTATAAACTTTTACTTTTTGCTACTTCCTAGTTGACCCTAAGCTTGTCCTAAACCACTCGAGATATCCTAACAAAAAGCATATTGTACCCTACATTTTGTCACACACGAGTTGTAGGGTGATTTCCATAGTTCAGGAACCAAATTTTTAGCACATATATTTATCAGTAGACTTGAACCAGATGAGAACTTCCATAACTCGCAAGTACACAATTAAGAGGTCACAGTAGGTGTAAAATTAAAATTAGTCAAAATCAGGGCAAAATTTAACCATAATTTCAAGAAACCCTAGAAAGGAATATCCAAACCAGTTAGTAAAGAAATCTACATTTAGAGAGGGAAACAATCCCTAACCTTGAAAAACTTAAATTAACGATTCGTTTCCGCAGGCAACGGCCGATTGAAACCACCCCGTCGGTTCATATACTGCCTCGGCTGCCGCTTCGTCACCGCTCTCACTCCGCTCACATCCGCTCCAGGCACTTGCTTTCCCTTCGTCGAATCGAACCCAACCGGAATCCCCAGCTTCTTCATCATCTCTATCTCATTCGCATCCATCACCCCGTCACCGCCTTCGTCGGCACCAACACCCTCCGCCGCGGAGCCCTTCTGCTGCTTCTGTTGCTCCCTCACAATGCCGTCGACGAACTCCGACACCGCAGCTTTTGCCCTCTTCCGGTCCTTGTCGTCCTCGTCCCCGCGCTTGTGGCGCTTTCGAGGCGGGTCCGGTGAGGGAGTGCGGTGGTGGGGTTGATGTCTCCGCCCGAACCGGTCAGGAGTGCGCGACCTGGAGCGGCGAGATCGGATGCGATCGGGCGTACGGGACCGTTTGCTACGCTCGCGATCCTTGCGATCGTCCTTCTCTCTTCTTCGGTCTCTATCTCGGTCTCGGTCGCGACCGCGACCTCTGTCGCGTTCGCTCATCTTTTGGGACGAAGGTAGTGGTAGTGTTCATGTGTTCGGATGTGGGATTCATATGCCCTTATGGTGGAGTTTTGGGAATCCAGGACGTGAGAAAGTTTTTTTCAAATTTATATTAATTAATATTTTATAAGTTTAATTATTTATATTTTTGTATTATTTTTTATAAGCTAACTAATTTTCTAACTTAGTTTAACTATTATTGATTACTAATTACTAATTAAAAATATATTTTTTTATATAATTAATAGCTTCTATAGATTTACATAAATTAATAATTTATAAGTTTGATTATTTATATTTTTTTGTATAATTTTTATAAGTTAACTGATTCTCTTATTTAGTTTAAACATTATTGATTACTGTAAGTGAGATTTCTGAGAATGCCTCATTTAATACGCAAACTAAATTGATGAGCACAAATAACTTATAAGAGAAGAAGACAATAAGAATGCGTCAACTCTCTTTGGGTCAATAACACTCCAATGATTAAGTTAACAAGCTTAATTACAATAAATTAAATATCTCAACTAGAACTCAAGTGAACTTACCTTGCTTCTTAGTTGTATGGTATATTTATAGGTTTCAGATGCCCTATTCCCTCTAGGGATGGTATTCAATCCCTTTCTAAGAGTCAACCACTCTTAGGTTGGTCTATAGATGGTTTAACTTATCTTTAAATGTCCTTGTCCAAATCAGCATGGGACTCTTGCCCTTTGAATCTGTCTGTTTCACCTTTTGGACCTAATTCGCCCTATCGGGCCTATCCTTATTAGATCGGGCCTGGCATATTTATTATCTAAGCTTTCTGAGTTATTTGGCCCACAATTGCTCCACAGCCCTTGCGTCCTGTTTGGTTGAGCCAAAGGGGTAAGGGCTAGACATTTGCTTCAACGAGACACCACTTCAAGCTCTGGGTCAGTGCAATGATGGATCATCTGTGTGCACCACGCGGCAATCCTGGATTCACCGACCTATGACGAGACACCTGCCAAAGTGACGGTCCCGCTCTGCCATCATAACCCTTATAATCCTTGAACCGACAGTGTACCCTGGTATAAAGACCGATGGCACTAGTTTAGAGCTTATCTTTGCTTGAGAATATAGCCTGTGAAGAGGACGCCTATCATATCGTGCCCCGTTTCCGAATGTCAGGCCCTCCTTTCTCTTTCTTGGCCTGGGGTGAAAATTTAGTACAGTGCTCTCTCGTTAAAACTTGTTCTCCTAGAAAGACGAATACGACGGGGTTTGAATTTTTGAAATAGAAGTGATTAAGGCATTTTGAAAAAGTTTTTGGAGTTGCCACCTAACATATTTAAAGATCTGCTAGGTCATCTACACCAAGTTAAACTTGAGGGTTAAACCTAGGTTTTGGAAAAGGTTTTTGAAAAACGTCCTCATGAGAGAGTTTTAGAAGGTAGGGTTGTTTGACAACCTAAATATATTGAAAAGCCCTTTTAAAAATTGACTTCGATTTTGGTCTTTAAAATAGAAATTCTTGAGTCCGAAGGTTGGTTACATGTAGGGAAGATGTTCTAGGACTATCACCCTATCCCGCCTTGTGATACCTATATGTCTAATCACCTTTTACTCACCTAGCTATGACTTACTGGTTATCTATGTTTAATGTTATCCACTTAGAAAAACTTTTGAAAACAAAGTTAAAAAAGAGTTTGAAAGAAGGATTAGAATTTGAAAAATGAAATTGGGAATTTAAAAAAAAAAGAGTTATGGAATTAGATATTTGAAAAGAGTTGTGACCGCACCTCATGACGACTTATCTATGTACCTCCTTAAAGAGGATCAGGTCAGTCGTAGTTTAGACAAAAGTCCGAAAGAGTTGGAATTTCGAAATGAGTTCCTACTTCTAGAAAGTTTCCATTTTTAGAAAGTATCATTTTTCAGGAAAGTTTGAGTTTGAAAGTGTTTTCTTTAAAGAAGATTGGACTTTTGAAATGCTTCCTTTTTAGGAAGATTTGACTTGAAAATGTTTCCTATTCAAGAAGATTTGATTTGATTTTGAAATGTTTCCTTTTCAAGAATATTGAGATTTGAAAATATTTCCTTTTCAAGAAGATTTGATTTGATTTGGAAATATTTCATTTTTAGGAAAATTGAGATTTGAAAAGATTTGATTTGATTTTGAAAAAGGCAAGTTTGGATTATTTTAAAAATGGAAGGAGTTAAATTAGGTTTAAATTTGGAAGATTTGAAAAAAGGAGCGATTTGAGGGATTTAAAATGGAAGGTTTTGACTTAATTAAAAAGAAAAGTTTGGAAAAGGTAAGTTTCGATTGATTTGGAAATTAAGGATTTTGAGGGTTTGAAAATGGTAGGATTTTGGCTTAAAAATGGAAGGTTTTCAAGTTGGCAAAATGAGAATTTTCTTAGGATTGGACTTCTAGGGTTTAACAAATATGAGTTTTGAAAATAGTTCAAAAACCGAGTCTTTTGAAAACATGTTTTAGGGCCCGAAACCCTAACTTGGATTTTAGACATCCAAATGAATATCGCACTTTGCTTAAAGTCATTCTAGCCATTGAAAGGCTAGAATCGCTTTAGGCTTGTGGCTTTGAAAAGTAATAAAGGCACGAAGCCAAAAATGTAGACCGTTCAGGTCTTTTTGAATGTCACACACTTCTCGAAACAACCCTAGTCATGAAAAGACTAGGATCATTCCAAAACCGGGTTTTTGAAATAAAGCAAATGTAGGCTAACGGAAGTCATTTAAAATGTCACACTTTTCTCGGAAAACCCTAGCCATAAAGGGTTAGGATCTACCTAGAATTGTGGTTTTAAGAAACTTACTTTAGAAAATGGTTTTAAGGGGTAGATGAATGACATGAATGCAAATGCAATTTGATGATAGTAACGGCATGAAACATACAAAGGTAGGTATTACTACATTGCAAGAGGGCCCTAAGGCCATGCCGTGGAGCAAGTGAGGGCCAAGAGGAGAGTCTCTATCGGTAATCTTCTCTTGTTCACTCTCGATATGGACTTAACGTCCTCTTGTTTCAAGCATGCAAGAAAGGGGGGTTTAAAGATAGAGGATTAAAAAATAACAGAACCCAAGTGGGTTCGGAAGGAGAAGAGAAAAAGGGGGAATACGAAAAACTAAAATGGGGATTACCTTGTCTCGTTGCTTCTTTCTTTGGTGGAGGCTCGGCCCTTTGACTTAGGAAGGATTTGGAAACTTTCGGGCAGTGAGGTGGACCTTCAATAGAGCTCGGAAGCTAGGGCTTCCGGGGTTCAGACTCCAACTCGGCCTACGGGACTTCAAAAGAGAGAGAAAGGGCTCCGAGAGCTGTCTAGAATATAGGGGGAGAGTTTCTGGAAAAAAATTTTGACCCAAAATAGGGGGGGAGAGGTCTATATTTATAGTGCAAAAATGGCATAGTGGTGCACCACTCTTACTAGCGAATGGCCTAATTTTGGCCGTGCACCACTATAAGTGGTGCAGGAAGGTTTAATGAGGGCTTAAAAAAAGGCTGGATAAGGGCTGGTCGATTCGTAACTAATTCTGGGGGGTTATGCACCACTATTTGTGGCGCACGGCTAAAGAATGGTCATGCTTCACTTGAAGTGGGGCAGAGAGGTTCTAGTTCGAAAAAGAAAGGTGCTGGATGATAGAGCCCAACTAGAAATGGAAAGGAATACTCTGGAAAGTGTCCTAGAGATTACCGGTTTGATCCTCAGAGCTGGTATGGTTAAAAAGAGTGATCGGATGGCGGTCACTTCATCCTGGGAGTTCTAGGGTTGACCAAAATTTACCGAGGTTGACTGGGTTGACCAGAGTTGACTAAGGTTGATCGGGTTGACTAGAGATTACTAGGGTTGACCAGAGTTGACTAGGGTTGACCAGAATTGACTGGAGTATTGTCGGTTTGATACCTAGAGCTGGTGTGATTTCCTAGGGCATTTGGATGCCTAGGGGCAAAGTAGTTATTTTGATTGGGGAACCTCCAGGAAAGGACCGGGGTTAACTAGATGGCACTGGACATGCCGGACCATCTGGGGATAGCTCTAGAAGGTGGTCTTACCATTCCTAGGACTTTGTACTTTCTCGAGGAACGTGTTAGGCCTGTTGGGGGCAAAAATGGTCATTTTTCATCAGGATAGGCTGGTAGGCATCGGTGTTGACTGGTCTAGATCTAGTGTGGACTTTTGTCTAAGGAACTAATACTTTTTCGGTGGACAGGCTTGAAAGGGTCTTACCGTCTTGAGGGATAAACTTTCTCGAAGGTTGTGCCGGACTGGGATAGTCTTCCATTCTTGAAGGATTTGTGCTTTCTCAAAGAACATATTGGGCTTAGACAGTCTTTCATTCTTGAGGGGTTGTGCTTTCTCAAAGAACTTGTCGAATTAGCGAACATTCTACATTGGTGGGCTAGCAGGCGCCAAAAGTGAATTGCTCTTCCACCTTAGGGACTTAGGTACTTTACGGAGATGAGTATAAAAGGGGTTTTACTGATCTGAGGAATAAACTTTCTTTGTGATCGTGCCCTGTTGGATTGAATGGTCTTACCATCAATGAGGGATCAATTTCTCGAATGATGGGACAAATAGATTTGACTTTGGATTTGAATGGACTAATTGTCTTATGAAAGACATGCTAGTTTGGATTGCACTGATTAGTGCAATAGGGGGCATTTTGATCATTTTGCCTCTAGTGGGCCCTGCAGGCCCGCTAAGCAGTGGACATATTGGATTGGATCTGGGAAGCCGGTTTGGACTTGAGTATGCTTATGTTGGTTTGGAGGTGCTTTTAGTAGGGCCGAAGAGCGCTGAGTGGCCAAAATAGGGTGCTAACAGCTGCCCTTCTTTTTCTGTCTTTACCTGTTAAAGGAAGAAAATGAAAAAGTAAGTACCTAATGCAAGTCGCGAGGCAGTTGGAGGGACTAGAGGTTTGAAATTTTGAAAACTGGAGGTTAAAGCTTGAAAATGGGGCTAGGAGGCCATTTAAAATTTGTTTTGGAAGGAAAAAGGCCGAGGCAGGTCTAGATTGGGCTGTGCGCCACTCATAGTGGCGTCAGGTTTAGAGTTGCTCATGCGCCACTGTGAGTGGCGCACGGCCTGCGGGAGTTTTTAAGACAGCAGCTACGAGTTTGGGTTTTGGTTTAGTTTTGTGGATTTTTTAGATTTCTCTCCAAAGCTCTTTGGGAGATTTTGCTTGGGCATTGTTGGGAAGTGTTTGTGGAACACTAGGGAGTTGTCAAGAAGTGAAATCATCGCCGGAGATGAAGAAATCACCAAAAAATTTTGAAAAGTGAATTTTTTTGTTTTTGGTTGATTTCAATGCGTAGATTTCCGTTTGAAGCATGTGTATAGTGGAAATTGATGTTCTGGAATGTTTTGAACATATCTATGGAGTTGTTTTTGCATTTTGGTGATCATTTGAGTGGGTTTGTGTAGATTACCATGTTTTGCAAAAGGGGTTTCCTGTAGGCTTAGAAAAACTAGCAATTTGGGCACTGGTCAATGCGTTTTTTTGCAATATTTTTGCGTAGGATACCTTAGAAAATTGTTTTGAGCAACCATGTGAAGTTTTGTATTTTTTTTGAAAAAAATTGTATTTTTTGATTTTTCAAAAATTAGAAAAATGTGGAAAATTGGGAAAAATTGAGAAATAAATCCTAGGAGCACTGGATTGTTGCTAGAAAATTTTAAGAATATTTTTGAAAATTTTTTTGTATGTTTTTGAAAAACTTGGGAACGTTTTTGAAGGAGGTTGAAAAAAAAGTGAGGAAATAGCCTCAGAAATTTTAGAAAAAATTGGTGTTTGCCCGTTTATGCCTCGTGTTGGGTGGGTGGCAAGGTATTACATGTTTGGAAACGTTGTGAATTTGTGGTTGTGTGGCGTTGTAGAGGCCTTTTACAAAAGGGACTTTGCCAGATTTTTTAAAAAATTTGGCACTTGAAATTTTCGTGAAAAAGGTTTAGGAAAATTTTAAAAAGGGTTTTTTAGAATAAGGAGAGGGATAGGCTTTTGAAAGGAAAGCCTTAAAAACCATCAAACCGAGACTTTTGAGGGAAAGCTCTAACAAACTATGGGACCAGGCTTTTGAGGAAAAACCTTTAAAAATCATGCTTTTTTTGGAGGGAAAAGCTTTTTGAAAACCCGGGTTTTAGGCTCGGATCGGCGGACTTTTTGGGAAGAAGTTTTAAGAAACAAGGGTTAAAACTGATTTAAACTTTTTATGGAAAAAGTTAGAAAACCGATAGCAAACTTTTGAGGAAAAACTTTAGAAAAGGAAAAGCTTTAGAAAATCGAGACAACTTTTTGAGGGTAAAAGCTTTCAGAAAACTGAAAGTGATTTTGAAAATAACTTTTTTGAGGATAAAAAGTTTATAAAACCGGGATCGATTTTGAAAGCAACTTTTTTAAGGATAAAAAATTTAAAAAATCGAGAATGATTTTGAAAACAACTTTTTTGAGGATAATAAGTTTATAGAACCGAGAATCCGAAGTTGAGAAATTACTTGGGAAACTTGAAGCATTTCTTGCCCTTATCCCTCTTTTTTCCGCATTCTTTTCTTTTCTTTTCCTTTACCATTGTTCATGTTGCTGACTGACAGATCTTGACATGTTTCTTCTCTTTTTTTAGGATGGCCAATACAAGTGAGGGTGGATCCAAGAGGAGGTACTACCTTGGCAAGGGCGTTTAAGGGGATCTAGATACCAGAGAGGCTAGTAGGAGCAGCTCTCGTTCGGGGAGCAGTCGGCAGACAACTAGCCAGGCCGCCACTAGCAGTAACTGGACGGCCAGTGAGCCATCTTTTGAGCCAGACATTGAGGAGAGCAGTAGCGATGATAATGATGAGGCCCAGGGGCCGGAGGACCCTCTTACAGGTTATGGGAGGGCGAGCGTCAGGATTAGGCACGCCAACCCTGCTTTGGATGACTGGAGGTAGCTGACATCCCTCCCTTGGGTGACCTAGCCTACCATCCTAGTGTCTACGCTCGCCAGGAGATGTTTCTGCACAAACATTTCACCTTCAGAGGGGTGTTCCATCTGGCTCTTGGGGCGATGAGGTCAGCTGCTGTGTCTTACTAGACCTTCTTGGTTGACATAGGCTTTAGCTCTTTCATGTGGCTTTAGATGGATCGGTTGGATCGTCGACTGGTCCATGCTTTGGTTGAGAGGTGTTCAGGGAGACCGAGACATTTCATTTTGTTGGATTTAAGTTTGGGCTGACCCCATTAGACTGGGCGATCATTATTAGGTTGTCCTTTACAAGTCGCCGGATCGAGTTGAGGCCAGTTGACGTGGTTGAGGTTTGTCATATGCTAGATATACCACCCTTTACAGGGTTGTCATTCCCTGTTACCCTTTTCTACCGGTATATTTCAAATTTCAGTACTAAACCTCCACTAGCCTGCCAGGCCATTATAAGATGCCGGTTTGTGCTATTTGTAGTATTTAACTGCTTCTACAACAACAATAGGTCCACTAACCCTCTTCCACTGGTGAGTTTAGTGGTTGATTTAGATGCTCTGACGGGTGTAGACTAGGGATCTTTTACCTTTGCATGTTTTCTTGGGAGTATGCGACGGAGGACGTCGGCTCATTGGAGCAGTATGACTGGCTTCTAGCCTTTTCTGATTTGGTTGAGCTACAAGTACCTACTTGTTCGCTGTCCTCGGGTCTGTATGGCTGACTATTATCTTCAGGCCTTAAGGTGGGCACATCGTCAGGTTGACCATCGTTCCGAGATCACAAATTTTGTCACTATTTGGGCAAACTTGGAGTTGTTGGTACCAGATGACGTGACATAGAGGCCTTTCACTAGTTTAGAGTATTATGAGAATGTGAGGTATCTTATCCCGATATCTTTGTCTAAAGTCTCATTTGTAGGAGTTGAGTCATAGAAGACATATTTGGGAGAGAGGCATTGGCGCCAGTCGATATTCCTCCCCAGTACATGTATGGGTTTCTCCTTGGGGATATTGCTATACCATTGATTGAGCCCCAGCCAGGTGCTACCTCCCTCTACCACCAGATGTTGATTATACGACCCATTTTGCTGAGAGGTCTATAGGAGGCTTGACTTTCTTTGATGTAGTGGTAGGAGGCGTGGTCATAGGCCACGAGGTGGTGGATTTATGGCGCCGTTCGCAGGGTTATGTGCCTCCAGTGGAGTTTGCAGCCATGAGAGACCAGAGGGATCAATTCCACGCAGAGCGTGACTAGTATAAGGGCGAGCAGGATCGGTATCAGGCAGAGGTGGCTGACTTATCTGCCCAGTTAGCCCGGATGGGTGGTGATCTGGTAAGCTATTTTGTTTTCTCTTTTTTTCCACAGTCGTAGTAGCTGTATTTATCTATCACCTATACTGACTTGGCTTTTCTAATTCTCTTGCAGGGAGCCGGTGGTTCACAAGTTGCCCCTGATTTGTCTATTCCTGATCCAACTGATTGGGGCGACTTTGATTTGGATTCACCTCCACTATGATTTGTCTTTTTATGAGTATCTGGACATTTTAGACTTTATCAGATGATTTTTATTTTATGCCTTTTCAGTCTAGTATTGTAACTTTAAAATAAGATGGATATGCTTATATTTATGAGATGATTGGATGATATATGTAGGATGTGTTTATGTGCTTGTTTATATAGGGAGCTTTATTGAATGTATGCGAAGCTCATGCCAAAATTTTTACTGAATAGAAATACAAACATCATGAATGTGCATATGTGAGAGTAAAGCGTTTTTGAATGCCCCAGACTTATATTCTTGAAAATGGGGGTATCCTTCTTGTTGGGGTTTTTGCCCCTTCATCCTCTATCCCCTTTTTGGCTGTAATGTGATAGCATTTCGCACCATCCTGATAGTAATACCCTTGATGCTGCCTCTTAGGGGGTGGTATTTAGGGATGCTTGACCTTTTCGGACATAGCTCGAGCAATAACCTTCATGACCTTAGTATAGAAATAGGCAGCTAAGGCCTCAATTGGAGGAGACTTTCCTTTGGACTGTAATGTAGGCTGGGTTCATAGGTTGGAATGAAAGGATTTGTAGGCACAAAACTAATATCTTCAACGGAGGTGGCATAAGACCAGAGCTACTCTTGGTAACGAAATTTGCCCCTGCGAATGCCATTCTATCCATGTGTTACTGTCACTTTATCTGAGCTTATTTAGATTAAGCAATTTTTCTTCAATCTGAGAGGACTTTTCTTTGGACCCTAATGTGAGCCAGGTTATGGGGTGTTTGAAACGATGGATAAAGGCTCAAAATCCTATTTATCTCTACTTGGTTGGTGAGAACCCATGATCACTTTTGGTAAGAATTCTTTGTGTCTTTATTTTTTTTAAAATAAAAAGGCTTATACTCTTGTAGACCTTTTGTCCTTTATTAGGATCCCTGTGCAGTACTTGTATTTTTTTCCTTTTTTTTGTATTATCTCATGCTTGCTTTCTAGCTTCACTTTACCATCTTAACTTTCAAAAGATGTACTCATGTCTTTGCCTTAACCCAATGTGGGCAATGATCATTGGGTTGGTTTTTTGAAAAGGAATGCAAACAGATCAAATGGGCTTTGCAATGGTCATCTTTTGACTGTATGGTAGAAGAAATGAGGGCATCTCTTCATTTCAAGTAAAATTGCTTAGTCTATAAAGCTCGGCTTGAAGTTCCAGTGATGTCTTTCGGACGACAACTGTTGATGTATAGGCTCCTTCATTACCGGTATTTGCTCCAGTATGTAAGAAGCAACTTTGGTTCTGGTTTTTGACTAAGAAATGCCTTCAGCTTTAGTGGGTTATGCAAAGAGAATCATTTGTTGTTTGCGGGTAAATAAAACAATGGCTCCTCTTCCTTTTGATAGCCTGGCTACCCATCGCTTAGCTCAGATGCCATTCAAGTGTTGCTTTTTAGGTAAACTTCACTTTCTCAAGTTGGATCTACTTTCTCTTTTCAAGGATTTCTTGTTTTGGATGGGCTGCTAATGCTATCACACCCACCAAGCAGGGTTATTAGTTAAAGAGTAATTTTCCTGGAAGCATTCCACCATTCACAAGAATATAGAAGAAAATTGCTATTATCTCATTTGACAAACTTTAACGTTATCGCACCCCGATTTTTCGCACTCGAGAAAAATAAGTGAGAAAAACACAGTGTTCTCTCGTTAGAACTCATCCTCCTAGAAGGACATGTACGACTAGGTTTGAATTAGAAATTGATTTTGAATAAGGGCTTTTGGAAAAAGGTTTGGAGTCGCTACCTAACTTGATTAAGGTGAGTTAGGTCACCTAAAACTAAACACAATCCGAAGATTAAACTTAGGGTTTTTGAAAAAGATTTTGAAAACTTCTTCAAGAGAGGATTTTTAAGAAAAGAGGTTGTTTGGCAACCTTTGAAAAGTTTTAAGCCCTTTTGAAAATAACTCCGTTTTGGTCTTTGAAAATAGTGATATAGGTTCGGAGGTTAGTTACGTGTAGGGAAGACGCACTAAGCCATCACCTTACCCCGCTCTTACGGTACCTACACGTGTATTCACCCTAGGTTCATTCATTTGGAATCTTTGATTAATAAATGTCCAATACTATCCATTTTACAAAAAATTTTTGGAAAGAAGTTTGACATGATGCATGATCTGTAAGTGCAAGAAAAGAATTGAGTTTGAAAATAGATTTTACGAGTAGATTTTATTTTGGAAATAGATTTTGAAAAGACTTGATTTCAAACTTGACAGAACGTTTTAGAAATCAGAAATAAATTATGGAATTTGAAAATTTGAAACTAGATTTTAGAATTAGATACTTGAAAAAGGTTATGACCGCACCTATGAGGATTGCTTACGTATCCCTTTGTTGGGAATCAGGTCAGTCGTAGTTCGAACAAGAGTCCAATTGAAAATAGAAGGTTTGATTTGAAAAAGGATTTGATTAGAAAAAGATTTTGATTTGAAAAAAGATTTGATTTGATCTTAAAATAGAAAATTTGAAATCGAGATTTGATTTTAAATTGAACTTAGACTCGGAAAAGGGTTTGAAGTTGGAAAGGCAACTTAGACTTGATTTAGGAAAGATAGAGTTGAGTTTTGAAAACATTTTAACTTAGATTGAAGTTGGAAAACTATCCTGGTTTAGAAAGGAGTTTCAGAAATGGGTTGAAACTTCCTAACTTTAGGGTTATGGTTGAACTAGGGTTTAGGTTACCTAAGATTGGAACATGTAGTTGAATTGGAAGAGATTTGATTTAGATTTGAAAAGTTCGATTTTAGAAAGTTGAATTTAGGAAAGGTTCGAATTAGGAAAAGTTCAAATTGGGAAAGTTGGATTTAAGGAAGATTTGAAAAGAGATTTGATTTGATTTAGAAACACTTAACTTGGAATGATTTGGAAAGTTAATGTTGAGGAAATGTTGGACTTTGGAAAGCTTTGAATTAGGAATATTTCAAAATAGGAAAGTTCCATTTTAGGAAAGTGCCAAATTAGGAAAGTTTTATTTTAAGAAAGTTTTCAAATTAGAAAAGAGTTGGTGTTGGAAAGATTTTAATTTAAGAAAGTTTTGCATTTAGAAAGCTTGAACTTAGGAAATGTTTGAATTAAGAAATATTTTATTCTTATTTCCTAAAGTAAAAGATTAGATTTTATTTTCAAAAAGAGATGATTTGATTTTGGTTTCTAAAATTGAAGGATTTGATTTAGTTTCCTAAATGGGACGATTTGATCTAGAATTGGAAATGTTGAATTTTGAGAATCTAGGATTTGGAAAGCTATAATTTGATGTAGAAAAAGAGTTTTTGGAAATCTAGGATTTGATGTAGAAGATAGTTTTTGAAAACCTATGATTTGAAGTAAAATTAAAAGTCATGATTTTAAGAAAGAGAATTAGGGTTTCCTAACCATGGAATCTAAGCCTTGACTTAAACTCCAAGAAAAAGAGATTTTGGAAAGAAGATCTTTTGAAGAGAGTTTTTAGGAAGAAAACTTAAAGTGAGCTTTTAGAAAGTGAAATTTTGAAGAGAAATTTTTAAAAAGTATTTTGAAAAGCAATTTTGAAAAGGGGCTTAAAGAGAGTTTTTGAAAAGGAATTTAAGAAGCAATTTGGAAAGGAGTTTGAACATGGACTTTTGAGATCTTTTGAATGTCTCACTTTCCTAAAACGATTCTAACCATGAAAAGATTAGAACCATTCTAAGTTGATGGTTTTGAAAATAACATGAATTTCAAATATGGACCACTATGATCCCATTGAATATCTGATGAGAATGCAAATATTATATTTTTATCCCATAATGTTTAATATTTTATACTTATTTGGTACCTAAAGATACTCACTATTCTTATATTTTTGACTTAGGGTGTTATAGAATGCCCAAGAAGAGGATCCTAGCTTAAAAGGGATGAATTCGAGCAAAAATACATGTATCGTCTGAAGAGGCTTTCGAACGGTCCCAAGAGGCATTCGAACGGTAGTAGATGCGTTCGAACGCTACGTCGAATGGATACACATCAAGTTCAGGTTTGAAGAGCGTTCGAAAGATTCAGAGAACATGTTTTACTATTTGAAGTGCGTTCGACGTACCGTTCGAATGGTAGTTCGATGCGTTCGAACGGTATCAAGGGCGTTTGAACGGTTTGACGCAGCTGCAGATTTTTAGATGTCTATAAAAGCTGGGACTATTTTGTTTCTAGGGTTGGTTGTTTTTGAGATTTATTCTAGGTCATTATTGGAGTTGTTTTCATGGCCCTGCGTGGCTAAACTTTGAATCTTGGTCAAAGGAGACAGAAACCTCGGAATTAATAATAAACTATGAGATCTAATTTGTTTTCATTATTCAATTTATGCTTTGAGTATCAAATATTGTTTTATGCCTATTTTCATGATTGTCTTGTTTAATCGCTAGGAGGCCTACTAGTTTATTAATCATTACAATCTATTGCTGAGTTATATATCAAATCTGTAATTGTTTGATTCATCTGATTAGTGAAGCAACTAAGATTTAATGATTTACTGCATTGGGAATTATTATATTTTAGGAAGGGCATTCGACTAAACTAAATCCAACCGCTTGTGCTGGTGTTGTTTAGTTTCATCGATCTCTCTAATTCTTAAAGCTGCTGCTAGATTAAACATTGTGTGCTTTTCCTAGGTTGTTAAATAGTTAGGGTTAATCAGATCACTTGTTTCTGATTAACTACAACTAAGGAGAGATAGGAAAATAATTCCGACGGTGAATATTCAATGTGTGAGTTGGTATGCTTGCATTAATGATCAGTTGTAAATTTCGATGGTGGATGTTGACCTAGACCAAGATTTGTTCTTTTGATTGATTTCAATACTTTAATCTGAATTGTTTCGTAGTGGTGATTATTAAAATAGTTTTCATTAAATCCAAAACCCCCCAATCCTTGTTCACATAGTATAAAACAAGACTAAACACTCTTTGTGTGAACGATCCTTACTTGCACTACTACATATTTGTTTTTCGGGTATCGGTTTTATTTTTGGGTGCCCGCGACAGCACACCAAATTTTGGCGCCATTGCCGGGGAGTGATTTTAGTTAATTTTTGTCCTTCTTGTGATCTTTATTTCATTCAAAAAAAACAATATTTCAGTTAATTTCATTACTCTAGATTTTTTTCTGAATCGGTTTTTAGAGTTGGTTAGAGTTTTCTTGAGTGTTTATGAGTGTAACTCAATGTTCTAATCAAGGTGTTTTGCAGTGTAATCCAGAAATAGAGAGAACTTTACACAGGTCAAGAAGGGAAACTTGGAGAAATTCTGTAGAGAACGATCCAGCTCTTGAATTCCTATTTACTAGCGATTGTAATTTAGGAGAGGAGGAAGTCATGACTGGAAATCAAACTTTGATAAAGCTTGCTGCACCTGATCTGAATCAACAACCCTTATGTATAATATTCCCTACTTTAGGTGTTCCTACTAACTTTAAATTAAAATATGGATTAATACATCTGTTGCCCACTTTTCATGGTCTTGCAGGTGAAGATCCCCACAAACATCTAAAGGAGTTTCATGTAGTATGCACGAGTATGAAACCCACAGGGGTGATTGAAGAGCAAATTAAATTAAGAGCTTTTCCGTTTTCTTTGAAGGATTTGGCTAAGGATTGGCTCTATTATCTACCCTTCGGAAGTATTACCACATGGAATGAGATGAAAATATTATTTTTGGAAAAATATTTCCCAGCTTCAAGGGCGGCCAACATTCAAAAAGAAATTTGTAGTGTGAGACAGCACAATGGAGAGTTCCTACATGAATACTGGGAACGTTTCAAGAAATTATGTGCAAGCTGTCCCTATCATCAAATTAGTGAGCAACTTCTTATTCAATATTTCTATGAGGGCCTTTGGCCCACTGATAGGAGTATGAATGATGCTGCTAGTGGAGAAGCTTTGGTGGATAAAACTCCCGATGCCGCAAGAAATCTGATTGCAAATATGGCAGCCAATTCTCAACAATTTGGCACTAGACTTGACCATTCATCCAAGCATGTCAATGAGGTAAATATTTCCTCCATTGAACAATAAGTTACAAGTCTAACTTCTCTTGTTCGTCAAATGGCTGTAGGTAATATGCAAACGACAAAGGCTTGTAGAATCTGTCCAATAGCAGGGTATCCAACCAATATGCGTCCAACTCTTCAAGAGGAGCCCATGGAGCAAGTGAATGTAGCAGGTGGTTTTCCTGGACAATCGCAAAGAAAGTATGATCCATATTCGAACACGTATAACATGGGACGGAGGGATCACCCTAATCTTAGCTATGTGAATCCACAAGTAAATCAGCTCGTGATTCAAAATCGTCCAAGCTACCAGCAATATAAGCAACCATACCCCCCTAGGCAACAAACTGGCCAAACTTCTGATTCAGGTATGTCTTTAGAAGATATTGTTAAGTCTCTTGCCACTAATACTTTACAATGTCAGCAGGAGACAAAATAATTTCAACAAGAGGCGAGGGCCAGTATTCAAAGTCTGGATAATCAGATGAGCCAGATGGCAACCGCAGTTAGTCAGCTAGAAGCCCAAAGTTTAGGAAAATTACCCTCTCAGACGATAGTAAATCCAAGAGAAATTGCAAGTGCAATCGTCTTGAGAAGTGGTAAAGAGATTGAGATTCCAGTAAAGGCAGCCTCTACACCGTCGAACCAAGAAAAGAAGAAAAATATCATAGTAGACGCTAACGTTCCCAATGACGATGACATACTTAGCGTAAGTTCCCACCTTTTTCTGATTATAAACCTGTACCTCCTTTTCCTCATGCTTTAGCAAAATCTAGAAAAGATGAGCAAACTAAAGATTTATATGAGACTTTTCGTAGATGCGAGGTAAATATTCCACTTTTAGATGCTATCAAACAAGTACCTCGTTATGCTAAATTTCTTAAAGAATTGTGTACAATTAAGAGGAAACAGAAACTTAAAGGATGTGAGAAGGTGAGAGTAGGGGAGAATGTTTCTGTAGTTATTCAAAGAAAAATCCCTACAAAGTGCAAGGATCCATGTATGTTTACTATCCCTTGTACGATAGGTAACACTAGATTTGAGAAGGCCATGATTGATTTAGGAGCTTCTATTAATGTCATGTCATATTCTATATATACTTCTTTGAAACTTGGACCTTTGAATAAAACTGATGTTGTGATTCAATTGGCTGATAGATCTAATGCTTATCCTAAAGGTGTAGTTGAAGATGTTCTTTTACAAGTTAACGATTTAGTTTTTTCTGCTGATTTTTACGTGCTTGATATGGAAAATGGAGACCAAAATGCCCCTATTTTGTTTGGAAGACCATTTTTAAAGACATCTAAGACCAAGATGGATGTCTATAGTGGCACACTTACCATGGAATTTAATGGTGAAATTGTTAAGTTTAATATTTATGATGCCATGAAATACCCTTGTGATGATAATCCTGTTTATTCTATTGATGTGATTGATTCTTTAGCATAAGAAGTTTTTGAACTTGATGGACAAGATGTATTGGAAGTTGCCATCAGTAAGTATCTTGAGGAAGAGAATGGAGAGTTAGCATTGAGTACTGATTTGCAAGAAACTGTTGCAGCTTTGAATGATTTTTTGAAGTTATAGTAGTTAGGTAACATGCTTTATGTTGCATTACCAGTTTCTAACGAAAGGCTTTTACCCTCTGTTTTGCAGGCCCCTATTCCAGATTTGAAGTCTCTCCCCAGTCACCTCAAGTACGTGTTTCTTAGAGATAGAGGAGTATTACCAGTGATCATCTCTAGTAAACTTTGTGAGTTGCAAGAAGAAAAACTTGTGCAGGTCCTAAAGGAGCATAAGACGGCTATTGGTTGGATAATTACGGATATTAAAGGAATTAGCCGTCTACATGCATACATCGTATACTACTTGAAGAGAGAGCAAAACCTTCTTGTCAACTGCAAAGAAGATTGAACCCACTTATGATGGAAGTAGTAAAGAAGGAGATCCTTAAACTTCTTGAAGTTGGAATGATTTATCTTATTTCAGATAGCAACTGGGTTAGCCCAGTTCAAGTGGTTCCTAAAAAGACTAGAATAATTGTTGTGAAAAACCAAAATGATGAGTTAGTTCCTACCTGTATTCAGAATGGGTGGCTGGTTTGTATAGATTATAGAAAATTGAATGCTGTAACCCGCAAGGACCACTTCCCTCTACCTTTTATTGATCAAATGCTTAAAAGGTTAGCTGGTCATTCTTATTACTGTTTCCTTAATGGTTTTTTTGGTTATTTTCAGATTGCAATTGCGCTAGAGGATCAAGAAAAGACAACTTTTACATACCCATTCGGAACTTTTGCATATCGTCGCATGCCCTTTGGCCTTTGTAACGTCCCCGCCACTTTCTAAAGATGTATGGTTAGTATATTTTCAAATTATATTGAGCATAACATAGAAGTTTTTATGGATGATTTCACAGTTTATGGAGACTCCTTTGATAATTGTTTGCACAACCTTACACTTGTTCTTTAAAGATGCATGGAAACTAACCTTGTGTTAAACTCTGAAAAATGTCATTTTATGGTTGAACAAGGTATAGTGTTAGGCCATGTTGTTTCATCTAGGGGAATTGAGGTCAACAAAGCTAAAGTTGACATTATTCAATCTTTACCTTATCCCACTAGTGTGCGGGAAGTTTGTTCTTTTCTTGGACATGCAGGTTTTTACCGAAGATTCATTAAGGACTTCTCGAAAATAGCAGCACCCCTATGCAAGTTACTACAAAAGGACGTGGCTTTTGAGTTCAATGAAGTATGTAAAAAGGTGTTTGATAAGCTAAAGGAACTGTTGACTTCTACCCCAATTATCCAACCTTCTGACTGGAGCATTCCTTTCGAGATAATGTGTGACGCCAATGACTATGTAGTCGGCGCTGTCTTGGGTTAAAGAATTGGGAAACATCTCATGCTATTTATTATACTTCCAGAACTTTGAATGATGCTCAGAGAAATTATATTACTACTGAAAAAGAACTTTTAGCTGTTGTTTTCGCTTTAGAAAAGTTTCGATCTTATTTACTTGGTACTAAAGTCATTGTTTACTCTGATCATGCAGCTCTTCATTATTTGATGACGAAGAAAGAGGCAAAACCAAGATTAATTAGATAGATACTTCTCTTGAGTGAATTTGATTTGGAGATCAAAGACAAAAAAAGGACAGAAAATCATGTCGCCAATCATTTGAGTCGTTTAGCTTATGTCGAGGATGAACTTCATTTGCAGGAAACATTCCCTGACGAGTAATTGTTCTCTGCAAGTGTGACATTACCTTGGTATGCAAATATTGTAAATTATTTGGTTATTAACATACTACCTACTAGTTTGTCTAAGGCTCAAAGAGATAAGATCAAGAGTGATGCCAAATACTATGTGTGGGATGACCCTTACTTATGGAAGTATTGTGCGGATCAAGTGATTAGAAGGTGTGTGCCTGAAAATCAAATCATGTCTATTTTAACCTTTTTTCATTCTTATGTTTGTGGAGGTCATTTTGGAGCCAAGAAAACAGCGAGAAAAGTGCTAGAATGTGGTTTCTATTGGCCATCTCTATTTCGAGATTCATATTTTTATTGTAAGCCATGCGATCCTTGTCAAAAAACAGGTAATATATCCCATAGGAATGAGATGCCACAAAATCCCATACTATTTTGTGAAATTTTTTATGTTTGGGGCATTGATTTCATGGGACCATTTCTTGTATCTTTTAGTTATGTTTATATCTTGCTTGCTGTTGATTATGTCTCGAAATGGGTGGAAGCTAAAGACACCAGGACTGATGATTCTAAAGTTGTTGCAGATTTTATCAAATCTAACATATTCTCCAGGTTTGGAATCCCAAGAGCTCTAATAAACGATCGAGGTACTCACTTTTGTAATCGAACTGGGGCGACTTTGTTGAGAAAGTACCATATAACGCACAAGGCGTCAACTTCATATCATCCGCAAACTAGTGGACAAGCGAAAGTGTCAAATCGAGAGATCAAGTCCATCATTGAAAAGACAGTCAATCCAAGTAGAAAAGATTGGAGTTTACGATTGGATGATGCTTTGTGGGTGTACAGGACTGCATATAAAATGCCTATTGGTATGTCACCTTATCGATTAGTGTTTGGAAAATCGTGCCATTTACCAGTTGAGCTAGAACACAAAGCTTATTGGGCTATTAAGAGTTTTAACATGAAGATGGATGAAAGTGGAGAACATACGAAATTGCAATTACAAGAGTTAGAGGAAATTCGCAATAATGCCTATGAGAGTGCAAGGATTTATAAGGAAAAGACGAAGGCTTTCCATGACAAGATGATTTCTAGGAAGGAGTTTAAAGTTGGTTAGAAAGTATTTCTATACTAGTCCCGGCTTCATTTGTTTCCGGGTAAGTTGCGTTCTTGTTAGATTGGACCTTTTCTTGTTACTAATGTTTTTTCTCATGGTGCAATTGAAATTCAAAGCTTAGCCACTTGTAAAGTGTTCAAGGTGAATAGCCATCGACTTAAGCAATTTCATGAAGGTTTCTAAGTAGAGAATGTGGAGAAATTGGACCTTGAAGATCCCATTTATATGGGTTGAAGAAGGGAGTATTGAGTCGAGCCTATGACAATAAACACAGGCGCTGCTTGGGAGGCAACCCAAGGGAAGTTCATTTTTCTTTTCTTATTTTTGCATTTATATATTGGTTATTTCTACCATTTCTATACATTTTACTTTACATTGGGGACAATGTAAGTTTTAAGTGTGGGGGAGGGGAATTTAGGTTGTGTTTTTGTGTTCTATTTGCTTTTCAAAAAAGAAACCAAAAAAAAATAAAAAAACAATAACAAGATTCAATTAAGCTTGAAGAATTCATAACATGATTGAATAAGTAATCTTCCAACTTAAAATTAATTAGTCTAGTTATTTTACTTGAGATTGGAGTGACTGAATTTGGTAGACAAAAGCCAGTGAGATTTTGAGCCTTTAGACTGATATATCCATATTAATCACTATTTTCTTTCATGTGAGATATTCTGCCTTGGATTTGTTTCTCTAGAACTTGTCTTGATTCTCTTTGAGGTCATATTGACACATGCATACATGAAGATGATTAAGGCCATCTTTGTTATAAGCTACACAAACCGAATAGCCTACCTTGTAATTAATTTTTCCTTTTGTGAACCCCTTTGAGCTTAATATGTCATTATTGTAAACCCACATTACAAGCTTTAACCCCGAAAAACATAATGCCTTTACCCAAGCCGTAGAGCTAGTGGAGTATTGTTCATCCTTACGATATGTATGGGTGCGCGAGAAATAATTATGGGAGTGTCCGGAATTGTGGTAGGGCTATGGTTGGTGAAAAGGAACATGTTTTTATTATCAATTCATGAGTTTCATTATTGATGTAATTTTGAAAAGGTAAAAAAGAAAGAGAAAAAAGGAAGAAAAAAAGAGAAGGGAAGTGATGGAGGAAATTGCTTTTAATATTACAAACTATCCATGTTCATAATTCCTCCTAAAATTCTAAGAAATGGGTTTGTTTATATGGGATATATACAAAGATAGAGGTTGTTGAATGGAGTGATTGATTTTACATGTTTTATATATTCGAAATTGAGTTGATTCATTTTTGCTCCACTAGTTTTGATGGCTTTTGAGTTACATTCCCAAATATTTTCCACCTTGATCCTAAACCCTGTTAACCCTTGAAAAATCCTTATGATTCGTGTTATGTATGTGATCCTAGTGGTGGAGAATGAGAAGATATGCGAGCCTATGGTAGATCATTTTCATTGGAATGAATTTGAGTGATATACATACCTTTTAAATACATGAGAGTAGAGTGTTTATTTCCGTGAGGGTCTACATGTTCAATTTACTCCATCTTTAAGTGGAAATGCTTGCTAAGTAATTGTGAGTTGTTTGAGAATGTTGTTTATGATATGTTATGAGTTTTGAAGAGTTTGATTGTTCTTTGTTACAACTTTGATGTCTCAGGAAAGTGAGCTTGAGTTTTGCCCGAGGACGAGCAAAGGTTAAGTGTGGGGGAATTTGATGAGAATGCAAATATCATATTTTTATTCCATAATGTTTAATCTTTTATACTTATTTGGTACCTAAAGATACTCACTATTCTTATATTTTGACTTAGGATGCTATGGAATGCCAAGGAAGAGGATCCTAGTTTAAAAGGAGCGAATTCGAGCAAAAATACACGCAACATTCAAAGAGGCGTTCGAACGGTAGTAGATGCGTTCGAACGCTACGTCAGATGGATACACGTCAAGTTCAGGTTTGAAGAGCGTTCGAAAGATTCAAAGAACATGTTTTACTGTTCGAAGTGCGTTCGACGTACCGTTTGAACGGTATCAAGGGCGTTCGAACAATTTGACGCAGCTGCAGATTTTCAGATGTCGATAAAAGCTGGGACTGTTTCATTTCTACGGTTGGTCATTTTTTAGACTTATTCTAGGTTATTATTGGAGTTGTTTTCATGGCCCTGCGTGGCTTAAACTTTGAATCTTGGTCAAAGGAGAAAGAAACCTCGGAATTAATAATAAACTGTGATATCTAATTTGTTTTCATTATTCGATTTATGCTTTGAGTATCGAATATTGTTCTATGCCTACTTTCATGATTGTATTGTTTAATCGCTAGGAGGCCTACTAGTTTATTAATCGTTGCAATCAACTGCTGAGTTAGATATCAAATCTGTAATTGTTTGATTCTTCTGATTTGTGAAACAACTAAGATTTAATGATTTACTGCGTTGGGAATTATTATATCTTAGGAAGGGCATTCGACTAAATCAAATGCAACTGCTTGTGCTTGTGTTGTTTAGTTTCATCAATCTCTCAAATTCTTAAGGCTGCTGCTAGATTAAACATTGTGTGCTTTTCCTGGGTTGTTTAATAGTTAGGGTTAACCAAATCACTTGTTTCTGATTAACTACAACTAAGGAGAGATAGGAAAATAATTCCGACGGTGAATATTCAATGTGTGAATTGGTATGCTTGCATCAATGATCAGTTGTAAATTCCGATGGTGGATGTTGACCTAGACCTAGGTTTGTTCTTTTGATTGATTTCAATACTTTAATCTGAATTGTTTCGTAGTGGTGATTATTAAAATAATTTTCATTAAATCCAAAACCCCCCAATCCTTGTTCACATAGCATAAAACGAGACTAAACACTCTTCGTGGGAACGATCCTTACTTGCACTGCTACATATTTGTTTTTCGGGTATCGATTTTATTTTTGGGTGCTCGTGACAGCACACCATATCACACTTTTCTAAAACAACCCTAGCCATGGAATGGCTAGAATCATCTTAAGATTGTAGTTTTGATGAAAAGCAATTTACGGTTTACACCCAAAATATGGACTTTGATGGTCACAATGACTATAACACTTTTTCTAAAGCAACCCTAACCATGGAATGGCTAGAATTATTTTAAGATTATGATTTTGAAAACTAGATTTTGAATGCAAGTTAGATTTTTGATACAAGTTTTGAAAACAACCTTTGAAAACAATTTTGAATGGATCAATGATATGCACAATGCAAGTAAGGTTGTGAACATACAAGATTGGCTTCACCATATAATCAAGGGGGCCGAATCTACATGGTCTAAGGTTGAACTAAAAGAAAGCCTTCGACATGATGACTTTCAATAGTCCTTCCTACACATGAATCGGGGAATCTCTTATTTCAAGCATGCAAGAAAGGGGAGTAGAAGATAGATGATGAAAATAGAAGAAAACCCAAGTGGGTTAGGAGGAAGAAGAGAGAGGGGGAAAAGTACGTAAACTTAAGGAGAAGGCCTACCTTGTTTTCTTCATGTTTTGCTTGCTTTGCTTTACTTGATCCTTAAGATTTTCTAAGTTGCATCAATGGAGGCTTTGGAGGCTTGTGTATGAGTGTATGGAGTGTGTATAGGTGTTAGGGTTAAGTGTATGAAGGCTAGGATTTGATGAAACTAAAGAGAGCTAGGGTTTTGAGAGACTTCGAGCTCTGTAATTCAAAAAGTAGAGTTTTTAGCATGAGTTTGCAGACCCTTTTCATGCAGAGGGAGACTCTATATTTATAGACACAAGATTAGCCTAGCGCCTGTTGTAGTGGCGCCAGGGCAAATTTTCTACTAGCGCCACTAGGAGTGGTGCCAGGCCAATTTTTGGTTTAGTGGCACTGCTAGTGGCACCAACCACTTAGGAAATGTTTTAGGGTGGCAAGAAACGTATCTTTCAACCCTTAATATGCAAGACAAAAGATTTGGGCACTTGTATTAGTGACTACCATGCAATTTTTGGCCTAGCTTCACTAGGAGTAATTTCGGAAGGTTTGGGAATGTTTCGAGAGGCCAGGAATGGTCCAAAAGGTCAAAAATGGGTAGAAACCTTTGAAATAGTGTCCCAAAGGTAACAGACTTGAAAATTCAAGGTAAGGATTGTAAAAGTGGTCGATCGGGCCCTTAGGGGCAAAACGATCAATGAGATCGAAAAACTACCGGAATGGATTTGAAATGTCTCATGAAAGGAGTTGAAGGTTGGAAATACTATTTATAATATTTTGGGGAATTGCCAGTTTGAGAACCAGAGTTGGTGTGGTTAAAAAAGGCTATCGGCTCACTAGGGCCAAAGCGGTCATTTTGCACTGGGTTTGCCGGAATAGACTCAGAATGCTCCGGAAAGGTGCTAGAAGGTTGAGAATAGTGTTAAAAGCATTCTTGAAGGGTAATTGGTTTGATACCCAGAGTTGGTGTGGTTCCCGGAGGTGCTCGGATACTTGAGGGCAAAATGGTCATTTTGATTAGATGGTCTCGGAATTGGTCCGAAACCGACTGGAAGGCACTTGAACATACCGAATCGTCCTTGGGACGATCTTAGAAAGGTGGACTTACCTCTTTGAGGACTCAGGTACTTTCTCGAAAAGCGTGCCAAAAAGGCCCAAGGGGCAGTTTGGGCATTTTTCACTGGAGTGGGTTAGCAGGTATTGATGTTGACCCAAGTTTTAAGTGTTTCCATCACTCTGATAGTTTGTGATGAGTTAGTTTCTAGAGGTATCTCGTCCTTTGGTAAACGTGTTACGACCAAGAGGCGAGTTTGGTCCTGTGACATAGGCGTTTTGTTGGCAATCCCCGATGTCGACCGGTTTGCGAGTGTATTCGGCACTCTGATGGTTGCAATGTTTACGAGTGTTTGCGCCACTCTGATGGTGTGCGTTCATTCCAGAGACCACTCGATCTCAGGAAGTTGCTAGGTGAACTTATCGTCTGAGGAATTAACTTTCTCGAAGGATATGCTGAATAATGGACATTCTTCATTGGCGGGTTAGCAAGCACCATCTTAGGGACTTGGGTTCCGTCTCATTTGACCGATTTAAAGGGACTTACCGTTCTGAAGAGTTTTTTGAAAAACGTGTCAGACTGGATGGTCTTACTGCCTGATGGATCAACTTTCTCGAAAGGCATGCCAGATTTGATTTGAATTTGAATTGGACTTGAAATTGGATTTGAGATTGAAAAGGGGACTTATCGTCTTTAGCAAGATGTGCCAACTAGAATTGGACCGAGCAATGCCCTAAGGCCATTTTTGTCATTTGGCCTTTGTTGGGCCTAGCGGGCTCGCAAAGCGATTGATTGATTGGATTAAGTCTGGAAAGTTGATTTGGACTTAAACGTGTTTGTTTTGGTTTGAATATGAGTTTGGTCGGACCGGAGATTGCCGAGTAGGCAAAAATAGGGTGCTTACAAACGTGGCACGAGTTTATTAAATGAAAATGCAAATTAACGACAAGAAATGTAAAAGGATAGAAAGAAAGTGGATAAACTTTGGAAGACATCCCTCCCTTGCACGCTCTTGGTCCACAACCCTCATTAGGGTTTTGGAATTGTGCCAACCTCTTTGGTGTCAAATTCATTGAGTGCAGGGTGGACAGATAAATCCTCCAAGGGGTGGTTGGTGCGGTCATTGATTTCTTTTTCCTCCATTTGTTCATTTTCTGCAAACAAACAAATGAGGTCACCTTCCACAAAATCGAATGGTGCTATTGGTAGCTCAGGCTCAACCAAACCCCAACCCATATCTTCATAGTCATACTTAGTTGCGGGCTAGAGATTCTTAAGCTTTAGCCTCAGCATATTTGGGATTTAGGAATTCTTCTCCCCACCCATCAGTAACAGGGACCTCCTCCATGAATTCTTTAATTGACCAATCAGCAGTGGTGTCTACTCCATTGACCATCAGTGATGTTTTGTGCTTGGTGATGATTGGTCTTTTGAGTGGTGGACGGTACTGGGTCTTTCCCTTTCCTTCCTTTTGGAGTAATGGTGAGTTGAATGTGTTTTTAATTCCTGTGGAATGGGGGAAAGAGAGAGGAAAACAAAAAAGGCAAAGAAAAAGGGAAAAGTTTGAGATTGGGTCGTGGGCCATTCTCTTGGAGGTTGATCATATGCATCAAGTGCAAGTGACTTGAGTTACTTTGGAACTCTTGCATTGGGATGATTGCATATGCATGAATAGTTTAATATCATGAATGACACGATATTGATAACAAGGCATGCATGTATGTCAACATAATAACAACAGGAGTAAGGAAATTGAAAAGCGGTTGCTCTTTCCTCCTTGGTTTTTGAAAAACACGCGCTTTAAATCGGGCAGAGGTTCGGCTATGATTGGGTGCTATATGAATATGAGGTTGAGGGCTACTAATGCTTTTTAAAAATCTCGTCTCTCAGATCTTCAAACCTAGGCCCACTCCCTGGGATAGTGCCATTATAGGTTGGTGATCCAAGCTAGGAAACTATCTAAAGACCGTTGGTTAGGTGACACATTTGCCTACCACTAATAGTCAATGTACTGTTCCCCCTTTTAATTGGAAGGTTGTAACCAAGGTCAATATTCCATGAAAATGCATATGCAAGTGTGTGTGTAATTTTGGAAATTGGAGGAAAGAGTCCAACAACTCCCATACATCCTGTCATATATAGCATACATGGCAGTTTATAAATATAAATTAAAATGTAAATAAGGGTCCACCTACAAAACAAATGCATAAAGTTAGTACTTTTCGAGAAACTCAAATGCAAAATAAAGTATGATGTTATGAACAATGCAAGAGTATGTAATGAATGCAATGTTTGATATTTTGCAAAACAAAGACCATTTTGAAAAATTTAGAATTTTGAAGAGTTTAGAAAGTGGATATAACGAAATAAGGTAACTAGCGAACTTAAGGTGAGTAAAGGGTGACTAGATATGACATAGGCCTAACCCTCTAATTGTCCCTAGTAGAGTTGCCAAGTTGATGCGCCCCGTTTCTAGATGCCGGGCCCTTCTCTCTCTTTCTTGGCTCGGGGGTGGGAATTTGGTATAGTGTTCTTTTGTTAGAACTCGTCCTCCCAGAAAGATGAATGCGACGGGGTTTGAATTTTTGAAATGAAATTAATTAGGGCTTTTTGAAGAGGTTTTTAGAGTTGTCACCTAACATATTTAAAGATGTGCTAGGTCATCTATACCAAGTAAAACCTGAGGGTTAAACTTAGGTGTTGGAAAAGGTTTTTGAAAAATGTCCTAATGAGAGAGTTTTAGAAGGCAAACAACCCTAAAAATATTGGAAAGCCCTTTTGAAAATTGACTTTGGTTTTGGTCTTTGAAACAGAAATTATTAAGTTTAGGGTTGGTTAAGTGTAGGAAAGATGTCTTAGGACTATCACCCTACCCCACCCTTGCAGTACCTGTATGTCTAATCACCTTTTACTCACCTAGCTATGACTCACCGGTTACCTATGTTTAATGCTATCTACTTAGAAAAACTTTTGAAAACAAAGTTGAAAAAGAGTTTGAAAGAAGGATTAGAGTTTGAAGAATGAAATTGGGAATTTAAAAAAAAGGGTTGTGGAATTAGACATTGGAAAAAGGTTGTGACCGCACCCTATGAAGGGTTGCCTACGTACCTCTTTAAAGAGGATCAGGTCATTCGTAGTTCAGACAAGAGTCTGAAAGAGTTGAAATTTTAAAATGGGTTCCTATTTCTAGAAAGTTTTCATTTTTAGAAAGTTTCCTTTTCAAGAAAGTTTGAGTTTGAAAGTGTTTCCTTTTTAGGAAGATTGTACTTTTGAAATGCTTCCTTTTCAGGAAGATTTGACTTGAAAATGTTTCTTTTTTAGGAAGATTTGATTTGATTTTGAAATGTTTCCTTTTCAGGAAGATTGAGATTTGAAAAGATTTGATTTTGAAAATGGAAAATTTGGATTGTTTCCAACATGGAAGAAGTTAAATTAGGTTTAAATTTGCAAGATTTGAAAAAGGAGCGATTTGAGGGATCTGAAATGGACGGTTTTGATTTGATTGAAAAGGAAAGTTTGGAAAAGAGAAGTTTCAATTGATTTGGAAATTGAGGATTTTGAGGGTTTGAAAATGGTAGGATTTTGGCTTAAAAATGAAAGATTTCCAAGTTGGCAAAAACGGGATTTTCCTAGGGTTGGATTTCTAAGGTTTAACAGATATAAGTTTTGAAAATGGTTCGAAAACTGAGTCTTTTGAAAACATGTTTAAGGGCCTGAAACCCTAACTTGGATTTTAGACATCCAAATGAATATCACACTTTGTCTAAAGCCATTCTAGCCATTGAAAGGCTAGAATCGCTTTAGCCTTGTGGCTTTGAAAAGTAATAAAGGCACGAAGCCAAAAATGTAGACCTTTCAGGTCCTTTTAAATGTTACACACTTCTCAAAACAACCCTAGTCATGAGAAGACTAGGATCATTCCGAGACCTGGTTTTTAAAAAGAAGCAAATGTAGGCTAACAGAAGCCATTTAAAATGTCACACTTTTCTAGAACAATCCTAACTATAAAGGGTTAGGATCCACCTAGAATTGTGATTTTAAGAAAATTACTTTAGCAAATGGTTTTATGGGGTAGAGGAATGACATGAATGCAAATGCAATTTTACAATAGTAACAACATGAAACGTACAAGGTTAGGTATCACCACATTGCAAGAGGGCCCTAAGGCCATGCTGTGAAGCAAGTGAGGGCCAAGAGTAGAGTCTCGATCAGTAATCTCCTCTTGCTCACTCTCGACATGGGCTTAACGTCCTCTTGTTTTAAACATGCAGGAAAGGGGGGTTTAGAGATAGGGGATTAAAAAGGAGAAGAACCCAAATGGGTTCGGAGGGAGAAAGGAAAGTGGGGGAGTATAAAAAAGTAAAATGGGAATTACCTTGTCTCGTTGCTTCTTTCTTTGGTAAAGGCTTGGGCGTTTGACTTGGGAAGGCTTTGGGAACTTCTGGGCAGTGAGGTAGACCTTCTATTGAGCTCGAAAGCTAGGGCTTCAAGGGTTTGGACTCGGACTCGGCCAGCGAGACTTCAAGAGAGAGAGAAAGGGCTCTAGGAGCTATCTGGAATATAGGGGGAGAGTTTATGGAGAATATTTTAAACCCAAAACAAGGGGGAAGTCTGTATTTATAATGAAAAAATGATAGAGTGGAGAGCCACTCTTAATGGTGCATGGCCTAATTTTGGTCCTGTGCCACTATGAGTGGCGCAGGAAGGTTTAATGAGGGCTTAAAAAAAGGCTTGATACGGGTTTGGTCAATTCGTAACTAATTTTGGGGGGTTATGCACCACTATTAGTGGCGCACAGCTAAAGAATGGTCATGCTTCACTCGAAGTGGAGCAGGGAGGTTCTAGTTCGAAAAAAGGTGCTGGAAGGCGGGGCCTAGCTAGAAATGGAAGGGAATACTCTGAAAAGTGTCTCGGAAGTTGCCAATTTGATCCCTAGAGCCAGTATGGTTAAGTAGAGTGACCGGATGGCGGTCACCTCATGTCGGGAGTTCTAGGGTTGACCAAGATTGATCAAGGTTGACTGGGTTAACTAGAGTTGATTGGGGTTGGCCGGAGTTGACTGGGGTTGACTAGAGTTGACCAGAGTTGATTGGGGTGTTGTCGGTTTGATACCTAGAGCTGGTATGGTTTCCTAGGGCATTTGGATGCTTAGGGGCAAAGTGGTTATTTTGATTGGGGAACCTCCAAAAAAGGACCGGGGTTGATTGGATGGCACTGAACATGCCAGATTGTCTAGGGATAAATCTAGAAGGTGGTCTTACCGTTTCGAGGACTTTGTACTTTCTTGAGGAACGTGTCGGGCCCGCTGGGGGTAAAAATGGTCATTTATCACCAGGACGGGCTAGTAGGTGTCGGTGTTGACCGGTCTGGATCTGGTCTGGACTTCTGTCCGAGGAATTGGTACTTTCTTGATGGACAGGCTTGAAAGGGTCTTACCGCATTGAGGGATAAACTTTCTTGAAGGTCGTGCCAAATTGGGACAGTTTTCCGTTCTTGAGGGATTTGTGCTTTCTCAAAGAATATGCTGGGCTTGAATGGTCTTCTGCTCTTGAGGGGTTTGTGCTTTCTCAAAGAACGTACCGGATTAGCGGACATTCTACATTGGTGGGCTAACAGGTGCCAGAAGTTAGCCGCACTTCCATATCGGGGACTTAGGTATTTTCCGGAGATGAGTGTGAAAAGGGCTTTACCGATTCGAGGAATAAACCTTCTCGGTGATCGTGCTGCGCTGGATTGAATGGTCTTACCGTCAATGAGGGATCAACTTTCTCAAAGGACCGGACAAATGGATTTAAATGGACTTATCGTCTTATGGAAGATGTGCCTGTCTAGATTGGACTGATTAATGCAACATGGTCATTCAGTCATTTTGCCTCTAGTGGGCCCATGAAGCAGTTGACAGATTGGATTGGATTTGGGAAGCCGGTTTGGACGTGAGTATGCTTGTGTTGGTTTAGAGGTACTTTCGATCGGACCGGAGATTGTCGAGTGGCCAAAATAGGGTGCTAATAGATCAGACTCACTGTAAGTCCCCGAGTCCTTTTCCCTTTATTTTTCCCTTTCTGAAGTTGTTCACATGATGGTTGCATGCCTTAAGAAGATGCTTAGTTCCCCTGAGGTTGTTGTAGCCTTCAAGGCGAGGTATCAATTTCTTGAAGGGGTAGATATCAAGTTGGCCAAGGCGAGTGAGTGCACCGTATATGAGACCGATAAAGGCATGCCTTTTCCTTTAATTTCCATGGTTGAGGATAGAGTTAGGTTTGCTTTCTAGCCATTCCTTCTCATGTTTCTAAACCACTACAAGCTTTCTCCTATCCAATTATCCTCTAATGTCTTTAGAATTGTTATGGGTATTTTAGAATAAAACTGGATCCTCAATACAAATATTCGTATCTGGGAATTTGATTACTGCTACACTCCTGTTTCGGTGAATGGTCACTATATGATATATTACTTCAGGACACGAGATTGCAGCAGGGAGATCAAAATTGCTCTCTTGACAAGACTGGAATTAGGCATAATCCTTTTAAAAAGAAAATTTTTTCCAAAAATCATTTTGAGGCTCCTTTGAGAAAATCTCAGATTATTTGTTTTTATTGCTAAAAGAAAAGACATATGGCAAATCTGTTGGCCCAAATATGCAACCCAAGGAGGGGGGGTGAATTGGGTTTCTCAAAATTAATGGCAAATAATGCATTAAAAAATAATTAAGGAATGGAATAGTAAACAAACAAAGAATGAACAATACAAGCAAGTGATATAGTGCAAGGAAACAAAATAGAGCACAATGAACACTAAGACTTACTGAGGTTCAACCACAACGCGTGACCTACGTCATCACCCCCAAGATTCTATTAAAAGCTCTTCCACTATGCAAATATCCTTTACATAGCAAGTGCTAGTCGCCCAAGTGCCTAGCTCACTTTTACAAGAGTTCTTTCCAAACTTTCAAAGAACCAAGTGATTTTGTTTAAGCTTCACTCAAACTTATAAATGTTTTTATTAAGAACGCTCAAACTCAGGTATACAAACCCTCCCAAGTGAAATAAATGAGGTGTATACAATGAGTATCTCTCAAAAAGAGTAGATAAGCAAATATAGCTCATTAATCAATCCCAATCACTCAGCAAAAAGGATATGGCAATTACAGCCTAGAAATTCTCAGTTTTAATCTTTGATTCAGCACTTATATCTTGTATTCTCATATATAAATGCTATGGGGATCTTATATTTATAGTCTCGTATTGATACTAGCCATTGGTGGTGGTTGGAAGTGCATGAAATGCAAGATTGCACTGATAGAACGTTCAAAAAACTAGACGTTGTAGCAAATGTGTTGACTCTTATCTAAGGGAGTTGACCCTTTTTTTTTTTCTAGTGCCAACGTCCTTAACCCTCTGTCCAAATGTGTCAAATTCTAAGAAATAGGAGTCTACTATTTTTTATTTTCACCAAACTTCATCAAGGCTCTATTCAAATGTGTTGACCTTTGAGAAACTATGTGTTTTGGACCTTCTTTAAGACTTTGCATTCTGGACCAATGTGTTGACTCCTTAAATAAAGGGTGTAAGCACCCCATTTTTGCACGCTCGGCAATCTCCGGCCCAACCAGACTCACATTCAAGCATCACAGCACATTCCAGCCTAGACCAACTTTCCAGACTCCAGTCCAGCCAACCAGTCACTTCTTGGGCCCGTCAAGACCACTTGAAGCCAAATGACCAAAATGCCCTAAGGGCGTTGTCTAGTCCAATTCATTTCGACACATTCACCGAGAAGGTATAGAATTCCTCAGAACGACAAGTCCCTATCGACACACATCTCCGAGAGGATACAAAATCCTTAAGATGGAAAGTTTGTATCAAATTTAGGCTAGTTAACACCGACGCTTGCTAGCCTGTTTCAGTGAAAAATGACCATATCGCCCATAGTGGGCCCAACCCAGTGTGCTATTCAAGAAAGTACCTAAGTTCTCAGAGCGATCAGTCCACCCCTTCTAGGACTATCCCCAGACAGCCTGGTGTACTCAAAATGCCATTCAAACCAATTTCAGGCCAATTCAGGTGGCTTTTAGTTAAAATGACCATTTTACCCCTAAGAGCCCGATTGCCCTCGTCGAAAATGCCGACTCTGGGTATCAAATTGGTAAACCCCCAAGGCACTCTCATGAGAATCCCCAATCTCTAAATGTCATTCTAGCCAACTCCGGGCCGACACCAGTGAACTCTAATCAAAATGAACAATTTGGCCTTGGTGGATTGGTCATCAACTTCAACCACGCCGGCATTGGGTATCAAACTAGTAATCTCCTAGGACACTCCTAATAGTTTTTTTGACCTCAAAAGGCCGTTCAACTGGCTCTGGACCAGTTTCAATGTTTTTTGGTTTAAATGACTCTATTGCCTCTGGCAGGTCAGTCATCCTTTTCAACCATAAAGGCTCGGGGTATCAAATCAGCAACTCCTAGAACACTCCTGAGTGCCCCTATCTTTTTTTAGCTGGGCCCTGTAGCTCGATAACTTTCCAAATCGAACCGGAGCCACTTGTATCGAAGCCAGGCTACAAAATGGCTAGGAGTCATTGGGAGTGGCCACCAAATCTTTGCCTTGCAGCTCAAGGTCGAATCAAATCCGCAGAGATCACTTCCATACTGAGGTGGTGGCACTCCTAGTGGTGTTAGGCCAAATATTGGCTGGGTGCCACTAGTAGTGGCGTTAAGCCAAAATTTGGCTAGTAGTGGCGCCACCTCCTTTAATTTTTGCTTATAAATATAGACTACCCTCAGCGTATTCCAGGTCCAAAAAATTGCAAAGAAACTATGTCAAACTCTCTGCAGCCCCCAAAATTCCACAAAACCCTAATCTCTCTAAAGGTTTGAGCCTCCCTAGTCCTATACACTTTAACCCTATCCTCCAAGCTACATTGTAGGTCATTTTCAACCCCTTCAAAGCTCTTGAAGGCCTCTCAAAACCAAGACGAAGTCTCCATAGAAACTTGAAGAGGATTCGAAGACAAGGTAGGATTCCTATTTACATATCGTAGTTCCCCACTCCTTATTTTCTCCCTCCTAGTCCACTTGGATTATTCTCTATTTTAATCCCCATCTTTTATCTTCTCTTCTTGCATGCTTGAAACAATAGGATCTTGGTTCCATGCCTAGGGAAAGCCTTAGAAAGGTCACCGGTTGGGGACCTACCTATAGTCTACCTTGTGATGGAGTGGTCTCGAGCCCTCTTGATTATGTGGTGAAATCTCAAACCTTGTATATTTATGACCCTTTACATTGTAATTATCATGATCAGACATTGTTTACAATTGTTTTGCTTTCAAACTCACAATCTTAGGGTAATTCTAACTTTTTCATGGTTAGGGTTTGCGTAGGAAAGTGATATATTCAAAGTGGCTACCATGGTCCATATTAGGCTTTCAAGCCTTAACTTACTTTCAAAATCAAAACCCTAAAGTGATTCTAGCCTTCTTATGGTTAGGATCGCTTTAGGAAAGTGACATATTTAAAGAGGCCTCTAAAGGCCACATTAGGGTTTTAAGCCCTAAAACACATCTTTCAAAACCTTATTTTTTTAAACCTCTTTAAATTCTATGTTCAAAGGCTTTTTCCAAAAGCTGTTCCAAGAGTTGTTTCTTGAAGCCCTAGAAGTTCATGCCCTAAGAAACCTAGCTTTCCCCCTAACTTTCATTCTAGCATTCAGTGCATTCAAGTTGCATCAAAATGATTTTCAAATTTCCTGTTGCATCGTGTTTTCAAAAAAGTGCATAACTCTCTTGAGTTGTTTTCCAAAAGTGTCATATAAAATCATAGCTTTTCAAATGAAAAAAAAAAAAAAATCATAGAAGATTCACACAAAATCTTTCCTTTTTCAAATCATATCTTTCCTTTTTTCAAATCAAACCTTTCCTTTTTCAATTCAATTCTTTCTTCTTTCAATTTCAAATCAACTCTTCTATTTTTGAAAAAAAACAAAATTCTATTTTTGGAAACAAAATCAAATTTTCTATTTTCTATTTTTGGAAACAAAATCCAATCTTCCATTTTTGGAAACAAATCTTCTACTTTTGGAAATAAAATCCAATCTTCTATTTTTGGAAACAAATCTTCTACTTTTGGAAACAAAATAAAATATTTTATTTTTGGAAACAAAATTGAATCTTTCATTTTGAAAATAAAATAAAATCTTTTCATTTTTGCATGAAATTCTATCTTTCCTTTTCTTATATAGAAATCATAGATTCTCCAAGATCCCTTTTCAAAGTGCATGCATTAAGCCTTTCCAAAACCACTTGGGCCAAACCCTAACTCTAAACCACTTCCCAAAATCTTAGGTCAACCAAACCTAGGTCACCTAACCCTAGTTTGCCTAACTTAAGTTAGGTGGCTTCATGGTTTTAACTCTAGGACCATTTTTCAAACCTCAACTCCACTCAAAGAGGTTTTAAGAAGCTTTTTCGAACTTGTCTCAATCTCAAAATGGCTTGACACTTACATTTTTTAAAAATTATTTCTAATATGACTTCAAAACTCACAAGCCTAAGGCGATCCTAACCCTTTATTGGTTAGGGTTGCCTAAGGAAAGTGATACATCAAATGAAACCTATAAGGTTCACATTAGGGTTTCAAATCCTAAATGTTTTAACAAAACCTTTTTTCCAAAAACTATTTTCAAACATCACATTCTTGAAACAACCCTAGGCCTTCTATGGTTAGGGTTATCCAAGATCAAGTGACATATTCAAACAAGGGAAGTTTTTAAACCCTCTTTCAAAAAATTCTTTCTAAAACTCATGGTCCTGAAGAGTTTAGTTCTTACATAACTAACTTCTCAAAGGCAATGAAATATCAACATACCTTTCATAAGGTGCATAAAAAATAATTTTTCGAAACCTTTTCAAGACAAGTTGACAAGAACTTTTCAAAATCTAATCTCAACTTTCTTCCAAACTCTTGTTCAAATTGCATCATGCATCATTGTTTCTAAAAGTGATGAAATAAACCCCTTTTCAAAACTTTATAGCTGGACATAAGTGGACAATTAGGAACTAGAGATTTGAGTGAGTGAACCTAGGGTGATGATCTTGGGATATCTTTCCTACACGTAACCAACCCCTAGACCATAGATTTCTGTTTCAAAGACCAAAACAGGAGTCACATATTCAAAAGGGCTTTAAATATTTTCAGAGGTTGCCAAACAACCCTATTTTCCAAAACACCTCTCAATAGGACATTTTCAAAGCACTTTCAAAAAATCTAAGTTGGATCCTCGGATTATTAGTTTTAGGTGATATAACACACCTTTAACCAAGTTAGGTGGTGACTTCAAACCTTTTTCCAAATGCCCTTAATCCAATGCATTTCAAGTTCAAACCCCGTTACACTTGTCTTTCTTAGGATAAGTTCTAACATGAGAGAGTGTTGTGCTTTCCTCCCCCAAGTTGCGGAGACTTGGAGGGCGGAAATCGAGGCACGACAAAAGGGATGTCTCCACAAAATTGTTCCAGTTTCTTTCTATCTTTCTATTTCCTGCTTTTTAATTTCCTAGTTTACATATTTTATTCAAGAACATTTGCATGATCAAGTTGAAAATGAAATAAAAAATAGAAGTAATTTCCAATCCATCCCATGTCACCTCATACTCACGTGAATGGTGAAATCCTTTTAGGGGATCCTTCTCCATCTTTTGAATGACTTGACTCGGTGGGTGTGATAGCACTAGTTGTCCATTCGCTAAGTGGCCAAAGCTTCTTCTTAAAAAAAAAAAAAAAAGGCGAAAGGGGAGATCCAATCCAAGAGTGGGGAGGTTACTTAAACATAACACTTGAATGGTATCTAAGCTAAGTGATAGACAACCAAGCTATCAAAAAGAAGAGGAGCCATTGTACTAATTCCCTTTAAATAGTAGAAGATTCCCCTTGCATAGCCCAATAGCGCCACAGGTGATCTTCATTTAGGAGCCATCCCCCCACACTGGGGCAAATGCATGCAAGAAATGAATTTGCAAACCAACATTTGCCATTCTTTTTAAGGTAGTGCTAAAATCATGAAAAATCTTTATAGACTAAGCAATTTTACTTGAAATGAAGAGAGGCCCTCAGTTCCTCTATCATACAGTCAAAACTAACCCTTGCAAAGTCCACTTGAGCTAGTCACGATCCTTTCAAAAAACCAACCTAGTGATCAATGCTCACACTGGGTTAAGGTAAAATCATGAGTGCATGATGATCTCCAAATGACACGTACAACAAATGGTGATCTCCAAGAGAGCGCACAATGAGCGAATGATGATCTCTAAAGACATGCAGTATTGATAACATCTCCAGGAGGAGGAAGGTTTATAAATAAAAAAAAAAAAGCACCTTTTCAAGCCCAATGATTGAGAACTGCTAAGAGAAAATAGTGTCCTCTGAGATGGCGATGGAAGGATGACACAAAAGTGATCTTCCCAATAAAGAGAAAAGCCCAGACAAATAACAAGGGCTGCTTGGCAAAGGTGATCATGAATCTTCGGGAGCCTAGCAAAAGCAATAGGTTTGAGCCTTTATCCTTCCTTTTAAATACCCCATAACGTGGTCCCCATTACGGTCCAAATGAAAGTCCTCTCAGATTAAGAAAAATTGCTCAGTCCAAATAAACTTCAACAAAGAACAATAATATCTAAAAAGAATGGTAAATACTGGGGCAAAATTCACTTCTTACAATAGGTTGTTCTGGTTTATACAACCTCCATTAGAGATAAAGGTTTAAGCCGAAATACCCTTTCATTTCATACAACCCTTGAACCTAGGCTATGTTACGGTCCCAAAAGAAGCCTCCTCAGATTAAGAACCTAGCTATCTATCATTATGCTAAGGCCATCCAAGTTGCTGCTCAAGCCATGTCAAGGAGAGTCAAGAGTTTGGTTACCAACCAGATAATCCCAAATACTGACCCAATGGAAGGCAGCATCAAGAGCACAACTGCCAAGGTCAATATTGCACCCCGATTTTTCCGCACTTGAGAAATACAAGTGAGAAAAACACAGTACTCTCTCGTAAGAACTCATCCTCCTAGAAGGACAAGTGAAACTAGGTTTGAATTGGAAATTGATTTGAACAAGGGCTTTTGAAAAAGATTTGGAGTCGCCACCTAACTTTGTTAAGATGAGTTAGGTCACCTAAAATTACGTGCAATCCAAAGATTAAACTTAGTATTTTTGAAAAGGTTTTGGAAAATTTCCTTAAGAGAGGGTTTATTAAAGAAAACAAGTTGTTTGGCAACTTTTGGAAAGATTTAAGCCTTTTTTGAAAATAACTCTAATTTGGTCTTTGAAAATAGTGATTCTAGGTTCGGAGGTTGGTTACGTATAGGGAAGATGCATAAGGTTATCACCCTATCCTGCTCTTGTGGTACCTACATGTCTATTCACCCTAGGTTTACTCATTTAGAATATTCAATTAACGAATGTTCAATACTATCCACTTTGAAAAGAATGTTGGAAAAAAGAGGTTTGATATGATGCATGATATGCAAGTGCATGAAAAGGATTTGACTTTGAAAATAGATTTGAAAAGAGTATTCGAAGTTCAAAAAGGGTTGTGAAAATTGAAAACTTGAAAAATGTTATGACCGGTGCCTATGAATTGGTTGAAAAAGGTTGTGCCTACGAATTTTTTGTTAGGAATCAGGTCAGTCGTAGTTTGAACTCAAGGTCCGACTGAAAATAGACACTTTGGAGTCTTGTTTGATTTTAAAAGATACTTTGAGACCTTTGGAAAGTTTGACTTAAAAAGAGTTTGATTTGAATTTGATTTGAAGATTGAAAATTAAACTTTGATTTGAAATAGAACTTGGAATTGACTTTGGTTTGAAATTGAACTTGAAATTGACTTTGGACTTGATTTGTTTGGAAAGATTGAGTTGAACTTTGAAGTCATCTTGACTTGAATTGGAGTTTGAAAACCATCTTGGTTTAGACTTGAGTTTTAGAAAAGAGGTTTTGAAAAGAGTTGAAACTTCATAACTTAGGGTTAGGGTAGAACTAGGGTTTGGCCTCCTAGGGTCTATGCAACCTAGGGTCGAAACCATATACTTGAAATAGAAAGGTTTGATTTTAGAAAGCTTGATTTTAGAAAACTTGGAATTAGGAAAGATTGGAAATGGTTTCATTTGATTTAGAAATACTCAACTTGGAATGGTTAAAAAAGATTTGACTTGAATATTTGATTTGAAAGAATTTAGAGTTTAGGAAAGATTGGATTTTGGAAATCCTCGAATTAGGAAAGTTTCAAAATTGAAAAGTTTCATTTTAGGAAAGTACCAAATTAGGAAAGTTTTGTTTTAGGAAAGTTTCATTTCAAAAAAGTTTTCTTTTTAAGAAAGAATTGATTTTGAAAAGATTTGAATTTGGAAAGTTTTGAATTAGGAAAGATTTGTACTTAGCAAGATTTCAAATTTGAAAAGATTTGAAAGTTTGAAATTAGGAAAGATTTGAAAGTTTAAAATTAATAAAGATTTGAAAATTTGAAATTAGGAAAGATTTGATCTCTATTTCCTAAAGTTGAAGATTGGATTTTGTTTCCAAAAATAGATGATTTAATTTTGTTTCCAAAATTAGAAGATTTGATTTAGTTTCCTAAATTAGAAGATTGGATTTGGTTTCCTAAATTGGAAGATTGTATTTGGTTTCCTAAATTGGAAGATTGGATTTGATATGGAATTGGAAAGGTTGAGTTTTGGAAATCTTGGGTTTGAAAATCTATGATTTTATGTAGAAAAAGAGTTTTTGAAAATCTATGATTTGAGATAAAATAGAAAGTCATGATTTTAAGAAAATAATTAGGATTTCCTATTTATGGACTCTAGGGTTTTGACTTGGACTTCAAGACAAAGAGTTTTTGAAAAGTTTTGAAAAGAGTTTTTAGGAAGTGGATTTGCCAAAAGTACTTGGAAAGAGGTTTGAATATGGACTTTTATAAGTCTCTTGATTATCTCACTTTCCTAAAATGATTCTAACCATGACAAGATTAGAACCATTATAGGGTTGTGATTTTGACAACAACTAGGGTTTGAAATATGGACCATAATGATCACATTGAATGTAACACTTTCCTAAAACAACCCTAACCATGGAATTGTTAGAATCATCTTAGAATTGTGATTTTAATAAAAACAATCTGGGGCTTGAGCCCAAAGTTTGGACCTTAATGGTCACATTGAATATACCACTTTCCTAAAACAACCTTAACCATGGAATCGCAAAATCATCCTAGGAGTATGATTTTAAAAGGGAACTTTGATGCAAGTTTGAAAATAACTTTGAATGCAATTTTGAATGGATGTATGAATATAATAACCACAATGCAATAGGGTCATAAACATACAAGGTTAGGCTTTACCACATAATCAGGAAGGCTGAACGCACACCGTCTTAGGTTAAATTTGAAGAAAGCCTCCAACACGATGACCTTCAACAATTTTTTCTTGGCATGAATTAGGAAGTCCCTTACTTCAAGCATGCAAGAAGTGGAGGTAGAAGATGGGGATTGAAATAGAAGAAAACCCAAGTGGGTTTGGAGAGAGAAAAGAGAGGGGGATTGCATAAACTAAGTCGAAAACCTACCTTGTCTTCTTCTTGCTTTGATTGCTTTGTTTGCTTCACTTGACTTGAACTTTGAGAGTCTTGAAGATGCAACACTTGGTCTTGAATGGAGGTTTGGGGGCTTATATTTCAGTGTATACAGTGTATAGAGGCTAGGGTTTGAGTGTTTGGAGGCTAGGGCTTGAAGGGACTTGAGAGGACTAGGGTTTTGAGAGGATTCGAGCTCTATTTTTAGAGAGACAGAGTTTTTCGACTGAGTTTGCTGACCCAGAATACGCAGGAGGGTTTGTATTTATAAGCAAACGAAACAAGAACTGGCACATATTACAGTGGTGCCAATGCAACTTTATGTTTGGCGCCACTAGGAGTGGCGCTAGGCCATTTATTGGCTTGACGTCACTTAGGTAAGTTTTAAGGTGACCAGAAATATATCTTTTAACCCTTGAGACATATGGAAAAATATTTAGGTGCTTGTCCTAGTGACTACTATGAAATTTTTAGCGCGGCTCCACTAGGAGTGACTTTAGAAAGTTTGGGAATGATCCGGAAGGTTTCGAGTAACCCGACTTGGCTGAAAATAAACGGGAACCCTTGAGAGAGTCTCTTGGAGGTAACGGGCTTGAGAAACAATGCCGAAATAATTAAAAAGGTCGATCAGCCCACTAGGGGCAAAACGGTCATTTAAACTAGAAAAACACTGGGATCGACCTGTAGTGACCCATGAGAGAGCTTGAAGGTGAAAAACACTATTGATAATGTTCCAAGAAATTGTCGGTTTGATACCTAAAGCCGGTGTGGTTGGAAAAGGTGATCGGCCCACTAGGGGTAAAATGATCATTTTGCATCGGGCTTGCTGAAATAGACTTAGAATGGTATGGAAAGGTATTAGAAGGTTGGGAATACTATTAGAAGCATCCTCAAAAGGTAACCGGCTTGATACCTAGAGTCGGTGTGGTTCCTAGAGGCGATCGTATGCCTAGGGGCAAAATGGTTATTTTGATCGAATGCTTTTGAAATTGATCCGAAAGTGACTGGAAGGCAGTAGGACGTGCTAGATTATCTTTGGGATAATCTTAGAAGGGTGAACTTGCAACTCTGAGTACTTAGATACTTTCTCGAGAAGCATATTGGAAGGGCTTAAGGGGCAGTTTTGTTATTTTTCACCAGAGTGGGCAAATAGGCACTAGTGTTGACTTGGGTTTTGAGTGTTTCTGCCATTTTGAAGGTGTGTGACGAGTTAGTTTTCTAAGGTATCCCGTCTTTCGATAAATGTGTCGCGGCCAAGAGGCGTGTTCAGTCCTGTGACATAGGGGGTTTGTTGGCAATTTCCAATATCGACCTATTTGTGAGTGTTTCCATCACTTTGATGGTTGTGATGTTTGTGTGTGTTTTCGTCACTCTGACGGTATGTGTTCATTCCGGAGACTGCCTGATCTCGAGAAGTTACTGGATGGTCTTATTGTCTGAGGGACTTAGGTACTTTTTCGATCAATGTGTCGGATAACGGACATTCTACATTGGTGGGCTAGCAAGCGCCAGAAGTCAACCACTCTACCATCTCGGGGACTTGGGTTCCATCCCAGTTGACGGGTTTGAAGGGACTTATTGTTTCGAGGAGTTTTCTTGCTAAACGTGCCATGCTAGATGGACCTTCTGTCTAACATATCAACTTTCTTGAAAGACGTGCCATATTGAGTTTGATTAGTCTGGATTGGAATTGGAACTGGAATTGATGTTGAAATAAGGACATACCATCCTTAGGAAGACGTGCCAATTGGAATTAGACTGAGTAATTGTCTAAGGGTATTTTTATCATTTTGCCTCTATTGGGCCTGGCGGGCCCGCGAAGCGGTTGATTGACTGGATTGAGTCCGAACAGCCGGTCTGGGCTTGCATGTGGGTATATCAGTTTGAATGTGAGCCTGGTTGGGCTGGAGGTTGTTGAGCAGGCAAAAATAGAGTGCTTACAGCTACCCCTCTTTTTCTGTCTTTGCTTGTTAAAGGTAGAAAACGAGAATATAAGAGTCCCATGTTGACCGCAGGGTGATTGGAGGGATTGGAGTAGTTTGGAATTTTGAATTTTGAGTTCGAAAACTAAATTGTCTTGAGGGAGGACAAACCTGGCGCCTGTTGCAGTGGCGCCAGGCCAAATTCTACACTGGCGCCACTAGGAGTGGCGCCAGGCCATTTATTGGTTTGGTGTCACTAGTAGTGGCGCCAGCCAATTAGGAAAGATTTAAGGTCGGCAAGCAACGTATCTTTGACTAGATTTGGGCGCCTGTACTAGTGACTACCATGCAACTTTTAGCCTAGCTTCACTAGGAGTGACTCCGGAAAGTCCGGGAATGACCCGGAAGGCCGGAAAGAAGCAAGAACACTTAAAATAGTGTCCTGGAGGTATTTGACTTGAAAAGTGAGGATAAGATGTGTCGGAAAGGTTGACCGGGCCTTTAGGGGTAAAACAGTCACTCGGACAGGGAAACTGCCGGGACAGACTCGGATTGTCCCGGAAGAAGACTTGGGATCTGGAAACATTATTCAGAATGTTTCCGGAGGTTGCCGGTTTGATTCCCAGAGCCGGCGCGGTTGAAAAAGGGGACCGGCCCACCAGGGGCAAAACGGTCATTTTGTACCGGGTTTGCCGGAACTGACTCGGAATGGTCTGGAAAGATAAAGGAAGGTTGAGAACACTATAAAAAGTGTTCTCAGAACATTACCGGTTTGATACCCAGAGCCGATGTGGTCGAAGAAGGAGACCGGCCCTCTAGGGGCAAAACGGTCATTTTGTACCGGGTTGGCCGGAACTGACTCGGAATGATCCGGAAAGGTAAAGGAAGATTGAGAATACTATAAAAAGTAGTCTCAGGAGGTTACCGGTTTGATATCCAGAGCCGGTGTGGTTCCCGGGGCATTCAGATGCTTAGGGGCAAAATGGTCAACTTGACCGGAAAGTCTCGGAAAAGGTCCTAAGGATAGTCTGGTCATTCTTCACCAAAATGAGCTAACAGACACTGGTGTTGACCTAGGTTTTGAGTGTTTCCGCCATTCTAATGGTGTGAGTATTTCCGCTACTCGGACGGGGTTGATGATTTGTGAGTATTTCCGCTACTTGGTCGGGGTTGGTGATTTGTGAGTATTTTCGCTACTCTAACGGCTTTATGAGTATTTCCGCTACTCTAACGGCTTGGTGAGTAGTTTCGCTTCTTGGACCGTCTCGAGGAATAAACTGTCTCGAGAGAGGGATTTGAAAAGAGGTCTTATCGTCTCTAAAGAGACGTGCCTGGATTGGAATCGTCTCGAGGAATAAATTGTCTCGAGAGAGGGATTGGAAAGGGGTCTTACGGTCTCCGAAGAGACGTGCCTGGATTGTGAGTGTTTTCACCACTCTAACGGTTTTGTGAGTAGTTTTGCTACTCGGACCGTCTCGAGGAATAAACTGTCTCGAGAGAGGGATTGGAATTGGAATAAGAAAGAACAATGCCCCTAAGGGCATTTTGGTCATTTGGCCTCTATTTGGGCCTGACAGGCCCGCGAAGCAATGGAAAGACGGAATTTGGACCTAGAGAATTGGTTTCGATAGGAATATGCCCACAATGACTTGAAAACAAGTTTGGACGGAGTGTACACTGCCGAGCGGTCAAAAATGGGGTGCTTACAACGCCTAAATTTGATCCCCTCTACATATTCTGGAATCGAAATTGATAGCGAAGACTTGCTAAAACTACTCCAAAATCTCGAATTCCTATATACATTCTAAACTTCAAGCACTTAGGCTAGATTCTATCTCCCCCTAACCCATACACTACACCTATGTAGCCTTCATTGCCATAGAAGACCTCATTCCAGACCCTTCAAGCCTCTTCAAGGCTATTCAAGCTCAAGTTACGGCATCCATGGAAGTTTGAAAGTGTTTGAAGGCAAAAGGTAGTATTCTATTTACATTTTTACAACCCCCACTCCTCTCTTCTCCCTTCTAGCCAAACTAGGCTATTCTCTATTTTAACCCCTATCTTCTACCCTCCTTTTCTTGCATGCTTGAAACAAGGAAGCTCTTAGTTCATGCCTAGAGAAAAGTTTGTGAGAGCCACCGTGAAGGGAAATTCTCACAAACCTACTTTAAAATGGTATGGCCTTAGAGCACCTTGCTATGTAGGGAAGCCTCTAGCCTTGTATGATTTCATGACCCCTTTGCATATAATTATCTTGTTCATGTTTTTCATGCATGACTTTGTTTCCATGTTTCCAAGACCCTTACTATCTCTTTGCTATATCTCTATATTTGAAAGGTTCCCTAAAATTGGTGCTAGAGTTGGTTCCTTGAAGTCTAGGTTAAACCCTCAATTTCTACACCTTAGAAAACCCTCTTCAAGTCCCTTGACTTTATTTTTTAACCCTACATTTCATTGCTTTTCAAAGTTTCACAAAAATGGCTTTCAAACCCTCTTTTCCTATGTTGATTTTTAAGGATTTTACTCTCTTAAACTTTGTGGTTGAAATGGTTCCTTAGAACCCTCTCTTGAGTGGTCTCCCCATTATCTTGACCATACAAACGCATCATTTTCTAGGGACAAATTTTCATGGATATGATCTTCTTCAAATTTACATAATTCCCTAAGTTTGTTTTCCAAGTTCTCTACGTTTACACCATAACTTTTCAAAATTCATTTTCAAAGTGTATGCATAAAACCACCTTTCCAAAACCACTATGTCAAAACCCTAGGTTAACTTGACCCTAGTTGTCCAACCTTAGTTCAGCCAAACTCTAGGTTAACCTAACCTTAGTTAGTTAATCTTAGGTTAACCTAACCCAAGTTAGTTAACCTTAGGTCACTTTAACTCTAGGTTAATCTAACCCAAGTTAGTTAACCTTAAGGTCAACCTAACCTAGGTTAGTAAGCTTCAAGGCTCCAATTCAAAGACCCCTTTTCAAATAAAACTTCAACCAAAAAAAACCGTCCTACTCTTTTGAGATTTCAAAAATCAACTCCAAAACTTTTTCAAATATCCCGGCACTCTATCTTCAAAAATGTCTCTAAAAAGTTCTCTTAAACTTGTCCCAATGGCTAGACACTCAACATTTTTCAAAACCTATCTTCAAAATGTTTTTAAAAACTCACAAACCGGAAGTGTCCCTAACCCTTTATGGTTAGGGATTCCAAAGGAAGGTGATACATTAAATACAACCTCCAAGGTTGTCTATATTAGAATTCCAAAAGCCTAGGTGTTTTTCAAGAGTCCTTTTCAAAAATGTTTTTCAAACATCATATTATTGAAGTAATCCTAATCCTTCCATGGTTAGGATTGTTCAAGTGTGAGTGAGACATTCAAGATGGGTTCTATAACCCTAAAGTTTTAAAAAACCAGGGGAAGTCTCTAGCTCCCTTTTCAAATATGTCTTCAAAACTCATTACCCTAAAGGAGTTTAGTTCTTCAATGACTAACCTCTCAAAGGTAAATGAAACATTAAAAATGCCTTTCATAAGGTGTTCAAAGACTACTTTCAAAATCATTTCAAGACAAGTTTATAAGAATTCTTGTGAGTCCAAATCCAATTTCCAAGTCCATAATCAAACTTTTTAAACCTTCAAAACTCTCTTGAGTTATGTTAAAAAACACTTCAAAACACTTCAAAATTCCATTTCAAGAAAACACTCCAACATCCAATCTCAAATCAAAATTCTCAAGTTCTCTTTTCTCTAAGACCGCAAAGTGTCTTCAAACCTTTCCAAAAACCATAAAGTGTCTTCAAACCTTTCCAAAGACCACAAAGTGTCTTCCAACCTTTCCAAAGAACTCAAAGCGTCTTCAGACATTCCAAAGGCCCTAATGCGCCTATTTTCTATTAGGCTCTTGCTCGAACTACGAATGATCTGATTCTTGCCAAATGAGATACGCAGGCAACCTAAAATGGTGCGGTCATAATTTTTATTTGAACTCAAGTCTTTTTTCAAAACTTTCTATCAATTCAAGATCCCTATTTCAAATTCCTTCAAAACTTTCATGTTTTCAAATATTTTCCTCAAAACTTGGATCATGCATCATTCATCCAAAAAGTGATGTCCAAACCTTGTTTTCAAAATTCTAAAGTGGATGTTAAGTGGATAATAGTAACCGGTTATTCAAGTGAGTGAATTAAGGGTGATTAGACATGTATGTACCGAAAGGGCAAGGTAGGGTGATGATCTTAGGATATCTTTCTTACACTTAACCAACCCCCGAACCATAGATTTCTGTTTTCAAAAGACTAAAATAAAGTTATTTTCAAAAAGGGCTTCAAAACTTTTCAAAAAAGGTGTTAAAAACCTCTTTTCTAATAACCTTCTTAGGAAGGACATTTTCAAAATGATTTTGAAAAACCCTAAGTTTAATGTTCGGATTATACTTAGTTTTAGGTGACCTAACTCACCTTAATCAAGTTAGGTGACAACTCCAAACTTCTTCTAAAAGCCCTTAAATCAAATCAATTTCAAGTTCACACCTAGTCGCACTTGTCCTTCTAAGAGGATGAATTCTTACAAGAGAGCACCGTGTTTTTTCCCTAGCGGAAAGGACTTGATTAAAAAATCGGGGCACGACCGCTGGCGACTCTACTGGGTACTCTTAGAGGGTTAGGCCATTATTATGTCTCTTCACCCTTCACTCACCCAGAATCCCTGGTTATTTTGTTCTGTTTTATCCACTTTTCAAAATTTTCCTAAGTTCCCAAAAAGTTTTTTAAAATCATAATTTTTAAATAAGTGTCATCACTTGCATTCATTGCTTACATTCATGCTCTTGCATTGACCATCCATTTTATCTTACATTGAGTTTTTTTGAAAAGTTACTAACTCCTTACATTTTTCTTTTGTAGGTGGACCTTTGTTCACATTTCATTTTTATGTCATAATTAACTGCCACGAATGTGATGAATGAATAGGATGTAATGTGTGTTGTTGGGTCCTTTCCTTCATTTTTGAAAATTTCACACACACTTGGTGCGCTCACTTGTATTTGCATAAATTACCTAGTTACTACCCTTCTAGATTGAAGAGGGAACAATATATTAACTGTGGGCGGATGTTGTGTCAGTTTCTCAGCCAACGGTCTCTTGATAGTTCCCCCATTTGAACCACCAACCAAAGATGGGGTTCACCCTTTCGGGGGTAGACGCTGGAGGTTTAAAGATTTGGAAATTGAGCTTCTTAGGAAGCATTAATAAACCCCCAACCTCATGCTCATGTAGCACCCCATGCATAGCCAAATGATTGCTCCTGAATAGTACAATTTATATCCACCAATGTACGATTGCGATGAAGTAATAATATCTTAGTAAGTCCGAGGTCGAACCATAGGGAATATAGATGGAATCTAGTAAAACTCACTTTGGGAAAGTAGAATTCTCAAGAAAAACAACTCTAAAATATAAAGAAAAATTTTGATTTGAGATTTGGTTTGTGAGATTATTCTGGGCAATGAAAATAAATTTATACTAAGAAAGTTTGAATAGATAACAATAAGCAAAAAGTCTTGGCAGGACTCATCTAGTTAATAGGCCTATAAGTAGGTCTCCAAGATAGCTATGAGTAAAGAATCTCAAGATTTGATTACCCTCTTGGAGTTGATATTCAGTTATTTACTAGTGTTCATACCAGGGTCCTATTCATACCTGTTCCAGTTTATGAACTTGTCTATAAAGTATGTTTGAAGCTTAATCAAGAACAGTAGATTTCTAAAGTACTCCTAATAGGAATATGTAAACAATTATAATTAATACCCTTATCAGAAATTCTAGGTATACGTATCTCTGCTTGCAAATCAATCTATACATACCTGCTAGATATGATCAAGAATATTATTTTCAAAGATATTCATAGGCAAGAACATGAATCTTGGTTCAAGATCTTGAAATCTTGAAAAATATATGACTATCTTGAATCTCTACTTGTAACCTACTTACCTTTTCAATCCAAGTCAAGGAAAAGATTTAGCAACTTAAAGCCATAAGAAAGCACAAGAAAATTATAATGAAAGCTTGCAACAATTGGAAGAACATCAAATCTTGAATATAAAGAAAAAACTGAATGAATACAAAAATTAGGGTTCATGAAAGATGAAAAGATTAATAAAACTACTCCTACTCCTAAAAAAAAACTCTAATTCTAAGGTTTCTTAATTCTCTATAAAGTTTCCTAACTCTCCCCTTACTTATAAGAAGTCAAATGGGCTTAAAAATACCTCAATCCTAGCCTTAACAAGTTTTTGGCTCACAGCGGGGCGTCCCGATGCCTCTGGAGGGCATTCCGACAGGTCTGGGGATGGGGCGTCCGGACGGGTCTCAACACTAAGAAAATTTTTTATAGTTTCACCAACACTGCCATTGCCTGTCTAGACACCTTTGACGGCCAGTGTGCCTTCACAAAAGTTGTAGATCTCAAAAAGTTGTATGGAATCGACATATTATGGGCCCTGATAGCCTTCTTGGTTTGAGAAATATGACATTCCAAAGTTTCAGCTTTGCGTGCCTCAGCAGCTTGTACCACACCTTCAGTAGCTTGTACTCTAACAACATCCTCTTAAAACCTATGTCCAAAATGTATCCGAAATCCTCCCATTTATGCTCAAAACCTATACAAAGTATAATAAACTTAGTTAGTACCAAAACATAACTAAAAAGACATAAAATCATAAACTAACACTAACAAATCACTAGTTAAGGCCTTATACTTGTATTTTTGAAGTACAATCACACCCCCTAACTAGATTTTTGCAAGTCCCTAGCAAATTACTAAAACCAAAAATATAATCTCTACTTTCGTAAGAGTCACGAATGTATTTAGCCTAGGCATCAAGCCTTTAGACCCCTACATTGCCCCTAGTGGACGAGTGATGTCTCGTGAGGGTTTCCAGTGATGTTACCCACAAACATCAAAATATGACCTACAAGAAAGATAGTTAGAACAAATAATTCTATGCAAAAGATAATCCAAGATATATCAGCCATCTTCCCCTTTATTACTCAATACAAAAGTTAGAATAAATCTCAAATAACATAAGTGAGAGTCAATGTGTGTGTGTGGCGTATCAACACATTAGAGCTCACCTATAACTAAGTAAAACAATCATATCCTTCAAGTCTCAATTTCAACCCTCTCTGGGCATACACTCACAATAAAATGAACACACAAGGTACTCACAATGGAAAGCTCATCAAAATAAAGTAAATATAATGAAACATAAAAGAGCAATCCAACAACGAGAACTGATAAGGTGTAAGTGTATTTGACTTGGCATAGCTTCATGAAAGAATATTCAAAGCTAAATACTAATCAATGTAATTGACAAAATATAACTTGTACTCAAAATGAATCCACAGATATGTACTATTCAGATCAACTAAGACTTTATATGGTTGTAACTTTGGCAAAGAGGTATAAGGTAGAAAAGGAAAAGATAAATGGTTCAAGACACGTGTGATCAAGGTATGTAATGATCTATAAGGACACAATTCCAATTCCTAATTTCATTTGATGTTTCATTTTTTTCTTTTTTTCCTTGCTTCTTTTTTCCTTCTTCTTTTTTTTTTTTTCAAACATCTAACCTCTTTACTTTTTTCTTTTCTTGCTATGGCTCTTCCCTTCTTTTGCTTTCTTTGCTAGTTTCTTCTTTTTGTTTTCACATCGCAAACATATCACCCTTCTTTCAATGATATTCTCACAAGTGAAGATACTTGTGTTTTTATACTAGGGGAATACTTTTACAATGGTGTATTTTAACAAAGATCACCTCAAATATGGGTTTAAATTGGTTCCAAGGGAATGCATTCAACAAGAAAATCTATGGCTCGAAATAACAAAAATGGCCTAGAATCATATCTGAAGTACATAAAAGTGAAATTCAAAAGAGTATAAGTGTCAACACCTCGAATCAGTATTCAACATATGAATCAAGAACAAACATAGTGAAGCAATTGAATGAATGGAAGATGAACAAATTATCCTTGAGTAAATGTAAACACTCTAAAAAGCGTTAATAGATCTAAAGCTCATAAGGTAAATCTCCACTCATGTAGGATATAATCATAAAAGATAGCTAAGGATGATACCATAATGTTATGATAGTTGCATATGAAATTAATTATCTCAACTCATGTTTTCAAAAGAGATTCAAATAATTGCAAGAATATTAGAAGAACAATAAATGCATATGATTATTCGTTCTTATATCTAACATTGCAACTCATAGTAAAAAAAAAAAAAAATAATAAAAATAAAAATTAAAAACTAAACTACAAAGCATTGAGTACAAAATCAACCAATACCACATCGTGGTATGGCTTCAAAGTTTGGCTTTAGCTCATTCATTAATAATTCATAATAAGGATTCAATAAATAAGAATCACTTGAAATTCTGAGATCCTCATTAAGCTCTTGGCCACAAGTCTTGTACAAGGAAGATTGTGAAGGAGTCATGTGATCATGCACTAAGATGTAAGGACTCACTTCCCTAGGTATCTCCATGTTTTCTTCTCTTTTTTCAATCTCTATCTCCCTAGGCTCTTCCTTTATCTCACTTTGAACCTTACTAGATTCATCATTCTCACTAACCTCCTCCTTGACCCTATATTCACTCACCCTAGAAGTGTCCTCCCTATGTGTAGACTCATCATGATAGATGGTTATATTAATAACTTCCTCATTCTTAAGGGTAGTAGTGGTGGCTTGAAATTGCTTATGGTCAATATTAGGATTAGTGAGATACTCTTTTGTGTGGGCGATGCTAGTTGGGCTAGGTAAAAGTTGACGTAGAGAAGGAGACTCACCATTTTCTTGAACACACAAGCTTTGTGTTAAAAGACTCTTAAGATCATCTAGTTTATCGGCCATCCTAGAGTTCTGCTCTAGTTGGGATTGCATGAATTGTGACAAGGTATCATCTAGTGTCTCTTCTTGATATTGATAGAAATCAAAAGCTTGTGATTCATAAGGTAGAGGTGGGGGTTGGTATTGTTGAGGGCTTGAAGTTCCCTCACTACTCCAACTAAAGTTGGGATGTTGCCACCCCAAATCATAGGTTTCTGCATATGGAGTGTCCTCTAGTGACCCCAATTGTGGCGGTTGATAATAATTAAAATCTTGTGGGTAATGTGATTGGTCATATTGTTGAGAGTATGATACACCCTCATTCATCCAATTGTAGTATAAGTGGTTTTGCCACCCCGGATGGTAGGTTTCTGTGTAGGGAGTGTATGTTTGTCTAGATGCATTCAAATAATCCCAAATAGTTTGGCATGGTGGGACTTGTGCCTCCTCATAACCGTACATGCTTATATTATCATCACACACACCCATTGTTGTGTTTTCAAAGTTACATGACCTATCCTCCAATCTCCACATATTTATACTACCAATTCACAATTAATTACTCTTCTCAATCTCCACTAGAAATCTCCCAACTAAAAAAAAATAGATAAACAAATCTAACTAAAAATAAAAATAGAAAAAATATAAACAAATAATAAAAAAAATATGCTTGCAAATTAAAAAGGGATGGAACGAGTGTACCAAAGAAAGCTAAATGTTGAGTTGTCTCGTTTTTGATAGATTGATTGATGAAGTTGCTTTTCCCAGAATCGGTTTCTCCAAAGATCGTCACATCAACGCCAATAGCAAAACTCCTCGGCAACGGCGCCAAAAGTTGATCGCTCCTGAATAGTGCTATTTATATCCGCCAGTGTACGGTTGCGATGCAGTTATAATATATCGGTAAGTCTGAGGTCGAACCACAGGAAATATGGATAGAATCTAGTAAAACTCACTTTGGAAAAGTAGAATTCTCAAGAAAAACAACTCTAAAGTGTAGAGAAAAATTTTGATTTGAGATTTGGTTTGTGAGATTATTCTGGGCAATGAAAATAAATTTATACTAAGAAAGATTGAATAGATAACAATAAGCAAAAGGTCTTGGCCAGACTGATCCAGTTAATAGGCCTACAAGTAGGTCCCCAAGATGGCTGTGAGTAAAGAATCTCAAGATTTGATTACCCTCTTCGAGTTAATATTCAGTTATTTACTAGTGTTCATACCAAGGTCCCATTCATACCTGTCCCAGTTTATAAATCTGTCTACAAAGTATGTTTGAAGCTTAATCAAGAACAGTAGATTTCTAAAGTACTCCTAATAGGAATATGTAAACAATTATAATCAATACCCTTATCAGAAATTCTAGGTATACGTATCCTTGTTTGCAAATCAGTCTAGACATACCTACTAGATATGATCAAGAATATTATTTTCAAAGATATTCATGGGCAAGAAAATGAATCTTGGTTCAAGATCTTGAAATATTGAAAAATATATGACTATCTTGAATCTCTACCTGTAACCTACTTACCTTTTCAATCCATGCCAAGGAAAAGATTTAGCAACTTAAAGCCATAAGAAAGCACAAGAAAATTATAATGAAAGTCTGCAACAATTGGAAGAACATCAAATCTTGAATATAAAGAAAAAACTGAATGAATACAAAAATTAGAGCTCTTGAAAGATGAAAAGATTAATAAAACTACTCCTACTCCTAAAAAAAACTCTAATTCTAAGGTTTTCTAACTCTCTATAAAGTTTCCTAACTCTCCCCTCACTTAAAAGAAGTCATATGGGCTTAAAAAGACCTCAATCCTAACCCTAACAGGTTTTTGGCCCGCAGCGGGGCATCCTGACGCCTCTGGAGGGCGTCTCGACAGGTCTGGGGATGGGGTGTCCGGATGAGGTCCCAAGGGCGTCCAGACGAGTCTCAACACTTAGAAAATTTTTTACAGTTTCACCAATACGGCCACTGCCCATCCGGACGCCTTGGATGGCCACTGTGCCTTCATGAAAGTTGTAGATCTCGAAAAGTTGTATGGAATAGACATATTATGGGCCCTGATAGCCTTCTTGGTTTGAGAAATATGATCTTCCAAAGTTTCAGCTTTGCGTGCTTCAACAACTTGTACCACATCTTCAGTAGCTTGTACCACATCTTCAGTAGCTTGTACTCTAGCAGTATCCTCTTAAAACCTATGTCTAAAATGTATCCGAAATCCTCCCATTTATGCTCAAAACCTATACAAAGCATAATAAACTTAGTTATTACTAAAACATAACTAAAAAGACATATAAAATCATAAACTAACACTAACAAATCACTAGTTAAAGCCTTATAATTGCATTTTTTTAAGTACAATCACCAAACCTATGCCAGATTTAAGACACGCGCGTCAATTTCAAAATCAAGGAGGAAAGGGTGACTGCTTTACTTTCCTTTATATTTTGTTTAATTCATGCTATTATGTTGCTTAATTCTTGTCATTATGTTATGTGTATATCTCTTTGCATCACAACTATTCATGCATCTGTATTCATTTTAAGACAAAAGTTCCAAAAGTAATTCAAGTCACTGTATTTTCATACATCTGACTAACCCCCAGAGAATGGCCCAAAGAGCTTCTCACTCAAGTCAAGCCAACAAAAACTCCTAAGGTTACCAAGAGAACCTAAGGATTTATGGCATGCGTCAAAGTCATCTCATAAAAAATGACTTTAATCCCTCTTCTCTCATGTCGCGCCCAGATTTTTCGCACTCGAGGAATACTTACCCAAGCGGGAAAAAATGTTGTACTCTCTCGTTAGAACTCACCCACATAAAAGAATGAGTGCGACTAGGTTTGAATTGAAAAATAGGTTTGAATAAAGGGCTTTTGAAAAACATTTGGAGTCGCCACCTAACTTGATTAAGGTGAGTTAGGTCACCTAAAAACTAAGCATAATCCGAAAACTACACTTAGGGTTTTTGAAAAACAATTTGAAAATATCTCCTCGAGAGAGGGTTTTTAAGAAAACAGGTTGTTTGGCAATCTTAGGAAAATATTTAGCCCTTTTTAGAAAAATAACTCCTTTTTGGTCTTTGAAAACAGTGATCTAGGTTCGGAGGTTGGTTACGTGTAGGGAAAATGCACTAAGCTATCACCCTACCCCGCCCTTTCGGTACCTACATGTCAATCTACCCTAGATTCACCTATAAGAGTCTTTAACTAACTATGGTTCAATCCTATCCATTTTAGAAAAGCAATGTTTGAAAAATATGATGCATGATATGCAAGTGCAATAGAAAAGAATTGAAAAATAGATTTGGAAAGAAATTGATTTGATTTGAAAAAGATTTGAAGTGATAGAATTGAAATTGGAAAGTTTGAAAATTTGTAGATAGAAATTTGAAACTGGAAGTTTGAAAATTGATTGAAATTTGAGATTTGAAAATAGATTTTGAAAACCACACCCATGAGGGTGGAATTGAAAGTTTGAAAAGTGTTGTGACCGCACCTATAAAGGTTGCCTACGAATCCCTTTGGGGGAATCAGGTCAGTCGTAGTTCGGACCGGAGTCTGATTGAAAATAGAAGAGTGGATTGAAGAAGAAACTTGAACTGGAAATTGAATTTGATTCGAAATTAGAAGAGGAGATTGGAATTGGAATTGAGAGGATTGGACTTGCTTTGGAAAGATTGATTTTGGAAAGACTTGGTTTTGGGAAGAAGGAGGTTTAGGAAACCTAGACTTGAGATTAAGAAAGATTGGATTGGAATGTTGGATTTGGAAGATTTGGAAAGATTTGGAAACTTAGAATTTAGGAAAGAATTGGATTAGGAAAGTTTCGAATTAGGAAAATGTTATTTTTGGAAAGTTTCATTTTTGGAAAGTTTTAGGTTTAGGAAAGTTTGAAAATTGGAAAGTTTCGAGTTTAAAAAGTTTTCGAAAAAGGAAGGGGTGTTAGATTAAGAAAGTTCCCAAATTAGGAAAGTTTTGAAAATTGGAAAGTTTTGAATTTAGAAAGTTTTTAGATTTGGAAAGATTTGAAGTTTAAGAAAGTTTAGAATTTAGAAAGTTTTTAGATTTAGAAAGATTTAATTTAAGAAAGCTTCAAATTTTGAAAGTTTTGATTTTAGAAAAATTTGAAATTTAGAAAGTTCAAGATTTAGAAAGTTTTATAGTTTTAGGAAATCTTAATATTAGGAAAGGTTTGAGTTTAGAAAAAGTTTGAATAATTAGATTTGGAAAGTTGAGATTTGGGAAGGGGGTTGAATTAGGAAAGGGTTGAATTAGGAAAGATTTTTATGTTCAAGTTTAGGAAACTTAAGATTTAGGAAAGTGGAAGATTAGGAAGGATTTGAGTTGGGAAAAAGTTGGATTTTGAAATTTAAAGAAAAATTTAGAGTTTAGGTTTAGGAAACTTATGGTTTAGGAAGGTATTGAATTAAGAAAGGTTTAGATTAGGAAGGGATTGGCTTTGGTTTCTAAAAGAAAAGATTTAATTTTTGTTTCCAAAAATGGAGGACGGGATCTAGTTTCCTAAACGGGGAGATTTGATTCGGTTTCCTAAAGAGAAGATAGGATTTGGTAAGGATTTGGAAAGGAGATTCTAAAAACCCTAGATTTGGAAAATCATAGTTTTGACGTAGAAAAGAGGTTTTGGAAACGTGTATAATTTGGACGTGAAAACAAGAGATTTTGGAAACCTATGTTTGGGGCAAAGTTTGAAAACCATGTTTTTGGGAAGAAAATTTACGGTTTCCTAATTGTGGGTTCTAGGGCTTGACTTGGATTCTAAGGAAAGAGTTTTTAGAAAAGTGCGTTTTTGGAAACGAAGGTTTTTCTAGAAAGGAATCCTAGGGAGGAGTTTTTGGAAAGTGAATTTGGAAAGAGAGTTTTTGGAAAAAGATTTTAAAGAGAAGGAGTTTTAGAAGGTGTGTTTTTAGAAACGTAGATTTTGGAAGGAAAATCCTAGAGGGGAATTTCTAGAAGGAAGATTTTGGAAAGAGAGTTTTTGGAAAGATTTTTGGAGAGAGTTTTTAGAAAGTGGATTTTGGGGAGAGGATTTTGGAAAGGAGTTGAAAAAGAGAGATTTTGAAAAATAGATTTTGGAAAGAGTTTTTAGAAAACACTTTTGGAGAGGAGAGTTTTAGGAAAGTATGTTGAAAAAGAGATTTTTTTAGGAAGAGATTTTTGAAGAGAGAGAGTTTTTGGAAAGTATAAAAACATCTCACTTTCCTAAAGCAATTCTAACCATAAGAAGGCTAGAACCACTTTAGGAAAGCGGTTTTGAAAACAACAAGATTTGAAAATATAGACCAAAGGGTCACTTTTAATGTAACACTTTCCTAAAGCAACCCTAGCTATGGAAAGGCTAGAATCACTCTAGGATTGTGATTTTGAAAACATATTTTTGAAAAAGAGCTTTTGATGCAATTTTGCAAACAAGTTTGAAAACGATTTTTGAAAATAACTTTTTGAAAACGAATTTTGGAAGATGCAAGACTACGATATGCACAATACAATTTGGGGTCGTGAACATACAAGGTTAAGGCTTCACCACATAATCAAGGGGGCCGGACCCACGTGGTCTCTAGTTAGACTAGAAGAAAGCCCCCGACACGGTGACTCTCCAACAGTCTAATCCTACACATGGACCGAGAGTCCCCTTGTTTCAAGCATGCAAAGAAAGGGCGGGAAAGAGATGGGGGATTAAAATAGAGAAAACCCAAGTGGGTTGGAGAGAGAAGAGAGAGGGGGGAAGTGTAGAAAATTAAATAGGGAGCCTACCTTGTATCTTGTTTATTTTGCGCACCGTGCGGTCTTTGGTCTTCGGTCTTTGTCTTGATCTTCACCTTCAGTCTTCAAGAATTGTCTTCAAGCTTTGGATAGCAGCTCTTCAAGTCTTCAAAGGATGGTTGAAGGCTAGTGTATGAATGTATGGGGGAGTGTATGAGTGTATAAGAAACTAGGGTTTGTGTATAGTAGCTAGGGTTTGGAGAATCTAAGGAAACTAGGGTTTTTGGAGGTGCTCGAGCTCTGTATATCGAATTGTGTGATTTCTAGCTTAAGTTTGCAGACCCCTTTCACGTTGAATGAGGCTCTGTATTTATAGAGGTTGGACAAAACTGGCGCCTGTTGCAGTGGCGCCAGGCCAAATTATACACTGGCGCCACTCCAGGCCATTTTTTGGAGTAGTGGCGCCAGCCAATTAAGAAAGATTCAAGGTCGGCAAGCAATGTATCTTTGACTAGATTTGGGCGCTTGTACTGGTGACTACTATGTAAATTTTAGCCTGGCTTCACTAGGAGTGACTCTGGAAAGTCCGGGAATGATTTGAAGGAGCCGGGAATGATCTGGAAGGCTGGAAAGGAGCAGGAACACTTAAAATAGTGTCCTGGAGGTATTTGACTTGAAAAGTGAGGACAAAAATGTGTCGAAGAGGTTGACCGGGCCTTTAGGGGTAAAACAGTCAATCGGACCGGAGAACTGCCGGGACAGACTCGGACTGTCCCGGAAAAAGACTTGGGATCTAGAAACATTATTTAGAATGTTCCCAGAGGTTTCCGGTTTGATTCCCAGAGCCGGCGTGGTCGGAAAAGGAGACTGGCCCACTAGAGGCAAAACGGTTATTTTGTATCGGGTTTGCCGGAACTGACTCGGAATGATCCGGAAAGGTAAGGGGAGGTTGAGAACACTATAAAAAGTATTCTCGGGGCATTACCGGTTTGATACCCAAAGCCGGTGTGGTCGAAGATGGAGACTGGCCCTCTAGGGACAAAACGGTCATTTTGTACCGGGTTGGCCGGAACTGACTCGGAATGATCCGGAAAGGTAAGGGGAGGTTGAGAACACTATAAAAAGTATTCTCAAGAGGTTACCGGTTTGATACCCAGAGCCGGAGTGGTTCCCGGGGCATTCGGATGCCTAGGGGCAAAATGGTCATCTTGACAGAAAAAGGTCCAAAGGGTAGTTTGGTCATTTTTCACCGAAGTGGGTTAACAGACACTGGTGTTGACCTAGGTTTTGAGTGCTTCCGCCACTCTAATGGTGTGAGTATTTTCGCTACTCTAACGGGGTTGATGATTTGGGAGTATTTCCGCTACTCGGACGGGGTTGAGTATTTCCGCTACTCGGACGAGGTTGAGTATTTCCGCTACTCTAACGGCTTTGTGAGTATTTCCGCTACTCTAACGGCTTCGTGAGTATTTCCGCTACTTTAACGGTTTTGTGAGTAGTTTTGCTACTCGGATATTCTCGAGAAATAAACTGTCTCGAGAGAGGGATTGGAAAGGGGTCTTACCGTCTCCGAAGAGACGTGCCTGGGTTATGAGTGTTTCCGCCACTCTAACGGTTCTGTGAGTACTTCCGCTACTCTAACGGTTTTGTGAGTGTTTCCGCCACTCTAACGGTTTTGTGAGTAGTTTTGCTACTCAGACCGTCTCGAGGAATAAACTGTCTCGAGAGAGGGATTGGAAAGGGGTCTTACCGTCTCCGAAGAGATGTGCCTGGATTGGAGCCGTCTCGAGGAATAAACTGTCTCAAGAGTGGGATTGGAAAAGGGGTCTTACCGTCTCCGAAGAGACGTGCCTGGATTGTGAGTGTTTCTGCCACTCTAACGGTTTTGTGAGTAGTTTTGCTACTCGGACCGTCTCGATGAATAAATTGTCTCGCGAGAGGGACTGGAATTGGAAAAAGAAAGGATAATGCCCCTAAGGGCATTTTGGTCATTTTGCCTCTATTTGGGCCTGACAGGCCCGCGAAGCGATGGAAAGACGGAATTTGGAACTAGAGAATTGGATTCGATAGGAATATGCCCAAAATGACTTGAAAACAAGTCTGAACGGAGTGTAGACTGCCGAGCGGTCAAAAATGGGGTGCTTACACCTCATGAAGATAGGGTTGCCAAGAAGACAAAAATGCAATCCAACATCGAGGTCTCTTACCGACCTCCATCCAAGAAGGCGAATCTAAAGACTCAAGAGTAGTTTAGGATTTCTAATGTAAAGATAAGATAGGTGAAAGTTCCAAGGAAAATATTACCCCCCCCCCCCCCCCCCCCCCCCCCCCCCCCCCCCCCCCCCCCCCCCCCCTTGTTTCATTGTACTTCTAAAAATTCTAAGAAAATTCAACTTAATAAAATTGTTATTTCTGTTGGATGAATGAATGGCTACATGTATAGGTTTAGTATTGCATAACAGGGGCAGGGCCCTATCTCCAAAGCTTGAGCCAAGGCATCATGCTTAGTCCCCCTTAAAGGGCAGGGGCATCCCTAAGTCATGCATTGCATAAAATTTTTCTCAATATAGAAACTAACATATGATCTCTTTCTTGTTTTTCTTATTTTCTGTTCCCCCCTTCATCTCACCAAAGACTAGTAATAGTTTTAGTGAGACTTGCTTGCATTCTAGGTCACCATTACTCCTAGGAAAGAAAAAAGAGGAGCACGAGTGCCTCTTGTACTCTGAACACCAGTCTTTGCTCGACACCGAGCAGCACAAATGACAAGCGAAGGCAATGCTAGTGATCAATAAAACAGCCCCGTGACATGGGAGGAAGTGTATAAGATGAAGGCAAAAATAGACGAGATGTTCAAGCTCGTACAACTGATGGCTTTCAAAGGACCTGCCATAAATCCTTCAGCCTTAACGTCCCACCCTAAAGAAATTGAAGCCTTCTTGCCAAGGGTCATCCTACAAACTGACAATACGAGGAAGAACAAAGAACTCCCCAAAGTGGTGCACAACGAGGAAGGAGAAGAAGATAACTCTGAAACCATCATGTTGACTGCTACACCAAAGAAAGAAAGCCTGAATCCCCTTGATCTCAAAATACAAAGTTTAGAAGAGTCCCTACGCAGCCTATAAGGTCACGACACCTTCAGTCGGACATCCTATGATGAACTATGTTTCTTCCCCCATCATCCGAGGTCGCCCAAATTCAAGATGCCTAATTTTCAAAAGTATAATGGAAGTGGGGATCCCGTGGCTCATCGGAGACTATACATGGGGGCATTAAACGATCATGGGAATGACCCTAAACTCTTGATGTAGCTATTTCCACATAGCTTGATTGGGCCCACCTTACAATGGTTCGCCCGCTTGGATCTTAGGAAGATAACAACCTGGAACGAGTTGGTCATGGCCTTCCGATCCTAATACCGATACAATAGCAACCTCACCATGGATAGATATGCCCTGATGATGATGACTCAAGGGGAAAAAGAAAGTTTCAAGAGCTACACCCTAAAGTGGAGACAGGGAGTTGCTCAAGTTAACCCCCCGCTAGTGGAAAAAGAGTATGTACAGTTGTTTATGAATACCTTCCAAGGCCTGTATTATGAATGCTTATGCTTGAGTATTGAAAAGAGTTTCTCTGAGCTAATAACGCAAGGGGAAATGATCGAGAATGGATTGAAAACTAATAAAATCATGGACCCTCATGCTAAGACAGGTGAGGGATTTACAAATGCAGCAAAGAAGGCAATGACCACTCGAGGTACTGGTAAGAAAGAGGGAGAGGTATCTGCTATCTTGCCAATGCAGCAGTAGCCATACTATCCCTAATATCAAGCTCTGCCATAACCGCCTGCTCCCATCGTCAACATCCCTATCGCCAATGTCCAAACATCTGCTCTTGGACCTGTCGCAGCCGGACCGTACTTCAACCCTAACAGAAATAATCGGTGGAATCGAGAATTCACTCGCCTAGCATGCACTCAAACAGAGTCTTACGATGAGCTCCTCAAAACCAAGCACCTGACCTTATACCCTCGCAACCGCTGCCAAGTCCATTGCCTCCAATCTTCAATTCGGCCCTTACCTGTGAATATCACTTTAGAGGATAGGGCCATGATACATAGTCTTGTTTCTCTTTAAAACATAAAATCCAAGACCTCATTGACAACAAAGTCATCAACACCCAGGAAGCAAAACTGGCCCTCGTGCCCAATGTCACAGCAAATCCCTTACCGGATCACGCTGTCAACATAGTCATAGAAGGGAAAGCAGACCCGAACGGTATCATAGCTACTGAATATTTTGAAGGAGAGTCAGAGATTAAGGAAGAAAGTGACTAGGATGAAGAGCTACCACCATGCCTTATCTATCTTTACAACGCAAATGGAGAGCAAGATCCCTTTGATTGGCTCATAGAAGAACCCATGGAAGACATTCCCACTGATATTATGCTTACTGATGGTTGGGGAATGAATTCCTACACCCCAAATATGCTAAGGCTGAGCACTGCCTAATAGAGGATCTATTTAACTATGAGGATATGGGCTGGGGCATGGTGAGCCAAAAGTACCAAACCCGCCATTTGAATTTAGTGAGGGTGATCTGGATGGCCTACTCGCTGAAATTGATAAAGAAGAAGCTGAAAAAGAGAAAATCAAAGAAAAGCCATTGCAAGTCCTAGGAGCAAGCTTGGGTGCAAAACTCAAGGAAACTGTAGAAGTTGAGTAACAGAAAACCAACCAACCAAAGGGGAACCATCAGGGTACCCAAGACCCAATGTGCAGCCTTAATGGCTCAACTGGAGAAGGGAAAGGAAATGAAGGCATCCTTAATTGCACTATGACCACCAGCCTCTACTATTCTATAATCAGTACATCAATCTGTCCAGCATAATCGAGTGAAGAAATTGGCCGATGGAGTATGGAGGAGGCAGGCGTGGTCTCGAAGCCCACCTAAAGAAGTGACTACCAAAGGGATATTCTTTTTGTCAAACTCTACCTTTACTTTTCGTTAATCCTATTTTTGTTAACTCTACTTTTAATTCTACTTTTTGTTAATCAAGAGCTTGACATGTACACAAAACCTTTGAAATGAAAAAAAAAAAGAATTTGAAGTTTACGTTTATCATCTTCGGTGTTTGTGTTTTTCTTAGAAGTTTTCTCTTTTCATTATTATGCCTCGACTTGAAGAGGGGGATAGAACCCGCATCCTCACCAGCGGGGACCATTTCCTATCCAAAGAGAGGAAACATTGAAGGAAAAAAAGAGTGATAATGGATTATAGAAAAAGGCACCACATGGAGAACGCCATGACAAAGCAGCCGGTAGTTAGACCTTCAAAAGGAAGAGAAGCCATCATTTTAGATTCCCTAAACAACAAAGTAATTCATTTGAATAGCCCACTCAAGCCGCAAGCAGTTTTCATTCAGACACCCTAACCAGGAACCACCCCCACACTGGGGTAAGTGCAGGTAACAAGATGTTTAAATTAGCACTCGACTATCTTAAAGGATGACGCTAAAGTTCTAGAACTGAACTTCATAGACTAAGCAATCTTTTCTGAAAGGAAGAGAGGCCATCTATTCTTCTACTATACCGTTAATAGAACCCCCTTTAAAAAATCCATTTTGAGCCCAATTACATTCCTTTGACAAACCCGACTAGGTGGTCACTACCCACAATGGGTGAAAGCAAAATTGGAAAGAAAAAAAAGGAAAAAGAAACGTGCGATAAAAGAAAGCTTTCTCATACATTGAAAGAAGGGAAAAACAATGCGATACTAAAAAAAAATGCATGAAACACCATGAGAAACCAGCTAAGACTGTGCAAATAGCAGTGCTGGGACAAAACAGAGAGAAACAATGAACCCAAGATGGGAAAAAGTTTGTATAGAAACGTAGCAAATACTCGAAAGAGAAAGCTGACAAGGAAAAAGCCTAAAAGGAGAAGAAGAATTGACAAGAGTGATCACCGGTCTATGATAAACCTAGGAAAAGTGCAGCACCTTGGGCCTTTAATACCCTTCCTTTCAAAAAACCCCATAATCTAGCCATATTACAACCCGAAACAAAGCCCCCTCAGATTAGGGAAGATTGCTTAGTCTAAAAAGAAAGATGAACAAAATAGCAGAAGTTTATTTAAGGTGGTTTTGGTTTATATCACCCTCGTTAGAAAATAGAAAAATTATTTAAGCCAGTATGCCCATTATTTCTTACCCTTAGCCTAGCTTACATTACAATCCAAAGTAAAGCCTTCTCAGATTGTGGATGGAAACTGTTTGCCCCTTTGCTAAAGGCTACTTCAGTTGTCGCTTGGAGAGTTTACCAGTCCAGATATGAGATCCCTGAGAGGAAGCCAAGCGAGTTATAGGTTTTCCCCTTTTCAGATAAGAGAGAAGAGAGTTGGGTCAAAAAAATGGAAACTATGAGAACGGGGCAACTACTATCCCGTCATGACAAGAAAAGGGCATGCCAAAGAAGGTAATCCTTAAAAAAAGAGCAAAAGTCCAAAATAACCAACTCCCGGTAGATACTCGGTTAAAACCAAAAGCTTGGAGCTTACCTCGAGGCCTATTTTTGTAAAGCTTGTATATCTGTGCACTTTGCCTAAATCCATACATGCAATAAAGGTCACATATTTTTCACATCTGTTTAAAGCTTGTACATAGCCACCATTTCTTGTGTGTGTTATGATTCCTGTATTCCTGTGTTTCTATTCCTGCTCTTTATGTTTCCACATGCATACATTCAAGACAAGATTAAAAAGAAAATCAATCATCATCCCATGCAAAGAAAAATGATAATATACATAAAATCATCTTACAATCATCATCCACAAGGGCCAACACACAGCCTTAGAACATAAATAATACTGCCAGTCTAACAAAACTATAACTATGTCAATAGAGGCGCCTCAGGAAGCGGGGTCATCATCTAAGTCAAAGTTGCTAGTATTCGGCACATGTGGAGAAGGCTAACTAGAAGAAGCTCCAGAATCAAAAGGGCCCTGACCAAGAAAAACAAGAGGAAAGAAAAACCAGCATTAGAATACAGAAGATGTATAAAGAACACAAAAGATGAATCGCAAATAGTATACCCAGCAGGCCTCCATTAAAGATATACAGGCAGTCAAAGCCTTCACCTCAATGCGGTATTGGTCTCAAGCCTAGCAAGCAGCTAAGTACTTGTCCTCGAAAGCAAAACCCTGAGCTCGATGCCATAACTCGACCACCTCATGACTGGCCACTTGCCCTCCAACCACCAGATCCAGCTGGGTAAAGGCACCAATAGACCTTGCCTTGAAATGAGCCTTGTAATCCACACTGGGCGGAAGAAGGAAGCGGTCGCCATGTACCCTGACTATATAAGGAATCTCCACCCCAGCTCGATAAAATCCAAACATATACTGAGGAGGATCCATAGCAGCATAGAAGTCAGTGTGTAGTTGCAACCAATGATGCTCCCCCAAGTACATCTGCCATAAAAAGGGGTCTCGAAAGGTGACCCGTGACCTAGACAAGAGAATGAGGTCCCCCATGCCAGCATACTGGGGAGATCGACAGTAAGGTGCCCACGTCACATCCCAGGGTCTCAGCAGCTCTAGATTAGCCTGGAGGGCGACAAAATTTGTAAGCAAGGACTGTTAGACGACCTGATATCTAGCACATCTCGTAGGCCATGGAAACGCATTTGCAGCTAATACCTCTGGCCGACACATTGGCAGATACTCATAACTCCACCATATCAAAAAGGGCCAGAAACCAGTCAAGCTCCCTCATGCCTCGGACGTCCTAACTCTCATCCCCTGTAAAAAACTGGCCAAAGTGAAGGCACCCCAGTCCACATAGTCTAATGCATCTAAATCTGCCACCAGGCTCACCAATGGTAAAGGAATTGCTGACTTATTATTGTTACAAAAGCAACTAAAGATGACATACAGTACTAGTCGGCACCTCAGGATGGCCTGATCAGTTGGGGAGGGCTTAAGAGCGAAAGCTGTCTCTGCTAGATATGGAAGCGAAGCCGAAAAACTCGAGCTAATAATCCCCGGTAAACCTAAGAGAAGGTGAGCGTCATCAACAATCATAACCCATAGGAAAATCGGGATAGCCCCAAAAGACAGTCTAGTAACCATTGCCCAGTCGACAGGAGTGGGCCCCAGCTTAAAACCTACCAAATGTACAGTCCCGGTCTCCCTAAACCACCTCTTCAGTAGCCCAATCGCTATCTTGTGATCTAGCCTGTCTATTTGGAGTGTCATAAAGGCACCAAATCCGATCCGATGAATGAATGCCTGATAAGATAGGGCCGACGCCTGCATAGCTCTCAAAGCAGAGATATTGGCCCCTCTAAATGAACTATGAGTGGACGATGGCATCCCACCATAACGCTAGTATAATCTCGGATGGTAAGCCAAGTCTTGCAATGGTGGGACGTTAGGGATCGCTAACTAGTCATCTGTGAAAGAAGTATCCTTCCGCCTATCGCGGATGGATGCCATAGCGTACCCTGTCCTCTTATCAACGGTTGTATCTACGTCCTCCTCAATCCTCTCATCTGGAGCAGCAAAGGACTGTCCCCTCGCAGAACTACTGCTCGAAGCCGTCTTGCTCACAGATCGCTGAGGATGACTACTGCCACCTCTAGAGGAACTGCTCCTATTAGCGCTGCCTTTCTCGAGCTTAACCCGTGGTGCCTCCTATTAGAACCATCATTGCCTGCCTCTGACATCCTAAAAAGCAACAACAAAAAAATGTAGGAAGTTGATTAGTAACAAGATATGCATGAAAGCTAAAAGCAAAAAAATACATATATACAATGAAAAAAAAAAGAAAAAGAAAAAAGGGAGGGAGAAAAAAAAGAAAAAAAAAAAAAAAAAAACAAAAAAAAAAAAAAAAAAAAAAAGAGAGAAAGAAAGAAGAAAAAAGAAAGAGTTAAGGCTCTATCCATTCCCCTAGTTCCGTTTCAAAATTTCAAATCGGTTTTTCGGGCTTTCTCGTTTAAAAGCCCCGTTTCAAAAAGTTTTCCAATGGTTTTCCAAGCTTTTTCTTCAAAAAGTTTTATTTCAGAATTTCAAACTGGTTTCCTGGGCTTTCTCCTTCAAAGCCCCGTTTCACAAAGTTTTCTAATGGTTTTTTGAGCTTTTTTCTCAAAAAGTTTCATTTCAAAATATCAAACTGGTTTCCCGGGCTTTTTCCTTCAAAAGCCTTGTTTCAAAAGGTTTTCTAAAGGTTTTTCAAGCGTTTTCCTCAAAAAGTTCTATTTAAAAATTCCAAACAGGTTTCCCGAGCTTCCACCCTCAAAAGCCCCATTTCACAAAGTTTTCTAAACAGTTTTCAAGATTTTCCTCAAAAAGTTCCGTTTCAAAATTTTGAACCGATTCCTCGGGCTTTCCCTTTTAAAAGGCCCGTTTCAAAAAGTTTTCTAACGGTTTTATGAGATTTTTCCTCAAAAAGCTTCATTTCAAAATATCAAACTGGTTTCCCGGGCTTTCCCCTTCAAAAGCCCTATTTCAAATTTTTCTAACGATTTTTTGGGCTTTTTTTTTCTTAAAAAGTTCCATCTCAGAATTTCAAACCGATTTCTTGGGCTTTCTCCTTCAAAAGCCCAGTTCTTGAAAGTAACTGCTTTTTCTAAGAATTTTAGAATCGAACGTTGAATTTTTAAAAATGTCTAAACTTTTGGAAAAATTTTCGGTGGAGTTCCGCCTTAAAAAGTACTATCCCAAAATTCAACAAGTCACAAGCACCTCACCAAGGCTCCTCAAGTCTTCCGACCACGTCAATCAACATCATCCCATTCTCCGTGGCACACGACCCACAATGAAAAACAATTTTTAAGTCAATTGCTTTGTTTTTCCAAAAGGTTCTAGTTCTGTTTTATTTTCTAAAAATTTTCAAAAATTTCCAAAACACTAAAAAAGATCCTTACAATTTTTTAAAAATATCCTACAATTTTTTTCTGCCTTCAATAAGGTTAATTTTTTAATTTTTCTCCATATTTTCTATTTTTCTTAATTTTTAAAAAATAAAAAATTTGAAAATTTTTAAAAAATTATGAAACTTTATACGATTGTTCAATACATTTTCTAAGACATCCGACACAAAAATCGAGCACAAACATGCAAAACCCAAGCCTACACAAGCAATTTTCTAAACCCTGCACAAAACCCTTTCACATAACATGCAAAATCATTCCAAACATGCTCAATTCCTCATTAAATCACAAAAACAATCCACGCATTGTGTTCTTAACATCCTAAAACATAGATTTACACTAATCATATGAAAAAAAATGGGCACACGAATATCGAAATTGACAAAATTCCAAAAAACACCAACCTTTGGGTTTTCGGCAAAAATTGAGCTTTTTGACGAGAATCCAGCGACAATATCAACTCCTGGCAAGCACACAACGTCCCTCGAGACATTCCTAGCAAGACCCAATGTAGATCCCTCGAAATCCAATGTCGAAGCTCTTCAAATTAGTTCAAAAACTTCCAAACCCGTAAATAATACGCGACCTGCTCTATTTATAAAACCGTCGGCCTAGCGCATGTAGTAGATGCGCCAGAAGGAAATTCCAACTGGTGTATATAGCACATGCACCGAGTTTATTTTTGACCAGGCATATGTGCTACATGAGCCCGACCCTTTAGTTTCCTGCCAAAGCTAGGTTTCAACACTCCAAGTGCCAAAAATCAGTTTCAAGGCTTTCAAAAGCCAAAAATCAAGTTTTCAAACAATTTGTTTTCAAAAACCAAGTGTTACAGGCCAAACTTCGTCAAACTGGCATTTTCAAAACTCGGACCCTAAACAAAATTTCAAAAGAACCAAGATTTTTTGAAATTCAAAGTTTTCAAAATAGAAGGACCCACTGGTAGTCTAAAAACTTCACCGACCGTCGTCCCTCTGATCGCCTCGGGACCAAAAAGGAATTCTTACCTTATTATTTTTTAGCCTTAAGAAGCAAAGACAGAAAAAGAGGGGAAGCTGTAAGTACCCCATTTTGTCTTCTCGGCAATCTAGCCCAACTGGATGCAGCTTTCAAACACCACAGCACATTCGAGCCCAAGACGGCTCTTTCAAACTCCGAATAGTTGCTCTCGAGGCCCACAAGGCCTAATTGAAGCTGAGAAGACTATCTTGTCCCTAGGCATTCCAAGTAGCTTTCCGAAATCGGGCGGTCTAGGGAACCGATGCCATCCAAGCAGCTTTTTGAGGCTGGGCAGTCTCAAGAACTAATGCAATCCAGGTAGCTTTCGAGATTTGGCGATCTTAGGGACCAACACCTTATCAAATTCCAGACGGTCCACTTCTGGCACCTGCTAGCCCGCCAATGTAGAATGTCCATCATTCGGTAGTTCTCCGAGACCAAGCATTCTCAAGGACCAATACCATCCTCATAGGTAGCTTTTTGAGACCATGCGTTCTCAGAGACCAATACCACCTCACAAGTAGCTTTCTAAGACCGGGCGGTCTCAGGGATCAACACTGTATAGGTAGCTTTCCAATACCGAGCGGTCTCGAGAACAACCACCTAGGTCAACACCAGCGCCTACTAGCTCGACTCGGTGAAAAATGATCAAACCTGCCCCTTAAGCCTCCAGGCATGTCTTGAGAAAGTTCAAAATTCCTCAAGAAGGTAAGTTCACCTTCCCAAAGTGTTCTTAAATAGTTACGCGTAGTCAACACGCCATCCTTTCTAATTTCGGTCAACTCCGGTCAAAATGACCGTTTTGCCCCTAGACGTTCCAGCACAGTACAAATCTCACCAAACACTGGAAAAATTTTCCAAGACCATCCTCAAACAGTCCAGCACGCTTTGCATGTCACTCCAACCCATTATGACCTTTTCAACCAATCTTGGTCAAAATGACCGTTTTACCCCTAGCAACCCAAACGCACCTCGAAACTACACCAGCTCTAGGTACTGAACGACGGATCTCATCATACACCCCTATTTAACCCAAGGTGAACCTCACAAATCTAAACGCTCAAGATTCAATGAAAGTCCCTTGGAGCGTCTCGCAGATGCTCCGCCAAGGTTGTCTTTTCTCCCGATTCCCTGGTTATGACGCACCGTCAAATGACTTGAGAAATGCACAAATCAGGGAATTCCCGAAAGCTCGCCCATAGGTCTTTCTATCGATACGGCTTGATCGAATAGATCGCTTCCCAAAGCGCCTCATCACATGACTAAAAAACTGCCACTTTCAGTAATCTCTGGAGCGTTTCGTAGACGCTCTGCCAAGGTTGTCATTTTCTCCAATTTCCTGATTATAATGCACTGTCAAATGAATTGAGAAATATATAAATTAGGAAATTTTTGAAAGTATTTCAAGAGCACTTTCCATCGGTACGGTCCTATCGGAGAAATTGCTTCTTGAAGGTCCTGATCACATGGCCCACAAACGACTATTTTTGAGCACCCACAAAGCATATCACAGATGCTCCGCAAAAGTGCATTTTCATGCACACATTTTGAGACAATATCTCACTCTTTCGAACACCATTCAAGCTCTCTAAAAATTCAAAGTTCTTGAGAAACACTAGAAAAACATTGTGAACACAACCGATTTTTCAAATCTTTCCCAGTTTGCACAATTATCAAGGCAAAGTTTAAACGAATATTTTCGACGGCGAAGCATATGCTACATGCGCCCAGATTTTGATCAAATCAATCAAAATTTGTTTAGCTCTTAAGATTTAGCCAGTACAATGTGTGCCACGTGGCATTCTGCCAGTGAAACATTATTGGCACATGTAGCACATGCGCTAGGGCAAATTTTGCCCAAGCGCATGTACTACATGCGCCAGTCCTCTCGAACTTTGCCTATAAATATAGGCCTCCTCCTTTGCATATTCCAGAATTGAAATTGATAGCGAAGCCCTGCTAAAACTGCTCCAGAACCTCGAGTTCCCATGTACATCCCACACTTCAAGCATTTAGGCTAGATTCCATCTCCCCTTAACCCATACATAACACCTATATAGCCTTCAATGCCATAGAAGACCTCATTCCAGCCCCTTCAAGCCTCTTCAAGGCTATTCAAGCTCAAGTCAAGGCATCCATGGAGGTTTAAAAGTGTTTGAAGGCAAAAGGTAGTATTCTATTTACATTTTTGCAACCCTCACTCCTCTCTTCTCCCTCCTAGCCTACTTAGGCTATTCTCTATTTTAACCCCCATATTCTACCCTCCTTTTCTTGCATGCTTGAAACAAAGAAGGTCTTAGTTCATGCTTAGAGGAAATTTTGTTAGAGCCACTATATAGGGAATTTCTCACAAACCTACTTTAAGATGGTATGAATTTAGAGCACCTTGCTATGTGGTGAAGCCTCTAGCCTTGTATGATTTCATGACCCTTTTGCATATAATTATCTTGTTCATGTTTTGCATGCTTGGCTTTATTTTCATGTTTTCAAAACCCTCAATATCTATTTGCTATATCTCCATATTCGAAAGATACCCTAAAATGGTGCTAGAGTTGGTTCCTTGAAGTCTAGGTTAAACCCTCAATTTCTACACCTTAGAAAACCCTCTTTAAGTCCCTTGACTTTATTTTGCAACCCTATATTTGATTGCTTCTCAAAGTTGCACTAAAATGGCTTTCAAACCCTCTTCTTTTATATCGATTTTTAAGGATTTTCTCTCTTGAACTTTCTGGTTGAAATGGTCCCTTGGAACTCTCTCTTGAGTGGTCTCCCCATTATCTTGACCATACAAATCCAACACTTTCTAGAGACCAATTTTCATGGAAATGATCTTCTTCAAATTTACATAATTCCCTAAGTTTGTTTTCCAAGTTCTCTATATTTACACCATAATTTTTCAAAATTCATTTTCAAAGTGTATGCATAAAATCACCTTTTCAAAACCACCATGTCAAAACCTTAGGTTAACTTGACCCTAGTTGTCCATCCTTAGTTTAACCAAACCCTAGGTTAACCTAACCTTAGTTAGTTAACTCTAGGTCACCTTAACCCTAGGTTAACCTAACCCAAGTAAGTTAACCTTAGGTCACCTTAACTTTAGGTTAACCTAACCCAAGTTAGTTAACCATAGGTCACCTTAACCCCAGGTTAACCTAATCGATGTTAGTTAACCTTAGGTCAACCTAATCTCTAGCCCCCTTTTCAAACATGTTTTTAAAACTTATTGCCCTAAAGGAGTTTAGTTCTTCAATGACTAACCTCTCAAAGGTAAATGAAACATTAAAAATGCCTTTCATAATGTGTTCAAAGATTACTTTCAAAATCATTTCAAGACAAGTTCATAAGAGCTCTTGTAAGTCCAAATCTAATTTCCAAGTCCATAATCAAGTTTTCAAAACCTTCAAAACTCTCTTTCGTTATGTTCAAAAACACTTCATGACACTTCAAAATCCCATTTCAAGAAAACATTGCAACATCCGATCTCAAATCAAAATTCTCAAGCTATCTTTTTCTCAAAGACCACAAAGTATCTTCAAACCTTTCCAAAAATCGCAAAGTGTCTTCAAACCTTTCCAAAGATCACAAAGTGTCTTCCAACCTTTCCAAAGACCTCAAAGTATCTTTAGACATTCCAAAGGCCCTAATGTGCCTATTTTCTATTGAGCTTTTGCCCGAACTACAAATGACTTGATTCTCACCAAATAAAATATGTAAGCAACCTAAAATGGTGCGGTCATAACTTTTATTTCAACTTAAATCCTTTTTTCAAAACTCTCTATCAATTCAAGATCCCTATTTCAAATTCCTTCAAAACTTTCATGCTTTCAAACATTTTCCTCAAAACTTGCATCATGCATCATTCATCCAAAAAGTGATGTCCAAATCTTGTTATCAAAATTCTAAAGTGGATATTAAATGGATAACAGTAACCAATTATTCAAGTGAGTGAATTAAGGGTGATTAGACATGTAGGTACCAAAAGGGCAAGGTAGGGTAATGATCTTAGGATATCTTCCTTACACGTAACCAACCTCTGGACCATAGATTTTTGTTTTCAAAAAACCAAAATAGTGTTATTTTCAAAAAAGGCTTCAAAACGTTTCAAAAAGGGTGTTAAAAACCTCTTTTCTAAAAATTTTCTTAGGAAGGACATTTTCAAAATGATTTCAAAAAACTCTAAGTCTAATCTTTGGATTATACATAGTTTTAGGTGACCTAACTCACCTTAATCGAGTTAGGTGGTGACTCTAAACTTCTTCTAAATGCCCTTAAATAAAAAAAATTCAAGTCCACACGTAGTTACATTCGTCCTTCTAGGAGGATGAGTTCTAACAAGAGAGCATCGTGCTTTTTCTCGAGCCGAAAGGACTTGGTTCAAAAACCGGCGCATGACAGGGTGTGATAGCATTTGCATTATTATTAGGAGATCTTAACCTTTTGGTTTGCCTGCTGGTATCTTATCCATACTTTCTACAGGGTTGCTGTTTGAGGATTTTCTATTTTTACTTGGTTTTCTCTCTTAGATCTTCAAATTCCATCGTGGCTTAAGCGACAACTTGCATGCTCTTTGTAAAGCGATAAATAGCTTGGCTCTCAATCTGAGAAGACTTCTTTTAGGATCGTAACACAGGCTAGGTTTAGAGGTTGTAAGAAATGAAGGGATATCTAGGCTCAAAGATTTTCTTTTAGTGGGTTGTTTAAACCAAAACCATCTGAGCACACCTTAGGGTATGAGGTTGCCCCTGCCATGCTCCCTGTCTCTCTTCTCTCTACTTTTTTTTTTTTCAACTACTTGTCTTGGTATTGTTCAGACTTATTTGGACTATTTAGTTTTCTTTTATCAGAGAGGACTTTGATTTGGACTGTAGTGTAGGTTACGTTAAGGGGTTCATGAATAAATGGATATAAACGCTCAAACATTATCACTTATAGGGTTTCGAAATACCCATGATCACCTTTGGCAATTTAACTTTCATTCCATTCTTTCTTCTTTCCTTCCTACTTTTTTTGTCCTTCTAGACTTTTGTCTCCCTTCTGACTAGGATATTTCATCAAGAAGTTTGTTCTTAAGTTGACTTTAGAGATGCAAACTTTTCATTTATATTTTTGGATGATATTACCTTCTTTTGAAGATCACCACAGAAAAAATTTTCTCATTGCCAACTTTTTTTTTTAGAGATGTTGTTGATACCATATCTGCTTAGAAATTAACATCTTCATCATGCACTCTTTAGTTCTACTTCAGGGTTTTTGCCTTAACCCAATGTGGGCAGTGATCATCAGGTCGATTTCTTGAGAAAATATAACCAGCTCAAGTGGGCTTTGCAAAAAGATGTTTTTCAATGGTATGGTAGCAAAAATGAGGGCCTCACATCCTTTCAAGTTGAATTGCTTAGTCCATAAAGCCATCTTACAAAATTTAGACAATGGTCCTAACGACGGTGCGTTTCTGCCTGGAAACCCCTATATCTTCTATCAAATCAACACTTTGTGCTTGGGGATGATTCTTGGTTTGTGGATATTTGAATAGAAATCACTTATGGCTCTAGTGGGCTGAAGAAAGGGTAGTGTTTATTTCTTTTTGGATAAATAGAACAATGGCTTCTCATCCTTTTGAGGACTTCGCTGCCCGTCGCTTAGCCATAATATCATTAAAGTGTCACCTCTTCAATAAGCTCTGCCCTTCTTTGCTGAGTCTGTCTTCCTCCTCTCTCTCACTCTCACTTTTTCTCTCAAAGATTTTAACTCCCGTTGAATGGGTTGCCCATGCTATCTCATTCTTCAAGTTGAGTCATTACAAAATGGGAAATAATCCCCAACCGCAATAATCATCCACAAGAGTATGAGACAAGGGGGATAAATTGAAAACTACCTCTTTTAAAATCCCAAATCACGTTTGCATGGCATGTAATATTTATTTAAAGAAGATCGTAAGAAATAGAAAGATAGAAAGAAAGTGGATGAATTTTGTGGAATCACCCCTTTTCTTGTGGGCCTTTTGGTGAGAACCCTTAATAGGGTTTTAGGACTATGCTAACATCCATGGTACTTCATTCATCGGGTGTATCACCAGACAACGGAGGGTGAATTGATAGATCTTTTATGGTTTTTGGCATACATTTGGAAGTTAGGGGACTCTGTTGTAGCAATGCACGGGTCTGGTAGAACTTTACAAATAGTGAATTCCTCTTTTGCATGGATGGTGATTGTCGTGGCATGGTGCGGAGGTAGTTACTTAGAGGTAATTTCTTACAAATGGATGTTTAGTTCTTCTTACTTTTTAATGTAGGCTCTGCCTCTTCCAATAATCGGGTTTATCCTTACATTAGTTTGAATGAGATGCTAGAGGGGTTTCATGAGTTCAGTTGTGCTCTTTGACCTGGGAAAAGGAAAATAAAAACAACATGCTATCAGTAGAAATTGAAGTTTTTATACGATGCATGTCCTATGGAGGTGGGGACTTGCCTTGCAAAATGTCCTATTGAGGTGGTTGTTAAAAGACCTTGCTGTTTGGTTGCACCTTGTCTTTTTGGCAACCTTATCTTCGTAAGCATAGAGGGATTGGGGTCCCTTTTTATGGAATAACTTGAAATGTATGCCATGAGTCCTTAGGGTTGCGTGGGAACCCTTAGGATATTGGTAGGTTTTATGCAAGGGAGAGTGAGCTCGGTGCCACTCTCTCTGGGTTGATTATATGCATGAGAATGTTGTGATTTGAGTTACTTTGGAACGTTGTCTTGAAATGGAGTATTGAATGCATGCATGTGTATGCTAAGAGTATAGAGAGATAGAATGTAATTGTAAAGTATATATGCATGCATGAGCATTTATACAAGCATTATAACGGCAGGAGCAGAAAAGGATAAAGGAAAGTAAAGTAGTCACCCTTTCCTCCATGGTTTTGAAATTGACATGTGTGTCTTAAATCCGGCAGAGGTTCGGCAATGCATTGTTTTTACATGAGCATGAGGTTGAAGATTTACTAATGCTTCCTAAGAAGGCTCGGTTTCCAGATCTTCAAACCTAGGCCTACTCTCAGTGGTGGTGCCATTATTGGTTGGTGATCCAAGCGGGGGAACCATCAAGAGGCCGTAGGCTAAGAAATTGACACAACATCCGCCCACAACCAATATACAATTCCCCCTTCTAATGAAAAGGGATGTAACCAAGTAAAGAATGCAAATATGCAAATATAAGTGCACGTATAGTGTGTGTGTGAAATTTTAAAAAATGGTGGAAAGGACCTAATAACTCCCATCCATCTTGTCCATTATATCCTATTCATTCATGACATACATGACAGTTAATATGACAAAAGATAAAATGTGAACAAGGGTCCACCTACAAAATAAAGATGCAAAATGTTATTACTTGGATGACAAACTTAATGCCGGCTAGTATGATTGAGCGTAAATTGAGTGCAAGTGATGGCATGTTTTTGAAAACAATTTTGAAAAGTTTGAGTTTACAAATTTGAAGTGGATAGAATTAGACAAGTTAATAGAAGATTCTAGATGAGTGGAGGGTGAAAAAACATGATAATGGACTAACCCTCTAAGCGTCCCTAGTAGTGTCGCTACTTGTCGTGCCCTGATTTTTTTGCACTCGAGAAATACAAGTGAGAAAACACAGTACACTCTCGATAAAACTCATCCTCCTAGAAGGACGAGTGCGGCTAGGTTTAAATTGGAAATTGATTTGAACAAGGACTTTTAGAAAAGATTCGGAGTCACCACCGAACTTTGTTAAGGTGAGTTAGGTCACCTAAAACTAAGTGCAATATGAAGATTAAACTTGGGATTTTGAAAAGGTTTTGAAAAACTTCCTTAAGAGAGGGTTTATTGGAGAAAACAAGTTGTTTGGCAGCCTTTGAAAAGAATGAAGCCCTTGTGGATAACAACTCCATTTTGATATTTGAAAACAGTGATTCTAGGTTTGGAGGTTGGTTACGTATTGGAAAGATACACAAGGCTATCACCCTATCCCGTCTTGTCGCGCCCAGATTTTTTGCACTTAAGGAATACACACACAAGCTGAAAAAATACTGTACTCTCTCGTTAGAACTCATCCTCCTAAAAGAATGAATGCGACTAGGTTTGAATTGAAAATAGATTTGAATAAAGGGCTTTTGGAAAAACATTTGGAGTGGCCACTTAACTTGATTAATGTGAGTTAGGTCACCTAAAAACTAAGCACGATCTAAGGATCATACTTAGGGTTTCTGAAAACGATTTTGAAAACACTTCCTCAAAAGAGGGTTTTTAGGAAAACAGGTTGTTTGACAACTTTTAGAAAACATTTAAGCCCTTTTTTGAAAATAACTCTATTTTTGGTCTTTAAAAACAGTGATCCTAGGTTCGGAGGTTGGTTACATGTAGGGAAGACGCACTAAGCCATCACCCTACCCCACCCTTGCGGTACCTACATGTCTATTTACCCTAAATTCACCTATGAGAGTCTTCAATTAACAAATGTCAAATCCTATCCACTTTAGAAAAAAAATGTTTTAAAAGACATGATGCATGACATGCAAGTGCAAAAAAAAGAGAGCTGGAAAATAGATTTGGAAAAGAAGAATTGAAGTTTGAAATTGAAAAGAAAGTTTAGAAATTGAGATTAAGGGTTGAAAATAGATTTTTAGAATTAGAAGTTGGAAATTGAACATAGAATTGGAAATTGGAAAGCAGTTATGGAATTGGAGTTTTGAAAAAGGTTGTGACCGCACCCATGAGGGTTACCTACGTATCCCTTTGGAGGAATCAGGTCAGTCGTAGTTTGGACAAGAGTCCGATAGAAAATAGAAGGTTTGATTAGAAAAAGAAATTGAATTGGAATTTAGATTTGATTTGAATTTAGAATAGAATATTGGAATTTGAAATGGAAGAATAAAGACCCTAGACCTAGGAAGATAGGACTTAGACAGGACTCGAGATTAAGAAAGACTTGACTCGAATGTTGGACTTGGAAGATCGAAGAAAGATTGGATTTAGCAAGGATTCAAATTAGGAAATGTCCGATTTAGGAAAGTTTCAAAATAGGAAAGTGCCATTTTTGGAAAGTTTCGCTTTGGAAAAGTTTTCGAATTAGGAAAGTTTCATTTTAAGAAAGTTTCAATTTAGTAAAGTATTGGATTAAGAAAGTTTTGAAATAGGAAACATTTCGTTTTAAGAAAGTTTCGAAATTGGAAAGTTTCGAAATTGGAAAGTTTTCAATTTGGAATGTTTTGAAATAGGGAAGTTTTGAAAGTTGGAAAGTTAGAATTTAGAAAGTTTTGAATTTAAAAAGTTTTAGATTTGGAAAGATTTGAAGTTTAGGGAAGTTTAGAATTTTAGAAAGATTCAAAGTTTGAGTTTTGGAAATTCTTGAAATTAGGAAAGGTTTAGATTAGGAAGGATTGAGATTCCTATTTCCTAAAACAAGGGATTGGATTTTGTTTCCAAAAAGAGATGTTTTGATTTTGTTTCAAAAAACGGAGGATTGGATCTAGTTTCCTAAAGGGAAGATTGGGTTTGGTTTCCTAAAGGGAAGATTGGAATTGGTATGGATTTGGAAAGGTGGAGTTTTGGAAATTCTAGATTTGAGAAGACTATAGTTTTGATGTAGAAAATAGGTTTTGAAAATATATATAGTTTTGATGTAGAAAACAAGAGGTTTTGGAAACCTAGGTTTTGAGGCCAAAGTAAGGGATTGAAAATCATGTTTTTGGGAAGGAAAATTAGGTTTTCTAAACGTGGGTTCTAGGATTTAACTTAGACAACAAGAAAAGGGATTTTTAGAAAGTGAGTTTTTTAGAAAGGGAGATTTTAGGAAGGAAATCCTAGAGAGGAGTTTTTGGAAAGTAAACTTGAAAAGGAATTATTTTTGAAAAGATTTTTGGAAGGAGATTGTTGGAAAGAGTTTTTAAGAATGAAATTTAGGAAAGAGATTTTTGGGAAGTGTTGTTAGGAAAGAGATTTAGGGAGCGTTTTTAGAAAGGAATTTTGAAGAGAGCTTTTTGGAAAGGAATTTGAAAAGAATTTTTGAAAAGTAGATTTTTGGAGGGAGTTTTTGAAAACAATTTTGGAAAGAAAATTGGAGAGAGTTTGTGGAAAGCATGTTGGAAAAGAGATTTTTAGAGGGAGAGATTTGAAAAAAGAGCTTTTAGAAAGCTTAAAAAAATATCTCACTTTCCTAAAGCAATTCTAACCATAAGAAGGTTAGAACCACTTTAAGATAGTGGTTTTGAAAACAACAATGTTTTGAAAATATGGACCATATTGGTCACTTTAAATGTAACACTTTCTTAAAGCAACCCTAGCCATGAAAAGGCCAGAATCACCCTAGGATTGTGATTTTGAAAACAAGTTTTGAAAAAGAAGATTTTGATGCAATTTTGAAAACGATGTTAATGCAAGTTTTGAAAAACGAGTTTGAAATGAATTTTAGTAGAATGCAAGATCATGATATGCACAATTCAAAGAGAGTCGTGAACATACAAGGTTAAAGGCTTCATCACATAATTAAGGGGGTCGAACCCACGTGGTCTCCGGTTAGACTAAAAGAAAGCCCCCGACACGGTGACTCACCAATAGCCTAATCCTACACATGGACCGGGAATTTCCTTATTTCAAGCATGCAAGAAGGGGGGTAAGAAGATGGGGGATTAAAATAGAAACCCAAGTTGGTTCAGAGGGAGAAGAGAGGGGGGAAGATGCGTAAACGTAAATAAGAAGCCTGCCTTGTGTCTTTTTTATTTTGCTTAGTTTTGCACTCTTTGCTTTGCTTGTCTTGCTTCGGTCTTTACTTCAGTCTTCAAGAGTTTGTCTTCAATCTTCAAAACTTCAGATTGTAGCACTTCAAGTCTTCAAAGGAGGCTTTGGAGGCTAGTGTATGAGTGTATAGAAGTGTATATGAGTGTATAGGAGGCTAGGGTTTGCGTATGGAGGCTAGGGTTTGGAAAACCTAAGGAGACTAGGATTTAGAGAGGCTATGAGCTCTGTATCTCGAAAAGTAGGATTTTTAGACTGAGTTTGTGGACCTCCCTCACGCTGGAGGAGGCTTTGTATTTATAGACAAGGGAATGACCTGGCGTCTATTGTAGTGGCGCAAGGCAAAAAATGCTTCTTGCGCCACTAGGAGTGGAGCCAGGCCTAATATTGACTTGGCGCAATGTAAGCACCCCATTTTTGCCCGCTCGGCAATCTTCGAACTGACCAAGCTCACATTCACACATCACATGCATATTTAGACTCTAAGCCCGCCTTTTAAACTTGAATTTAGTCCACCAGTTGCTTCTTGGGCCCGTAAGGCCTACTTAAAGCTAAATGACCGTTTTGCCCTTGGTGGGCCGGTCTCCTTTTTCGACCACACCGGCTCTGGGTATCAAACCGGTAACCTTCCGAGAATGCTTCTTATAGTACTCTCAACCTTTCCTTATCTTTCCGGATCATTCCGAGTCAGTTCCGACCAACCCGGTACGAAATGACCGTTTTGCCCCTGGTGGGCCGGTCTTCTTTTCCGACCTCACCGGATCTGGGTATCAAACCGGCAACCTTTGGGAACATTTTAAATAATGTTTCCAGATCCCAAGTCTTATTCTGGGATAGTCCGAGTTTGTCCCGGCAGTTTCTCGATCCGATTGACCGTTTTACCCTAAAGGCTCGGTTAACCTTTCCGACCCATCTTATCCTCATTTTTCAAGTCAAATACCTTCAGGACACTATTTTAAGTGTTCCTGCTCTTTTCCAGCCTTCCGGGCCATTCCCGATCTCTTAAAATCATTCCCGGACTTTCCGGAGTCACTCCTAGTGAAGCCAGACTAAAAATTGCATGGTAGTCACTAGTACAGGCGCCCAAATCTAGTCAAAGATACGTTTCTTGCTGACCATTAATATTTCCTAAATGGCTGGCGCCACTAGTAGTGGCGCCAAGCCAAAAAATGGCCTGGCGCCACTCCTAGTGGCGCCAGTGTAAAATTTGGCCTAGCGCCACTACAACAGGCGCCAATGTTGTCCAACCTCTATAAATACAGAGCCTCCTCCAACGTGAAAAGGGTCTGCAAACTTAACCTAGAAATCACATATTTCGACATACAGAGCTCGAGCACCTCCTAGACCCTAGCCTCCTTAGGTTTTCCAAACCCTAGCCACCCTACACAAACTCTAGCCTCCTATACACTCATACACACCCTCATACATTCATATACTAGCCTTCAACCCTCCTTCAAAGACTTGAAGAGCTGCCATCTAAAGCTTGAAGACAACTCTTGAAGATTGAAGACGAAGATTAAGACGAAGGCCGAAGACTGAAGACTGCACGGTGCGCAAAATAAACAAGAGACATACGGTATGCCCCCTATTTAAATTTCCGCACTTTCCCCCTCTCTCTTCTCTCTCCTAACCCACTTGGGTTTTTTCTATTTTAATCCCCCATCTCTTTCCCCCCCTTTCTTTGCATGCTTGAAATAAGGGGATTCCCGGTCCATGTGTAGGATTGGGCTATTGGAGAGTCACCGTGTCGGGGGCTTTCTTCTAGTCTAACCAAAGACCACGTGGGTCCGGCCCCCTTGATTATTTGGTGAAGCCTTAACCTTGTATGTTCACGACCCCAAATTGCATTGTGCATATCATAGTCTTGCATCTTCCAAAAACCGTTTTCAAAGTTGTTTTTCAAAACGTTTTCAAACTTGTTTTCAAAATTGCATCAAAATCTCTTTTTCAAAAACTTGTTTTCAAAACCACAATTCTAGGGTGATTCTAGCCTTTCCATGGCTAGGGTTGCTTTAGGAAAGTGTTATATTAAAAGTGACCTTTTTGGTCTATATTTTCAAATCTTATTGTTTTCCAAAACCACTTTCTTAAAGTGGTTCTAGCCCTCTTATGGCTAGAATCGCTTTAGGAAAGTGAGACGTTTTCATACTTTCCAAAAAACTCTCTCTTCAAAAATCCCTTCCTAAAAATCTCTTTTTCAACATACATTCCTAAAACTCTCATCTTCAAAATTGTTTTCAAAAAACTCCCTTCCAAAGTCTATTTTTCAAAACTCTCTTTTTCAACTCCTCTCCAAAATCTTTTCCTCAAAATTCATTTTCTAAAAACACTCTCTAGATTCACCTTCCTAAAAACTCTCTCCAAAAAACTTTCTAAAAAACTCTCTTTCCAAAAATCTTCCTTTTAGAAACCCCCCTCTAGGATTTTTCCTCCCAAAACCTATGTTTTCAAAAACACATTTTCCAAAAACTCTCTCTTTCCAAAAATCTTTTTCCAAAAACTCCCTCTTCAAATTCACTTTCCAAAAGTTCCTCCTTAGGATTCCCTTTTAGAAAACCTTCGTTTCTAAAAACGCACTTTTCAAAAACTCTTTCCTTAGAGCCCAAGTCAAGCCCTAGAACCCACAATTAGGAAACCCTAATTTTCTTTCCAAAAACATGATTTTCAAACCTTGCCCCAAACCTAGGTTTCTAAAATCTCTCGTTTTCTACATCCAAACTATACATGTTTCCAAAACCTCTTTTCTACGTTAAAATTCCACACTTTCAAAACTAGGGTTTCTAGAATCTCCCTTTCCAAATCCTTGTCAAATCAAATCTTCCTTTTAAGAAACCAAATCCAATCTCCCCATTTAGGAAACTAAATCCAATCCTTCATTTTTGGAAACAAATCCCAAACCGTTCCTAATTCAACTTCTTCCTAATTTCCTACCTTCCTAAACCATAAGTTTTCTAAACCTAAACTCTAAATCTTTCTTTAAATTTCAAAATCCAAATCTTGCTTAATTCAAATCCTTCCTAGTCCTCCACTTTCCTAAATCTTAAATTTTCAAAACTTGAACATAAAAATCTTTCCTAATTCAACCCTTTCCTAATTCTACCCTCCTTTCAAATCTTAACTTTTGAAACCTAAGTTTTCAAACTCTTCCTAAACTCAAACCTTTCCTAATCTCAAGATTTTCTAAAATCCTAAAACTTTCTAAATTTGAAACTTTCTCAAGTTAAATCTTTCTAAACCTAAATCTCTCTAAAATTCTAAACTTTCCAAAACTTTAACATCTTTCCAAACCTAAGACTTTTCTAAACTCAAAACTTTCTTAATTCAAACATTTCCTAAACTGAAAACTTTCCTTTTTCAAACTTTTCCCAAAACGAAACTTTCTTATTTTCAAAACTTCCTTTTTTTTTTCAAACATTCCAAAATTCAAAACTTTCTTAATTTGAAACTTTCCAAATTCTAAACCTTTCTCAAACTAAACTTTTCTTAATTCAAAACATTTCTAAATTCAATACTTTCCCATTTCAAAACTTTCTTAAAGTTGAAAACTTTCTTAAACCTGAAACTTTCTTAATTCAAAACTTTCCTAAAGTTGAAACATTCCAAATTCAAAGCTTTCCTAAGTTGAAACTTTCCTAATTCTAAAACCTTCCTAAATCAAATCTTTCCTAATTCAAACATTTCCTAAATCCAATCTTCCCTAATTTCCTAAACCTTCCAAGTCAAGTCAAATATTTTCTAAGTCTTTTCTCTTTCCTAAGTCTAGGTTTCCTAAAATCAAGTCTTTCCAAAATCAATCTTTCTAAAGCAAGTCCAATCTTCTCAATTTCAATTTTCAATCTCCTCTTCTAATCTTAAATCAAATCCAGTTTTCAATTCAATCTCTTTCTTTCAATTCAATCTCTCTCTCTTTTCAAATCAATCTCTTTTCAATCGGACTCTTGTCTGAACTACGACTGACCTGATTCCCCCAAAGGGATACGTAGGCAACCTTCATAGGGGCGGTCACAACACTTTTCAAACTTTCAATTCCACCCTCATGGGTGCGGTTTCCAAAACCTTTCCAAATCTCAAATTCCGATCTATTTTCAAAATTCCAATTTCAAAATTTCTATTTTCAAATTTCTACTTTCAATTTTCAAACTTTCCAATTTCAATTTTCAAATCAAATCAATCTCTTTCTAAATCTATTTTTCAATTCTCTTTCCTTACACTTGCATACCATGCATCATGTTAGTTTTCAAGCATTGTTTTTCAAAGTAGATAGAATTGAACTATAGTTAGTCGAAGACTCTCATACATGAATTTAGGGTAGATTGACATGTAGGTACCAAAAGGGCGGGGTAGGGTGATAGCTTATTGCGTCTTACCCTACACGTAACCAACCTCCGAACCTAGAATCACTAATCTCAAAGACCAAAAGGAGTTATTTTTCAAAAAGGGCTAAATGTTTTCCAAAGGTTGCCAAACAACCTGTTTTCTTAAAAAACCCTCTCTTGAGGAGATATTTTCAAAATCGTTTTCCAAAACCCTAAGTGTAGTCTTCGGATTATTCTTAGTTTTTAGGTGACCTAACTCACCTTAATCAAGTTAGGTGGCGACTCCGAATCTTTTTCAAAAGCCCTTTATTCAAACCGATTTTTCAATTCAAACCTAGTCGCACTCATTCTTTTAGGAGGGTGAGTTCTAACGAGAGAGTACAACATTTTTCCCTCTTGTGTGTGTATTCCTCGAGTGCGAAAAATCTGGGCGCGACACGCCACTAGTAGTGGTGCCAGCCAGTTAGGAAAGTTTTAAGGTCGGCAAGCAACGTATCTTGAGAAGATTTGGGCGATTGTACTGGTGACTACCATACAATTTTTAGCTTGACTTTATTAGGAGTGATTCCGGAAGGTCCGGGAAGCATTTAGGGGACCAGGAATGGTCCGGAAGGCCAAAAAAGGGTAGGAACACTTAGAATAGGGTCTCGGGGGTAATGGACTTGAAAAAGGATGATAAGAATTGTCGAAAGGGTTGACCGAGCCATTAAGGGCAAAACGGTCAACTGGATGGGAAAGCTGCCGGGACGGACTGAGAATGTTTGGAAGAAGACTCGAGATTTAGAAACATTATTTAGAATGGTCCCAAAGGCTAGCGGTTCGATATCCAAAGCTGGTGTGGTCAAAAAAGGCGACCGGCCTACGAGGGGCAAAACGATCATTTTGCACCAGGATTACCGAAAATGACTCGGAATGATTTGAAAAGATAAAGGAAGGTCGGGAATACTATGAAAAGAATTCTCGTGGGGTTACTAGTTTGATACCTAGAGTCGGTGTGGTCCTCGGGGCGTTCAGATGCCTAGGGGCAAAATGGTCATTTTAACCGAAAAGTCTCAGAATTGGCTTGAAACTGACTAGCAGGCACCTAATCATGCCGGATCATCTCTAAGATGATCTTGGAAGGGGTGGACTTACTATTCTGAGGACTTAGGTGTTATCTCGAGAAACGTTCTTGAAAATCCCTAGGGGTAGTTTGGTCATTTTTCACCGAAGTGGGCTAGCAGGCATCGGTGTTGACCTGGGTTTTGAGTGTTTCCACCACTTTGACAGCGGTCTCGTGATATAGGGGTTTGTTGGCAATTCCTTATATCGACTTGTTTGCGAGTATTTTCGCTACTCTAACGGTTGCAATGTTTGCGAGTACTTCCGCTACTATGGCAGTTTGCGATCATTCCTGAAACTGCCTGATCTCGAGAAGCTACTAAAGGGACTTAGTGCCTGAGAAGTCAACTTTCTCGAAAGGCGTGCTGAAACAGACATTTCTACATTGGTAGGCTAGCAGGCCCCAAAGATGGACCGTTCTACTATCTAGGGGACTTGGGGTCTCGTCCTGGTCGACAGGTTTAAAAGGAATTACCGTTCCGAAGAGACTTTCTTCGAAAAATGTGCTGAAAAGGATATACTTACCATCTCAAGGAATCACCTTTCTCGAGAGAGGGATTGGAATTGGAATTGGAAAGGGGTCTTATCATCTTTTGAAAGACCTACCTGTTGGAATATGGAAAAGGGGACTTATCGTCTATGGAAAGACGTGCCTATTGGAATTAGAAAGGGGACTTATTGTCTTTGGAAAGATGTGCCTATTGGAATTTGAAAAGGGGACTTACCGTTTTCGAAAAAACATGCCTGATTTGGAATTGGATTGAACAATGCCCTTGAAGGCATTTTGGTCATTTTGCCTCTCTTTGGGCCTGGTGGGCCTGCGAAGTGATGGATAGACGAGATTAGGACTAGAATTCAAGAATATGTCCATATTGACTTGAAATCAAGTCTGGATAGACTGTAGACTGGCGAGCGGTCAAGAATGGGGTGCTTACAGTTACGTATTGGAAAGATACACAAGGCTATCACCCTATTCCGCCCTTGCAGTACCTATATGTCTATTCACCCTAGGTTCACTCATTTAGAATCTTCGATTAACGAATGTCCAATATTATCCACTTTGAAAAGAATTTTGGAAAAAAGAGGTTTGATATGATGCATGACATGCAAGTGCATGAAAATGATTTGACTTTAAAAACAAATTTGAAAAGAGGATTCGAAGTTCAAAAAAGGTTGTGGAAATTGAAAACTTGAAAAAGATCGTGACCGTACCTATGAGGGTTGCCTACGTATTCTTTTGTTAGGAATTAGGTTAGTTGTAGTTTGGACTCGGGGTCCGATTGAAAATAGACACTTTGGGGTCATTTTTGACATGAAAAGATACTTTGAGACCTTTGGAAAGTTTGACTTGAAAATAGTTTGATTTGAAGATTGAAAATTGAACTTTAATTTGAAATAGAACTTGGAATCGGCATTAGTTTGAAATTGAACTTATAATTGATTTTGGACTTGATTTGGAAAGATTGAGTTGAACTTTGAAGTCATCTTGACTTGAATTGGAGTTTGAAAACCATTTTGGTTTAGACTTGAGTTTTAGAAAAGAGGTTTTGAAAAGAGTTGAAACTTCCTAACTTAGGGTTAGGGTTGAACTAGGGTTTGGCCTCCTAGGGTCTATGCAATCTAGGGTTGAAACCATATACTTGACATAAAAAGATTTGATTTTAGAAAGCTTGATTTTAGAAAACTTACAAGTAGGAAAGATTGGAAACGGTTTCATTTGATTTAGAAACACTCAACTTGGAATGATTGGAAAAGATTTGACTTGAATATTTGATTTGAAAGAATTTAGAGTTTAGAAACGATTGGATTTTCGAAATCCTTGAATTAGGAAAGTTTCAAAATAGGAAAGCTCTATTTTAGGAAAGTGCCAAATTAAGAAAGTTTCGTTTTAGGGAAGTGCCAAATTAAGAAAGTTTCATTTTAAGAAAATTTTATTTTAGGAAAGTTTTATTTTTAGGAAAGAATTGACTTTGGAAAGATTTGAATTTGGAAAGTTTTGAATTAGGAAAGATTTGAACTTAGGAAGATTTGAAATTTGGAAAGATTTGGAAGTTTGAAATTAGGAAAGATTTGAAAGTTTGAAATTAAGAAAGATTTGAAAGTTTAACATTAGGAAAGATTTGATCTCTATTTCCTAAAGTTGAAGATTGGATTTTGTTTTTAAAAATAGATGATTTGATTTTGTTTTCAAAATTGAAAGATTTGATTTAGTTTCCTAAATTGAAAGATTGAATTTGGTTTCCTAAATTAGAATATTGTATTTGACATGAAATTGAAGAGATTGAGTTTTGGAAATCTTGAATTTAAAAATCTATGATTTTATGTTAAAAAAGGGTTTTTGGAAATATATGATTTGAGGTAAAATAGGTAGTAATGATTTTAAGAAAGGAATTAGGGTTTCCTAATCATGAATTCTAGGGGTTTGACTTGGACTTCAAGACAAAGAATTTTTGAAAAGTAGATCTTTGAAAAGTGTTTTTAGGAAGTGGATTAGCCAAAACAACTTGGAAAGAGGTTTGAATATGGACTGTTGCAACTCTCTTGAATATCTCACTTTCTTAAAACTATTCTAACTATGAGAAGATTAAACCATTCTAGTGTTGTAATTTTGGCAACAACTAGGGTTTGAAATATGGACCATAGTGATCACATTGAATGTAACACTTTCTTAAAACAACCATAACCACGGAATGGTTAGAATCATCTTAGGATTGCGATTTTGATAAAAAAAACATCTAGGGTTGACCCTAAAGTTTGGACCTTGATGGTCACATTGAATAAACCATTTTCCTAAAACAACTCTAACCATGGAATGGCAGAATCATCCTAGGAGAGTGATTTTGAAAATAAGTTTTGAAAGAGAACTTTGATGCAAGTTTGAAACCAACATTGAATTCAATTTTGAATGGATGTATGAACATAATAACCACAATGCAATAGGGTTGTGAACATATAAGGTTAGTCTTCACCACATAATTAAGGGGGCCGAACCCACATCGTCTTAGGTCCCCAGCACGATGACCTTCAACAATTCTTCCTAGGCATGAACTGGGTACTCCCTTACTTCAAGCATGCAAGAAGAGAATGTAGAATATGGGGATTGAAATAGAAGACAACCAAGGTGGGTTTGGAGAAAGAAGAGAGAGGGGGGATTACATAAACTAAATAAAAAACTTACCTTGTCTTCTTCTTGCTTTGATTGCTTTGTTTGCTTCACTTGACTTGAACTTTGAGAGTCTTGAAGATGCAGCTCTTGGTCTTTAATGGAGGCTTGGGGGCTTGTATTTGATTGTATAGAGTGTATAGAGGCTAAGGTTTGAGTGTATGGAGGCTAGGGTTTGAAGGGACTTGAGAGGACTAGGGTTTTGAGAGGATTTGAGCTTTGTTTTTAGAGAGGCAGAGTTTCTGAACTAAGTTCGTTGACCCAGAACACGCAGGGGGGGTCTGTATTTATAGGCAAATGAAACCAGAACTGGCACTTGTTGCATTGAAGCTAGTGCAATTTTATGCTTGGCGCTACTAGAAGTGTCGCTAGGCCATTTATTGGCTTGACACCACTACCGGTGGTGCTAGTCCCTTAGACTAGTTGTAAAGTGGCAAAACACGTATCTTTTGACCCTTGGGATGCAAGACCAAATATTTAGGCACTTGTCCTAGTGACTACCATACAATTTTTAGCCTCACTCTACTAAAAGTGACTCCAAAAAGTTTGGGAATGATTCAGAAGGTTCTAAGTAACCTAACTCGGCTGGAAATAGACGAGAACCCTTGAGAGAGTGTCCTGGAGGTAATGAGCTTAAAAAACAGCACCGAAATAGTTGAAAAGGTTGACTGGCCCACCAAGGGCAAAACGATCATTTGAACCAGAAAAACACTGGAATCAACCTGGAGTGAATCGTGAGAGAGCTTGAAGGTTGAAAACACTATTAATAGTGTTCCGAGGAATTATCGGTTTGATACCCAGAGCTGGTGTGGTTGGAAAAAGCGACTGGTTCACCAAGGGCAAAACAATCATTTTGTATGGGGCTTAGCGAAATAGACTCGGAATGGTCTGGAAAGGTATTAGAAGGTTGGAAGTACTATTAGAAGCATCCTTAGAAGGTAACCGATTTGATACCTAGAGTATTTTAATTATTTTGCCTCTATTGGGCCTGGCTGGCCCGTGAAGCGGTTGATTAACTAGATTGAGTTCAGATAGCTGGTCTGGGCTTAAATGTGTCTATGTTAGTTTGAATGTGAGTCTGGTCGGGTCGGAGATTGCCGAGCAGGCAAAAATAGGTTGCTTACACTCAAGAAGATCAAACCATTTGGAATGATGCAAAATGCTATCATACCTCAACCAGGATGGGATAAAAACCGAAGGAGGCAATATCCCAAAGAAAGGCATACCCTTTCAAGAGTGCAAGTCGGGGGGATCCATGGGAGCTTTTTAGCTCAATCTGTGCACACATTCATTGTATCTGCACGTGCATTTTTTTAGAAATTTTGGCATAAGCTTTGCATACATTTGATAAGCCCTCTGCATAAACAAACATCACAGACATAACCTGGGCATGTCACAATCATCATAATCACATATGCATACATCCATCACAGCCCCTTGTAAACATGTCCATAACTTGTATATACATCCCCTGTGCATACATCCGTATACCTGTTCATCCATGCATAAACATCCATCCTGTTTAGAGATTACAAAAGCTAAAATGTCCATAAGTCGACCCACAACTCAAAAATAAAAACATGAAAAGAAAGAATCTAACAAAGTCTTCTTAAAAAATGTTCAGGTGGTAACTACAGAAGCTGAAAGGGAAAATGTTAAGTCCATTGAAGCCTATCACAAGCTTGCATCGTCAGCTAGGGCAAAATCTCCAAAGTACGGCTCATAAGGAGGTGGCTGGCTACTACAAGCCCCAACAACCCAGAATCAGGAAGGCAAAACATTTGAAGGAAATATTAAACAATGCAACTAACAAGAAGGAAAGAAAAAAAGCAACATGGGATATCAAATACATACCTAACGAGCCTCCATTTGTGATAGCCAAGCCGTCAGATCGGCTACATCTGCCTAATATCGGTCTTGTATGGCTGCATGCTCTTCTTGGGAAACAAAACCCTAAGCCCGACACCACAAGTCAACAACCTCCTGGCCCACAGCTATACCTCCTACTACCACCTTTAAGGAAGTAAAGACCCCAATAGATCTTATCCTTGAATGGGCAGTGTAGTTGATGTCTGGTGGAAGTAGGGAAGCAACACTTGGCTGAGGCACCAGAAGTGGTATATCAACTCCCTCCCGAGGTATCGCATACATATACTAAGGGGGATCCCTAGTGGCACAAAAATCATGATGAAACTGGCGCCAATGTCTTTCTCTCAGATACGTCTCCTAAGACTCATTATCAACAAAGGAGACCCTCGACAAGATAGTAGAATAAAATATCTCATAGCCTTATAATACATGGAATTAACGAAAGGCCTCCATATCATGTCATCTGGCAGCAAAAGCTCAAAATTCATTCTAAGCGAGATGAAATCAATAACCTCCGACCACAACATTACTTGAGTACGAGCCCACCTCAAAGCCTGGGGATAAGAGTCACCCATCTCCATTTGTGGCTGATGTACGGGCAGATACTCATAACTCCACCAAACCAAAAAGAGCCAGAAGCTGATGGCACTGCCCTATCATGCAGAAGTCCTCACTCGCATCCCTCAGAGAAAGCAAGCAAAGGTGAAAGACCCACAATCTAAGCCATGCAAAGCATTTGAATCTGCCACTAGGCTCACCCAACTAAGAAGGACCCCAACCTGTTGTTGTTACAAAAGTAGATAAAAATCACATACAGTACTAGTTAGCACCTCATGATATCCCTACGCACAAGTAGGGGCTCAACAGAAAAGGTCGTCAGACCCTGATAGAGAAGAGCTGCAGGAAATGATGTATTGTCAAAAGCTAGCAAATCTAAGAGAACGCAAGCCTCCACCACTCTAACCAACCACAAAGTAATCCTGCGGGCCATAAAAGAAAGGCCAGTAACAATTGCCCAGTCCAGCGGAGTCGGGCTAAGCTCGAAGCCAACAAAATGAAAGGTCCTAGTCTCCTTAAACTATCTCTCTACCAAAGCACTAACCAGCCTACAGTACAAGCGGCCTGTCAGTAGTGTTCAGAGTATCTTCAACCCAAAACCTTCAAATCCATCTTCATTTTGGCATCTTCTTCAAATTTGAAGTTCATGAGTCTCACCTTTTCATATTGTTACTCCAATCCACCAATCTTCATTTTCACTATTCATTCTTCGAATCACTATTCTTTTATATATAAAAAAATTCAAAAATCACATATTATGCTCTCATTTTATTCAAAATATAATTATTTATTACCAAATTTTAATTTAAATTGTAATTATTTACCAAATATTTAATTAAAAATAAATTATTTAATATTTTTTAAACTAAACAATCTATTCATGAAATTGAAAATTAAATTACATTAAAAAATCTAAAAAAATAAAAATCTCATTACAAACTAATGAAATACATTATCAAAAATTAAAGTACAATATGAAACTAATGAAAACACAAAAATGAGACTTGGATAATTAAAATTACAAGTACTAATAAGGTTGTAAGTCTGCTTTTCCATACTCATCTTCATGGTGGCTAAAGCTACTAAAATTACCATGACTAAATTCGATAGATGATTCACCTATTTAGGAATCATGAGTCCTTTTTTCAATAAATAAATAATCAATAAAATAAAAAGAATTTTGTAATTTCAAATATAAATAATTATTTCAAGATAAATAAAAGCAAGTAAAATATAAATAATTTATTTATTCCACTTATAAAAAAATCTCAAATTAAATAAATATTTAACAAAGTAAAAAATGAATTAATTGAAAATTTAAATTAAATATTTATTAAAATAGTAGTTAAATAGTAAATAATGCTTAATACATTATTTAGGATTAAAACAATGATTAGTACAAAAATCTCACATAATTAATGCTTTGGCCCTACATGAATAGTGAAATAAAGGGGCCTTTAAATTTTTTGAAGGATTTCCAAATTTGAAGGTGGCAAATGAAAGCCACCTTCATTTCTTCAAATTTTTTAAGAAATGAAGGTGGGTTTGGGGACAAAATTTGGAACCTACCTTCAAATTTGAAGATTTGAAAGTGGGTTGGAGATGCTCTTATAACGATCCGAAGTCTATGTCCGTGAGAAACTCCTGATAAGACTGGGCTGACCTCTGCATGGCTATCAAGGCAGCATGGATTACCTCACAGAAGGCAGCATGGCCGCTAGGAGGCATTAGATGTCGACGTGAATAAACACTAGGATGGTAGGCCAAGTCTCCCAGTGGAGGAATGTCTGGAATATCCAAGTCTCCCAACTTAGAGTTAGTACTCCTGGTCTTGACACTCGCCCTTCCATATCCCGTCGTGGGGTCCTTGGGGCCTTAAACGTCATCATCAGATTCAAGCTCGATAGGAGGCACGCTCTCCGTCTGGCTACTACTAGAGGTCGCTCTATTAACTAATCGACGACTACCCCGAGTGGAGTTATCGTGATTGGCCTCCCCAGTATCCTGATCCGTGCGAGGCCCTTTCTTAAGCTGGTGCCTCCTCCTTGAGCCGTCATCTCTAGCATCGGCCATCCTAAAATCAGAACAGAACAAAAGAGGAAGAAATGTATCAATAAGTAGATCTAAGAAAAAAAGAAAGAAAACAAAGCAAAAGAAAAACATACAGGAGAATGCAGAAAAGAAATGACTAAAAAAAAAAAAAAAGAAGAAAAGAAGGAAAAGAAAATGGAGGAGGTCCAAGTCTAGTCTCCAGTCTCACCCTTTTACTTCCGAATCATTTTCAAAAAGAAAAGAGGGCCCCCAAAAGATTTCAATCAAAATTTTGGTTTTCTAACCTTTTCCTTCAAAAAGTTTGTTTCAAATCAAAGTCTAAGTTTTCTAACTTTTCCCGCAAAAAGTTCATTCAAATCAAATTTTAGTTTTTCTAAACTTTTATCCTTCAAAAGGTTTCAATTCAAGGTTTTCTAAACTTTTATCCTTCAAAAAGTTTTAATTCAACATTTTCTAAACTTTTATCCATCAAAAAGTTTCAATTGAAGGTTTTCTAAACTTTTCTCTTTAAAAAAATTTCAATTCAAGGTTTTCTAAACTTTTCGCTTTCAAAAAGTTTCAATTCCAGGTTTTCTAAACTTTTTGCCTTCAAAAAGTTTCAATTCCAGATTTTCTAAACTTTTGCCCTTCAAAAATTTTCAATTCCAGGTTTTCTAAACTTTTCTCCTTCAAAAAGTTTCAATTCAAGGTTTTCTAAATTTTTTCCTTCAAAAAGTTTCAATTCAAGGTTTTCTGAAATTTTTTCTTTAAAAAAGTTTCAATCAAGGTTTTCTTAAAAAAAAAAAAAGGGTTTCAACTCAAATCAAATTTGGTTTTCTAACTTTTTCCTTCAAAAGGTTTGTTTCAAATCATTTTCAGTTTTCTAAAGCTTTTTCCTTCAAAAAGTTTAATTTCAAGGTTTTTAGACCTTTTTCTTCAAAAAGTTCCATTTCAAAACCGTCCCCGGTTTCCCAAGCTTTCTCCTTCAAAAGTCCCATTTGAGAAAACGCTAAGACTGCTCAAATAGAGCCTCGGTTTTAAATTATGCTGCCACACTCGTCACATACACAAGGTTCTTCAACCCAAAACCCTAACATCATGATTTCGAGATTTTAGTTCTATCTAAAAGCATCCCTAGCCGCAAAAGCAACAAGTCACTAAACCATCCACGGCATCACAACATGCCAACCAAACACAATTCTATTCTTCACAACTCACAAACTCCAATCGAGCACAAACAATCCATCTGATCTCCCAATTTTTTTAAATTTTCAAGGCTTTCCCAACTTTCTAGAAATTCTAAAAAAGTTCAAAAACTTTCAAAAAGAGCCATGTAATTTTCCAAAAATATCCCACAGTTTTCTAGTGACAATGCAACGGCAAATCAACCAATTCTTCAACTTTTCTAGTTTTCACGTATTTTTCTAATTTTCAAAAAATCCAAAACTTTAAAAGTTTTAAAAAAACATGAAACTTTTCATAATTGTTCAAAACATTTTTCTAAGGCACACTGTACAATAATTTGAAAAGAAAACGGAATACCCAAAGCTACATGCACAAATTCCCAATTCCTGCAGGAACCCCTTTTACATCAACATGCGCATTCATCAAAACACACTCGAACAATCACCAAGACGCGAAAACAATTCCATCCATATACTTGTGTGCGGCATGGACTAAGGAGTATAGATTTGACTACCCTGGGGCCCGTTTGGGAATTCCAATAGTCGCTGAGGTGGCTCGGGCCTCTTAGACGTAAGGAAAAAACCAAAGGCAACCAAGAGAGAGAGAGAGAGAGAGATTCGCGAGCGTGAGTCTGGGAGGTTGGAGTATTTAATTCTTGTTGTTGGGCCATAAATGAATCAGCTATTTATAGTGAAGGTGGTGATTGATGTGGCGAGCACGTGGCATCTCTTGATTGGATGGAACCTGGAGCAGCCATGTCAGCATCGCGGTTGCTCAATGGGATGTGGGAAAAGTCCTAATCATTAAGCATTTTGTCCAATCGGGCCATGCCACATGTCCCTCTAATTAAATAGGGATTTGGCTTGCATTTAATGCCTGTGATACGTTTATTTAATGCGGAGAGCTCGCACTTGAGTGCGTCTAGGGGGTGGTGCTCTCTCTCTTAGTTGGTTGATTATACAAGGTCCTCGTACGCCTGAGGGCTTGCAGCTCAACGATTCCTTTTGGTTCTAGCCTCCAATCCACAATCCGTGTAAGGTCTGTCACACCCAAATTTTTTGCACTTGAGGAATACTCACACAAGCGGGAAAAATACTGTACTCTCTTGTTAGAACTCACCCTCCTAGAAGAATGAGTGCGACTAGGTTTGAATTGAAAATAGATTTGAATAAAGGGCTTTTAGAAAAGATTTGGAGTCGCCACCTAACTTGATTAAGGTGAGTTAGGTCACCTAAAAACTAAGCATAATTCGAAAACAACATTTAGGGTTTTTGAAAAAACGATTTTGAAAATATCACCTCGAGAGAGGGTTTGTAAGAAAAACAGGTTGTTTGGCAACCTTTGGAAAACATTTAGCCTTTTTTTGAAAATAACTCCGTTTTTGGTCTTTGAAATCAGTGATCTAGGTTCGGAGGTTGGTTACGTGCAGGGAAGACGTATTAAGCCATCACCCTACCCCGACCTTTTGGTACCTACATGTCAATCTACCCTAGATTCACCTATGAAAGTCTTCAACTAACATATGTTCAATCCTAACCACTTTGAAAAAGAATGCTTTAAAAGACATGATGCATGAGATGCAAATGCAAGATAAGAGACTTGGTTTGAAAATAGATTTGAAAAGAAGAATTTGATTTGATTTTAAAAGAGATTTGAAATTGAAATTGAAAAGAGATTTGAAAAGAGTTATGGAATTGAAAACTTGAAAATGTTGTGGGATTGGAGATTGGAAAGAGGTTATAGAAATAGAAATTTGAAACATGTTGTGGAACTTAAGATTTGAAAAATGTTGTGGAATTTGAAATTTGAAAGAAGTTGTGACCGCACCCATAAGGGTTGCCTACGTATCCCTTTGGAGGAATCAGGTCAGTCGTAGTTCAGACAAGAGTCCGATTAAAAATAAAATGTTTGATTTGAAAAAGGAGTTGAATTGGAATTTGGATTTGACTTGAACTTAGAATAGAATATTGAATATTAGAATTTAGAATTTTGAAATTGAAAAGGTTGAATTTTGATTTGGAAAGATAGAATTTGGAAGAAAGATTTAGACTTGTTTTGGAAAGATGAAGGTTTAGGAAACCTAGACTTAGGAAAGATAGGATTTTAGGAAAGGACTTGAGATTAAGAAAGACTGGATTTGAATGTTAGATTTGGAAAGATCTTTGGAAGATTTGGAAACTTGGAATTTAGGAAAGATTCGGATTAAGAAAGTTTCGAACTAAGAAAGTGTCATTTTAAGAAAGTTTTGGAAATAGGAAAGTTTCGAACTTAGGAAAGTTTTGAATTTGGAATGTTTCAACTGAGGAAAGTTTTGAATTTGGAATGTTTTGAAATAGGGAAGTTTTGAAAATTGGAAAGTTTCGTTTTAAGAAAGGTTTTGAAATAGGAAAGTGTTGAATTTAGAAATGTTTTGAATTAGGAAAGTTTAGTTTAAGAAAGGTTTAGAATTTGAAAAGTTTCAAGTTAAGAAATTTTTGAATTTGGAAAACTTAGAATTTTAGAAAGATTTTAAATTAGGAAAGATTTGAATTTAGAAAGCTTTTAGAATTTTTGAAAGATTCAAAATTTGAGTTTTAAAAAGATTTGAAAATCTAGATTTGGGAGTTAAAGTTTGGAAAGGATGTGGAATTAAGAAAGGTTGGAATGAGGAAAGGTTTAGACTTTGAAAGATTTGAAGTTTAGGAAAGTTTAGAACTTAGAAAATTTTAGAGTTTAAAAGTTTCGAATTTAGAAAGTTTAGGATTTAGAAAGTTTTAAAGTTTGAGTTTTAGAAAACCTTGAGATTAGGAAAGGTTGAGTTTATGAAAGATTTGAAAACTTGGATTTGGAAAGTTAAGAATTGGAAAAGGGTAGAATTAGGAAAGATTTGAAAATTGAGTTTTAAAATTTAGGAAAGATTTTTATGTTCAAGTTTTGCAAACTTAAAATTTAGGAAAGTAGAGGATTAAGAAGGATTTGAATTAGGAAAGATTTGGATTAGGAATGGATTAGATTTTGTTTCTAAAAGGGAAGGCTTGACTTTGTTTCTAAAAACAGAGGATAGGATCTAGTTCCCTAAACGGGAAGATTTGATTTGATTTCCTAAAGGAAAGATTGGATTTGACAAAGATTTGGTAAGGGAGGTTTTAGAAACCCTAAATTTGGAAAGCTGTAGCTTTGACGTAGAAAATAGATTTTTGAAATATGTATAGTTTTGATGTAGAAAACAAGAGATTTTGGAAACCTAGGTTTTAAGGCAAGTTTGAAAACCATGTTTTTGGGAAGAAAATTAGGGTTTCCTAATCGTGAGTTCTAGGGCTTGACTTGGGCACCAAGAAAAAGGCTTTTTGGAAAATGAGTTTTTTGGAAACGAAGATTTTTAGAAAGGAATCCTAGAGAGGAGTGTTTGGAAAGTGAATTTTGAAGATAGAGTTTTTGGAAAGAGATTTTAAAAAAAGGAGTTTTTGGAAAGTGTATTTTTGGAAACGAGTTTTTAGAAGGAAAATCCTAGAGGGGAGTTTCTAGAAGGAAGATTTTGAGAAGAGAGTTTTTTAAAAAGATTTTTGGTAGAAGATTGTTGGAGAGAGTTTTTGGAAAGATTTTTAGGGAGCATTTTTAGAAAGTGGATTTTGAGGAGAGTATTTTGGAAAGGAATTTAAGTGGAGAAATTTTGGAAAATAGATTTTTGGAGGAGTTTTTAGAAAACAATTTTGAAAAGAAGAGTTTTAGGAAAGTGTAAGCACCCCATTTTTGACCGCTCGGCAGTCTACACTCCGTCCAGACTTGTTTTCAAGTCATTTTGGGCATATTCCAATCGAAACCAATTCTCTAGGTCTAAATTTCGTCTTTCTATCGCTTCGTGGGCCTGTTAGGCCCAAATAGAGGCAAAATGACCAAAATGCCCTTAGGGGCATTGTCCTTTCTTATTCCAATTCTAATCCCTCTTTCGAGACAGTTTATTCCTCGAGACGGTCCGAGTAGCAAAACTACTCACAAAACCGTTAGAGTGGCGGAAACACTCACAAAACCGTCAGAGTGGCGGAAACACTCACAAAACCGTTAGAGTAGCAAAACTACTCACAAAACCGTTAGAGTGGCGGAAACACTCACAAAACTGTGAGAGTGGTAGAAACACTCACAAAACCGTTAGAGTAGCAGAAATACTCACAAAGCCGTTAGAGTGGCGGAAACACTCACAACCCAGGCACGTCTCTTCGGAGACGGTAAGACCCCTTTCCAATCCCTCTCTCGGGACAGTTTATTCCTCGAGACGGTTCCAATCCAGGCACGTCTCTTTGGAGACGGTAAGACCCCTTTCCAATCCCTCTCTCGAGACAGTTTATTCCTCGAGACGGTCCGAGTAGCAAAACTACTCATGGAACCATTAGAATAGCGGAAATACTCACAGAACCGTTAGAGTAGCGGAAATACTCACAGAACCGTTAGAGTAGCGGAAATACTCAACCGTTAGAGTAGCGGAAATACTCACAGAACCGTTAGAGTAGCAGAAATACTCACAGAACCGTTAGAGTAGCGGAAATACTCACAGAGCCGTTAGAGTAGCAGAAATACTCACAGAGCCGTTAGAGTAGCGGAAATATTCAACCCCGTCCGAGTAGCGGAAATACTCAATCCCGTCCGAGTAGCGGAAATACTCACACCGTGAGAGTGGCGGAAACACTCAAAATCCAGGTCAACACCAGTGTCTGTTAGCTCACTTCGGTGAAAAATGACCAGACTGCCTTTAGGACCCTTTTCCGAGACTTTTCGGTCAAGATGACCATTTTGCCCCTAAGCATCCGAATGCCCCGGGAACCACACCGGCTCTGGGTATCAAACCGGTAATGTCCCGAGAATACTTTTTATAGTATTCTCAATCTTCCTTTACTTTTTCGGATCATTCCGAGTTAGTTCCGGCCAACCCGGTACAAAATGACCGTTTTGCCCCTAGAGGGCCGGTCTCCTTCTTCGACCACACCGGCCCTGGGTATCAAACCGGTAATGTCCCAAGAATACTTTTTATAGTGTTATCGACCTTCCTTTACCTTTTCGGACCATTCCGAGTCAGTTCTGGCAAACCCGGTACAAAATGACCGTTTTGCCCCTGGTGGGCCGGTCTCCTTTTCCGACCACGCCGGCTTAGGAAATCAAACTGGCAACCTCTGGGAACATTCTAAATAATGTTTCCAGATCTCAAGTCTTCTTCCGGGACAGTCCGAGTCTGTCCCGGCAGTTTCCTAGTCCGATTGACCGTTTTGCCCCTAAAGGCCCGGTCAACCTTTCCGACACATCTTATCCGCACTTTTCAAGTCAAATATCTCCAGGACACTATTTTAAGTGTTCATGCTCCTTTCCGGCCTTCCGGGTCACTCCCGGCTCCTTCAAATCATTTCCGGACTTTTCGGAGTCACTCCTAGTGAAGCCAGGCTAAAGTTTACATGGTAGTCACTAGTACAGGCGCCCAAATCTAGTCAAAGATACGTTGCTTGCCAACCTTAAATCTTTCCTAATTGGCTGGTGCCACTACTAGTGGCGCCAAGCCAAAAAATGGCCTGGCGCCACTAGGAGTGGCGCCAGTGTAAATTTTGCCCTAGTGCCACTGCAACAGGCGCTAGGCTTGTCCAACTTCTATAAATACAGAGCCTCATTCAACGTGAAAGGGGTCTGCAAACTTAACCTAAAAATCCTATATTTCGATACACAGAGCTTGAGCACCTCCAAAACCCTAGCCTCCCTAGGTTTTCCCAAACCCTAGCCACTATACACAAACCCTAGCCTCCTATACACTCAAACACTCCTCCATACACTCATACACTAGCCTTCAACCACCGTTCGAAGACTTGAAGAGCTGCCATCCAAAGCTTGAAGACAACCCTTGAAGACTGAAGGTGAAGATCAAGACGAAGACCGAAGACCGAAGACAAGCAAGGCGCGCAAATTAAAGAAGATACAAGGTAGGCTTTCTCTTTAATTTTCTGCACTTCCCCCCTCTCTCTTCTCTCTCCAACCCACTTGGGTTTTCTCTATTTTAATCCCCCATCTCTTTCCCGCCCTTTCTTTGCATGCTTGAAACAAGGGGATTCCCGGTCCATGTGTAGGATTGGACTATTGGAGAGTCACCGTGTCGGGGGCTTTCTTTTAGTCTAACCAAAGACCACGTGGGTTCGGCCCCCTTGATTATGTGGTGAAGCCTTAACCTTGTATGTTCACGACCCCAAATTGCATTGTGCATATCATAGTCTTGCATCTTCCAAAAACCATTTTCAAAGTTGTTTTTCAAAACGTTTTCAAACTTGTTTTCAAAATTGCATCAAAATCTCTTTTTCAAAAACTTATTTTCAAAACCACAATTCTAGGGTGATTCTAGCCTTTCCATGGCTAGGGTTGCTTTAGGAAAGTGTTATATTAAAAGTGACCATTTGGTCTATATTTTCAAACTTTGTTTTCAAAACCGCTTTCCTAAAGTGGTTCTAGCCTTTGTATGGTTAGAATTGCTTTAGGAAAGTGAGATGTTTTTACACCTTCTAAAAACTCTCTTTAAAAATCTCTTCCTAAAAATCTCTTTTTCAACATACTTTCCTAAAACTCCCCTCTTCAAAATTGATTTCAAAAACTCCCTTTCAAAATCTCTTTTTCAAAACTCTCTTTTTCAACTCCTTTCCAAAACTTTCTTTCCTCAAAATTCACTTTCTAAAAACACTCCCTAAAAATCTTTCTAAAAACTCTCCTCCCGGAATCTTCCTTCTAGAAATTCCCCTGTAGGATTTTCTTTCTAAACTCTACGTTTCAAAAAACATGCTTTCCAAAAAACTCCTCCCTAGGATTCCCTTCTAGAAAACCTTTGTTTCCAAAAACACATTTTTCAAAAACTCTTTCCTTAGAGCCCAAGTCAAGCCCTAGAACCCACAATTAGGAAACCCTAATTTTTCTTTCCAAAAACATGATTTTCAAACTTTGCCCTAAACCTAGGTTTCCAAAATCTTTTGTTTTTTACATCAAAACTATCTTTGTTTTCAAAAACCTATTTTCTACGTCGAAACTAGAATTTTTCAAATCTAGGGTTTCTAGAATCTCCTTTTCCAAATCCTTGCCAAGTCAAATCTTCTCTTTAGGAAACAGAATCAAACCTTTGCTTTAGGAAACCAAATCCAATCTCCCCGTTTAGGAAACTAGATCCTATCCTCCGTTTTTGGAAACAAAATCAAACCCTTGTTTTTAGAAACCAAATCCAATCCCTTCCTAATCCAAACCTTTCTTAATTCAATTCCTTCCTAAACCATAAGTTCCCTAAACCTAAACTTTAAATCTTTCCTTAAATTTCAAAATCTAAATCTTTCCTAAACTTCCACTTTCCTAAACCTTAAGTTCCCAAAACTTGAACATAAGAATCTTTCCTAAGTTTTAAAACTCAACTTTCAAATATTTCCTAATTCAACCCTTTCCTAATTCTACCCTCCTTTCAAATCTTAACTTTTCAAACCTAAGTTTTCAAACTCTTCCTAAATTCAAACCTTTTTCTAATCTCAAGATTTTCTAAAATTCTAAAACTTTCTAAATCTTAAACTTTCTAAATGTCAAATCTTTCTAAAATTCTAAGCTCTCTAAATTTGAAACTTTCTCCAGTTAAATCTTTCTAAACCTAAATCTCTCCAAAATTCCAAACTTTCCAAAACTTCAACATCTTTCCAAATCTAAAACTTTTCTAAATTCAAAACTTTCTTAATTCAAAACCTTTTTAAGTTGAAACTTTCTTAATTTAAAACGTTTCTAAATTCAACACTTTCCTATTTCAAAACCTTTCTTAAAACGAAACTTTTCAATTTTCAAAACTTCCCTATTTTGAAAACTTTCCTAAACCTAAAAATTTCCTAATTTGGGAACTTTCCTAATTTGAAAACCTTTTCTATTTTGAAAACTTTCTAAATTCAAAACTTTCTTAATCCAAAACTTTCCTAAGTTGAAACTTTCCTAATTCGAAACTTTCCAAAAATGAAACTTTCCTACATCGAACCTTTCCTAATTTGAACATTTCCTAAAATCCAATCTTTCCAAATCTTCCAAGTCCGACGTTCGAGTCAAATCTTTCTAACTCTCAAGTCTTTCCTAAACCTCATTTTTCTTAAGTCTAGGTTTCTTAAACATCAATCTTTCCAAAACAAGTCCAATCTTCTCAATTTCAATTTCCAATCTCTTCTTCTAATTTCCAATCAAATCCAAGTTTCAATTTAATCTCTTTCTTCCAATCCAATCTCTTTCTTCGAATCAATCTCTTTTCAATCGGACTCTTGTCCGAACTACGACTGACCTGATTCCCCCAAAGGGATACGTAGGCAACCTTCATAGGTGCGGTCACAATACTTTTCAAACTTTCAATTCCACCCTCATGGGTGCGGTTTTCAAAATCTTTTCAAATCTCAAATTTCCATCTACTTGCAAACTTTCTATTTCCAAATTTCTCAAACTTTCCATTTTCAAATTTTATTTTCAAATTTTCAAAATTTCCAATTTCAATTCCATCTTTTCAAATCTATTTCAAATCAAATCAATCTCTTTCCAAATCTATTTTCCAATTCTCTTATTTTGCACTTGCATATCATGCATCATATTATTCAAACATTGTTTTTCAAAGTGAATAGGATTGAACATATGTTAATCGAAGACTCTCGTAGGTAAATCTAGGGTAGATTGACATATAGGTACCGAAAGGGCGGGGTAGGGTGATAGCTTAGTGCGTCTTCCCTACACGTAACCAACCTCCGAACCTAAGATCACTGTTTTCAAAGACCAAAAGGAGTTATTTTTCAAAAAAGGGCTAAACGTTTTCCAAAGGTTGCCAAACAACCTGTTTTCTTAAAAACCCTCTCTTGAGGAGATGTTTTCAAAATTGTTTTTCAAAAACCCTAAGTGTAGTCCTCGGATTATTCTTAGTTTTTAGGTGACCTAACTCACCTTAATCAAATTAGGTGGCGACTCCAAATCTTTTTCAAAAGCCCTTTATTCAAACCAAATTTTCAATTCAAAGCTAGTCGCACTCATTCTTCTAGGAGGGTGAGTTCTAATGAGAGAGTACAACATTTTTCCCGCTTAGATGAGTATTCCTCGAGTGCGAAAAATCTGGGCACGACAGAAAGTATGTTGAAAAAGAGGGTTTTAGAAAGAGAGACTTTTGAAAAGAGAGTTTTTTGGAAAGTATAAAAACATCTCACCTTCCTAAAGCGATTCTAACCATAAAAAGGCTAGAACCACTTTAAGAAAATGGTTTTGAAAACAACAAGGGTTGAAAATATAGACCATGAAAGTCACTTTAAATGTAACACTTTCCTAAAGCAATCCTAGCCATGGAAAGGCTAGAATCAGCCTAGGATTGTGATTTTGAAAAAGAGATTTTGATGCAATTTTGAAAACAAGTTGAATGCAAGTTTTGAAAACGAGTTTTGAAAACGAATTTTGGAAGATGTGAGATCATGATATGCACAATGCAAGTTTAGGGTCGTGAACATACAAGGTTAAGGCTTCACCACATAATCAAGGGGGCCGAACCCACGTGGTCTCCGGTTAGCCTTAAGGAAAGCCCCCGACACGATGGCCCTCCTATAGTCTAATCCTACACATAGACCGGGAGTCCCCTTGTTTCAAGTATGTAAAGAAAGGGGGGGGGGGGGAAAGAGATGGGGGATTAAAATAGAGAAAACCCAAGTAGGTTAGGAGAGAGAAGAGAGAGGGGGGAAGTGCAGAAACGTAAAACGAAAAACCTATCTTGTGTCTTGTTCATTTTACGCGCCTTGCTTGTCTTCGATCTTTGTTTTCAATCCTCAAGAGTTGTCTTCAATCTTCAAACTTCAGATTGTAGCTCTTCAAGTCCTCAAAGGAGGGTTGGAGGCTAGTGTATAAGTGTGTAGGGGTGTGTATGAGTGTATGTAAGGCTAGGGTTTGTATATGGTGGCTAGGGTTTAGGGAGTGTTTAAGCTCTGTATATCGAACATTGGTGTTTTTAGACTGAGTTTGTAGACCTCTTTCATGCTGGAAGAGGCTCCGTATTTATAGAGAGGGGAATGCACTAGCGCCTGTTACAGTGGTGCCAGGCCAAAACTTACACTGGCGCTAGGAAATGTTTAAGGTTGGCAAGCAATGTATCTTTGACTAGATTTGGGTGCCTGTACTAGTAACTACCATGCAATTTTTAGCCTGACTTCACTAGGAGTGACTCTAGAAAGTCCGAGAATGATTTGAAGAGGCTGGGAATGACCCGAAAGGCCGGAAAAGAGCAGGAACACTTAAAATAGTGTCCCAGAGATATTTGACTTGAAAAATGAGGACAAGATGTGTCGGAAGGGTTGACCGGGCCTTTAGTGGCAAAAAGGTCAATCGGGCCGGAAAGCTACTGGGACGGACTCGGTCTGTCCCGGAAGAAGACTCGAGATTTGGAAACATTATTTAGCATGTTCCCAAAGGTTTTCGGTTTGATTCCCAGAGCCAGTGTGGTCAGAAAAGGTGACCGGCCCACCAGGGGCAAAACGGTCATTTCGCATCGGGTTTGCCGAAACTGACTCAGAATGACCTGAAAGGATAAAGAAAGGTTGATGACACTATAAAAAGTATTCCTGGGAAGTTACTAGTTTGATACCCAGAGCCAGTGTGGTTGGAAAAGGCAACCGGCCCTCTAGGGGCAAAACGGTCATTTTGTACCAGGTTTGCCGGAACTGACTCGGAATGACCCGAAAGGATAAAGAAAGGTTGAGGACACTATAAAAAGCATTCTCGGGAAGTTACCGGTTTGATACCCAGAGCCGGTGTGGTTCCCGAGGCATTCGAATGCCTAGGGGCAAAATGGTCTGGATGGAGCGTAGACTGCCGAGCGGTCAAAAATGGGGTGCTTACAAGGTCTCAAGGGGTAATAAGAAGAAGGATGTTGAGGCGCGAGGCTTGTATCTGGCAAGCCATGGAGGCCACCTGTGTAAGGACGGTCGGAGCCATACAAGTAAGGAGCCTGGCTTAGAGAATGGTCGGAGTTGTGTAGGCAGGGAGCCTGGCTTGGGGTAGCCGCTGAGACCACCTTCACGAGGCTAGGCCATGGGGGCTCCAGTGACGTGCTGACCTACTGTAAGAGTGAGGGGGCGTGAGGGGCGCCGGCCTATCGCAGGAGCGAGGTGCGCTGGCAGAGGCGCTGACCTACTGCAAAAGCAAGGGGGTGCAAGGGGTGCCGACCTACCACAAGGGCGAGGTGCGCTGGCAGAGGCATCGACCTGCTACAAGAGCGAGGGGGCACGAGGGGCGTTGACTTGTTGTAAGAGCAAGGCACACTGTTGACGTTGTGTTGACTTTGAGGTACCCTGGGGTCCAAGTGGCTTGCCAGCTAGATGAATCGGTCAGCCACGTGGCACGTATGGATGTGGGTGCCTACATTAGCCCCCTTGTATGTGTGGGTTTATTGACTAATGGAGGCGTGCGTGCATACCACGTAGGGGATAGAGTTGACCATCATATTTGATGGCTAATCATTGATGGCCAAATAAGCATTGTTTCCCAAGAGACTCCGGGTAATGCCACGTGGTGCCGGTGTCACTTTGGCCATTAATATGAACTACTATCATTATGGATATGAACGTTATGAGGGGATCGATGCAACCGTTCGGCAGTTGAGCGTCGTAATGTTTGAGAGGATTTCATTATTACTAACGACGCTTCAACTTTGAGGCCCCTTTTGGAAAGGTATAAAAGGTAGACTTATGCTCATTTATTGATTTTGGATCTTTGAGATCTGTTCAACTTTGAGGCCTGAAGGATTGGCAGAAGGGTCATGAGTAAATTTAGCAAGGCTAGTGGAAAATAGGGCTCGGCCTCCTCGAGCAAGTCCCATAAAAATACGTTTAAGGGTTGACGATGCATTGGTACCGTGATTTGCAAGGGGTGACCAAGGAAATGATAAAGGCTGGGGAGGATACTATGGAGGCTCGCAGAAGGGGCACGTAGGGCCAAGCCTACATAGCCAATGTCATCTGGCAGCATTCTTGAGTGCCTAGCTGTAGAGGCTTGTATTCGAGGGCCCCCCAGCTAATGGGGTGAATTATGCACTCTTTCCTTTTACCGTAGGGCTTGCGTGCGAGCAGAGCCTCTCGTCGGTGTCTTTATTTCTGGGGACGATCTACTTTCGTCTGGACCAAATGAAGAAAAATATGGCTAGGTCCACGGGTCGCTACGACATGTTGAGCTATGTTAGTACCAACTTCTTACAGATGTTTCTGTTTGAGCATTTTTAAGGCGCAACTCCGAAGCCCTGCGAGGGGAATGTGGTGGACGAAGATAGAAATACCGTCGTGTTTTGTTCAGCGGCCAAGTGGGACATTGCGAGCTAGCTTAAAACGAGTGTTTGACAATAAGAAGGAGTTCACCCCACGACCGTATGTGGGGGAGCTAGTCGGTATTGCCGATTTTGGGCATGTACAAGGGAGATGATTGGGAAGTGTTGGGGATGCCGGAAATAGAGTTCACCAAGGAGTAGGCGACGAGCGTGCTGTGGGCGATCCTAGAGGGATTGCCTGCCTTGAAGGAGGGTGGAGCTTATAAAGTTGTAAAGTATCATCCCTAAAGGGTGGCCCGCCAGCTCGGGTACGACCAGTGCATGCCAGACTTTACTAAAGTGATGAGCTCAATGGGAAGGGCAAACCCTTGCTTCCTTTATAGGGATGTGAAAAGGGTGATGAAGCAATATAAGGGGATGAGGATGTGTGGGGTGAGCCACGAGGGTTTGGGGACTCGCAACTGGCCCATATATTAGAGGAAAAATCTGGAGGCGTTTGATTTATTCACCCTAGGGGATCCAGTGGTATCAAGGTTGGAGGAGGTGCTACAAGAGGATCACAGCTTGTGCGCATTGCCCAAGGGTCAAGAGTTAGCTGCCTAGGGCAATCTGAGCAAGCGAGCTCGGCCACTAGAGATTGTAGTGGTGGAGCCTCGTCAAAAGAACTAGGAATTTGTGCCACAAGAAGTGGATGGGGTGTTAAGATTCCCCAAGTTATTGTACACCCTCGGCGCCAAAAGCGTAAAGGTTTTGAGGGGGGAGAAAAGGTGGTTGGGGGCGAGGTAGGTGTTCGACCAAGCTCATTATAAGGGCAAAAGAGGAAGGTAAAAGTTATAAGTTATAAGGGGTCAATTGTGGGGGAAGTTGTAAGTTATTGACCGTAAGTTATTGACACATGTGATTAACTTGTTGAATGCAGGAGACCGAGGTGGTGATTGCCAAGCCCGGAAAGGGCGAACGGGGTGCTGTGAGGTAAGCAGCAAGCATGGCACCATCAACTAAGAAAAAGAAGGTATTGGTTAGGTTCGAGGTTTAGTAAATAAAGACTAGTTGTAAGCACCCCATTTTTGCCCGCTCGACAATCTCTAGGTTGACCAGGCTCTCTTTCACACATCACATGTATCTTTAGACTCTAGCCCACTTTTAAAACTCTAATTTAGTCCACTGGTTGCTTCTCGGGCCCATAGGGCCCACGTGAAGCCAAATGGCCATTTTGTCCCTAGGCATCCAAATGCCCCGGGGACCACACCGGCTCTGGGTATCAAACCGGTAACCTCCTAATAATGCTTCTTATAGTATTCTCAACCTTTCATTAGATTTTCGGATCATTCCGAGTCAGTTCCAACAAACCCGATGCGAAATGACCGTTTTGCCCCTAGTGGGGCGGTCGTCTTTTCCAACCACACCGGCTCTGGGTATCAAACTAGTAGCCTTTGGGAACATTCTAAATAGTGTTTCCAAATCTCAAATCTTTTTCTGGGACATTTTGGGTCCGTCTCGATAGCTTTCTGGCCTGATTGACTATTTTGCCCCTAATAGCCCGGTCAATCCTTTCGATACATCATATCCTCATTTTTTAAGTCAAATACCTCCGAGACACTGTTCTAAGTGTTCCTGCCCTTTTCTCGGCCTTCCGGGTCATTCTCGGTCCCTTAACTCCTTCCCGGATTTTCCGGAGTCACTCCTAGTGAAGTTAGCCTAAAAATTGCATCGTAGTCACTAGTACAGCCGCCCAAATCTTCTAAATATACGTTACTTACCAAACTTAAATATTTCCTAAATGGCTAGTGCCACTAGTAGTGGCGCCAAGCCAAAAAATTGCCTGGCGCCAATCTTAGTGGTGCCAGTGTAATTTTTGGCCTGGCGCCACTGCAATAGGCGCCAGTGCATTCCTTTGTCTATAAATATAGAGCCTCCTCCAGCGTGAAAGGGGTCCGTAAACTCAGTCTAAAAACCCTAATTCTCGATATACAGAGCTCGTATACTCCCAAAACCCTAGTTTCCCTAGGTTTTCCAAACCCTAGCCACCATACACAAACCCTAGCCTCTTATACATTCATACACACTCCCATACACTTATACACTAGCCTCCAACCCTCCATTGAAGACTTGGATTGCTACAACTCGAAACTCTCGAAGACCAAGACGAAGCTCTCGAAGTGGGTTCGGCCTCCTTAATTATGTGGCGAAGCCTTAACCTTATATGTTCATGACCCAAATTTGCATTGTGCATATCATCCTCTTGCATTCTTCCAAAAATCGTTTTCAAAATCATTCTTAAACTTGTTTTCAAAACTTGCATTCAACTTGTTTTCAAAATTGCATCAAAATCTCTCTTTCAAAACTTGTTTTCAAAATTACAATCCTAGGGTGATTCTAGCCTTCCCATGGCTAGGATTGCTTTAGGAAAGTGTTACATTTAAAGTGACCAATATGGTCTATATTTTCAACTCCTTGTTGTTTTTCAAAACCACTTTCTTAAAATGGTTCTAGCCTTCTTATGGTTAGAATTACTTTAGGAAAGTGAGATGTTTTTATACTTTTCAAAAAACTCTCTTTTCAAAAGTCTCTCTTTCTAGAACCCTCTTTTTCAACATGCTTTCTAAAAACTCTTCTTTCCAAAATTGTTTTCTCAAACATCTTTCCAAAAATCTATTTTCCAAAACTTCTTTTTTCAAACTCCTTTTCCAAAACACTCTCCTCAAAATTCACTTTCTTAAAAACTCTTTCCAAAAAGCTTCTTCCAAAATCTTGTTTCCAAAACTCTCTCAAAGTTTTACTTTTCAAAAACTTCCTTCCTAAAATTCTTTTCAAAACACACTTTCTAAAAACTCCTCTCTAGGATTCCCTTCTAAAAATCTTCGTTTCCAAAAATGCACTTTCCAAAAATTCATTTCCTTATAGCCCAAGTCAAGCCGTGGAGCTAACAATTAGGAAACCCTAATTTTCTTTCCAAAAACATGATTTTCAAACTTGGCTTAAAACCTAGGTTTCCAAAACCTCTTATTTTCTACATCAAAACTATACATATTTCCAAAACCTACTTTCTACGTCAAAACTATTGTCTTACAAATCTAAGGTTTCTAAAACTTCCTTTTCCAAATCCTTGTCAAATTAAATCTTCTCTTTAGGAAACCAAATCCAATCTTCTCATTTAGGAAACTAAGTCCAATCCTCCATTTTTGGAAACAAAATCAAACCTTCGTTTTTAGAAACAAAATGCAATCCCTTGTTTTAGGAAATAGGAATCTTAACCCTTCCTAGTGTAAATCTTTCTTAATTCAAATCCTTCCTAGTCTTCTACTTTCCTAAATCTTAAGTTTCCAAAACTTGAACATAAAATCTTTCCTAAATTTTAAACCTCAACTTCTACATCTTTCCTAATTCAACCCTTTCCTAATTCTACCCCTTTCCAAATCTTAACTTTCCAAATTCAAGTTTTCAAATCTTTCCTAAACTCAACCTTTCCTAATCTCAAGGTTTTCTAAAACTCAAAATCTAAAACTTCCTAAATCCTAAACTTTCTAAATTCGAAGCTTTCAAACTCTAAGATTTTCTAAGTTCTAAACTTTCCTAAACTTCAAATCTTTCCAAATCTAATACTTTTCTAAACTCAAAACTTTCTTAATTCAAAACTTTCTTAAGTTGAAACTTTCTTAATTCAAACATTTTCTAAATTCAAATCTTTCCTAATTTAAAATCTTTCTAAAATTCTAAGCTTTCCAAATTCAAAACTTTCTTAAATTGAAACTTTTCAAATCCTAAACCTTTCTTAAACTAAACTTTTCCTAATTCAAAACATTTCTAAATTCAACACTTTCCAATTTCAAAACTTTTTTTAAAATGAAACTTTCCTAAACCTAAAACTTTCCTAAGTTGAAATTTTCCTAAATCGACATCTTTCCTAAATTGAAATCTTTCTAACTTCAAAACTTTCTTATTTCAAAACCTTTCTTAAAATGGAACTTTCCTAAAACGAAACTTTCCTATTTTCAAACTTTCCTAATTCGAATCTTTTCTAAATCCAATCTTTCTTTTCTAAGCTCCTAAGTCTAGGTTTCCTAAACCTTCATCTTTCTAAAATAAGTCTAAATCTTTCTTCCAAATTCTATCTTTCCAAATCAAAGTCCAATCTTCTTAATTCCAAATTTCAATTTCTAAGTTCAAATCAAATCTTTTTTCCAATCAAAATCTCTTTCTTCCAACTTGTTCGAACTACGATTGACCTGATTCCTCCAAAAGGATACGTAGGCAACCCTCATGGGTGCGGTCTCCACATTTTTCAAATTTCAAATTCCACAACAATTTTCAAGTTTCTATTTCCATAAAATCTTTCCAAATCTCCAATCTATTTTCAAAACTTCAAATTTCTATTTTCAAATCTCTATTTTCAATTTCCAAAACCTTCTTTCCAAATTCAAACTTTTATTTCTTTCTTTTGAAATCTATTTCCAAATCTATTCTCAAATCAAAATGTTCTCTTGTACTTGTATATCATGCCTCATGTCTTTTCAAAACATTGTTTTATAAAGTGGATTGGATTGAACATTAGTTAGTTGAAGACTCTTATAGGTGAATCTAGGGTAAATTGACATGTAGGTGCCGTAAGGGCGAGGTAGGGTGATGGCTTAGTGCGTCTTCCCTACACGTAACCAACCTCCGAATCTAGAATCACTGATTTCGAAAGACCAAAAACGGAGTTATTTTTCAAAAAGGGCTTAAATGTTTTCCAAAGGTTACCAAACAACCTGTTTTCTTAAAAACCCTCTCTTGAGGTGGTATTTTCAAAAACTTTTTCCAAAAACCCTAAGCATAGTCTTCGGATTATTTTTAGTTTTTAGGTGACCTAACTCACCTTAATCAAGTTAGGTGGCGAGTCCAAACTTTTTCTTAAAGCCCTTTATTCAAATCTATTTTCAATTCAAACCTAGTCACACTCATTCTTCTAGGAGGGTGAGTTCTAACGAGAGAGTACAATGTTTTTTCCGCTTGTGTGTGTATTCCTTGAGTGTGAAAAATTTGGGCGCGACACTAATACATGGTTATAACGTGTTGGCAGGTGGTATCAACGAGGGAGGTTGCAACTAAAGAGTTGATGGTGAAGGACGAGGAAGGTTTGCCAGTGCCTCAAGACCCCTTAGATGAACTGAACGAGGTATTAAGCGATGAGGCTAGAGCTCGTGCTATAGTAGGGGCAGGGTTGACCGAGGAGGCACTAAGGTCATCAAAGGTGAAGGGTGGAAAGAGCTTGCAACATTTGAAGATGAAGTTGCATAAGGGGGGAAGCTCAGTGAGAGGCACGAGGCGCAAGACAACGGGGGGCCGTGAGAAGGTGCTAGGGTGGTTTGCGATGCACGATGAAAGTAACAAGGAGGAACGCGAGCCAGGGTTAGTAGCATCCAGGAAGGAGGAGGTTATGGATGTGGCAGCGAGAATCGATATGCCGATATTTATGCTAGATGCAGAGGAGGAGGCTGGTGAGCAACAAAACGAGCATGTGCAGAACCAGCCCCATGTAATTGTAATAGAGGATGTGCCTAGGCCAACAGTGGTACTGGGGGCTCAAGTGAGAGAGCCAAATGTTATAGCTGAGAGTGAGGGGAGGGGGGCCGAGGTGGATGCGCCAGCAGACAAGGAGCCCATGCAAGTAGCTGGGTTTGAGCTTTCAAGGGAGCAACAATCGGGTGAGGTGACGCCAGGAGCAAAGGTGAGTGTTGGTCCTAAAGATAAGGGTAGCAAGCCGAGTTCGGGGAAACCGACCTTAAGGCCTGCCCTTAAAGTGCTGTCACAAGAGGAGGGGGTGAAGTGGAAGAAGAGTGGGCAGGCTCGAGTGCGTTCGGGTTAGAGGAGGATGGTGAAAATGAAGAGGAAGCGCTCAAGGCCTCGTCTATGAGAGATGAGGCAACAGGTGAGCGTGATTAAACGCGCCAGAGGTGGTGGCGACGCCTTTGGTGGGAGTTGTAGCGCCTAGAAGACAAGTCCTAAGAAAGGCTAGTGGGATTGTGAGGTTGTTGGGAGGCTCGCAAGAGGTGATCCTAGATCCTGCTATGGTTTTTTTTGGGGTGAAGGTAGGATGTGTCCCCCATCTTCAGAGTGTTTTTGAAAAAGTCCCCAAGACCTTTGCATGCCATGGGGAGTTTGGACCCCTGCCAGCAATTAGTGCCATATAGACGTTGGAGCTCTTGCTGGAGAGGCTCGATGGACAGCCATTGGCAAGCCTGCCTGAGGAGGAGTGGGTAAAAATTAACCAAGGCTTGGAGGATCTGCAGTGTTTGCGGTTTGACATGTCATGGTTGAAACAGCAGGTGCAGCGCGCGAGGTTAATGGTGGAGGCTGCTCGGCAAGCCGTGAGTCTGAAGGGACGAGTGGCGGCGGTGGAGAAAAAGATTAAGGTGATGGTCTCCGAAATCAAGGAATGGGAAGCACGCCTGGAAGTACTCCATGAAGAGTGCGAGGACCTCATGGGGGAAGAGGATGAGCTACGCAGGCAGTAGGCCCTACCTGAGGGAGGGATGGGGAACACGAGCGTGTTCCAAGCATTGTAATATGTCTTATAATAAATTTGTCTCCCAACTCTTTTGTAATATAGTAGCTATCCTTTTTGTAATACCCCATTTTTGTAATCAAGATGTTAACATCAATGAAATAAAAGAAGGGCCCAATTTTGGGTGAAAATTTAGACTTGTGAATTTGCTGGTTACCATTGGGCCATTGGTGGGTCGGTGAGGCGTGATGTAGGTAAGGGGAGTGTGAGGCGAGGTAGTGGGGTAGAGCCCACGAGTTTCGTGGAAGAGGGGGGGCAGGAGAAGTAAAGTGGGATTGAATTCTAGATAAGATTAAGGGGGGCTGAAGGTCTAACATCAATGGGACTACTCGAGTAAGGGGGCTTAGAGAGGAGTCTTGTCAGCGTGCTTGATGTAAGCACCCCATTTTTGACCGCTCGACAGTCTACACTCCGTCTAGACTTGTTTTCAAGTCATTGTGGGCATATTCCTATTGAAATCAGCTTTCCAAGTCTAATCCCGTCCATCCATCGCTTCGCGGGCCCAAAAGGCCCAAATAGAGGCAAAATAACCAAAATGCCCTTAGGGGCATTGTCCTTTCTTTTCCAATTCCAACCCCACTTTCGAGACAGTTTATTCCTCGAGACGGTTCCAATCCCAGGCACGTCTCTTCGGAGACGATAAGTCCCCCTGCCAATCCCACTCTCGAGACAGTTTATTCCTCAAGACGGTTCCAATCCCAGGCACTTCTCTTCGGAGACAATAAGTCCCCTTTCCAATCCCACTCTCGAGACAGTTTATTCCTCAAGATGGTTCCAATCTAGGCACATCTCTTCGGAGATGATAAGTCCCCTTTCCAATCCCACTCTCGAGACAGTTTATTCCTCGAGACGGTTCCAATCTAGGCACATCTCTTCGGAGAGGATAAGTCCCCTTTCCAATCCCACTCTCGAGACAGTTTATTCCTCGAGACGGTTCCAATCCAGGCACGTCTCTTCGGAGACGGTAAGACCCCTTTCCAATCCCTCTCTCGAGACAGTTTATTCCTCGAGACGGTTCCAATCCAAGCACGTCTCTTCGGAGACGGTAAGACCCCTTTCCAATCCCACTCTCGAGACAGTTTATTCCTCGAGACGGTTCCAACTCAGGCACGTCTTTTCTGAGATGATAAGTCCCCTTTCCAATCCCTCTCTCGAGACAGTTTATTCCTCGAGACGGTCCGAGTAGCGAAACTACTCACAAAACCGTTAGAGTAGCGAAAATACTCACAAATAGGTCGATATAGGGAATTGCCAACAAATCCCTGTGTCAGGACGACCGCTGTTAGAGTGGCAGAAACACTCAAAACCCAGGTCAACACCAGTGTCTGTTAGCCCACTTTGGTGAAAAATGATCAAACTGTCCTTTGGACCTTTTCTGAGACTTTTCGGTCAAGATGACCATATTGCCCCTAGGCATCCGAATGCCCCGGGAACCACACCGGCTCTGGGTATCAAACTGGTAATGTCCCGAGAATACTTTTTATAGTATTCTCAACCTTCCTTTACCTTTCTGGATCATTCCAAGTCAGTTCTGACAAACCCAGTACAAAATGACCGTTTTGCCCCTGGTGGGCCGGTCTCCTTTTCGACCACACCGGCTCTGGGTATCAAACCGGTAACCTCTTGAGACTACTTTTTATGGTGTTCTCAACCTCCTTTTACCTTTCCGAATCATTCCGAGTCAGTTCCGGCCAACCCGGTGCGAAATGACTATTTTGCCCCTAGTAGGCCGGTCTCCTTTTCCGACCACGCCTGCTCTGGGAATCAAACCGGAAACCTCTGGGAACATTCTAAATAATGTTTCCAGATCCCAAGTCTTCTTCCGGGACAGTCCGAGTTTGTCCCGGCAGTTTCCCGGTCCGATTGACCGTTTTGCCCCTAAAGGCCCGGTCAACCTTTCCGACACATCTTATCCTCACTTTTCAAGTCAAATAGCTCCAAGACACTATTTTAAGTGTTCCTGCTCCTTTCCGGCCTTCCGGGTCATTCCTGGCTCCTTCAAATCATTCCCGGACTTTCCGGAGCCACTCCTAGTAAAGCCAGGCTGAAAATTGCATGGTAGTCACTAGTACAGGCGCCCAAATCTAGTAAAAAATACGTTGCTTGCCGACCTTAAATGTTTCCTAAGTGGCTGGCGCCACTTCTAGTGTCACCAGTGTAAACTTTGGCCTGGCGCCACTGCAACAGGCGCCAGTGTTGTCCAACCTCTATAAATACAAAGCCTCATTCAACGTGAAAAGGATCCGCAAACTCAACCTAAAAATCATATAATTCGATATACAGAGCTTGAGCACCTCCTAAACCCTAGCCTCCCTAGGTTTTCCAAACCCTAGCCACCATACACTAAACCCTAGCCTCCTATACACTCCTATACACCCCCATACACTCATACACTAGCCTTCAACCCTCCTTTGAAGACTTGAAAAGTTGCAACCTAAATTTTGAAGACAACTCTTGAAGATTGAAGACAAAGATCAAGACGAAGGCCGAAGACTGAAGACAAGCAAGGCGCACAAAATAAACAAGATATAAGGTAGGTTCTCCATTTAAATTTCTGCACTTCCCCCTCTCTCTTCTCTCTCCTAACCCACTTGGGTTTTCTCTATTTTAATCCCCTATCTCTTTCCCCCCCTTTCTTTGAATGCTTGAAACAAGGGGATTCTCGGTCCAAGTGTAGGATTGGGCTATTGGAGAGTCACCCTGTCGGGGGCTTTCTTCTATTCTAACTAGAGACCACGTGGGTCCGGCCCCGTTGATTATGTGGTGAAGTCTTAGCCTTGTATGTTCACGACCCCAAATTGTATTGTGCATATCATAGTCTTGCATCTTCCAAAGTTTGTTTTCAAACTCGTTTTCAAAACCGTTTTCAAACTTGTTTTCAAAATTGCATCAAAATCTCTTTTTCAAAAACTTGTTTTTAAAACCACAATTCTAGGGTGATTCTAGCATTTCCATGGCTAGGGTTGCTTTAGGAAAGTGTTACATTAAAAGTGACTTTTATGGTCTATATTTTCAAACCTTATTGTTTTCAAAACCACTCTCTTAAAGTGGTTCTAACCTTCTTATGGTTAGAATTGCTTTAGGAAAGTGAGATGTTTTTACACCTTCTAAAAACTCTCTTTTTAAAAAGTCTTTCTTCCTAAAAATCTCTTTTTCAACAAACTTTCCTAAAACTCTCCTCTCCAAAATTGTTTTCAAAAACTCCCTTCCAAAATCTATTTTTCAAAACTTATTTTTTCAACTCCTTTCCAAAATGCTCTCTCCAAAATTCACTTTCCAAAAATGCTCCCTAAAATCTTTCTAAAAACTCTATTCCCAAAATCTGCCTTTTAGAAATTCCCCTCTAGGATTTTCCTTGTAAAATCTTCGTTTCTAAAAACACACTTTTCAAAACTCCTTCTCTTTAAAAATCTTTTTCCAAAAACTCTATCTTCAAATTCACTTTTCAAAAACTCCTCCCTAGGATTCCCTTCTAGAAAAACTTTCGTTTCCAAAAACGCACTTTCTAAAAACTCTTTCCTTAGAGTCCAAGTCAAACCCTAGAACCCACGATTAGGAAACCCTAATTTTCTTCCCAAAAACATGGTTTTCAAACTTTGCCCCAAACCTAGGTTTCCAAAACCTCTTGTTTCTATATCCAAACTATACATGTTTCCAAAACCTATTTTCTAGGTCGAAACTATAATTTTCCAAATCTAGGGTTTCTAGAATCTCCCTTTCCAAATCCTTGCCAACTCCTATATTCCCTTTAGGAAACTAAATCAAATCTTCCCATTTAGGAAACCAAATCCGATCCTCCATTTTTTGGAAACAAAATCAAACTTTCTCTTTTAGAGACCAAATCCAATCCCTTCCTAATCCAACTCTTTCCTAACTCAAATCTTTCTTAAATTTCCACTTTCCTAAATCTTAAGTTTCCAAAACTTGAACATAAAAATCTTTCCTAAATTTTAAAACTCAATCTTTTCTAAATTCAACTCTTTCCTAATTTCCTACCTTCCAAAACCATAAATTTCCTAAAACTTTCAAATCTTTCTTTAAACATTAAGCTTTCAAATCTTTCCTAATTTCACCCTTTCCTAATTCTACCCTCTTTTCAAATCTTAACTTTTCAAATCTAAGCTTTCAAACTTTTCCTAACCTCAAACCTTTCCTAATTTCAAGATTTTCTAAAACTCAAACTCTAAAACCCTTCAAATCTTAAACTTTCCAAATTTCAAATCTGTCCAAAATTCAAAGCTTTCCAAATTCAAAACTTTCTTAAGTTAAGACTTTCTAAATCTAAAAACTTTCTAAATTCTAAACTTTCCTAAACTTCAAGTCTTTCCAAATCCAAAACTTTCTAAACTCAAAACTTTCTTATTTTCAAAACTTCCTTGTTTTCAAAACTTTCCAAATTCAAAACTTCCTTTTTTTAAAACATTTCAAATTCAAAACTTTCTTAACTTGAAACTTTCCAAATTCTAATACATTTCTTAAACTAAACTTTCCTAATTCAAAACATTTCTAAATTCAACACTTTCCTAATTTCGAAACTTTTCAAAAATGAAACTTTCTTAATTCGAAACTTTCCTAAATCGAACCTTTCCTAATTTGAACATCTCCTAAAATCCAATCTTTCCAAATCTTCCAAGCCAAGTCAAATCTTTCCTAAGTCTCTTCTCTTTCCTAAGTCTAGGTTTTCTTAAACCTTCTCTTTTCCAAAACAAGTCTAAATCTATCTTTTCAAATCAAAGTCCAATCTTTTCCAAAATTTCAATTTCCAATCTCCTTTTCTAATCTCAAATCGAATCCAATTTTCAATTCAATCTCTTTCTTCCAATCCAATCTCTCTCTCTTCAAATCAATCTCTTTCAAATCGAACTCTAGTCCGAACTACGACTGACCTGATTCTTCCAAAGGGATACGTAGGCAACCTTCATAGGTGCGGTCACAACACTTTTCAAACTTTCAATTCCACCCTCATGGGTGCGGTTTCCAAAATCTTTCCAAATCTCAAATTCTAATCTATTTTCAAAATTCTAATTTCAAAATTTATATTTTCAAATTTCTACTTTCAATTTTCAAACTTTTCAATTTCAATTCCATCTCTTCAAATCTATTTTCAAATCAAATCAATTTCTATTTTCCAATTTTCTTAACTTGCACTTGCATATCATGCATCATGATAGTTCCTTTTCAAACATTGTTTTTCAAAGTGGGTAGGATTGAACCATTAGTTAGTTAAAGACTCTCATAGGTGAATCTAGGGTAGATTGACATGTAGGTACCGAAAGGGCGGGGTAGGGTGATGGCTTAGTGCGTCTTCCCTACACGTAACCAACCTCCGAACCTAGGATCACTGATTTCAAATACCAAAAGGAGTTATTTTTAAAAAAGGGCTAAATATTTTCCAAAGGTTGCCAAACAATCTATTTTCTTAAAAACTTTCTCTTGAGGTGGTATTTTCAAAAATCGTTTTCTAAGAACCCTAAGTATAGTCTTCGGATTATTCTTAGTTTTTAGGTGACCTAACTCACCTTAATCAAGTTAGGTGGTGACTCCGAATCTTTTTCAAAAGCCCTTTATTCAAACCAATTTTTCAATTCAAACCTAGTCGCACTCATTCTTTTAGGAGGGTGAGTTCTAACGAGAGAGTACAACATTTTTCCCGCTTGTGTAAATATTCCTCGAGTGCGAAAAATCTGGGCACGACACTTGAGTGGTCGTGTCCCAATGAGCTGCCTCTTAGTAGAAGGTGTCAGGAATCTCTAAAAAAAGAATAGGGGAGGTGGTGTATGCCTTGGGGTACGAGTCAAATAGGCTATAAATAGAGGGTGATAGGGAGAACAAACCAGCCAGTCTTCAATGAGGGTAGCCTATAGTAAGGTATTTGGGTGAAGCAATATAGGCATGGGTGGTTTAAGAAGAATTTTCGTGTTGAACTCCAACGTCGGTAGGGGGGAATAGAGACCCGCGAGGCTGAAAGTTTCTCCTTCGTAGTGTCCTTTGCTCCCTGTTATTGAGGGGAATATCGAGAGGATCAGGAGAGGGGGGCACCTAGATAACCAAAAACTTGTCTAGGTAGAGGTTCCTCTTGCTTGTGGTGTGCACAGGCTTGGTTCGGGGCGCGCTAGGACAGACGATCGTCTTCTTGAAGAGGTACTGTGGCATCTAGGAGGAAATCTATGCACAGAGGGCTCACCTAACTTCAATGGTGGTTCGGCTGTACGCAACGCTTATGGTTTTAGGCTCGACGATGGACGCGCACTGACGACGCCAAGGGGAAGGTAGTCCGGAACCTGTAAGCTGCATGGCTTGTGAGCCAATGAGGCGACCAAGGCAATTACGGTGATGGGCCGAGCTGAGGTGGTGATCGATGCTAATTATGGCCAAGAATGCGTTTTGAGAGGGAGGCTAGCAGAGCAAGTAGTGCACTTGAGGGGGATAAAGGCTTTCAAGGAGCTGTTTATCTGGTAGTGGGGATTTTTCTTCTCCTCCTAGCATATATGGAATGAGAGGCATTGGGAATGGGGAGCGACTCGTGGCTCGCAAGCGTGCTCCAAAGTTGAAAGCGAGGCTTTGAAATAAAGGGTGATGATCATGAATCCTTAAGATTTTTGTTTGGTAGTGGGGTGTACAAAACGTAGGTGTTGTGTTATGATAAAATTCGCAACTATGACACATAACTAGCAATTACAATGAGCATGGGATTTCAACATGAAAATCACAAAACCATAGGTATTAAGGGTAATAAGTTTTAAGCCATTTGGCATTAATGGGTGAGGGTGTGGTGGTGGAGCCAGGTTTGGCGATCCTATAGTATCCACTTGCATTAGCTTTTTGTACCTCAAAAGGGCCTTCCTATTATGGTGCAAATTTGGTAGAGAGGCTCCTCACATAACGCAGGGGGCCGCGCTAAGCACCATATCCCCTTCTTGGAAACACCATAGCCTTGACCAATGTGGCATAGGCACAAGAAATACGTTTGTGATAAGCCTGGAGGTTGGTCTGGGCTTGATCTTGTCGTTCATCCAAGACTTCAAGTTGGCGGGGGCATGCCTCATGGAGCATTTCATTGGCGAAGGCTATTTGGGTAGAAGGCACGGCAATTTCAACTAGGAGGACGGCCTTAAATTCGAACACAAGGGAGAAAGGGGTCATCTGGGTGGACCACCTTTTGGAGGTTCGGTATGCCAAAAGCGCCATAAGGAGGACATGTGCGCACCCCATTAATGATCCTCAAGAGCGCGGTTAAGGATTTTGATCAAGTTCTTGTTGTAAGCACCCCATTTTTGACTGCTTGGCAGTCTACAGTCTGTCTAGACTTGTATTCAAGTCAATGTAAACATATTATGAGTCAAATAAACTTTCCAAGTCTAATCCCGTCAATCAAACCGCTTTGCAGGCCCGCCAGGCCCAAAAAGAGACAAAATGACCAAAATGCCTTTGGGGGTAATGTTTGGTCCAATTCCAACAGGCACGTCTTTCTGAAGATGGTAAGTCCCCTTTTAAATTTTAATTCCAATTAAATTTGGCACATCTTTCGAGAAAATTGATTCCTCAAGTTGGTAAGACCCTCCAATCTGGCACGTTTCTGAGTGAACTCTTCGGAACGGTAAGTCCCTTCAAACCCATCTACCAGGATGAGATCCCAAGTTCCCGAGATGGTAGAACGGTCCACCTTTGGTACCTGCTAGCCCGCCAATGCAGAAATGTCTGTTTCAGCACATCTTTTGAGAAAGTTGATTCCTCAAGTGCTAAGTCCATTTAGTAGTTTCTCGAGATCAAGTAGTTTCGAGAATGATCGTGAACCGTCAGAGTAGCGGAAGAACTCGCAAACATCGCAACTGTTAGAGTAGCGGAAGTACTCATAAACAGGTCGATATAGGGAATTGCCAACAAACCTCTGTATCACGGGACAGCCATCAGAGTAGTGAAAACACTCAAAACCCAGGTCAACACTAGTGCCTGCTAGCCCACTATGGTGAAAAATGACCAAACTCCCCATAGGGCTATTTCTAGCACATTTCTTAAGAAAGTACCTAAGTCCTCAGAATGGTAAGTTCACCTTTCCAAGATTGTCTTAAAAGTAATCCAGTATGATTAGGTGCCTTCTAGTCAGTTTCGGACCAATTCCGAGACTTTCCAGTTAAGATGACCATTTTGCCCGTAGGCATCCGAGTGCCCCGGGGACCACACCGGCTCTAGGTACGAAACTGGTAACCTCTTAAGAATGCTTTTATAGTGTTCTTAACCTTCTATTACCTTTCCGGATCATTCCGAGTCAATTTCGGCAAATCCGATGCAAAATGACCGTTTTGCCCCTGGTGGGCCGTTCACATTTTCTAACCACACCGGCTCTGGGTATCGAACCGGTAACATTTAGGAACATTCTAAATAATGTTTCCAAATCTCGAGCCTTCTTCCGGGACATTCTGAGTCCGTCCTGGTAACTTTCTGGCCTAGTTGACCGTTTTGCCCCTAATGGCTCGGTTAACTCTTTCGACAAATCTTGTCATCCTTTTTCAAGTCGATTACCCCCGGGACCCTATTCTAAGGATTCTTGCCTTTTTCTAGCCTTCTGGGCCATTCCAGGTCCCTTAAATCATTCCCGGATCTTCCGAAGTCATTCCTAGTGAAGTCAGGCTAAAAATTGCATGGTAGTCACTAGTACAGACGCCCAAATATTATGAAGATACGTTACTTGCTGACCATAAAAATTTCCTAAGTGGCTGGCGCCACTAGTAGTGGCGCTAAGCCAAAATTTGGCTTGGCACCACCAAATGGTTTTTTGGCCTAGCCTCATTACAACAAGCACAAGGCCATTCTTCTCTCTATAAATACAGAGCCTCCTCCAGCGTGAAAGAGGTCCGCAAACTCAGTTTAAAACCCTACTCTTCAATATACAGAGCTCGTAGCCTCTCTAAACCCTAGTCTCCTTTAAGTTTTCCAAACCCTAGCCCCCATACACAAACCCTAGCCTCCTATACACTCATACATACTCACATACACTCATACACTAGCTTCCAAAGCATCCATTAAAGACTTAAAGTACTGCAAATTGAAGCTCTTGAAGATCAAGACGAAGACTGAAGCGAAGACAGAAGCAAAGCGAGAAAAGCAAAGCACGCAAAGCAAAGCAAAAACAAGACACAAGGTAGGCTTTCTCTTTAAGTTTACCCATCTTCCCCCTCTCTTCTCTCTCCTCACCCACTTGGGTTTTCTTCTATTTTAATCCCCCATCTTCTTCCCCCCCTTTCTTGCATGCTTGAAACAAGGGACTTCCCAGTCCATGTGTAGGATTAGGCTATTGGAAAGTCACCGTGTAAGGGGCTTTCTTTTAGTCTAATTGGGGAGCACGTGGGTTCGGCCCCCTTGATTATGTGGTAAAGCCTTTAACCTTGTATATTCATGACCCCAACTTGCATTGCGTATATCATGATCTTGCATTCTTCTAAAATTCGTTTTGAAACTCATTTTCAAAACTTGCATTAATATTGCTTTCAAACTTGCATCAAAACCTTCTTTTTCAAAACTTGTTTTCAAAATCACAATCCTGGGGTGATTCTAGCCTTTTTATGGTTAGGGTTGCTTTAGGAAAGTGACCAATATGGTCTATAATTTCAAAATCAATGTTTTCAAAACCACTATCTTAAAGTGGTTCTAATTTTCTTATGGTTAGAATCACTTTAGGAAAGTGAGATATTTTATAAACTTTCTAAAACGCACTTTTTAAATATTCCCTTCTAAAAAATCCCTTTTTCAACATGCTTTCGAAAAACGCTCCCTAAGATTCCTTACCAGAAAAAACTCTTTTTAAACTCCTTTTCAAAATGCTCTCTTTTCAAATTTTGTTTTCCCAAAAAACCTCTTTTTAAGATCTCCTTCCAAAACCTTTCTTTCCAAAAACTCTCTCAAAGTTTTACTTTCCAAAATCCGTTTCGAAAAACTCTCTTTTCAACACACTTTCTAAAAACTCCTCTTTAGAATTTCCTTCCAAAAATCTCCATTTCTAAAAACTCATTTTCCAAGATCTTCTTCCTTAGAGCCCAAGTCAAGCCCTAGAACCCACGATTAGGAAACCATAATTTTCCTTCCCAAAAACATGATTTTCAATCTTGCCTTAAAACCTAGGTTTCCAAAATCTCCCTTTTTATATGAAAATCATAAGTTTCCAAAAACAATTTTCTACATCAAAACTATAGTCTTCCAAATCTAGGGTTTTTAAAACTTCCCTTTTCAAATACATGCCAAATCCAATCTTCCCCTTTTGGAAACCAAATCCAATCTTCCTGTTTAGGAGACTAGATACAACCCTCTATTTTTGGAAACAAAATCAAATCACCTCTTTAGAAACAAATTTGAATCCCTTGTTTTAGTAAATAAGAATCTCAATCCTTCCTAGTCTAAACCTTTCCTAATTTCATACATTTCCAAATCTTAACTTTCCAAATCTAACTTTTCTAAACTTTCCTAAATTTCAAATCTTTCTGAATCTAAAACTTTTCTAAACTCAAAACTTTCTCACTTTCAAAACTTCCCCATTTCCAAACATTCCAAATTCAAAACTTTCCAATTTCAAAACTTTCTTAAAACGAAACATTTTCTGTTTCAAAACTTTCCTAAATCGAAATCTTTCTTAAACCAAAACTTTTCTAAAATGAAACTTTTTTAAAACGAAACTTTCCTAAAATGACGCTTTCCTAAAATGGAACTTTTCTATTTTGGAACTTTCCTAATTTGAAACTTTCCTAATTCGAACCTTTCCTAAATCGAATCTTTCCCTAATCTTCTAAGTTCAACATTCGAGTCAAATCTTTTTTACTCTCAAGTCCTTTCTAAATCCTCTCTTTCCTAAGTCTAGGTTTCCTAAACCTCAATCTTTTCAAAACAAGTCCAATCTTTTCAATTTCAAGTTCCAAATTCCAATCCTTTATTCTAAATTCAAAGCAAATCCAAACTCCAATTCAAAATATTTTTTTCCAATCAAACCTTCTATTTTCTATCGGACTCTTGTCCAAACTGCGATTAACATGATTCCTCAAAAAGGATACGTAGGCAACCATCATGGGTGTGGTCACAACCTTTTTCAAGCTTCTATTTCAACAACCCTTTTCGTATTTCCAATTCCATAATTCTTCTTGCACTTGCATATCATGCATCATGTCAATTTCTTTTTAAATATTCTTTTTCTAATGTGGATAGGATTAGACATTTGTTAGTTGAAGATTCTCATAGGTGAATTTATGGTGAATAGACATGTAGGTACCACAAGGGCAGGGTCGGGTGATGGCTTCGTGCGTCTTCCCTACACGTAACCAACCTCCGAACCTAGGATCACTGTTTTTGAAAGACTAAAATGGAGTTATTTTCAAAAAAGGGTTTAAATGTTTTCTAAAGGTTGCCAAACAACCTGTTTTCTCTTGAAGAGTTATTATCAAAATTATTTTCAAATACCCTAAGTGCAGTTTTCGGATTATGCTTAATTTTTAGGTGACCTAACTCACCTTAATCAAATTAGGTGGCGACCAAAAGCCCTTTATTCAAATCAATTTTCAATTCAAACCTAGTCACCCTCATTCTTCTAAGAGGATAAGTTCTAACAAGAGAGTACAGTGCTTTTTCCGCTTGTGAGTATATTCCTCGAGTGCAAAAAATCTGGGCGAGACAGCTGGCGACCCCAC